>CM060125.1:13010086-14210086 GCA_030522415.1 Channallabes apus
TTTAGGTCTGTGTGTAGCATTAGGTGCAGTAATGATTATACGGGAATAGTAGTGCATTTGTGTGTGTGTGACAGTGAGAGAGAGAGAGACTTATGAACGCGGACTGCTTTCAGCCACGCTGCAGGACAGTTTGATACGACAGAACAGAGCCGACGTGATGGACGACGGTTCTGGAGATTAACGGCGTAAAGCTCGGGCTGTATAGCAGCCTGTCTCTTCGTAACCATTCCGCACGACATCCACGCCGCCTAAGGATGTTGTCTTTTGATATTTCTTTAGTGCCCCCAGCTTCCTGAGGTTGAAAGGGGTCATAAATTAAAGGCCGGCGTCCTGTGCTACCCCACAGCCACCAGCCCTGTCCTAAAGATAGACGTGTCTCCGAAAAGAGCGTTTGTTTAGAGGCTGTCTCTCCACGTCCATAGACTATTCAGTTAATTTATGTAGGCCATCCAAAGCATGCTGGACCACACTCTGTCTGTTTCCGTGCAACACCTAGGGGAGCGAAATCATATGCTTTAGATGTTTATTACCACCGGCTTAAAACCTCTTTAGGTCCGACTCGCGCACTCTCTGTCGTTCTATGACTTTGCAGGCACATCACACCTCGATTGAGATGTCACAACAACCGTCGACTGTAGATGAAGAGCAAATCCGTGATGCTTTGGCGTCAAAGGCTCGGTGTTAACTTGAACATAGACGTATAGAAATTAATTTAGTTACCTTTTTTTTTTTTTTTTTAAAGAAACCAAAAAAAACAAAAAACAAAAGTGCGTTTCTTCTCTGAGCATGCAGTACACCACGCAGCCATATGCTCTCATACTCGGGCTCAGTGAATCAGATAATGATCACTTTGTTGCCTTCTATTTGACTCATTTATATTTGTTGTATGGATTTGTCTCCACATGGCTCCTATATGGTTGATTGAATCCCGGGCTTAATTTATGATGTTAAGCGAGAGCTTTTTTGGCGCACTTCGGAGTAATTCGGTTTGTCTCTCAAGGACAATTAATACAGCAAGGCAGCTGATAAGCCTAGTTAAAGCTCACTTTGTCACCGGACCCTTAAGCTCCGTACCGAGAATATCTCCAATACACGGAAGGGGAGATCGATTGAAAACAGAGCGTCACGCGTGACCTCGCTCGTATTCCGCAGTCATTTGATCCATTCAATTAGCTTACTCTGAATGAACCGCCGCACCGAGAGCAGCTGTCATTTAAATAATGGAATTAAATCCAGAGCTGAAGAGGAGTGTGTTTGTAGTATCTGTGGGAGAGCGAGGTGTTGTCCGCACTCTCCCGCCTCTTTCTGTCTCTAGAGTAGGTCTATCAAATGGGACTAATATTCACCCGGTCGCACATCCTTTATCCATATATGGAGGTTTTGCAAACAGAGCCCTCTCCCACACAAACACTGAATATAAAGCTTTTTCAGAGCAAAAAAAAAGGGTATAATGGTTAAATGATTTTCATTCTGTTTTATGGTTTATTTCACAGCGTCAGATATGATATTTAAGCTTCGTAAATGTTGTCTGGAATGGTAATGAAGGAACATGCTGCTGTATTTTGGTATAATATTGTATTTAATTTCACTTTGTTTTTATTATTAATAAGATTGGACACGAGGCCCAGGCAAGCGTTTTATATTCCAATATTATCCTAAGCAGTAGTTCCCCCTCCATGCCAATTTTATGTATGTATTTATTTATTTATTTACTAATTATTCCCACATGTAAACCTTAGTAACATAAGGGCTCCAACTTTATAACATTGTTTAGGTGCTGATATTAGGGATGTTAAAAATTTATCATTTATGATCGAATTGCTGATTTTATTATATTTTTTCTTGCATAAAGTTCCGAAATATATATCAACACCACCACAAGAGGGCACACTTGAGGCTCATTGAATGCCTGGCATCGTATGGACGTTGTATTTTTAGTAAAATGCAGTATGTTTGACAACCTGAAATTTTTTCCTTATTACTGTTATTATTATTATTATTATTATTATTATTATTATTATTATTATTATTATGTTGGGTTTCATTAATTTGTGCCACGTAATTTATTTACAAGGATGGTGAAATAAGAAGCAGATTAGACTAATTAGTGTTTACAAATTGCCCTTAGTGTGTGAATGGGTGTGTATGTGTGTGTGCCCTGCGATGGATTGGCACTCCATTTACTGTAGGCTGTAGCCTGTCTCGTGCCCCAAGTCCCCCCACACCCCTCCTCTCCCCCCCCCCCCGCGACAGGATAAAGCAGTATAGACGAGGAGTGAGTGAGTGAATCACACAAGTGATCACAAATCTGAACAGGCCAAGAGGTCACAAATGACATAAATTTATCCATTTAAAAAAAAAACATCTTTTATACATGCAAGGGTCCAACATGTAGTCGCATAGAGAGATTTTGGTAAGAAAATTGGAGTACTCCTGGAGATTTCCTGGAACTCCTCGGCACTTGTAGTGCTCTCTTCAACCTCGCCAATCTCATCTCAAAGCTATGGAATTTTCGGGCATGTCAATTTTTTTACATAGATAAATTTCTCCTGGGTCCTTTTTAAGATGAGGAAATTCTCTGCTGTGTCCGTTTTAATAACATACCCTCTGTGGCACTACGGTCGTTCTCTTCTGCCAAACTCTCCTCATGGTCACGGGCCTCTCATCAGGCAATCTTCTCTTCTCCTTGTTCTCATAAGATTGCTCCTCATTCTTGCGGTTTGTACAGCCCCGAGTTTGGCGGATATTCCTTGTTCTTGCCACTATACACTCGCCGAGGACGTCTTGTCCGTATCTCCGCAAATCTGTACGCCCACCTCCTCTGTGTCACAGAATGAAATACCCCTGTAGGTATAAAAGGGGCTCCAAATGCAGCATTATATTTTAAATGAACTAGTTTATCTGACTTTTTTTAATCTGTACCAATTTCATATCTCTGCAGTGGTTTTATATGAAAATGTAGCATCTTGATTAGCACTAGCTAACAAATGGATTCAAATGCATTCAAATGCATGCACTTTACTAGCTAGCTACTGTACGTTTTTTTTCACACTTGGCTCCTGTAGCTATTTAAGCTGCTAATGAACCTGAGCAGGATTAAGCTGATTAGCTTGCTTTGACAACAATCAGCACATGTATATGATGAACATGTTCACTTTAATGTCCATATCATTTTTAACATATATTCTGTAGATATAGTTAGCTCACCTGTTCCTGAGACATTTCAAGACATTAGATATGTCCATTTAAAATCAGCATGATTTAGATCATGTCTATGGTGTACAGAATTATCTCCTGCTTCGTAAAATGTTAATAAGCTCACCTCGTTTAGGCCATTTTGTTTATTTGCCTATTTTTTTGCAAGCACACAGGCAGGAAATGAGTGATGGCTCAATTTTGGATGTTGGATATTTGTGTATACTGCAGCGTTTCCCTGAGGTCTGAAATACACTAGCGGTGGTAGGCAGCGAAATAGGGCCGGCATTACCTGCCAGCACAAAAGGGGTCTACTACATACAACGAACAACAAATACATACGACCTGCCATTTCTATTCATTTTCAGATATCTGGGGAAAAAAAAGAGGAAAAAATGAGCACTAAACACTAGGCCTGCAACAACTAATCAATAATTATCGATAATGAAATTCGTTGTTAACGAATGCCGTTATCGATTAGTTGGGCTGCTCACGTTACTGAGAAACTCGACCACAAGATGCACAAATACACAAAGACACACACATGGAGGTTAAAGAAGCATTTGCAGGAAAAAGCGCGCGCACCAAGTCCTCCCAGGAATGGGAGCAATTTACATGAAACACCTCTTATCCGGCATTAAAATCGAGCGTTTTTTAATCGGGCGTTTGTAGTGTCTGGTGAGTGTGGATGAAGCGCAGAGGGTTTTCTACACATAGGAGTCAATGAGAGAGTTCACATGGGCTTTGGTGACGTGCGTTTGTCGGCTGCGCGGTTATACGGTGTCAAAAAAAACGTTGCATGCAGCTTTTTCTTGGCATTCAAATCCCAACGTATGCAAGGAAAACACTTCTAGTGCGTTTTATTCACGTTCATTTTACACTTCGGAAGACCGGATATACAGTATCCCATGATCCTACACGCTATACAGAGGGAAATGCGGAAAAGGGGCAAAATAAACAGAGTGAACCCAGCAGCGGCGATTCTTTTTCTCTCCCCACGTCGCCGTATTACGAGAATGTCTAGTATAGCAAAATGGTCTATATACAGGTCCTTCTCAAAAAATTTGAGATGTATTGAGTGCATAACTGAACATAATTATTTGAAGGTTGACTTTTTTTGTATTAAAAACACTTTTGTTTTATTGGTCGGATGAAATATGCTAATTTTTTGAGATAGGGATTTTGTGTTTTCATGAGCTGTATGCCACAATCATCAATATTAAAACAATAAAAGGCTTGAACTACTTCAGTTGTGTGTAATGAATCTAAAATATATGAAAGTCTAATGTTTATCAGTACATTACAGAAAATAATGAACTTTATCACAATATGCTATTTTTTTAGAAGGACCTGTGTATATATAATTATTTATTTATATATAATTAAATTATATGTATAATTTTTTTTTAATTGAGACAACAACAAAAAAAAGAGAAAAGGATAAAATACACGAGAGGATCGAAATAATGTACAAACCTAGATTATTATGATATTATTTTTAATTGAAGTGTCTCTTGCTACATCCTTTTCACAAAGTCTATTATTATTCTTATTAAGTTGAATTAATTTAAGAGAATTTAAAATTGAGGTCATTCTTAACAACTGTATGTCAGTTTATTTTTTATATACACTCTGTACAGTGTATATAATATATACACATACACATACACACAGTCATGTACACATACACACAGTCAACGTGCCATCTGCAATTATTGCTAAAAACAAACATGTTGATTTACATAAAAAAAGGTTTAAATGTCAAAATTAAAGATCATTAAACTCTATGTGGCTATTGCATTTTTTTAAGTCTACTTTTATACATAAATAATACCCTGATTTATGGTCTTATATAGTTAAGCAAAACATAAAATTAAAGCGTTTAGTTTTTATCAGATTAATCGATTAATCGAAAGAAAGAACAATAATCAACCAACTAATCGATTATCAAAATAATCGTTAGTTGCAGCCCCACTAAACACCCTTTGGTGTACAAAGATGGCACTGTTTGCCTGAGCATGTAGTCCTTAAAAATCAGGGGTATTTATTATTATTATTATTATTATTATTTATAATTTATTATTATGTCTTAAAATGTATTATTAATTATAATTTATTTATAACTATGTTGGGCGGCACTGTCGCCTTGCACCTCCAGGGTCCGGGTTCGATACCCCGCCAGGCTCGATTCCCGCCTCTGTGTGCATGGAGTTTTCATGTTCTCCCCGTGCTTAGTGGGTTTCCTCCGGATACTCCGGTTTCCTCCCACAGTCCAAAGACATGCAGGTTAGGCTAATTGGCCTTCCCAAATTGCCTGTAGTGTGTGAATGGGTGTGTGAGCGTGTGTATGTGTGTGTGCCCCTTCGATGGATTGGCACCTTGTCTAGGCTGTACCCCTGCCTCGTGCCCTAAGCCTCCTGGGATAGGCTCCAGGTCCCCGCGACCCTGAATACAGGATAAAAAGCAGTATAGAAGATGAGTCAGTGAGTATTACTATGTTTTAATAAATATATACAGGGGGCAGGATTGCACAACATAGAGTGACATTTTTTTAACATCACCCTGGCAATCTGATGAACTGAATTTTATTTCATTTTAACCAACTATATAAACATGACTGAGCAAAACAAAAAACAAAAAAACCATACAGATACATACAGTACAGTACTCTCTACAGTAGGATTTCTGTTCTCCTGGACAGGATTGGCAAATACACTAGGGTGGCCGTCAATATACTTTGGCGGACGTCCGAGTACACCTGTACTCTTAAGTGTGGGAAACACTGCACTGTGTATGGACGCTGGACTGATTGCAAGCCGAGTTTGCCGCCTGCCGTTGTTCATTGTCTAAGTGTGTGTAAGATACTCTACTGTACTACTACTGTATATGCACATGTGCCTTTATGAACTGGAAAGTGTGTGAAAGGTTATTCTTAAGGTGGTGGGATATAAATGTTTGATGTACGACTATAACCTGCTGTTCTGCTGAGCTTATATACTGTAAGTGTTTTTTTTGAAGAGAGATATTTTCAGAAATGCAGTACTGGTATTTTTTTGGTCCAAGTCCAAATACGTTTGGATTACAGCCTCAGGCACTCTTTGAGTTGAGGATATACTGTACACTGTTCTGGACACAAGCTACAAAATCTTAAAAATTATTATCTTAATTTCTGCATCTGCTTGTTTGCAATTAGACAAAAACAATTCAACAAACATGCATCAACAATTTACATTTACAACGAGGCACATTTGAGCCATTTGAAATGTCATCCTTTTTTTTCCATAGAAAAATACGTGCTAGACTCTCGCTAGACTCTGCAGCGTACGCTGTATGACACCCCACGCGGAGCATGTGTACCGAGTCTATCTGTTGTAGCGAACCGCCCTCAGCGTGCGGCCCAGATCCCTGTGAAAAGCTGAGCAGGAATTACATACCCACCAGTTGCACGTGACTCCCACACAATATGGCTGCCAGCATGGCTCTGCATGGTGGCACAGACCTCCCGCGGTGCTGCTGATTATTCTTAACCTCCCCACCCACCACGCCTGTCAGTAAGCGCCGGTGAAGTATTGGGCAGCTAAAAAAATAAATAAAGAAAAGAAAAGAAAAACAACACAAGGGCTAATATGAGTCTTAATCCTGTTTAGAGAAACAATGCAGCACACCATTCTCAGACTTTCTCCATCGTGCTTTAAAGGTATTAGCATTCTGCGGAAGCCTGTCAGATGCTCATTCTGCCGCCTCGCTTCCTTTCTGTTCTATTATTCCACTCCTTCCCCACGTTTGTTTGTTTTTTTTCCCCCTCCTCTCTTCTCCCCGAGGCTCAGAAAAGCTCCAGCGTTCCGACTCTGCTAGAGAATGTGGATTTGCACGAGGTCCCCAGAGCCCCTAGTGACCTGTGATGTCACAGCTGGAGAAATAGAAGATGCAGAGAGGAAGACATGCATGTGTGTGAGAAAGGTAAAACTGGATTAACCTCTGACGGCGGGATCTAGGTCTCAAACCCAGTGGGGTGTTCATGACCCATGCGAAGAGCTTTCCACCTAACTTCGGCATCGCTCTCTGTGAATACCAACATCCTCTTGTCTGGCTTTGATCTGTGCCTTCCTTCACTTTTACTTCATTTCCTTTAACCTTCGGCTGAACTCAGTCGGGATTCGAGTTTGCTATTTGGGGCAGTGCTTGCAGGAAACAGCCAAAAGAACACAGCAGAGGTCTAAAGCAAATAAAGAATATAATCGTATTATATTTATAGACTCAGGGAAAATTATTGTGTTAAAAAAAAAACTTATTTACAGTATAGACTCATGTACAGTATCATCAGGAATCTAGCATCTTATATTTAAATGTTCCGCAGTAGGGTGTGTAAGTTTTTTTTTATTAATTTTTTATTTTTCCGCACACGCCCAATAATGATCGGCTTATTGGAGATCTTCTGCGTGCCACCCACACTATTAATAGTGAGGCACCAGTTTTAGTCCGATCCCAGTAAGCAACCCACACTTTATAAATACTTTCCTGTATTTGAAATGCGGAAGTTTTTGAAGGCGTGATGTGACTTAGTGATGAACCTATCACGTCTTCATGCTGTCACGATATTCATGAACTATATAAAAAAAAAAACACGAATCAACAGCTAGTGATGAAAAATCAAATGAAAGTTTCTGATCACTTTCTAGCTCACTTTCTAAGCCTTCATAACGGCTCTTATCTGAGGTGCTGTTTGTTAATTGAGAGGTTGGTGACTCTAAATGAACTTCTCCTCTGCAGCAGAGATGAGTTTTGGCCTTGCCTTTCTGGGAAAGTCTTCATTAGAGCCAGTTTCATCATGGTGCTTGATGGGTTTTGCAAATGCTCTTGTCACAATACTGTTCTTGCAAGAACTATTTCAGAAAGGCTGACGTCCATGTCTTAAAATACAACTACTGTAACTGTTGTTGTTGTTATTGTTGTTACCTAATTATATATAGGTAGCATGGTGGTGATTAGGTTCTTGTCTTGTGTCTGTGTGCATTGAGTTCTCCCCATGCTTGGTGGGTTTCCTCTGGGTACTCTGGTTTCCTCCCACAGTCCAAAGACATACAGATTACAGGAGATTAATTTGCATTCCCGAATTGTTTGTAGTCCGTCTACCCTGCCTCCTGCCCTAAGACTTCTGGGATAGGCTCCAATCCCCTGCAGGAAATGATATGGAAGATTAATGAAATATATACTGTGTGTAGTGGTTGTAGTGGGTATATACAGTAGTGGTGTAGTGGTTAGCCTTGCACCTCCAGGGTCCGGGTTCAATTCCCGGCCAGGCTCGATTCCCGTCTCTGAGTTTGCATGTTCTCCCTGTGCTTGGTGGGTTTCCTCCGGGTACTCCGGTTTCCTCCCACAGTCCAAAGACATGCAGATTAGGCTAATTGGCGTTCCCAAATTGACCATAATGTGTGAATGAGTGTGTGTGTGTGTGTGTGTGTGAGTGTGCTCTGCGATGGATTGGCAGGCTGTCCAGGGTGTACCCTGCCTCGTCTCCTGGGATAGGCTCCAGGTCCCCGCGACCCAGGATAAAGCGGTATAGAAAATGAATGAATGAATATATATATATATATATATATATATATATATATATATATATATATATATATATATATATATATACCCTGTCCAGGGTGTACCCCGCCTAGTGCCCGAAGTCTCCTGGGATAGGCTCCAGGTCCCCCGCGACCCTGAACACAGGATTAAGCGGTATAGAAGATGAATGAATGAATATATATATATATATATATATATATATAATTTTTATTTTTTTTTTATTTAAGACTTACTGAGACAGCATAAACCATAAATACTGTCAGTATTTATCATGCTGTTGTTATTAGCCGAAAGGCAGAGTATACGCAAGGAAAGTTGACAAACAGTTCACTAAAGTAAGTCATAGAGAGTTAATAATATGGCATTTAAACCATACTAGTGGAATAGTAAGCTGGGAATGTACACACTATATACATTTTTTATTATTTTTTTCAGTTGTGTGTCACTATTTATGTCATTCTGGCTTCAAACTAGCACTAATAGCTGTAGCCCCTGCTGAGAATGCTCCACTAATATTTGCTTGCAACGAGGGTAAGGTGACAGGGCAAGCGCAGGAGACCACACTGAGGTCCAGCTCTCCACACATTTCATTGATTGAATAAACATGGTCTAGGAACTTGGGTTTGTTTGAATAATACTGAGCTCTATGGCAGCTTTTGAGATGTCACTGTAGCAGGAAATAGAGCTCTAATATCAGGTAGCATGCTTCGCACTGCCACAGGTCATTTGGAAGCTACTTAGGAGCTCTTTTTAATGGCTGTCTCAGGCTGTGTGTCGGTCAGTACAATCTGGAACTTTGTTTCCTCAAGTTGTTTCACAATTCAAGTCCCGAAATATGCCTGTCCCATCAAGGTGTAAAAAATCCGTTATAATGGATAATCTGGTCATTCAGTACATTAAGGTCATCAGCTGACTTCATTTTATTGCCCCATAATGTTGCTGTGCTTAGACCAACTGAAGCAAACCCGGATCATAAAGCTGCCTCCAGAGCCTGGAAAGTAGACGCAGTGCATGATGGGTGTATCGCTTCATGTGCTTCCCTTCTCACCCTGGAAGAGGGTCAGTCTGGACTCATTAGACCACATCACCTGCAGTAAAATCCAAACGTTATGCTCCCTAACAAACTGAAGCCTGTTAATTACAATTAAGGTTAAAATCTTTATCACTGCAATAATTATCCAATCAACAATTATCCAATTTTTTTGGCCCCGCTTAGCTATACTGAATTTTGGGAAGCGCAGTTTTTGTTGGTCTTTCAGCTCCTCCCGTCGAGGGGTGTCCACAGCGGACTATCCAAATTGCTATTACATTGGCACAGGTTTTATGCTGGACGCCCTTTTTGACCTCCTAACCCTCCCATTTTATCCCGTGGCTGGGGTTTGAACATTGGCTGGGAATCAATCCTGGGCCTTGCATATGGCAGGCAAGACACCTACTGTACCACTGAGGCACCAATGCCCATATACTGTATAGGGACATGCAACAAAAAACATACATTTTCATTGTAACAGAAATGATTGCGTACATGTTTTTTTTTTCTTTTTCTTTTGCTCTTTTAACCCATGTTGTTTTTCTGGTTTGAAACAAATGGATGTTAGTAAATGTCACACACTTGACTATCATCCCCTTCTGATTCATCTTAACCTGAGGAGTTAAACCACACTGCAGTGCAGGAACTCATTTACGCTGTAGTGTCAGGATGGGTTCCCTATTGAGTTCACTTTGGTTTCTCTCAAGTTTTTTTTTTCCTCTTGTTATCTCAGGGAGTTTTTCCTGGCCACTGTCTCCCCTGGCTTGCTCATCAGGGACAAACATTTAATTGAGGTTCAAAATTCAAGAATTTTATTTGTCACATACATGGTTAGACAAGTACAGCAATAGTGAAGTGCAATGCAAACAAACTTCAGACTGTGCAAATAAAATAAAGAAATAAATAGTATGTATGTACAGTATGTACAAAATATAAATAGACCAAGTATAAGTATAAATTATATAAGTATAAATTATAATTCCTACTTTTGTCCTTAGATTTGTATGACAAAGGCAACATTGTTAAGAGTGCTATACAAACAGAATTGAATTGAGTTGAATTGAATGGAATTGAATTGAATAGTGCGCTTTTGGTTCACCATCAAGTCAGTGTGACTAACTGAACCTGAGACACCATAGCAACCTTTGTGTTCTATACCGACCCACTGTGATACACTTCCAAGCTGGATGTTCTTACTGGGTTTTTATATAAAAATCAATCCATTTGATTCCTTTACATTGACTATAAAACAATAGTGGTGCATTTAGGAACATTTCCATACAAATGTAAGCCAAATACTCCTGATCTAGATGATTTATGTATTTCAGTAATTACTGAAAGTAACTGAGACACACACACAAACATGGACAAGGAACACACAAACACATGCATGCCTATAGTGCAAATCACAGCATGCGCAGGACCCTTGCTGCTTCCAAACATTTTCTCCAGTAAGAAAAGGGAAGCCATTTTGAATTCTAAACAGTGTTTCTTGGATAAAGATAAGGGAATTTGCAGAACTGAATATTAATAACCTTTTAAATGTGTCTTATGTTTCATGTTTGTACAAATGACACCCTTGACAGGCAGTGCAGTGATGCATTCTCAGTATCAGTGATGACTAGAAGGTTGAGCGTTCCTCTATTTGTATCACGTCACTTTGTAGCCGGCTCGGTAATGACGTGATGCCTCCCCGAGTCACCGACATGCATGACAGGTTTCCAAATCGCTGTTGTCTCTTGCCAATCCCAAGTCAGCATTAGCAAAGACTAGCGTGCGCTGCGTTACAGGGATTATTTTCAGGCCCCGTCTGTTTTTTCCTTCAGCTGTCTCGCACTAGTCTCGTAGGGTCAGACTTCATCTCTAATGAGAATACACATCTGGAGACACTTGTGAGAGGTTTGGTTTAAGGAACAGCTGTGAAGGCACAGCTCAAAGGCTGAGGAAGTTAAGTGTGTTTGAAGTACATAAATAAAACGGTTCATTCAAGACAATACTATTCTTGTGGGTGTTAAAAGACCACGGGAATTCGGTGAAGTCTGAAACAAAGGGTACTGAACTGTACTGAAGCGTTATTCTAAAAGCTAATCACAAAATTTTGACAATATACATTAGGGGCGGGCATCACTAGTCACCACCCGATACATCGTTATCATGATACCTGGTTGCTGATTCGATTTATATTGCCATTCTGCAAGTACAACGATTTTTCAACAGCTTCACAACTGGATTGAACATGAATAATTAAGTGAGTAATTTCTTATAACTTTTCTCACTTACAGTAACAGCCAAGTGCAGCATTTCAACGATACAAACTAACTTCAAATGCAAAAGCTTAACATTGAACTTAAAATTAAACCAAACAAAATAGAAACATTTTTACTGAGCAGCTTGTATCTCTGTTATCTCAACCATCATAATTATTATTTCAAATCAAACTTAGCAAATAATTGACTCCTACCACATGGGATGGAAACATGTAAATTGTTCAGAGCATCACCTGTTGGATTATAAAGCAACAGTGACGTTTTACTACTTCAAATGAGTCCAAAGTCACAATACTTAACTTGACAATAAGGGTGCGTTTTGAGCGACTTGGAGCATGTGATTTTAAAGAATATTTTTTACACTTGCAGTGTTTTGAGACTACTTTTTGTTTCATGACAGCGTGGTTTGGCGAAAAGGGCTGATTGGAGGCTTTTAACACTTGTGATTTTTGATAATGTAACACCGTAAAATGTGCTTCCGTTGCACAGAATTGGTTCTAGAATCAGAGTCTGATCAAACTGCACACCACACATTATATAATATGTATAACACACAAATATATACAGGTACTTCTCAAAAAATTAGCATATTGTGATAAAGTTGATTATTTTCTGTAATGTACTGATAAACATTAGACTTTCATATATTTTAGATTCATTACACACAACTGAAGTAGTTCAAGCCTGTTATTGTTTTAATATTGATGATTGTGGCATACAGCTCATGAAAACCCAAAATCCCTATCTCAAAAAGTTACCATATCATGAAAAGGTTCTCTAAACGAGCTATTAACCTAATCATCTGAATCAACTAATTAACTCTAAACACCTGCAAAAGATTCCTGAGGCTTTTAAAAACTCCCAGCCTGGTTCATTACTCAAAACCGCAATCATGGGTAAGACTGCCGACCTGACTGCTGTCCAGAAGGCCATCATTGACACCCTCATGCAAGAGGGTAAGACACAGAAAGAAATTCCTGAACGAATAGGCTGTTCCCAGAGTGCTGTATCAAGGCACCTCAGTGGGAAGTCTGTGGGAAGGAAAAAGTGTGGCAGAAAACGCTGCACAACGAGAAGAGGTGACCGGGCCCTGAGGAAGATTGTGGAGAAGGACCGATTCCAGACCTTGGGGGACCTGCGGAAGCAGTGGACTGAGTCTGGAGTAGAAACATCCAGAGCCACAGTGTACAGGCGTGTGCAGGAAATGGGCTACAGGTTGCAAATTTTGCATGTCATTCGGAAATCAAGGTGCCAGAGTCTGGAGGAAGACTGGGGAGAGGGAAATGCCAAAATGCCTGAAGTCCAGTGTCAAGTACCCCACAGTCAGTGATGGTCTGGGGTGCCATGTCAGCTGCTGGTGTTGGTCCACTGTGTTTTATCAAGGGCAGGGTCAATGCAGCTAGTTATCAGGAGATTTTGGAGCACTTCATGCTTCCATCTGCTGAAAAGCTTTATGGAGATGAAGATTTCATTTTTCAGCACGACCTGGCACCTGCTCACAGTGCCAAAACCACTGGTAAATGGTTTACTGACCATGGTATTACTGTGCTCAATTGGCCTGCCAACTCTCCTGACCTGAACCCCATAGAGAATCTGTGGGATATTGTGAAGAGAAAGTTGAGAGACACAAGACACAAGAATCTGCAAAAGGATTCCCGACCAAGTATTGAGTGCATAACTGAACATAATTATTTGAAGGTTGACTTTTTTTGCATTAAAAACACTTTTCTTTTATTGGTCGGATGAAATATGCTAATTTTTTGAGATAGGGATTTTGGGTTTTCATGAGCTGTATGCCACAATCATCAATATTAAAACAATAAAAGGCTTGAACTACTTCAGTTGTGTGTAATGAATCTAAAATATATGAAAGTCTAATGTTTATCAGTACATTACAGAAAATAATCAACTTTATCACAATATGCTAATTTTTTGAGAAGGACCTGTGTATATATATATATATATATATATACAGTGGTGTGAAAAACTATTTGCCCCCTTCCTGATTTCTTATTCTTTTGCATGTTTGTCACACTTAAATGTTTCTGCTCATCAAAAACCGTTAACTATTAGTCAAAGATAATATAATTGAACACAAAATGCAGTTTTTAAATGAAGGTTTACGTTATTAAGAGAGAAAAAAAACTCCAAATCTACATGTCCCTGTGTGAAAAAGTGATTGTCCCCCTTGTTAAAAAATAACTTAACTGTGGTTTATCACACCTGAGTTCAATTTCTGTAGTCACCCCCAGGCCTGATTACTGCCACACCTGTTTCAATCAAGAAATCACTTAAATAGGAGCTACCTGACACAGAGAAGTAGACCAAAAGCACCTCAAAAGCTAGACATCATGCCAAGATCCAAAGAAATTCAGGAACAAATGAGAACAAAAGTAATTGAGATCTATCAGTCTGGTAAAGGTTATAAAGCCATTTCTAAAGCTTTGGGACTCCAGCGAACCACAGTGAGAGCCATTATCCACAAATGGCAAAAACATGGAACAGTGGTGAACCTTCCCAGGAGTGGCCGGCCGACCAAAATTACCCCAAGAGCGCAAAGACAACTCATCCGAGAGGCCACAAAAGACCCCAGGACAACATCTAAAGAACTGCAGGCCTCACTTGCCTCAATTAAGGTCAGTGTTCACAACTCCACCATAAGAAAGAGACTGGGCAAAAATGGCCTGCATGGCAGATTTCCAAGGCGCAAACCACTTTTAAGCAAAAAGAACATTAAGGCTCGTCTCAATTTTGCTAAAAAACATCTCAATGATTGCCAAGACTTTTGGGAAAATACCTTGTGGACCGACGAGACAAAAGTTGAACTTTTTGGAAGGTGCGTGTCCCGTTACATCTGGCGTAAAAGTAACACAGCATTTCAGAAAAAGAACATCATACCAACAGTAAAATATGGTGGTGGTAGTGTGATGGTCTGGGGTTGTTTTGCTGCTTCAGGACCTGGAAGGCTTGCTGTGATAGATGGAACCATGAATTCTACTGTCTACCAAAAAATCCTGAAGGAGAATGTCCGGCCATCTATTCGTCAACTCAAGCTGAAGCGATCTTGGGTGCTGCAGCAGGACAATGACCCAAAACACACCAGCAAATCCACCTCTGAATGGCTGAAGAAAAACAAAATGAAGACTTTGGAGTGGCCTAGTCAAAGTCCTGACCTGAATCCTATTGAGATGTTGTGGCATGACCTTAAAAAGGCGGTTCATGCTAGAAAACCCTCAAATAAAGCTGAATTACAACAATTCTGCAAAGATGAGTGGGCCAAAATTCCTCCAGAGCATTGTAAAAGACTCGTTGCAAGTTATCGCAAACGCTTGATTGCAGTTATTGCTGCTAAGGGTGGCCCAACCAGTTATTAGGTTCAGGGGGCAATTACTTTTTCACACAGGGCCATGTAGGTTTGGATTTTTTTTTCTCCCTAAATAACAAAACCCCTCATTTAAAAACTGCATTTTGTGTTTACTTGTGTTATCTTTGACTAATAGTTAAATGTGTTTGATGATCAGAAACATTTTGTGTGACAAACATGCAAAAGAATAAGAAATCAGGAGGGGGGCAAATAGTTTTTCACACCACTGTATATATTCTGGGGTCAGTGTGGTGATGAATCGCAACGCAAAATAATCTTTATTCATAATTAAATTGATTTCATTCCCCTTTTCTCATATCCAAGGTTTCAGCAACAAGGGAAATACAGTTTGTCCCCTACTTATGAATGAGCATTTGTTTCAGGAGCTCGTTCGTAAGTCGGGTTTGTTCGTAAGTCGGACAGTGCGCATATTATATGCCTCTGACACAAATATATAATGTAAAGCATAACAATCCGCTCGAGTAAATCTGTCCCCTTTCCCAACACTACCATCATGTGGCCAAAAACCTTAACCTCATCAAAGGAAATGAATCTCACAGTTGTTTCTGCGCCTTTAAATCGCGAAGGGAATCCCCACACACATACAATATACCAGACTTTTTATGCACATTTCATACATTCACTTACACACCAAAAATATTGGTATCTGCTGCACTGCAGTGTCTATCATTTGTACAATATACATAAGCTACTTTCATGATTTGTTAAGTTAAGCCTTTATTTCTCACATATACATTATAGCACAGTGAAATTCCTTCTTCGCTTATCCCAGCGTAACTGGGGTCAGCCCGCAGAGTCAGCCATGATATAGCACCCCTGGAGCAAGTAGGGTTAAGGGGACATCTGTGGGTGCAGCATTGCTCATACTTGTCTCTAGACGTTTGTACTGTAGCCTGGTCTCATGAGCCGATCCATCTGGCCAGCTCGTGAATACTAGGGCTTGTTAAATGTAAGCACTGAATTTTCATGTAATTATCCAAATAGCCACTCTTTACCACTGCTAAGCAGAAAAACATATCAACTCTGCAGACCTTAAAGCAAAGGCTATAACAGGAGAAGATATTAAATAAAATAGCATTGTGGGCGAAGAGTTACTCAGTGTAGGCAATCTGTTGCCATGCATGAGTGGAATTGGACCTCCATAAGACCACCACTGAGCAGGTATTATTTGGGTGGTGATTCATTCTCAGCACAGCAGTGACACTGACAGGTTTGCATTCGTGCATGTGCGTGTATGTGTGTGCCTGCGTGCATGCGCTTGTACGGTGCTGCTTGGAGTGTATCAGGTGCAGCAATGTGATCCCAATGCAACACCTACCACCCAAATCATATTTGTTCAGCAGCGCTCTGTTCACTGATGGATGGGGTAGAGGAGGGAAGACAAACTGTGCTTAGCTAAAAGGGTTTGCACTGTCACACCCTATAACAGCAGCGTTCCATATAAAACTAAAACAACTTATTTCACAGAGTTTCGCATAGAGACAGAATGAAAACACAAATTCACAAATTCCTTTAAAAAGAAAAAAAAAACAACAGTTGAAAAGTACATTTTATTATGCGAGTACACAGTGTTTTACCACATTTACTAAAAATGACATTCTTACCTAATTATAAAAGAAATAGCAAAAGATTTTACATTAAAATAAAATATCTTTTTCTAATGCAGGATTATTATAGCGGGATTGTTGCAGGTTATAATAATAATAAGGTAACGCTTTATAATTATAATAATAATAAGGTAATATCAAAAAAAGCTTTGATATTTGTGCCGACTTTTCTATTTCTATAAATATGGTAATACTAGAACCACTACCAGTATTAAGACTAGTTATAATAATAATAATAATAATAGGTTTATTATTTTTTTTATTTATAAGCAGCTTTGAGTGAAATTTCAGTAAAATAAAGAAATTTAAAATAAGGAAATCTAAGATAAATAAACAAAGATAATGATTAAAAACTACTAACTATCTAACTTTCTAATCAAAACTAAAATAATAGAAATTCTACAGGAATCATGTAAACACACAGTCACCATCACATGTTGTATTGTAATAGATGTAATTATACTGGATGGTATGTCTGTATGTTGTTATATAACAATATTCCGTTAAGCTTTTGTTTTTTTATGCTATATTGTTATTTTTTGTGCAGTTTTGTTATGCTACTGTACATGTTTTGTGTTATGAAATATTGTTATGCTGTCACACAATGCTACACACTTTAAGATTATATTATGTTATGCCGTGTTATGGTTTATGTTATGCTACCATATGTTATGTTGTTATGCTATGTAATTCTATGTGCTATATGTTACGGTGTTAACATATACAGTAGCACATATGTTAATATATGTTGTGTTAAGTTATTTAATGTTGTTATTTTGTGCTGTGCTATGTTGTGTTATGTTATACAGTACAGTGTTACGTTGTTATGCAACATTATATTATGCAACATAGGCTAATTGGCATTTCCAAATTGACCATAGTGTGTGAATGAGTGTGTGTGTGTGTGTGTGTGTGTGTGTGTGTGTGTGTGTGTGTGTGTGTGTGTGTGTGTGTGTGCACTCTGCGATGGATTGGCACGCTGTCCAGGGTGTACCCTGCCTTGTGCCCAGAGTCTCCTGGGATAGGCTCCAGGTCCCCGCGACCCTAAATACAGGATAAAGCGGTATAGAAGATGAAAGAATGAATATTATGCAACATTTTATGTTATGTTGTAATGTTATGCTGTTATGTTGGTATGCTATTTTATATTATGCTGTTATGTTTTGTTCTGTTATGCAGTGTTATGTTGGCATGTTATGTCATGTGATATTTTGATGTTATGTCATGCCATGTCATCGTTCTGGTATTTTGTGCTATGCTGTGCTTTGTTATTCAATGTTGCTATATTGTTATTTTATTTTATGTGATGTTATGCTATCGTATGTGTTATGTTGTTATATTATGTTATATTTTACTGTATGCTATGTTATGTTTTATTGTCATTATGGTATGCTGTTCTTAATGATATCTGCCACATTTTATATTATTATTTACATTATGATTTATGCTTTATGCTGTGATTTATGTTATGTTATGCTGTTATATGGTATGGTTTATGTTTTGATGTGTGTAAAGAGATGTTTCGGGGAGTTTTTGAAGGCCATGCACATAGCGGTGGTTAGGTTGTGTAATGGCCCAGTGCTGGAGTGAGAAGCCTCTCAGGATCTCCATCTTACTGTAATTAAGAGCTCTAATAAGAAGGAAGGCTCTGATGAGGCCCATGAGTAGGATCCAGTTAACACTCCCTGAGGAACTTTATACACACACACACACACACACACACACACACACATCAGTGCTCTGTAAGTACAGTGTAGGAGCTGCTCCCATGTCCTCTCCTCACTCTTACATCACGTGATGGGCCGGCACTCGGGCAGACGCACTCAAGACAGGTTGAACTTCCACACTTTCCCCAACCCCATGAATAATGCATGCTCTGCTCCACATTTCCCTGTACCGCTGCTCGTCCTCACACTTTCCCCTTGTCTCTTCTGGGACCCACCTTGAAACGGAGCTCTTCACTAATTACTCCTCGGGAATCCGATCGATCACAGGCTGACCAATGACTTGTGGGCAGATTGATGGCGGGATTGATTACGGCAGAGGTGGAGAGGTTATCTCTTCTCCTCTTCTTCTCTGTTCCTCGTAAAAACAAAACAAAGAAAAAAAAAAAGAAAAAAAAAGATAAACCCAGTGTGCTTTGCGTGCGTTTGTTCTTCCTCATCAGCTCCCTGCTTGCTCCTCTTATTTTAATGAGCATTGTGAGATTTGCACCAGCAGGGAAGTGGGCTAACCTAGCAGAGTTGCTATATGGGCTGCGTTCCAAACCACATCAGGCTCCTACAGAGGAGCGGGAGGAGACAAAATACTTTGTTCACTGCTCGGTTGCAGCTGAGCGGCAACAGCACACGCTGGAGGGCACGAGAGGGGGAAAAAAACACACTTGCAAAAAATAGCACCAGCATGATTCGTCTTCAAAATTTCTTAGTAAATATTTAGCTGACTGAAGCCACTTTTATACCTGCAAGCTGCAGAAAGGATACGAGATTTATGAATTCTCACTCATTGCTTGTTCCGGTCTCTGTATTACTACACTTCTGTTTCATGTTTTGTTTTGTTTTGTTTATTTTTTTCTTTGTCAGAGAGGAATTCTCATAGAGCTCTTGAACTAAGGCTAGGCTTGACGTTGTGTGAGATTTGTGTGAACCTTTCACTGATCTGACATGTTTAAGAGGACGGTGTAATAACTGTCTTAATAACGAAACACCATCAGAAATGAAATGACTTTTTATCACAAAATTCAAGCAAATTAGGAAAAAAAAAAGTTTTATTGCACTTCAACTTTTTAAGTCACCAGAACGCTTATCACATTATAATCCCGTAATACTTATACACACTCGAATCAAAATGAGGTACTTAGTCAAGTTAATTGAATGGATCGTTTTACTTTCTGAATAAAAACACAATAAGATTTAAATTCTGAATATAAAAAGGATTAGTCAAAAATCATCATCCTGGGCTGTGGTTTATCAAAGAGTTTGTTTTACAGATTTATTTTTGCTCTCAGTTTCCATTTTTCTCCACCAATTTGGTCTCGCACCGCTTCCCGCGTTCACTTATCGCATGACGGCTACAAGCCGGGTAGGACGAAGCCTAATACGTGCGTCCTTTAAATCTTTTCAAATCGCTGTTCATGCTACATCACAGGCAGTGTGACATACGCGCCTACCCTCTGCCACATACCTGAGCTCACGGATGCACACAACATAAATCATTCATGACACTCTGGTCTGATGCAGGTATTTCTATTTTTTTTTTACCACCCAAAAGGAAATTCTTCTTCTTTAGCAGCATTTTTTATTTCTTCTATGTGACATTTTTTTTTCCACATGACAAATATAGGTTTTTTTTCTTTTTTGAAACATATTCCAAATGAATAATTCCATGGAGAGCTGACTGTACTGTACATCCATTTATAGTGAAATTTAATCTTATTGAAGGTTCGCCACATGAGTTAGTTCTGTCTCACTTATATAATAGCAGCTTTAAGCGTTTGTTCTATCACCATCCACTTGTTTTTTTTCTCTCTCTCTTTTGAAGTTCATACAGCAAGAAAAAAAAAGAAACTACAAAGAGAAACTACAAGGCAAGTTCTGTATAATGCACAATTCGCTTTATAGTAATTTTTTGACATGCAAATGCGTCGGTAGTCTGCATGTAGCACCGTACAGTATGTGAGTGGAATCACCAGCGAACATCCAGTACAAAATTATCACAATCCTTAGGTGGTGATTTGATTTGTATTGTGATTTTGTACGCATCATGATATTATACAGTAAATAACCTGATTTTATATAAAAAAAACAGACTTCAGGTAAAAAAATTGTGTGTACAAATATTTTTATATTAAAATGTATTTGTTGTACATTGATATAATAATAATAATAATAATAATAATTATTATTATTATTATTATTATTGTATAATAGTATAATGTACTGTATATATTAAATGAATATACTTATGTAATATTTTTTTCTCCTAAAGTGTGTGTGTGTGTGTGTGTGTGTGTATGTATGTATGTGTGTGTATATATATATATATATATATATATATATATATATATACAGTATATATATATATATATTGCAATAATCGAAATTCTATTAGAAATAATTCGCTCCCTGTGTTTGTGTGTGTGTGCCCAGTGATATTCGCACCCCATCCACAGTGTACCCCGCCTCATGCCCTAAGTCTCCTGGGATAGGCTCCAGGCGCCTGCGACCCTGTATACATGATAAAGTGGTAAAGATGATGATGATCTGCTCTTACCACACAGGATACTATGCTGACTGCGAGTATATGAATAGTTTAGAATGCACCATCTGTAGGATTATAGAGGAACTGCGGCATTTTAGCAACTCGAATGCAAATGTATATAAAAGAAATAATAATATGTACTGTAGCATCTAATGACAGAAGCCTAACTGTTTAGTCAGAGAACATCTGCACTGTGTGTAAGCCGGCGTGCCTCAGAGCAGGACTGATAGATGGCCATTAAATTTGGGAACTTTACTCTGGTGTCTTGCCCCAACCCCCAAACCCCCACCCCCCTCTTTTTTTTCCTTCCCAAGGTCATTTGGTGCAGGTGTGTAGGGAGGGGATGTGTGCAGCACATCTTGTAGCTCACGATCTGCCTGCTCTTTTTTTAGTGTGTGTGTGTGTGTGTGCGCGCATCATCAGGTCACAGTGGAGGGCAGTTTTGCTCGCCCCTGCACAGGTGGCGAGAGCCAAGATTGGAATAATTTATGAATGTTGGGTCATTCTTTCTCCACTACCAGGCCGAGCTCACTGGCTCGACTCCACACTCTCGCTGATCACCCGATGAGAGAAGGAGAAAAAGCACAGCTTTATTTTTCAATATTTTTCATTATTGTTGTTGTTGCTAGGTAAGCTGAGGGTATATCCGAGCTTTGATTAATGTCCTAACATGCCACCGAAATGACCCTAAATAAACGCGTCGTTGAATTTGTAATGCAGATATTTTCTCACACCGATTCTTCCAGATATGTTAAAGAAGCTCACTGCTGCTTGTTGTTTCTTTCCTTTTCTTTCAGCATCAGACCTGAGACACTGCAGGCTTAGAGTAAAGCGTTATACTTTTACAGTTGGTAGACTAAACAGCAGAATGTGTTATAAGTGGTTCTGCTTGATAATGGCCCTGAGATGTCACGGCTCTGCCTGAAGGTTCGTTTTAAATTGCTGACTTCAATCATTCGTTTGAACGGGCAGTTGAAAAGAATCGAATGAAATTTTGCATCACAGTGATCACATGCTCACAGTGTGGCGCAAAAGAAAAGTTCGAATCTCAGGGATGCTTTCCTGGAACATAAGCCAAAAAAAAGTAGAGAATCTTTTTAGGAGAAGAATGGGAGAGTGTCTTTTCCATGAAGGCAGAGGTAACTCAGTGGTAAATGCGTTAAACTACTGATTCCCAGGATCAAACACCAGCACCACCAAGCTGCCATTTTTGGGCCCTTGTGCAAGACCCTCAACCCTCAGCTGCTCATATGTAAAATGAGATATGATGTAAGTCACTCTGGATGTGGGCCATGTGCCGTAAATGTGACACTAGTCAACTATTGGTGTCTTTGAGGTGGTGTATGTAAAAGAGAAAAAACTTCTGCCATTTCACGAGGAAGCCTACTGTATGATGGAGATCGAATTGCGGCCCTGGAAGGAGTTTGATGCAAACTCTGTCCTCTCCTGAGATCTGCACACAACCATCTGTCCAGCTGAGCCAAATAATCTGTCATGACAAGATGTTAAGCAAATAGTCCTAGATTTCCATTACGAGTAAACCCTAGTGAGATGCACTGAGATAAAAGGGGTGGCAGGATCCCAAGCTTTTTTGTCTCCGAGTCACAAGCAAAGGCAAACAGGCTTGCTTTGGCTAACGATTTTCTCCCTGTAACTGCATCTCCGCCATCCAGGCTGACTCTGATAAACGGAATTAGCTGTCGAGTGTCTTCGCTTTTCACACTAGGTGGTTATGAGGTGCTGTATTGTTTGGCAGAATGAATTAAAGTTAGACCTGATGGCTCCTCCTTCCCTCCTTTCTCTGTAGATGTTCCGGCTCCGCTCGAGCATCCGTCTGAAATTTAGCCTTTGTTCTGGCTAATGTCCTATTAATTTCATGCTCTTGCACCCACTGATAAAAAAAAAAAAACACCTTGTGTCGATTTTTTTTTTCTTCCTCCTTCTCTTTCATTCATCGAGTTGCTTATTAACGAGATTAGGTTTCATACAGATGCGCAGACTCTCCTCTTTTCTATTAGTGGAACAATTGGATATGGAATAGTACTTAGGCTTTGTTTGTTTGTTTATTTATTTATTTCCATGTTTCCATAATCCTTTTGGTTTCAGTACATGGCCGTTTCTTAAATTGGTGCGTAACTTGTTCCGTTCGGTATCCTGAACAACAAATCAAATGCTCTATCTTACATCCTCTCCGTTGTTGAGAGCGTTTTTAAATGACTCTCCTCTGTCTCGTCTAATGTTTCGGATGTTTCTCATGATATATTTATTTTCTTTTTTTTCTGTTGTCGCAAGCATTAACCCCCAGACCCAGGGTTTACAGAACCGAATATAAATCTCAACGGGCGCGCCGTGCGCCTTGGCTGAACATTTCCTTACATATGCAGCGTTTTGATTAATCGCGTATGGCATTGCTCCCGAAAGCTCCGGCTCGTCACGATCTGAGGCCATTAGTCACTGTCGCCAAGTCTGAATTTACGCACTGATTGCTTGTGCTATCTGTTCACAGTGTACGTGTGTTACACAATACATTCCCACCTCTGTCTACGGCACTGGAACATGGCTTCGTGCTCTTGTTTACAGCATACGGGTTTCACGGGTCATGACTATCTATACCCCATTCTTCTTGTGCGAAGACGCTTACAATACATATACCGAATTGGTGGATATTCTCTCTTAAAGCATGCTGCATTGCATGCATACACAAACATGAGGTTGTATATTACATAGACAAGCAGCCAAAAGTAGTAATCTGAAATCTGCTCGTAGCACATACATCATAAATACATACATCAGCTGTTATAGAAGCCTTAGAGGAAAATAAATCATAGATAAATAGTCAGTTTCTATATGATATACTGAATCTCGGTGACGTTAAATTCTCATATCTGATTGGTGTTGATTTTTTTCATGTTACAGCAGAAAATGATTCCACAGTAACAACCCATTCACACAGGGACAAATATAAACGTATAAATGAAAAAAATAGGACCCATCTAAGGACCTCTGTCGTCCAACCAGGGGTCGAGTAGAACAATAGTGATTATCACTGTATTTATTTCCCATTGTACGACAGTGGAAGGACCTCGGGTCAGCATTCACATGCGCATTCACAATCTATGGGCAATTTGGTAATGCCAGTCAGCCTAATCTGCATGTCTTTGGACTGTGGAGGAAATTAAACCCAGACCTTGGAGGTGCAAGGTGACAGTGCTGACCACTAAGCCAACGTGCCCCCATACTAGATACAGTATATAGAGATGTAGATGTTTCCCAACATAAAAAGCCAAACAGCTGTTTGGCCATGACAAAAGCCACTTGTTAGTAAGACTAATCAGAACAAGGGTTTCAGTTTGTTAGGGAGCATAAAGCCTGGACTATTTTAAAATGATGTAAGAAGGGATGCGAAACCTCTGTACAAACCTCTGGAGGCAGTGTTACTGTATGATCTGAGGTTGCTTCAGTTGCTCAGGTCCAGGCTCTAAAATGTTACAGTATGTGGCAATAAAATATAGTCAGCTGATGACCTAAATGTCCAGAGTATTTATGACTGAAATTGTGAAAGAGTGATTCTGCCAGCATGAGTAATCATTTTCAAACATGAATCCCACACCGTAATGAAAGGAGGTCTAATTAAATATTTTTGTATTGTAGGTCTACGGGACAGATTGTTCTTAAAAAGAAGAAAGGGTTATTATATTAATAACAAAAACTTATTATATTGATAATCTATCTATCTGTGATGCAGAAAAATAGTGCTGCTTTTCTGAATTAACCAACATCATACTGTACCACCCTGTTATGTTTTATTCCTTATTCGTTTATTCATTCATGTTGGTCTTGAAAACTAATTGGGACTCCAACAAGAAGTCTTCCACAATAATTACCTCCACTTTGAATAATTACTGAAAAGAGAGTCCACTTAAAAAAACAAACAAAAAAAACATTTACCTATTTAGTAGTAATCTCGCTTTTCTTCTTTTGTCCTCACAATTGGATGACTTTAAGTTTTTATTATTTGGTGAGCTGAATGTTAAATTCATGCACTCTCAGTACGCATTTCCAGCCGTGTCGTTTCTTCTGTGGTCCAGTTGTTTGCAAGATTTTGTTAATGAATGAAAACAATATTGTTCCTACAGTATGTTTTGGTCATAGCATGCAGAAGGAATTTATATCTTATTAGCTTTGAATGAGGTTTTAACCAGTCACAGTTTCCGCTTGTATAACTATAGCTTGTTTGTGCATGAATACCAGTTTTTATCCTATTTGTTCATTTTAGTGTTTAAAAAAAAAAAAAAACATTTTCAATGAGTGGACATGTCTGCCCTCCGCTTTATTCCCTAGGCCTCTCGGCTACGTGCTGTGTGTGTGTGTGAATGTGTGTGTGTCAGTGGATGGCTCTGGCCCATGAGATGGCCTGTGTCAGCACATTTGTATCTGGAGTGCCTGGAGAGATTGCTCTCCTGGGCGCTGTCCACTGCCCATTCATCTCCCTCAGCCTCAGGGATGATCCTGCGCTACCAGGCACACGGGCTGTGACTCGGGAGTTGGATGGCTTGAAGATCCATGCTCCAGTTTAAGTTATTGCTTCATCGTCGATACCGTAAGTGTGTAGGGCAGAAACCGAGAGCTAATGGCACCCGGAAATTACAAACCCGATTCTAAAAAAGTTGGGACACCGTACAAATTGTGAATAAAAACAGAATGCAATGATGTGGAAGTTTCAAATTTCAATATTTCATAGATGACATATCAAAAATAAGTTGATTTTAAATTTCATGGCATCAACACAGCTCAAAAAAGTTGGGACATGGCCATGTTTACCACTGTGTGTAATACACTCTTTTTATAACAGTCTGCAAACATCTGGGGACTGAGTTGCTCAAGTTTAAGAATAGGAATGTTGTCCCATTCTTGTCTAATACAGGCTTCTAGTTGTTCAACTGTTTTAGGTCTTCTTTGTCGCATCTTCCTTCCCCAAATGTTTTCTATGGATGAAAGATCTGGACTGCAGACTGGCCATTTCAGTACCCGGATCCTTCTCCTATGCAGCCATGATGTTGTGATTGATGCAGAATGTGGTCTGGCATTGTGATGTTGGAAAATGCAAGGTCTTCCCTGAGAGAGAAGACGTTTGGATGGGAGCATATGTTGTTCTAGAACTTGGATATACCTTTCAGCATTGATGGTGCCTTTCCAGATGTGTAAGCTGCCCATGCCACACGCACTCATGCAAGCGCATACCATCAGAGATGCAGGCGTCTGAACTGAGTGCTGATAACAACTTGGGTTGTCCTTGTCCTCTTTAGTCCGGATGACATGGCATCCCGGTTTCCCAAAAATAACTTAAAATTTTTCATTCGTCTGACCACAGAACAGTGGAACCACTTTGCCACAGTCCATTTTAAATGAGCCTTGGTTCAGAGAAAACTCCTGCGCTTCTGGATCATGTTTAGATATGGCTTCTTTTTTGACCAACAGTATAGAGTTTTAGCCAGCAACGGCGAATGGCACGGTGGATTGTGTTTACCGACAATGTTTTCTGGAAGTATTCCTGAGCCCATGTTGTGATTTCCATTACAGTAGCATGCGTCAAAGAGCCTGAAGATCACGGCATCCAGTATGGTCCTCCGGGCTCAACCCTTACGCACACGAGATTGTTCCAGATTCTCTGAATCTGTGAATAATATTATGCACTGTAGATGATGATAACTTCAAACTCTGCAATTTTTCTCTGAGAAACTCCTTTCTGATATTGCGCCAATATTTTTCGCCGCAGCATTGGGGGAATTGGTGATCCGCTGCCCATCTTGACTTTTATACCCAGTCATGTTGCCAATTGACCTAATAAGTTTCAAATTGGTCCTCCAGCTGATTGTTATATGCATTTTAAGCACATTTAACTTTTTCGGCCGCTTATTGTTACCTGTCCCAACTTTTTTGGAATGTGTAACTCTCATGAAATCCAAAATGAGCTAAATATTTGGTATGACATTTCAAATTGTCTCACTTTCAACATTTGACATGTTATCTATATTCTATTCTGAATAAAATATTGAAATTTTAAACTTCCACTTCATTGCATTCTATTTATATTTACAATTTGTACAGAGTCCCACTTTGTTTTGGAATTGGGTTTGTATAATACTTTCTGTGTATCAGTGAGGTCTATTACTACACATGTGGCTTTAATTTTTTTATTTTTTTATTATTTTCATATTATTATTCAGTAACATGTCTCTCTCTCTCTCTCTCTCTCTCTCTCTCTCTCTCTTAAAAGTCTCTCTTTTGACGCTATGTCTTTCTGTGTTTCTTTCAGCACTTGTCAGTCTTAGTGAGTGAGGTTACCTGCTACAGTAGCTCCTGTGAAGGAATAGTTTTTCAGTGCCTGTCAGTCACAGTGAGGTGGAGAGACTCTTCCATGTCTAGTTCTAGTAAAGGAATGTTTTCTTCGTGCCTGTCAGTCCCGGTGAAAAGGGCGTGGCTTCTGTACCTGCTAGTTCCAGTGAAGGAATAATTTCTTCGTGGCACAGACTAACAGTTGTGCCTGTCAGTCTCACAGAAACAGACGTGTCCTGTGCCTTGTGAGCGTCATGCCACGAGACATCCGGCTTTTCCGAGCTGGAGGAAAAGCCTTGACATGGCACGCCTTAAATGTCCGTTAGTCCTCATGAAGGATCTGTAGCCTTCCCTCTCTCAAAGCTAACGCTCTTTATTAAAACACTGAATCTTATTGTAGCTTATTGTATACCCGAAAATGCACTGAGTCGGATATTGAGATACATTAAGATGCACATCATGTACAGGTTTGAAAGGTCTGTTTGTGGTGTGTGTGTGTGTGTGTGAGAGGGAGAAAGAGAGAGGTGTAAGCTTCAATGATCAGAGCTCATTATAACTCTAAAATCAAATGTGCTTGATAAGGTCAAGGCAGTGTGAGGCTGACCCTTCTACTGTACATCACATACACTTTTTTTTTTTCCTTCAGTTTTTTAATGTTGGCAATATACAGCATGTGTGTGTGTGTGTGTGTGTGTGTGTGTGTGTGTGTGTGCGAGGTCTTTTCTTTCCATAAGGGCTGTGCTGTGTGATCATAAATAAACCTGCTCTCAGACACCTTAGGAGTTAATGCTAATGCTTTATTTCCTGCAGACGCATCAGGATTATGTATGGTTGTGTAAAACGTAGCGCCGAGAGCCCCGGTGCGGCACGCAGCACACAAAGTGAAGAGGTGTGTTAATGTCACCGCTCGTGTCATAAACGTCACAACCGTTTAGTCTTGACTAGGGCTCGTATTGAGCAATTTAGCCAGCGTGCGTTCTCAGGCCGACTCAGAGGCCCGAGTCAGAGCCGCGCGCCGGACAGAAGAGCTTATTTAAAGACCTTACGTTCACTCTTGAGAACTGTTGATCTTTCCGGGATTGATTTCCTTTGCGTTCAATTTGCTGAAGGCCTGACGCGCTACACATCTGCCATCCATTGTAAGGTGTTGAGAACACATATTGATCTGATTACCATGGAATGGCTTGTTCTCAGCCGTTTAAGGAAACACTGGCGGAGGAGTGTGAGAGGAATCGCTTATAGGAAACCACATAGCCGTATAGATGGAGATGCCCAGATATACTCGCCTACAATTGATATTTGCTGCTATAAAAAGCTCCTCTTCGTCTGGCTGGTTGTTTAGAAACTGCTAAATGTCATTGTTGGTTGTTTCAGTGCAATTACACATGAAAAAAATGTGTTTTTTATACTACTTTTTTATCAGGTTAATAAACTTAAAGTCTTAGACGTCACCAAAACGTGTCTGTTAAAATTCTGTGTTCTGGCCGGTGCATTTTTTCCCCCTGTTTTTATTCCTTTCTAAAAACGCACCATTCCAGTGGAGGTAGTTTAAAATAGACCGGCCTGGAAAATCTTTTCGGTGACATGCATTTTACCGGCCAATCAGATCGTAGAAAACGGAAAGAAAATGAGGTTATCATGGTGAAATAATACTCTTATATTCACACACAATGGATCTGTTGCATCTGCTCTTTGCATGTGTTCGCTTATACATGCTGATTTATTTTCTGGCATCATCTCATTTCTCATCCAAAAACCTCTGTAGTCCAACTACGGACCACTGAAGGCCAATAGCGACGATTGTATTTATTGTATTTATTTGTATTTTTATGGCCAACAACAATCAAGGAACACTCATACAAACACACATTCACACACTGTAGGCAATTTGGGAACGCCAATTAGCCTAATCTGTCTTTGGGATATGGGAGGAAACCGCAGAGTACCTGGAGAGAAACCCACCAAGCACACTCCAGGCACACACCCCGAGGCGAGAACTGAACCCGCATCCTGGAGGTGCAAATCGACATTGCTAACCACTATGATTTTCTGGCATACAAATATTTTTCTGTCCTCCACGTCTGTTACGCCGCCCCCAACGGTGCGTGAGCGAGCAGTTCGAAAATATGCGGTCCACTGGCGTCACGTGGTTTAAAGGTGATAGTCTTCGGCCCTCCCGACTGAGTGGTAGTAGAAGCCTTAATGTTGGAGCCCCCTAGTAACTGGGAGGATTTGGATACGACTAAATTAGGGAGAAAATCTGGGAAAAATCCCCAAAACAAACAAACACAAAAAATGGTTTTGTAATTACTCAACAATAAAGTAATAAAAGTAAAAAATATATAGCAAAAGTCTGTACTACTGAAACAAGACTTTTGCATAGTAAGGTGTACAAATGCACATACTGTAAATACACACACACACACACACACACACACACACTTCAGGAAAGATGTATATAATTTTTTTATTACGTGGCTAAGTGTTGTAGTGATTCACCAATGTTGACTCATGTGATGATTCACTGCTGTGATTTACCGGTATTTATTACCTATTTGGTGCAAGAGAAAAAAAAAAGGGCAAACCCTTCATTATACGTTTTATTTAAAAAAGTAGTCAGTGTGGCAATACATGGATTGGCACATGAAAGAATCACAGTAGATCACCGAATCAATTTTTCTTAATTAAGAGATAATTAAATGTACATAAAATTTTGCTTGTTTGCTAAACTACCAGCGAAGCAAGTATCATGTAAATCATACAACCGGGTAACCAATGCACGGCCACGAATGACAGCAGGATTAGTCGCTAACACACTCAGCACTTTTGTTGGTGACTTGTGGCTTGTTAAGGTGCGATAAAGAAATTCCTCTGTTGAACAGGCATTTTAAACTGCTATACCTTTTTGGGGGGATTTACGGTATGCTCGAGAGCCTGCACAGCCATTCGTACACTGTAAACCCTAATGCTCAAAGTAATTAAACATATTGGGTACTGTTAACTTAAGTAATTACAATTAGTTCAAATTAATAGACCTTGGTGAGTATTTAGAACTTTTTGGTATTTATGAGTTTGTAGAAATGACACGTTTCAAGTTAACTGAACAGCTTTGATATTTTGATAACGTACTTTAAGCTCCACTTTTTGCTGCCTACTGTTTAGGAGGTTAGAAGGCAAGATTTCTAGTAATTGGCAAATATCAATCTTTAATTTGAACCGACTATTTTACTAGCATAAATTGTTTAGTTTTTCAAATTGTCAGGTTTACAAATCTGTTTTTTTGGGTTTGAATATAAATCCTGAATACCTATTAGTTATTATTATTCATACATTTTGTACTTTCAGATTCAACTGTAGAAAAATAAAGAAAATTGCTTATTTGTAATATCCTCAGCCACTGGATGAAGTGCCTGTCCCAAGCCCAGATAAAATGGGAGGGCTGCTTCATGAAGGGCATCTGTGTAAAACCTGTGCCAAGCTTGTGTTCGGACCGGATGACTGTGGCGACCCATTGCCGGGAGCAGGCAAAAGACCAACAACAATTTCTTTGATTTGCAACAACTAAAAAAATTATAATTACTATTAAATACTACAGTATGAGTTAGGCTACTCATTAATACAAATAAAGAATGATTAATATGAATTAGTACATCAATCTCAAAACTGAATTGAAAACATCATTACTCAAAAATTTGACGTAACTGATTACCTCAAATCTTTTAAATTTTGCCAACTTTTTCGGGTTTACAGTGTAGAGTCAGAATAAGAGCAAAATTCATCCTTCGTTATCTGACTTACAGTACTTTGTTTAGTTGATTTTGTTTTGTGTAACCTCAAACAAAAAAAACAGTTACAGTAAGTGAGGAACAGGTATGCCTGGAAATGTCCTTGTAAAATGATTTTGTTTATTGTTTAGCAGTATAAAAAGCACAAGCACTCTGGTCTCGCACAACCAGGGCCGAGGGTTCGAGTCCTGCCGCTTGGTGGGATCCCCCCGGTTTCCTCTGGGTACTCCGGTTTCCTCTCACTGTTTAAAGACATGCCGGGTAGGCTAATTGATATGTCCAAATTGCTCCTAGTGTGTGCGTGATTACTGTATGTACCCTGTGCTGGATTGATGCCCCTCGTCCTGGGCGTACCTCCAGGTCTCCTTCCCCAATTTCTCTGGGAGAGACTCCAGGCATCCCATGACCCTGTAAAGGATAAGCGGTATAGAGAATGAGCGAGAGCTAAAGTTTTGCAGACTTTCCTTACTAGCTGAAATATTTTCCTACATGAGATGAACCTTTAGTTTGATACATTTTCTTTTCATGCCATCCATAAGGTGCATCGCCAGCTTTATTTATGCACTGATGGGTCTGTTGCCTTACCACCAGCTCTGTTTTTGGCCTCTGCCAGAGACGGGTGACAAATAAGAAATCTCAGCAGGATTTGAGAAATCACGTGTACGGTATCTGCTGCGTCTCGACCCTGCTGTCCTCTCAGCACTCTGCGTGGCACTATTTCAGACCCAAGGCTCCAGAGACCTTTTCATCCTCTCAAGCTGAACACACTCCTCCGTCTCCCTTCCCTCATGCACTCCACCTCCCACCCATGCCGTGCACCTCCATAGGAATATTCAGCACGAGATATATGATCAAGATTAAACTCTTTCCTGATGGATAACAGTATGACACAGCACATATTTTCAGCGTTTGTTTGCTGCCAACTCTGCATTATGCTAAAAAAAACCTCCCCCTACACACATGCATCCAGAGGGATTTTTTACCCAAGGAATTGGGTAAAAAAATAAATAAATAAATAAAATAAATAAATTGTGCTATCTCTCTTCCAAGAGCATGGTTCATTTCTGTAACCCGCAGCAGGCTGAGAGAAGCAGCGCTGCACCATTTTATATTTTCCTCTACCTGCTTTACATCTGTTTATTCTACAATTATGTTCTGCCTCTGCATCCAAGGAACTTTGCGTATACAGTAATTGGATCTTATACACTTTACCCTATCATTACAAGCTTGACAGTTTGTCAGTGACTGGACAGCGCAGCTGCTGCTGGAAATAGAATACAAGTATATAATCGCAATATGCCAATCCGAAAAACCTCATACGTGTCTCTTTTCGATCCTCTCTGCCTTACTTTGTGAATCGCTATTATTTCTCTTACTTGCCATATGGAAACCATGTATATAAGAATGTATAGCTATACGTTATATGATAATAATATGATAAAATAATAATAATAATAATAATAATAATAATTATTATTATTATTATTATTCTTATTATTATTATTATTATATTAATATAATATACAGCATACTATCTTTCTTTTCTTGATGTGTATATTGTTTTGTATATATTTGCACACAAACAGTACCAGTTTAAAGTTTGGACACACTTTCTAATTCCATGGTCTTTCCTGATTTCTACTTTGTAAAATGCTGTAGGCGTCTAAAATATGCAATAATCTCCACTAAACAGTTAATGTTGATATGCGACTGCTACTTCTGCTCCGTAAAGCCTCACCGGAACTCCTTTAATGGCCCAAACATATGGAAATGAGGTCAGAACTTTTACGGGGGACGTGACAATAACTCCCAGCTGAGTTCCTGTAAAGTGGTAAGTGGTGTTGGTGAATGATTGTGTGTACAGATCCCACAGACAGATGGGTCTCTTCCACACGTTGGCACCAAGCTATCCGTTGACTTGGGTTCTGTAAATCCTCCATAACGGCTCTAATCTGAGGAGCAGTTTGTTAATTGGTGATGTCTGAGGCTGGTAACTCTAAAAGAACTTCTCCTTTGCAGCAGAAGTAAGTTTTGCTTTCTTTCCTGGGGAGGTCTTCATGAGAACCAGTTTCATCATGGTGCTTCATGGGTTTTGTACCATCAATGGACTTGACGATTCTGTTCTTGCAAGAACTGTTCCAGAACACATTTGTGTTAAAAGCATTATAAAGTATTAAGTACCTAAATATTAGCATTATATTAATGTTGTTACATAATAATATCATTAGGGCTGCAACAACTAATCGATAAAATCGATAATTATCGATAATGAAATTCGTTGTCAACGAATGCCGTTATCGATTAGTTGGGCTGCTCACGTTACTGAGGAGCGCGACCACAAGATGCACAAATACACAAAGATACACACGGATACAGTGGCTCGCGCAATGGAGTTTACACAAGCGTTTGCAGGAAAAAGCGCAAGCGCCCCAAGTCCTCCAAGGTATGGGAGCAATTAAATGCCTCTTATCGGGCGTTAAAATCGAGCGTTTTCTGACGTTCGTAGTGTCCGGTGAGCGCGGATGAAGTGCCGAGGGTTTTCTACAGATAGGAGTCAGTGAGTGTGTTCACATGGGCTTTGGTGACGTGCGTTTGTCCAGCTGCGCGGTTATATGATGTCAAAAAAAAAAACGTTGCATGCAGCTTTTTCTTGGCGCTCAAATCCCAACGAACGCAAGGAAAACACTTCTAGTTCGTTTCTTCACGTTCATTTTACACTTCGGAGGACCGGATATATCCCATCATCCTACACGCTGTACACAGGGAAATGCGGGGAAAGGGCAAAATAAACAGAGTGAACACAGTAGCGGCGAGTTTTTTCTCTCCCTACGTCGCCGTTTTACCAGAATGTCTAGTATAGCAAAATGGTCTATATATATATATATATATATATATATATATACAGTGGTGTGAAAAATTATTTGCCCCCTTCCTGATTTCTTACTCTTTTGCATGTTTGTCACACTTAAATGTTTCTGCTCATCAAAAACCGTTAACTATTAGTCAAAGATAACATAATTGAACACAAAATGCAGTTTTTAAATGAACGTTTACGTTATTAAGGGAGAAAAAAAACTCAAAATCTACATGGCCCTGTGTGAAAAAGTGATTGCCCCCCTTGTTAAAAAATAACTTAACTGTGGTTTATCACACCTGAGTTCAATTTCTGTAGTCACCCCCAGGCCTGATTACTGCCACACCTGTTTCAATCAAGAAATCACTTAAATAGGAGCTACCTGACACAGAGAAGTAGAGCAAAAGCACCTCAAAAGCTAGACATCATGCCAAGATCCAAAGAAATTCAGGAACAAATGAGAACAAAAGTAATTGAGATCTATCAGTCTGGTAAAGGTTATAAAGCCATTTCTAAAGCTTTGGGACTCCAGCGAACCACAATGAGAGCCATTATCCACAAATGGCAAAAACATGGAACAGTGGTGAACATTCCCAGGAGTGGCCAGCCGACCAAAATTACCCCAAGAGCGCAGAGACAACTCATCCGAGAGGCCACAAAAGACCCCAGGACAACATCTAAAGAACTGCAGGTCTCACTTGCCTCAATTAAGGTCAGTGTTCACGACTCCACCATAAGAAAGAGACTGGGCAAAAACGGCCTGCATGGCAGATTTCCAAGGCGCAAACCACTTTTAAGCAAAAAGAACATTAAGGCTCGTCTCAATTTTGCTAAAAAACATCTCAATGATTGCCAAGACTTTTGGGAAAATACCTTGTGGACCGACGAGACAAAAGTTTTTGGAAGGTGCGTGTCCCGTTACATCTGGCGTAAAAGTAACACAGCATTTCAGAAAAAGAACATCATACCAACAGTAAAATATGGTGGTGGTAGTGTGATGGTCTGGGGTTGTTTTGCTGCTTCAGGACCTGGAAGGCTTGCTGTGATAGATGGAACCATGAATTCTACTGTCTACCAAAAAATCCTGAAGGAGAATGTCCGGCCATCTGTTCGTCAACTCAAGCTGAAGCGATCTTGGGTGCTGCAGCAGGACAATGACCCAAAACACACCAGCAAATCCACCTCTGAATGGCTGAAGAAAAACAAAATGAAGACTTTGGAGTGGCCTAGTCAAAGTCCTGACCTGAATCCTATTGAGATGTTGTGGCATGACCTTAAAAAGCCGGTTCATGCTACAAAACCCTCAAATAAAGATGAATTACAACAATTCTGCAAAGATGAGTGGGCCAAAATTCCTCCAGAGCGCTGTAAAAGACTCGTTGCAAGTTATCGCAAACGCTTGATTGCAGTTATTGCTGCTAAGGGTGGCCCAACCAGTTATTAGGTTCAGGGGGCAATTACTTTTTCACACAGGGCCATGTAGGTTTCGAATTTTTTTCTCCCTAAATAATAAAACCCCTCATTTAAAACCTGCATTTTGTTTTTGCTTGTGTTATCTTTGACTAATAGTTAAATGTGTTTGATGATCAGAAACATTTTGTGTGACAAACATGCAAAAGAATAAGAAATCAGGAGGGGGGCAAATAGTTTTTCACACCACTGTATATATATATATAATTTTTTTTTTTTTTTTTTTTTTTTATTGAGACAAAAAAAAAGGATAAAATACACACGAGAGGATCGAAATAAACCGTGTAAACCGTGAAAAGGATGTAGTAGACACTTCAATTAAAAATAATATCATAATCTAGAAGTCTATTCTTATTATTAAGTTGAATTAATTTAAGAGAATTTAAAATTGTGGTCATTCTTAATAACTGAATGTCAGTGTATTTTTTTGTAAATATTCAGTGTGGTTCTAGAATATACTGTAGAAAATAAGTCCTAACTTGTAAGAGCCATATTTCATTTTTATGATTCTGTTGTTGTGTTCATTTAAATTGTATTAGATAAGCATTCATTTATGATAATCATAAGTTGTTGTGTGACATCATTCCATAGTTGCGTAGTTGCATGATTATGACGCACGGTAAAAGGCAGTTAAGATACCGAAGTTGTGGTGAACACAAGCTTTTGACCGTAGTCAAAAACTGCAATCAAAAACTGTAATCTACTAAAACAACGCAAATAAGTTGCAAATAAGATACAGCAAACAAGTTGTAACCATAGTCGATTTACGCAAGAAAACTGCAAGAAGTGTTGAATGATTGATGTTGAAAATAAACGAAGAGACAAAGAATTCATGGACGTCCGTGTCGTGAGTAAACGAGTTCAATAAGAAAGATACGCGTCAGAACTTGTGGAATAACATGCCCGTACACTTGTGCCCAAACATTTAAGTGGCACAGTATATACTCTTTTTTTGACTTCATATTTAATATTTTACATATTTCAAATGTCATTTATTTGACTTCATATTATTCATAATGGCATGGTGAAAAAAAAGGTTTATATGTTGTTTGTATGAGACACCCACTCCTATTTTTTGCAAAAAAATAAAAATAGAATTAAAAGACGGGTTACGAACATGACCTACAGTATCATGACCCCTCTCCCTCCCTCCCTCTCTCTCTCACATACACATACAAACACTGCATACTGAATATACTGTATATATATATATATATATATATATATATATATATATATATATATATATATATATATATATATAAAACACATATGTACTGTATATGCAAATTTATTCAGTTTAAGGCAAATTCAGCAACTTCCATTTTATTTTCACATATAAGGTTCACTTTTGTAAACTGTTACAGTACTTTAATTTCTGGTAGCCTACAGTATGTATACATTTTTTTGTGAATTTTTATTTTGTTGTAGAAAAGTCAAAGTTTTTGTATTGACTCATAAAATCATTAAAAACATCTTTAAAAGTTTGTACTAAAAACACCATGTGTCTAAGACTTTAGCACAATACCACATACACACAACATTGATTTAATCTGGGTACTATTATATAAGTCCCCATTGTGTCACTTGAAGAGCTCTGACTCATTGATAACTGGACTCTACAAGACCTGCTTTGTTGTTTGACACCAAGATTTTACAGTAGATACTGTAAGTTGCGATAAACTTTTTTTCTGCACATCCCATGGATATTCAATCAGGTACAGACATGGGAAATCTGGAGGGCAAGTCAACACCTTGAACTCTTAGTCATGCTCATCAAACCAGCTAAACATTTTTTGCAGTGTGGCAGGTGGTATTATCTTGCTAAAAAGCAAAAATGTTTAGGTAGTGGTACCACATGATGGGTCAGATGTCCACATGATACTGCCTCGGTTGCCTTGCCATCTTCACGGTGGTGTAGGCCGGTGCACAATCACCTGGCTGTGTAAATGATGTAAAAAAAAAAAAAGCAATTTGACAGAAGAGATCACTTTCTTCCATTGCTCCATGTTCCAGTTCTGATGCTCACATGCCCAGTGTAGGCGCTCTTGGCTGTAGACAGAGGTTTTGAAACCCTAACTTTTTCAGCGGTTTGTGCTACTGTATAGTAACTTGTTCTGACAGGCTAGCTTTCAGTGGCTCCCCACATACAGTACACTACTGCTCAAAAGTTTGGGATCACTTGCAAATTTTTCTTTCACTTCGTTTTCTTAGTTTAGTGACTTATTTTCTACATTCTACAGCAATAGTGGAGATTTCAAAACTATGAAATACCACATACGGAAATAGATAATTATGTAATAACAACAACAACGACAAGAGTCAGTTGTTATTTTAAGACATGAAGGTCAGCCTTTCAGGAACAGTTCTTGCAAGAACAATATTGTGTTGAGTGCATTTGCAAAACCCATCAAGCACCGTGATGAAAATGTCTCTCATTTCCCGGGAAAGCAAAACCAAAACTTACCTCTGCTGCAGAGGAGAAGTTCATTTAGAGTTACCAGCCTCAGAAATCAACAATTAACAAACAGCACCTCAGATTAGAGCGGTTATGAAAGGTTCAGAGTATAATCTCAATCTCAATATCAACTTTTCAAAAGGGGTTATTGCATATTTTAAATGCCTTTACAATGTAGAAAGAAATAAAAATCAAGAACGACCATGGTGTTCCCAAACTTTTGAGCGGTGGTGTACATCAGTGGGTCTTGTGCACCCTGGTCACTGTGCATTGCTGGTTCACTGGTTGTCTCGCCTTGGAACAGTTTTGGTACGCATACCAGGAACACTCCATGAGACCTGCTGCTTTGGAGATGCTTTGACCCAGTTGTCAACCCATGTGGGCCTTAATATGGCCCTTGTGAAAGACACTCGAATCCTTATGTTTGGCTATTTTTCTTGCTTCTAACACTGACTGTTGACTTTCAGCTCTGATTTTGAACTGTGCATTTAGTTTAATATTATTTACTTTTTTAACTTTTATTTCTGTCTGCAGCTGCTTGTACCTTTTCCTGTCTCTAGCTGTCTCCATGTGTCATCTTATTCTCTTATCTTATTCTAGGTCATACTAAAAAACTGTTATTTTAGGCCAGCTCTCTGAAGGAATAGATTCCTTGCTGTTGATCTACTGTAGACTTGGTTTTCACGCCTACCTCATAACCTTATTTTAGTAAAATTCTTGTTACTGCATCAACATACTGTATCAGCTGAGCACAAGTAAGGATTAGGAGACTTTAGGCATCTTCAGCTGTTATATGAAAATAATCGCCAAACAAAAAAAACTGTCAGTACATTTTGGCCAATCAGAACTTAGCATACAACAGTGCTGTGCTACGGTATAATACTCAAAGGAATTATTTTGTCTGCTTTAGCATCAAAGCTATCACTTTAATTATAGCACCATAGGCAGCTGGTTATAAGACATTATAGAGAAATTTGGAAAATTGCAGCAAAGCCGTCTGGCAGTAAGTTTGCATGGGGGACCCGGGCAGAAAGAATAGGTGTAATGGAGATACCACAGGAAAAAGAAATGAGAACAAGAACAGCCTTACTTGTAGACATTTATGCAGTGGAGATAGAATCTTGGTTTTCTGGATCACCTGATGTGTGTACTGTATATACTGTACATACATAAATGCTGCTTCACTGCAGCATGCAAGCAACTAAGGAGGTTTGAAATTACTATCCAGTGGCTGAGGTTTGGGCATTGGGTGAGAATTGAATTATAAAATCGTTATTCATCTTATTTATGTCAAGTTTTTCTGGTAGAAAATCCTAGGCAACTAGTTGTCTTGTACAAGAGAAGTACTGGATTTGATTTAGTTTATATATAATATGCACACACGGGAAGTGAACCCGGACCCTGGAGGTGCATGGCGATAGTTCTAACCACTAAGCCACTGTGCCATCCCTCATTGTCAACTTCTAGTGTTAATTTTGGATGTAGTAATAGTATAGTGAATTTAGTTTTAAGATTTTGTTTAAAAAAAAAACAGACGTTAAAATTTGTCGAGGATTACAGCAAATTGTTCAACAGAAATCAATAAGTTTATTTAATTTTGATTTACCGTTCCTTAAAAACAAACAGTTCTATGCTGTAAGGTGGAGAAATGAACTTTTTAGACATTTTTTTAATAATTATTCAGATGCGTCACCAATGCATGTGTTCAAACAAGCAACATGATAATTAAAACCTCTTATACTTCGTCTTCTTCATGTTGTCAAGCTGCAGTGGGAATTCAGTAGGTTGCATTACCGCCTTGGTCTCATTCTCCCTCATCTTCCCGGCTTGTTCAGTCCAGCCTTCCTTAAAAATCATCTTCTGTTTTTTTGTGCTCATTCCATTTTTGTATTTGCTGGGGTTTTAAGAGTTTTCCCCTATTGTGACCTCACATAAGAAGATCCCCTTCCGCAGTAGCTCATTTACATAGACACTGAAGTGCCATGTTTGGAGGAAGGGACCTTATCTGAGGGGCATCTCAGCTGAAGCATTAACATACACAAATTAGGGTTTTCTGGGAATTAGTAAAATATGAGACCTTTAATATTAGTTTTAAAGCCTTTGTAGTTTAAAACACTTCTGATTTTTTTGTATAGGTTGGCTGATTAAAAGTTCTGTTGCTCCTTCAGCAGCACATTTAATAATTTACCCAGTGATGTTCATAAAAGAAATATTCTGATGAATCAGGCAGGATGAAAGTGCTTATACTCATTTGGGAAAATCGAATAATAATTACAGTTATAATCCATAGCAGGAGTAGAAGATGGTGCACACAGTATGAAGGTAAAATAAAACCAGGTTAATCCATAATCAGTCACAATAATACTCAAGTCAGAAATCTGAAACAAACATGGAACTGAAAGTACGACAGAAAATCGTACAATACTATTGACAAGTCACAGCATGGTGTTAATCGACGAAATAATGAAAAACTTAACACAGAACGCTTGAGCACAGTAGGACAACCAAGCAATGACAGGACAGGGCTGGAGACAGGTCTAAACCCCTTCAAATAGGGACAAAATAAAGATAAGCTCAATATTGATATAAACTTCCTCACAATTGAGGATTGTTATAGCAGGTTAAGCAAAATAAACCGACCAGTTCAGACAGGAGTGTTCCTGATGCTGATATTTTGTCAAACTGATTAATAAAGAAGCAAAGAAAATATATGATATAATATGAAATCTTTCCATGCCCTATATACTCTATTTTAAATTGATCTTATATTCTTTACAATGCATCATACACAGTATCATGTCAGGGACCATTTAGGATTGACTACAGTCTTTTGTCCACTTCGTGAGGTGTGTCCACTTCGGTTGTGCATACTGTATGTATTTAAATACTTTGAGGTGACAGTAGTTGGGGAACTGTACATTTGTGGTACCGTATGTACAGTATGTTAAATGTTTACATCAGGACTAAAAAAAGGCTTAGACGTGGTAGTTATTTACTCTTACAGTATGTAGTCAGAGAGGAAAGAAAGTGCATTTCCAATTATGTTTATTCCAACTTTCTTACAATTTTAAATACCAACAGATACCAACCAGGAAGCTCTGCTTTTCAGTTTTGCACCAGAGCTGACCATTTCATACGGCTCCTCACGTGCCGAGCCTTCATTTATTTAGCAGAAATATGTGTCGTCACTGCAGTCTCATGAAGTGATATTAATATAATATAACTATTAATCTTAAAATATTAATCCAGTGACATTATCACTTCTGGCAGTTACAGCTTTAACAAAGAACCTTCCTGACACCAGAGTGCACCCTGCTGCTGTGGGCCAACAGGTCAAAAACAGTGAGCTGGCATACAGTAACGTCTCAGCCATTGTGTTTAATATTTCAGTTCCTGAATTCTGAGCACAGGTTACTGTTTTACATGTTTTCTGCACAGAATGTGCACATGGATTTTATCCACGTTCTCTGTCCCTCCTCCCCACCTTTGTGTCTGCATTTAATCCTGGTATAGGCTCTGCATAGTAAAAACGAATAACTATTCTACAAAACTTGTGTTCATATTTCTAATATTTACTTCGAATTTAAAAATTGTTTATACAGACCCTAATATTTCGATAACAATTGGAATAAAAATGCATCATATAAACACCCCAATCAGAACAGTCTGACCGAACCTGATAATTTGTTCAATAGGTGAATATTATCCATGTAAACACATAATCTGATTCTCTCTGTTTCTCTCTTGGTGAAATCTTCTTTCTACACGTTTGCCCCATGTGGCTGTAGCATTAGGCACATGCTGAGTTTCCTAGAAAGTAACGTTTCTTCTCTTCCTGATAGCAAACTCAGTACGAACATTTCTCTCCCATCAGTCTACTTCACACTTAGTGAAGCGTCTAACCAATCATAGTAGCTGAGACTAAATTCTTGCAACCAATTATCAAAGGTGGACAGAGTACACAAATCCTGCAATCAAGTAAAAGTGGAGATACCCTTGATAAAATTACTTAAAAGTTACTTGAATAGAAGTGGAAGTAAACCATAAACTACAATTGTACTGTATGTGAAGTACAAAAGTTCCTGCCATTAAATTTACTTACTGGATGTTTCAAAAGTACTGAGCTTGTATGAGTTCATATAGCCTTAATGTCCTAGTAAATGAGGTGTACATAATTAGGCAGGTGAAAATCATGCATTATAGCCATGAAACCACTTCAAATTCAATGCACCACTGTGATTATGTAATGCCACGCCAGGCAGAAACATAGTGGAGTAGAAAGTACAAACATTTTCTGTAAGATGTATTAAAAGTTACTTTTGTAAAGTTCAGATACGCAAATTTTTTTTACATAAGTACAGCAATGAATTAAATGTACTAGTTTACTAGAGGCTTTACAATTAATCGAATAAAAATTTTACAAAATCATAGTAGAGACCAGTGCAATTATTTAATTGCAAAAGGCTGCAATTTATTATACACAAAGTCAGGAATTTATTTAGGGTTTGTCAATAAGTTTTTATATTTGTTATTGGAGTGATTTTAACTTTTAATCAATATGGGCAAACATCCTCTTAACTTGATTATTTGTGCTGGTATTTGCTGTTAGCCCTGATAAATGCTACTGAATACCAAATGCAATATTTTAATAGTACTCTAATATTAACCTTCCATCCCTGCCACTCTTTTACAGGTAATATAGCATTTCTGTTGCACGAATCGTACACTCAGCATTGAATCGGTTATGTCCAATGTGATCTGTCATGGCTGATCGAGCCAAAAAATAGCCAATTCTGCACAAAATATAATACATAATAAAAAATATTTTAGAGTTAACATACAGAGTAGTAGATAAATTGGCACACAAAAGAATTGCGAATCATAACTGGATTGATTTTTTTGTTGTTGCATTGGCATGCATTTCTTGTCGCATTGGCATGCATGTAAACAGTTAAATTGGAATATCTAATACAAACAATTTTAATCAGGTTGAATTGTTATTGTCCATGTAAATTTAGCTACTCATTGGTTAACAACTTAATTGGTTGAAATTAGTTAGCTAAAATTTGTTAACCGTATAACTTTATGTATTATTATTAAATTTTTTAGTACATGCATCAATTGCTACTGTATGTTATTCTCTGCTCTGCCAGTTTTTATCCCAGTTCAGTCTTGCAGATTTCTGTGCACTACTGTAGCTAATGCCTCCTTATCGCACAGCAGCTACAAACTGTGGATGGTGCAGCAAACTGGTGCTTTTTCTCAGAAGCATGTGAAGCCATTGTATGCATCTTTTTTGGACTGATATTCGCACTCAGGGCAATGTTACACATTCAGAGGAATGTGCAATCTGCCCTTTTTTTATGCATTCATGAACTCACAGATGCCAACAATTGGCTAGTGCTGCTGTTATTGTCAGGGGAAAGAGCATAATGCCATCCCTCTCGCCTAGAGTGCAAAGCCAATTTTGCTGTCTTGACTCCTGGCATCATTTGCATTTGAACTCGAACTCTGGCGACAACCCGCACTGCACTGTACTGTCCCTGAAAACATAATGCGAAAATACAATGTTAGCTTAACATGCACTTAACTACAAACCAATGGCTTGCAGACTGTATGCCACAAGATTATGAAAATGAATACAAAATAACTTCATGGCTTTTTTTTAACCTTTTGTTTAACCTTTTTTTTAAACACAGCATAGATATTGTGAGAGCTTCTGGTCAAAGGGGGCAGGTGGGCTGTAAAGGGAATGAACAAGGTCTAGTCTGGGTCACAAAGCCGTAGCTAAGTCAAAGAGTTTGAGCTCTATTCTGAACTCATTGTCTTTGAACTCGTCGATCATGACTCACAGGTCGGGTTAGCCAAATCAACTGGGAACTGTCTGCTTTGCGCTTGCTCTCACTGACCTCTTTACGGGTAAATGGGATTTCAGCTGCATCTTAAGCCGCACTACTGATCTCTCATCCAAAACCGGATGACTGGGGGACATTAGCTGGCTCCGTCGCTGGCCATGGTGCTGAATGGAGGCTTACCTTTTCTGCCAGAACGCAGATACAATACGCCCTCCGCCTCATGTTTCCTCTCACTCTATAGCATGATGCTGCAGTACATCTGCTGTTCACACCTCTCACTGCCCGGGGAACACTCAGTGAGAAGATATTTCTCTGAAACTGTCATTTGTGGCATGTGGGTGGCTGAGGAACCCTTTGTTTTTCAATCATGCACATTTGATTCATCTAATTAAAATGAACAGAGAGAAGAAGGAATGTCAAGCGGCCCCGTGATTGTTAATTGAAAATAAATCGACTAATCCACGTGTGATCTTTTAGTATAAATTGAATGAAAAGAGCCTCTTGTACCTCTTCAGGAGGTGTCATTTAGCAAAGGTCCTAATTTTATAGGCCTGCCATGGGAGCTTTTTTTTATTTCAGGGCATCCATTGCTTAGCTTTCAAACTGCATTGTTATTGAAAATTTGGCATCACATATACCATAATATTGATTTTGTAAGAGGAGATAGGATCAGCACATTAAAGGGACTCTGCACGTTTTTTTTGTCTTTAGTGTATTGTATGTGTGATTACCAATACCATAGACAATAATTTCAGCATACAGTACCTGTACTTACTGTAGATACTCAATCAGTAGCTGCATATGTGAATGACTTGTCTGTAGTTACACACTGTCGAAAAGCAGCTTTATAGATATCCAGGTGTAGATTATTATTTAGATCCCTAATGAGCCGTCCAGAGGGACGGTGATGGGGGGGAAAACAACATGTTGAAGAAACTTTTCGACAGCCCAGACACTCAAATGAGACTTGAAAGCACTCTCTTTTGGATAATGAGATTATAAATCATCAGGATCCTATAGTGTCAAACAGTAATACATATTCAGTATGACTTTCATATAGTATTTGTAAGTGCAGTAGCAGTTCTTAGGGTCTAAAGTAACCAGGTATGATTGGTCATAGAGGAAAAGGTGAGGTCTGGGTATAATTGCGTCATGTTGAATTCCAACAACATATGTTCAACTAGGAGAATTGGATAAGGGAAAACATGACAGAATTTAATGTCCGGAAGTTTATCCATCCATCATATTTCCATTATATATACAGCTTATCCTGTACAGGGTGTGGATGTGGGGGTCTGGAGCCTGTCCTACGGAACACTGACACACTCCGGCAATTTGGAAACGTCAATCAGCCTACACTATACAGTATGTGTTTGGACTGTGGGAGGAAACCCACACATGCACACAGACCGGAGGCAAGATTCGAACCCCCAGCTCTGGAGGTCGAATCAACAGTGGTAACCACTAAGACACCATGTCGCCTGTCTTCCCACTTTTGAATGCTGGCTGGTGATCTCAACGGGAAGGTTGAGGGTGGCTTAGGTACGCATTGTGAGTGGATTAGATGATGAGTGGATGGATGGATGGATGGATGGATGGATGTGTTGACTTTATCGATCCTAAAGGTTTACATTTTTAGGGTTTTAAATACCTACTTATACTGTATTCTTTTAATCAAATCACAATTCTGTATTTTTTTTCTCCTGTATTTATCTTTATATAATACATTATTATTTTCCTGTATATATATTTATCTTTGTGAAGCAGTAAACAAGCTATTTTATTTTTGTATTTTAAAATACAAAGTTTTATTAATAACAGTAAACCTATATGTAAAGGAAAGTACATGAAAACTTTCTGATAATTGCTCGTTAAGAAAATATAGTTAAGTGAATTTATTTATTTATTTATTTGGATTTTTCCCAGATTCTTTTGCCCCTAATTAACTCGTATTCAATTCTCACCCATCATTGTTGCATTCCCGCATCAAGGCTACTACTTTCACGTGTTTGTTTCCTCTGAACCACTTGACGCCTACCTGCCGCATCTTTTCGCATCAACATACTCGGAGGACAGCGCTATCCACTCCTTCTTCTCATTTTAGCCGTATAGCTTTAATTGATGTACGTAAGAGCACAATGTACCTCTCATCGCTCCCCTCTGAGAGAGCTCAGCCAATCATAAGCTCTCTCCAGGCCTCCAGCTGAGAGAAGTCACAGCATCACCCGGTAATTGATCTAGCGATCGCCAGATGAGAAATGTTTAACATCAAATCATCATCTTCATCGTTTTCAATAATAAATAAATGTAAAAATGTATTATAAAGATGTCATGATGTGCATAATATAACTTTATTTTCATATCAATTAGGGATGTAATGGTATTGTAAATACCGTCGTACCGCAATAGCAAATTATTTCGATAATACCGTGGTCACATGACGATAAAATGATAGGTCTTCTGAGAAAAGTTTGCTCAGGCGAATGGAGCGAATGGGAGGTAGTGGTAACTACAATTCTTGGCCATCATCCTTTGCGGTCTGTTGTCGCTACAGATCCAGTAATGCGCACATCAGATTTAAAACCTGCATACTCCTGAATAAGTGAGTGAATGAGGTGAGTGTTCTCAAATACTCATTCAGCACATGGGCCAGCTGCAATAAGTAGGCTGCTATTTTAATTTTTTTCTGATTTTTCAAGAATAATAAAATGAAACTTTATTTTTTTACATGGTTTAACAATTTTTTGTTATTAAAATTGAAAAATTGAAGTTTCTGTTTCAAAGTTTACAGATAGATGGCTAATATGTATGCCATTGATAAGTTCAGTGTTCATGTAAACTGTTTAATAAACACTTCTGGCACTTTTTTCGAGTCTCTTCATTAGTTTTGTTTTTCCTGTAAATGATTCAATAAATACCGTACTGTGCCATTCATACCGAGGTATTACCGTACCGTGAAGTTTTGATACAGTTACATCCCTAATATCACTATTACATCACTTAATGCACTTACTACTGGACTCTGCAGACCACATGACCTTTTTCCATTGCTTCAAAGTTCAATCTTTTAGCACCCCAGCAAATTGAAGCCTTCTTTTTGGTTTTCTTATGGCTGCACTGCTGTTTAGTCCCAGTCCTGTGGTTTCTCGTCACTTTGTGTGCATATGGAAATACTCTTACTGTACTTACTTTGCTCTCACTATACTGTAGCTATGTTTTCATTGTTGATTTGTATACTCTGCAAGTGTTCACCAAGTGTTTAAGTGATTTCCTTTTTTTTCTCACCACATTTCTGACACAAAGTTAACAGTTCAACACTATTCCTCCAGGTTTTGATAATGTGCTACAGGCTTCTAAATCCAGCCAGGTTTTCAGTCAGTTCTTCCAATACCTCGAGTGTCACTGAAATTCTTGACAATGGTAATCACATATTCTACAGATATTAATTATGTCGAAATATTCTGCGCTTTGAATATGTGGTTATATATTATTATAGCCCTGGCAACAGTGCAATACGGATGACTTGCGCCACCATGACTACACGAAAACACGCAGAACGGTTTGTTAGGTCTGGCTCCCTAGCTCTCCTCATCATTATGCCCCATGATGAAGTGATGCATCATGCTCAAGGGCAGATAATGACCTTAATGACAAAGACTGAGCAGACAGCGAGCGAGAGAAGGCACGAGGATGGGATTTGTCTCTATTTGGAATCCTAACGTAGCCGTAATTAAAATGTACATTATGTTTAACAAGGCCATATCTCTTCAGTTGAAAATGAGAAATATGCCGGATGAAAGCAGGCCGACATTGGCTGGTGTTATGTGAAGTGTGGAGAAAACACTACGCGTCTCCCTGTGGTTCATGCGATACTCTATGTGCGGATAAAACATGTGTTTTCCGGAAGCTTCGTGTCGAGTGTTCATGGTCCGCGAGAAAACGTAAGCCACTGCTCATCTCCAGTGTTAAAAAAGAAATTACATGGATGATATATTTGAATTGGCAAAGGACTGACAGTCATAGGAAGCAATCTGATCTAAATTGAACTACTTTTCATTCCAATTATTCTGGAAGTGTCTCATTTCCCCTCCCACCCTCTTTCTTTTGTGGCAGACCAGCTGATGAACACTCTGCAGACTGCATGAAAGACGTTACTGAAATCCTGTGACTCCTGCACAAAAATGCGCCTTTTCCGTAGATACATCACATCTGTTTCCTCGATTTTATAGACTCCGTAGGCTCTAGACCACCAGTGCGTTTTTTTTTTTTAAACAGCATTTAGTTGGAAGTTGTCCCCTAAGGACACGACACCACAGTCGACAGACAGGAAGCCGCTGTTATCACTTTCAAGGTCTTAGGGAAGTATTGTGCATGAGCACAGTAATTAATTTGAAGCAAATGAGAAATTATACTCACGTTTAGGCAGAGGGAGTTAATTTCTCAGGGTGTCTGAAGATAAGTTTATTGTACAGGCTCTTTACTGTAATTCCTCTTCGAACCGATCAGACCAGAGATGGATGTTTGGGCTTTAACATTCTGAACATTTGGAATTCTTCTTAGCCCAAAGCTGGGTAAGATGTGGAGCGGAAAGCGAGTTCTGCTTTTTCTCTCACTTAATGCTTCCTGTGCTGCAGCCGGCTTTGTCAAAAAACAAACAAACAAACAAAAAAAATGTCTCAGCTTTGACTGGAAGATAAAAATTCATCAGTAATTTCATGGAAATTTGCTAATCTTATGATCTATACTGTGAAAGAGGTCTGGTACAATCAGGGATACTGCAGAGATGTTATTTAGCCACCTTTATGTTTTACTGATATACATACAGTACAGTATTAGCCATGAAAAGCACACATACTGTATACCTTACATGCTCATCCTCAGACTTAGGCTACTAGATTCACTCTCTAGCATTGTTATTAGTTCTTCGGCTGCTCCCTACCAATGGTCGCTACTGAGGACCTTCAGTCCACAGAGCAACGTGGCAGAGGTTTTTATATGACAAATGTCCTATCTTTTTCCTTTTGCATGTACTGGCTGGGTAGTATGGTGTGGGGCAACTCATTACCACCGGGGCTCAAACTCGCATCCTCGGATCCCTAAAATCAACAACTTTAGGGCCTTAGCTGCCAAAGCTACCATTCCCCCCCTTACTCACTATCATTGTAGTGATATGTTATGTTTCTAGTTGGGGTCAGGGGTAGCTTAGTGGTTTAGGCATTGGACTCCAGTTTGGAAGGTCTCAAGTTCAAATCCCACAACAACCAAGATGTCCCTGTTGGTCCCTTAAGCAAGGCTCCCTTAACCCTCAACTGCCCAGATGTATAATGAAATAAAAATATAAGTCTCTCAGGATAAGTGCTTAAATGTAGTTCCTGCCATCTTATAGTTTTTCACTAGAATATGACATTGTTTTATTTGGACACTGGGATTTATTATGTTGAAATAAGTATGGTGAAAATGTTATGGGGTTAAAAATAAAAAGTGCAAGTGCTTGTTCAGTTTTCTTCACAGCTGCATCCTCATGAATGACTGTTGGGAGTGCACAATTGATGTTACCTTATGCTCATTAAAAAAGAAAAATTGCATTAACTTGCTTACACACTTTACTGTGATACTGATCAGGTAGGCACATTTGACATGCCTGTACTGTTCTTTCTCAGGTTACTTGTATTGTGGGAAGATGTCATAGGTCCCCCAGTGGAGCACAGCACGCAGTCTGCTTCTCTAATTAATTGTGCGTCATTAATTGTCCGATGCATCTGGATCACTATCATTTTGTGCGTCTGTTCATTGGTGGGCGACACAGTGGTTTGGAACTTAGCGCTGTTGCCTCGCACCGTTGCTTCGCTGTTGGTGGTTTGAATCTATAATACTGAGTATTACCTGTCTGTATGTGGGATTTGCATGTTCTGCTTGTGCTTGTTGTGTTTCGATCAGGTTCTCTGCGTTCCTTAATTGCCAGTATCATATATGTGAGTGCCCATCCGTGCCATGTCCCCTAATTTCCCTGGGATAGTGTCTAGACACCCTGTAGACAATGCGTAAATGGTGTGACAATGTGCAGTTGGGTTATCATAAAACAGTATCAGATATTTGGTCTCAGCACCTTTTTGTTATTAATAATGGAATGAGCAAACAAGCACACTGTGCCTCCCTACAGTAAACAGTTACACTGCTGTGTGAAACAGTATTAAACATTGATTTTTTTTTCCTTTTTTTTTTTCTAATATGCACTAGAGTAAATATTTTGGTATCCATTTAATCAAAATATATATGCAGTATATGTGAGCTAATGAAAGGTTTTGTGGCAAACATACAAAGATATTTTTATAGTTATTATTACTGTAGGATTTCAGGCATGATTTGCTGGCGTTTTAGTGTTTATTCACAGATACTAATAATGATTTAACATGTTATTTTTATTTGCTTTTGTTTTATAGGCCAGAGGATTGTGGGGATGGCATCTGCCCCTGCTGAGGGGCATCTTTGATCCTTGTGGAACATTAAACCAACAAACTGGCTCAGGAAGAAAGAGAAGAAGAGTGAACGGAAGTCATGTGTCTCAACCGCGTAATCAACTGCAAACAAACCCACAGAGAATGAAACCTCAAAATTAATTTTTATTCTTTTTGTTCACGCAAATGTGTGCCATTGCAAATTTATCATGCAGGTTCGAGTAGAATTTTGAGCCAGTCTTGTTTTCTGGTGCGCTTTTTTCATTCCATGGAAATCCTGAGAAAAAAATCGGGATGGAAAATCAAGTGAAAAGAAACCGTTAGGTACTAGGGGGGGTTTAGAATCTGAAGCCATCTCTTTGCTCAGTGCTATTTCTGAAAAGGCCAAATACATTAACACGCCACACTGGGAATAAATTTTTCTCTTTTGCCGTGAAGAAACGGAACATTAGAAAAACAGGATTAAGAGCGTGCTTGAACGATGGCGGCGGGGAAGCGGAGGTGTAGTGGGAGGCGGATGCGGATCTCTGCACTGCTGTTGCTACTGGCGGCTTCGTCACTGGCGCTGGAGTTCGACGGCCTGCCGGGACAGTGGGCGCGTTATGGGCGTTGGGAGGCTGGTGCTACAGGTGAACTGAGCTTTGCAATGAAGACCAACGTGAGTGAGTCTGTGCTTCTTTACCTGGATGATGGTGGCAACTGCGATTTTCTGGAACTGCTCGTCAGTGACGGTCGCCTGCTCCTTCGTTTCGCCTTGCATTGCGGCGAACCAGCTACGCTCCACATGGAGACACGTGTCAGTGACCAGCGCTGGCACCGGGTCCAACTGGTGCGCAACTACCGCCACACCACGCTGACGGTGGACAGTGAGGCCAAGGTGGCCGAGGTCAAATCCAAGCGTAAGGAGATGGTTGTGGCAAGTGACCTTTTCGTGGGTGGAATTCCTCCCGATGTACGCCTTTCCGCTCTTACCTCCAGCACCGTCAAGTACGAGCCTCCGTTCCGCGGCCTGCTCGCCAACCTGAAGCTAGGAGAAACCGGCCCTGTTCTTCTGGACAGCCAGGGTGTGAAGATTGACCTGGAGTACCTTTGCTCCACACAGAACCCCTGCAGCAACGGAGGACACTGCTCCGTCTACCAGAGCGACGTCGTGTGTGACTGCACCAACACCGGTTTCAAGGGAACGTACTGCACTGAAGGTAAGCCTGGCTAGAAATAGAAATGCAGATGAATATTCATGACAATTGACAATCTCCATGAAGGCAGTACGCTGCTACAGCGAAAGGTTAACAGTTTGGTCCTGAAGGGACTTAACAAATTTAAGGCTTTCTTATTATTAATGATTCGCTTGAGTGTTTTCCTTATCTTTCTTCTCCGCTCAGCTGGAGTGCCAGTTTGACTGCTGAGCAGAGATCATGTGGGAGTCCAGGCTGTTTTTGGAATGATGAAACAGTCTTGTAGTAAAGTGGTGCTGCCTTCTGCCCGTGGCTAGGCTTACAGTTGAAAGTTTCTAAAATATTATTACATCGGATTCATGACTCGGACGCACTGGTGGTATTCGCCATTTGAAGGCATTCCTTTCATAGTCCGTGTGCGGGTTATACCGGATATCCAGTGTGTAACATCTGATGCGTTTCGAGTCTATGAGTCACCTGTTGCTTTAGGATCATACAGTCATATCGATGCGGCAAAATTTATATAAAAAACTAGAGATGCACCAATTTATTATTAGTATTTTTACAGATTGAGGATGAATACAATTTTTTTTATAGTTAATACTATAATAAGTATTATACAGATAAAGTATATAGTCAATAGTCGTCAATAGTCCCTGATCTTCAAAGAGCTACAGTTGCTATTTTATACACTCAAGTTGATCTGCATCACACTTTGTATTAAAGCTACTGCTAAACAATGTAAGCTGTTTTGGGAGGTGACTTGTATTTAAGAAAGACGCTGTAGTTCTTGAAATTTCTGCTGAGCATTTGTGTGTGTGCACTAGGTCGTCTGTCCAGTTTGTGTCGTCTGTTCGTTAGAATAAGAACATATTCTCATGTTTGTCTCCTCTCCAGTGATGTGATAGCAGTGTGAAAAAAAAACTGGAATTTTCTCATGTACACTCTTAAGACGTGGTCTTTTAGCAGAATTACCAATCTTTTTGTTTTCTCACTCTCAAAGAACAACTTTTATGAGATAGAAATGTAAGTCGCTCTGGATAAGAGCGTCTGCCAAATGCCTAAATGTAAATGTAAATGTAAACTTAATCAAAGTTTCATCTAATGTATCACATTTAGTCTCAAGGTAAATTTTGTGGAGAATCTTAAAATGAATATCTTTTTTTTATTTTTTTTTATGCCGAAATATTTACTTCAAGGAAAAGAGAAATGAAGGCTCTGACACCAGGCGTTCAGAAAAAAATTTAATCTATTTTCTTCCTTAAAATTTCAAGTCCAAATTTTATTAGGCTGTTAAAATACAGTGTCGAGGGGAACGATCGATTCTCTCTTCCCTTAAGTCTCTTATAACTGAGGAAGTATTCCCTCAATAAGAGTTACACACAAACCAAACTGAGAATTATTCTTAAACTCAAGAGTTTAGCTGTATATCCTTTTCCTCTTCTACAGATTCAACAAACTCTTAATGAAATTGTTGAAGCTCATTAATCAGTAGCAGCTGATTACCGTACGTGGACATCCACAGAAAAATGTCTCATCGTCTCAACCTGTGATGAGCTGGAATTAAGTCGGGAGCGAATTAAACGTCCTTCTGGCAACCCCAGTGTCTTCCATTAAGTTTTAGCTGAAATTGTCTATACTCTTCTTTCCAAAACTGAAGCGGTCCATATGAAGCCCTTCCCTACCAGGATGGGAAAGTAGGCCAAGGGAATAAATTACACATTGTCCTCTAGCATGTACATCATCTCTCATGCTACCGCTAATGAATCACAGCCAGGCTAATGAAGCCTTATTCCAATGCATTAAAAAAAAAGTGCAGCGCTGTTTAAACCATCAGTCCTCCCGGGAGCTTTGTAAATCAGCGAAGAAACTTCTATAAAAGCCACAAAGCAGAGTAATTTAACCTACTGTATAACCAACAACTTAAAACTTTTGACCTGTCTCCTTTTGTTTAAATTAAAAAAAATTTTTTTAAGGAAATGTAAAGTTCTTGGCGGCGCGGTGGTGTAGTGGTTAGCGCTGTCGCCTTGCACCTCCAGGGTCTGGGTTCGATTCCCCGGCCAGGCTCGATTCCCGTCTCTGTGTGCATGGAGTTTGCATGTTCTCCCCGTGCTTGGTGGGTTTCCTCCGGGTACTCCGGTTTCCTCCCACAGTCCAAAGATATGCAGGTTAGGCTAATTGGTGTTCTCAAAAAATTGCCCGTAGTGTGTGATTGGGTGTGTGAGTGTGTGTATGTGTGTGTGCCCTGTATGGATTGGCACCCTGTCGAGGGTGTACCCCGCCTAGTGCCCGAAGTCTCCTGGGATAGGCTCCAGGTCCCCCGCGACCCTGAACACAGGATTAAGCGGTATAGAAAATGAATGAATGAATGTAAAGTTCTTGAAAAGACATTCAGAAGAAGTTAACTTTATCAACTTTCTTCAAAATGTTTTAATGATGTGCCACTTTCTGTTTAGAATTTAATTGCATACTACTGTAATTTTAGGGTTAATCCCTAAATCAAATCTAATCCAGGAATCCCTGCATTGTCTCCACAAGCTTAGTCTTTAATATGTAATATAGTCTACAAGATACGATTAGTAGCTGTACTTCTTTTAATGCACTAATTCAGTAATCAGCATTAAAACCCAGATGTCTGAACACAAGCGTGCTACTGTATAACCGTTCTCCAAATACGAGATGTATTCATGTATGAAACAAGACAGAAACATGAACTAAAACTCACAATGAACGAGACAACGAAATGACAGGGTGTTAAAAAACAAACTAGTCACGAAGTAAACACAATCAGGAAGCAGACCAGACATTTACTGGACCATACCCAATGTCATTTCATGATGTACGCTCACTAGCCACTTAAAAGCACAATAAAAGCACCTGTACACTCAGGTTTTTATGCAATTATCCAGTCAGGCAGTCATATGGCAGCAGCACAGTCCATACACTCATGTCAAGATCTTCAGTTAATGATGTTCAACCCAAAAATTGCAATGAACCAGATGTGTGATCTCTGTGACTTTAACGGTGGCATGGTTGTTGGTGCCAGATGAGCTGGATTGAGTGTTGCACATAGTGTAGATCTAGGCTGAAAAAATGTTGAGGGACACCAAAGGAGACTGACCAGACTGGTTTAAGAGGAAGGGCTGTAGTAAGTGGATGAGTCAACCAAGAACAGGAATCTAAAGCTACTGTACTGTAAACAAAGTTGCTGAAATTGGACATTTGAATAAGGCAATGTGATTTTTATTAGGTGAGTACTATTGCATGTCCAGGCCTGATGTCACCCTCCCAGGAAGGAAGACTGGACACCTTCCACAGCCTGGTAGAAGATCTCTAATATCTTGCTGCAAATATTAAAGGAACAGATCTGCTCATCCCCTTCTTTCTATGAAGCCCCCGAGTTGACCATTCATGTCCAGCTCATTGTGGAAATTTAGGTTGGGACTGGTTGGGGTTGTCTTCCTCACTTGGTCCACCACCCTCTTTTTGGTCTTGGTTACACTGAGGAGCAGATGCTTTTGACCTGCACCACTTCACGAAGTCAATGTCCAGGCCATCAACAAGTAATTTATTTTTTATCTATAGACGTCACCCCCCCCCCCCCACACACACACACACACAATTCTGTGTAACATCTAGACCATGTTGTGTGAGAGAATCCAAGGAGACCAGTACCAATACTCGAACCAGCACATCTACTGTAGCACCAACAACCACGCCACAGGTAAAGTGACAGAGATCACAATTTGATGTTTGGTGTGAACGTTACATGAAGCTCTCGACCTGTATCAGTATGATTGTATGCATTGTGCTGCAGCCACGTGATCAGATGATCGGATAATTGTTTGAGTGTCTGGATGTACAGGTAATTGAAGTGCAGGATGAGTGTTTGTAGCATTATTTATCACAATAAATGAGTTTTCTGGCAGCAGTGTTGCAGAACTTTTTCCTGCTGTTTTTTTACTTTATAATGTTGTTTTTCTTTTGGCTGCTCTTATGAAGGGGTCCCATCCATCCATCTATTCATTCATCTAGGAACCTCTGTAGTCCAATTAGACTGTAGAGGCCAATGGTGACCATTGTATTTATTTCATTAAAAAAAATAAACACAGTTAGGTACACAGACCCGACGTGGGAATTGAGCCCCTGACCTGGAGGTGCAAGGCAATGGTGGGTTTGGGCTTAGACTGGGAATTGAACCTAGAAGCCTACTGTACCACTGACCACCACCAATAAGAAGAATATTACCATGAAGAGCATACAGTGACATAATCATATATCAACATATTGGCCAGCCCTAATTATATCATCATTATGACACTGTCATTGTTCACTAATATTTCATAAATGACTATTAGGATATTAATAAGTAAAAATAAAAGCACTTGTGGTTAAGACTTCCAAATTACTTTACTGTATATACTGTTTATTTGTCTATTTGTCTATGTAGGATTTGTGAGAAGCCTTTTTTGATGCCTTTTTTGATCTTGATGCCAGTACAAATAAATGAAGGTTTAAGTACTGTATACTATTACATGGAAACCGTGTTAGAGAGGAGTTAGCAAAAAAAAAAAAAAAAGGTTTTTACATCTTTTTATTCAGTGCTTGGTGATGATTCAAAGACGGTCAGTGACTCAGCAGTCTGGACAGACAGGGGATGTTCATTGCACCAGTCAGGTGTGTCTTGATGGATGCCTTCCTTGTGTCTTGAGGGATGGTGGTGGGGGGGGGATTGGGGGTGTTGTGTCAAGCGGTGCTAGAAGGTCAAAAGGAACGTGCTGCAGAGCTGGGTTTGATAAAGTCGAACATGCATTAATGAGACGTTCCTTCTTACCGATCTATTGCTTTCAAGCGATGTTTCAGTTTATCTGTTTTTCAACAACATCTGAAATAAACCTGATGTGTATGACTAATCACTAGACTGGTACTAGAGAGGTTTTGATGTAAACGTTACTTTCTTCCTCTCATCCTCTTCAATCTGATATTAATGTGTCAAATCTTCCATGCTACTACCTTCCTGTCTCCTCTTCGATCTGATATTAACAGGCTAACTCTCCCATTCTCTCTCTCCCATTCTCTCTCTCCCTCTCCCTTGAGCTAACCCTTCCTGGTTCGTCTCTGTTCAACCTCCACTCTTTGTTCTCCAGGATTTCACCAGGACGTTAAAATGGTTTATGTTCTTTGAAGTAAAGGATGAGCACCAGGCCTTTGGCCAAACATATAAAAACTCTGTCTTTTGCTGTTAATAAATAGACATTATGTTTTCGTGTTTGACCGTGTCTCTCTCGGCGTCAGTAAGCCTATTGAAGACCAGGGGATAGAACAAGCGACTTGTTTATTCATCTACAAAACTTAGCTACTGATTGATAAAATAACTTGTTTGAGAGAGAGAGAGAGAGAGAGAGAGATGCCTCAGCTTGACTGAGAATGAGTTTAGACTTTTATTAGTGGGTTTGGTGTCATGCACCGAGATAGATTTTAGATCAGCCAAAAAAGGGAGGCAAATATAATTTTGGATTCCATTTATTGCTTATCAAACTTAAAGAACTCTAATACAACTAAAATAACATTCAGTGTGATTAATATTTTAATAAAATCAATTATTTTGTAGGCAACTATTAAATCAAAGTCCAGTATGAGACACAAAGATTCTTTTTTTTTTTTTTACTTTTTTGTTACTGTTTTATAGGTCATGTCCTTTCTATAAACAATAGTAAAAATAAACCCATTTATAATAATAATAATAATAATAACAATAATAATAATAATAACAACAATAACAGGGCAGCACGGTGGCTCAGTGGTTAGCACTGGCGTCTTGCACCTCCAGGTTTCGAGTTTGATTTCCACCTCAGCTCTGTGTCATGGAGTTTGCATGTTCTACCTGTGCCTGGTGGGTTTCCTCTGGGTGCTCCAGTTTCCTCCCACATTCCAAAAACATACGGGTTAATTGGCTAATTAGAATTCCCAAATTGCCCATACTGCATAAGTGTGTGTATATGTGTGTGTGCTTTGTGATAGTCTCCTGGGATATGCTCCAGTCCCCCTGTGACCCTGTATACAGGAGAAAGCAGTATAGACCGTGAGTGAGTGAGTGAGTAATAACAATGATGATAATAATCAGGGTGCTTTTTTTAAAAACAAAACTTAAAACAATGTATGTGCCGATATAATTAAGCTACTGTATGATTTTTAAATGTATGAGTATTATTTGGTAGGGGTGGACCAGCTGATACGATATTATCATGATACCTAATGATGCGCTAATTCATTTATATTGCGATCTTACAATTATCCCTTCTGATATTTTTTCAGATTTTTGCAATAAATCTGCTTCTACCATATGGGATGCTGTGCTGCCTGCCCGTTTAGAATGCGCCACCTGAAGTTTTTTAGAGAAACAGCAACATTTTGCCACCTCAAATGCAAGCGAATAAATATTAAAAATTAAGTTTAAATTGCCAAACAAACAAATCCTGATAACTAGGTAAATAAATTTTTCCCCTCTTTTCTGTTATTTGGTCTGCTTTGTGTTGTACGTATGGGGATTCAGGATTATCTAGCAATATAAATTATTTATTGTTATCTGGTAACCCCATAGTTGTAAAGGTATACATCTTTCGATTTATCCCATTAATTCTTTTATTTCCGTAAAGCTGCTTTGCGATTGTTAAAAAGTGCTATACAAATAAAAAAAGAAATCGAATTGAATTCAGCTCAGGATGGATACAGAGGTGCTGCAGCTGTGCGCCAGCCACTCTGCCTGTGTCACCCACCGTTTTATCACATTATCTGAAATGTGTTTTAAAAAACGAAAGAAAAGGATAAATTCATCAGTATGAAATAAATCCGCGTGCATATCCGACGTGTTAGCTCAGTCACAGGCGTGCCATTCAGCCAGGCTTTAGGGAAGGTGGAAGGTACAGTAGCTGAGAATACAGCTATTCCTTCCTAAGGAGTAAATAATGCAGGCTTAGAGTCTGTCTCTTTTATCAACACAAATTAGTCTGGGTTTACACTCCAAGCTGAGAAGCTTGCCAAGAATGTGTGTGTAAGTGTGAGCGACCGTGTGTGTGTGTGTGTGTGTGTGTGTGTGTGTGTGTGTGTGTGTGTGTGTGTGTAAGTGTGAGTGAGTGTGAGTGAGGGACTGCTTTTTGCTCACTTTTAGACCGTTGAGTACCGCTGTGCCTGCGTGTTCCTCTGGGCCAAAACACTGGCCTGCGAGGTAAGGTATCATTCTGTTGTCTCTGGACTGGCATGACACAAACTGGCGGCGATTAGACGCTTTCAGCACGCAGCGGTACTGGCAGCGCTCTTGGCGCGGAACCAAGGACACCAAATAATGGCTTACACAACAAGACAACTATTCAGCTAATAATTAGAAGCGCTGAAAACCTAATTTGGTATTGTTTTTGTGCCCTCACTAAATGCAATTCATCTCAGTGATGAGTTTAATTTCTAAAAAATTTATAAAAATGAAAATGAAAGAAATTTTAAACAGATGGTTTAATTGTTTTAGCTTTCCTTATTCGCCATGTTGTTGAATAGGATTATGGCTGGTTATGTGGTGTTGAGTGATTTTTCCATAACAGCAGCTCTGGCAGTAATGCCGAGTGTAATTTAAATCACAGGTCCGTTATATAGCACTTGTTTTAATACGTTAGCATTTCTATAGTAACAGCTTATATGCAGAGCGGACACGCTACAGTAATCGAAAGCTAATAATCATCATCTTGCTTTATGATTCATCATTGAGATTCCCTTGCAAAGAGACAGTTCTCGATGCATCCCAGTTACGATCTTAAAGAAGACTTGCAGTTACTGTATACAGCAGTCTGCGGCGATGGACGTTTACTGCCGTTCAACCTACATTTTTCATCAGCTTGTGCTCTTGTGTTGCTGTGCACTGCAGACTGTGATGAAACACCAGGATGGGATGTTGCACCTCAGCCCGAGGGTGTGTAGCAGATAACGCTGTGATGGATTTAGTTACCGTTTTCACCCTGTCAGAATTGGGTGCCAGGATATAACGAGGGCTTGCAGTCTGATTTCTGATTTCTGTTTGGTATTCAGAAGCCGCTTATCCAAAGTACTCACAAGTATTCATATTAACAAGCAGTATAGATGATTATATTTACTTAAACAAACCTAATAAAAGAAACAATAGAGCTGTTAAAAATACTGCTTGTTCCCTTACACCTGAAAGCATCTACAGTATCATTTCAAGCTGGAATGCTAAAGCAGTCACTTTACATTAGCAGGGGATGCTGGAATCATCAGGGAAAATCACATGGCCGACAGGGATTTGAGTTTAAATCTAATCTGTCAGGGCCTCCGAGTGGCGCAGTGGTAAAGTGCTCGCCCTATCATCCGGAGATCGCTAGTTCGGTTCGATGCTCTAACCTCTCACAGCCAGAGGTCTAGAGAGAGCTGATTGGCCGAGCTCTTTCAGAGGGGAGGGATGAGAGTTACTTCGTGCTCCCACATTAATCACGGCTCTACAGTCAATCAGGGGCGTCTGTGAGCTCATGCACGTGGAGGGAGCGGATAGCGCTGTCCTCCGAGTGTTTTACGCCGCCCCTAACTGTGCATGAGAGAGCAGTGCGAAAAGATGCGGTCGACTGGCGTCACGTGGTTCGGAGAAAGCATGTGATAGTCTTCGGCCCTCCCAGCTGAGTGGTAGTAGTAGCCTTAATGTGTGGGAGCCCCCTAGTGACGGGGAGGAATTGGACACGACTAAATTGGGGAGAAAATCGGGGAAAAATCCCCAAAAAATTTTTATTTAAATAATCTGATCCGTCAACAAGGTCATGGCTGTTTGCAGAGTTCTGTATCAATGCATATTCATGGAAAGTTGACGAGGAGGGAAATTAGGATAATGTTACAAGCACCAGGTATGACCATGGCCTTAAAAAGATTGTCGAGAAAAACTGACTCAAGAAGAGCTTCATAAGGAGTGGAGTGAGGCTGGAGTCAGTGAATCAAGAGCCACCATGTAAAGATATCTTTAGAAAATAGGCTACAACTGTTACATTCTTAGTACAGTATTAAACCATGCCAGAACCAGACAACATCAGAAGTGGCTAAGGAACAGGGACGCAGGAGGCTTCAGGGAAAATCTGGCCGACTGGGATTTGGTTTTACCTCTGCCTCGTTTTCTTTCACGCATAGAATGTGTACTGAAGTTTTAATCAAACAGCATAGATTTCTGTGTGCCTGGTTTATAAGCTCATATTTCTTTCATTAAATCCTGTGTATCTCTCGCACCACAGCTTATCAGATGAAGAGTCGCATTTGTCTGTCTGTATTTCTCGTGCACGACACAGTACAAAAAGATCAAAATTCATATGCAGGCTTCATCCTACCATTCTGCGTCCTCTAAGATTCCTTCCTCTTTTCATTTTCTGTTTGCCTGGAATACCACGTTATATCGGTAAGCTCACTAGATCTGTCAACATCCAGCCTGTTATTGCACCCACTCTTCCAAGGTCAAAATGAATACTCGGTCTCTGTCGCTCTGGGAAAAGGGAGCTTTGTGCTAGATATATTGCTTGTATTTTCAGCCATTGTTTAATAAAAAAAAGGACTTGTTGGATGCTGACATGTTTGCTTTTAGTTCCTGAAAAAAAGGGGGGAAAAAATTCTGTGCAAATTCTATGCCTTAGCACTCAAGTGCTTTGCTTTCGTTTTTCCAGTTTTTTTTCTTCTTCTTTATTGTATGAAAGCCTTTTAGCTAAAGACAAAACAACAGAGTGCAAAAAGACAAGCAACAACATGAGGTTAAATTTTTTTTCAATTAACTTTTTTTTTTATATTATATTAGACATCATGTGGGAATACACCTCATCACCTCATCACATTCGATCGATACAGAACTGTCTCACGGTATAGATAAAGACGAGGTTAAAGTGACTGTTTGATCCCTTGAGCACACCTTTGAAAACCGTTACATCACAGCAGCGACCCTCTGGCTCAGCTGAACGACAACCCGGCATCATGCTAACAACTCAAGAGGCGTTAGCCTAGCATGCCGATTTAGCCGTGGCATGTCTGAGGAGCTCCAGATGCTGTCATCATGTCACTTCTTGTGCTTCCACTTAATTCGCAGCAATTCTCTTGCCATGACCAATTTGAGCGAGCCATGGAGAGTGCTTGTAAAGGTTAAAGCGGCCCTCGTGATTTATGGCCGCCCGACAGTTTAGCGCGGCTTGACATCTCGAGCCAAGCAGGCAGTTCACACAAACATGGTGTGATTAAGAGATTTAGCGTCTCGCTCAGGGCGACCATGCAGCATGGGTCTCTGGCACACTTTTAACATCTCAGCAAATCTTAGTGACATTGTGCACTATAGGGTTGTTAGAGTGTCACAATTTCACAGAAACTGAAACTGTATGAATGGATAGTTAGCTCACCATCGATGTTGGGGGGAAAAAAAGAAGACACATTTATCAGATCAGCCTTGTGCTGCTCTGGGGGAATTCCCATATTTCTGGGTGGTTTATTTCACAAAGAGTCAGGAGGGAATGAAGGTGAAGAGCGAGGCTTTTATTAACAGCCGTTTGTTCCAATAAGCACAAACAAGAAGAGGAATAATGGCGGAAAAGGAAAGAGATGAGAAGAGGAGAGAATACTACACATACATGTTTACCGGACACGATGGGTTTTTGTTTACCACAATCCCCATAATCCTTTACCAACTGATGTTATAAATCACATTACAGGTTACGTCTGCTTCCAACCGTATGCATAATCACAATCACAATCAGCTTTTCATGAAAATTTTCTTTCTTTCTTTAATTCATTCAAGTGGAGCTCTCATGTATCCTAGATTCATTACACTTTCAAGGCTTTTTTTGATTGGTTTATTTCAATGATTACTGGTCTAATCTCATTAAAATTCAAAGCCCAGCATCTCAAAATATTTTGATATTTCATTGCGAGTTTGAGTAAATAACAATTCATGCAGTTTAAATATCACCTGTCTCTCAGTCTAAGTTCAGTACATAGGTGGCAAAGAATGCTGACTTGACTGTTATGATCATCAACACCCTCCACAAGGAAGGTAAGCCATAGAAGATCATGGCTGTTTGCAGAGTTCTGTATCAAAGCATATTCATGGAAAGGATTTTTTATTTGAAATGTAGGGTAGGATAATGTTACAAGCAAAACAGGTATGACCACCGCTTTAAGAAAATTGTTAAGGAAAACTGACGCAAGAAAAGCGTCACAAGGAGTGGAGTGAGGCTGGAGTCAGTGCATCAAGAGCCACCATGTGAAGATATCTTCAGAAAATAGGCTACAACTGTTACATTCGTAGTATCAAACCGGAACTTCCTGAACCGGACAATGTCAGAAGTAAAAATACTTGGACCCTTGCTCAGTGGTCCAAAATCCGCTTTTTAGATGAACAGTAATTTTCCAGAGTCTGGAGGAAGTGTGAAGAGGCACAGGCTGTGGTGATTTGGCTTGCCGTGACATCTGCTGGTGTTGGTCCACTTTGTTTTATCATGTCCGCACACGTGACACACTATATGGAGATATAGTATATAGCAGATTTCCTTTACCAGCAGGACTATAGTACAAAGTTCTCAAGCATACTGTAGTACAAAACTACAACTGGCTAGCTGACCATGGAAGTACTGTGGTTGATTGGCCATATTTAAAAGTCTCTATGAAGTATTGTCAAGTGGCAGATGAGAAACACCTGATACAGACAATACAGACGAACTGAAGGCTGATATCAAAGCAACCTGGTCTAGAATAACATAAATGAACAGCTGTTCCTTATCTGGGTGCTACTGGGTAGTGCGACCATAAATAAATCCCTTCAAAAAAATAAACTGACTTTAAGGAGAAATGTGCTAGAAAAAACATTACTTTAAAAAGAAATGTGCTACAGTACATGTTTTAAATTAGAAGGAAATTCATTTTAATTAATTTGTTTACTTGATGTTTACAGTACATTGTTGGGGCAACACACAGTACACTGATAGAAACAGTTTGTGGCAATCTCAGTCCTTAAACTCTCAGAGCAATTCCAGTCATAAACCAGCACAGCAAAACAGTTGCCAGATGCCTCACTTTTAAAAAAAGAATCTTCATCTTTATTTCTCTCCGTCTTAATTTCTAAGTGAACATGTACACAGCAGACCACATTGGAGGAGCGCCCTCATCAGCAGTGAGTAGTGATGAGAACCCTAACCAGAAGTAGGGCATTGGGGTGGATCAGGCGGGTCAGCAGAGCAGCAGGGGTCAAAACAACTAGTAACTCAAAAGTGAATTAAAGAATTACAGTAACATACAGTACTGTGCAAAAGGCTTATCGTAAAAAAGCCAGGCTTCTGTTTTTTTTTATGTAGTTTTAGGGAATAAATAGTTCTCCAGACTTTCTGAAGGATCGTTTTGATGATCACTATATTAGTGATGCTGAACGTCAAGTGTTTGGAACAGACGAGAGGGGAAATGAGGCTGCTGCTGAGGTTGTTACATAAACAACCAATTTGTAAATGGTATCTTACTCTAATATGTACACATCTCTCTTTTGAAACAGTATGCGTGCGCACTGCTCATTATTTGGGTTGTAACACATCATATTTTTGTGACCACTCATTCGTTTCAGACAATAGATGCTTGATTTAGCAAATAACATGCTTGGGACTTTGCACTCACGACGCGGTAGGAAGCCAGATGCCTCGCTCTAGCTGTTGCAGAAACTATTGCTATATCCGATCTACAGTAGGACTCAGATCTGATCCGAAAAACATTTGTGCATTTGGGATTTGTGCGCTCAGCCAGCCATTAAAAAATATATATATACTGTAAAAATCACAGAGTAAAAAATCAGATTTGAGTCACTTCAGGCTGGTGATGTGAACATCGCCTACGTAATCATTATGTAAAATGTTTAAACTGCTAGCCCCTCCGTGCTGTAGTATCGCCAGTCAGAGGTTACTCTATGCTCATGTTGTTTATTTTTACGTGTGTTTACTCAGAGAAGGGAATCAAATGAGGTATTAGCTGATTTAGCTCTTTCGTGTGAGGCTTCTGGATCAGTTGTGCCTGATCAGCATAGAAGGGACAGTTAGCTTCTAGGTCAGCACTTTAGCTCATAAATTCTGCTTGTACAGCCACTGAGGTGTCTCAGGCATCATATTGTGAACCTCAGCCCCATTCCAAGGAGAGACGGCAAGTCAAATATTACCGTATTTCATATTCGTATAACATGGCGTTCACAAAGATTAATCTTTAATTGGGCATGGAGCAGCCACGCACGGAGTGCGTAAAGTGTGTGAGAGTCTCCGGAGTGTCCTCATTAGCGTTTTAATGTTGTCCTAACTGGCCGCCGGCTTTAAGGGCCGAGTACAATTTTCCTCGCAGCCACTTTCCTCTCATTATCACAATAGCTCTGCAGCCACCGACAAGCAACGCCGATATGACTCACACCACCATGGTACCATGATACTGTGATCTCTCCACGCCCGAGCTTCTCGTGCCTGCTGCGCCGAGCAGTTGCCTGCGCCTGTCTTACCGAGAGCATCATTCTGTCATTTAATAAGCCTGCAGCTGTCCCTCTGGTCTCGTCCTTCTTTTCATCATTTGCCGCGATCACGTTTAAACCACGGATGCTTTTACGACGCAGAGTAAACGCACAGCTTTACTTACCAATACGATTAAACATATGTCTCTTTACGCATCCTGCAGTGAACCTTTGTCTCGGCCATTGATATTTATAGCTTTAATCACATCAGTAAGCCTGCTAAAGACACCTTTATCCCCGACACCTGTCATTCTAATCGTCTCCTATAAAGGACCCTCTAAACTCCATGTAATGAAAATAACATTCATCGTTTGGCTTGATTTATGACGTAAATGAGCTGCGCATCAATTTTTAGAGCGACATGTTCTGTGCGAGAGCTGCAGCAGGTCTGTACAGAGAGGCACTTAGGAGCTTTTTAAAGTTTTTTTTTTTTTTTTTCCTGAAAACACTTATCCAAAAGTGATACTGAGTACCTGCACCAGGGCTGTACATTATTCAATTTTTACTTCACTTGTCCAGACAGACACCTACTTGGAATTTCCTCTTGCCCTGATCAATAATCCACATATATAATTTTTTTTAAATGTATCTACAAATTGTAGGTTTTTGTTTTTATTATATAACTCAATAGCACATTTTAGTAACATTTAATATGATTTTGCACAGCCATTGATGTTAATATTTTGCTGAAAAACCGTATGACTCAAGGAAAGTCATACTTTTGACTGAAACACTTTTTTACAAAGAAAATTGAAGAATGTATACAGTAGAACAGAAAAGAGAAGTAGTACAAATGATATTCGAGGCCAAAAGTTCCTCATATAGAAACACACTGCAGTTTCAAAACAAAATCACAAAGTGGTTGCACAATGGTGGAACAATGCAAATGGGATATTATTACTAAAACCTATTATCTTACCGGTAAATTAGAACATCAATCAAATTTAAGAGGGCGATTAAATGGTAGGTTGATAAAGCAAATGAACAGGTTAATATTAAGAGTTTCAGAAAAAAAAAATGGAAATCTGGATCCCAGCCTTGGGACAGCATGACATTCTCAAAATCTGTGGATTGCTGTGCGTACGAATTTCCACTTTACTAATAATGCTAGAACTCAATTTTGTGTTGAACATACATTTTCAGTAACATAATGACTATGTTGAAAGGTTTTTTTGTTAGAAATGAACGTTAGATTGTCATATTTTGCGCTGCCCTATCGGACAACTCACTCTCTCACTCATCGTCTATATCGCTTTATCCTGTATTCAGGTTCCCAGGGGCCCTGCAGCCTATCCCAGGAGACGGGGTACACCCTGGACAGGGGGCCAATCCATGGCAGGGACAGTTTGAAATAAACTTGCGCAGACCCATTTTATGGTTGTCCCAGCGAGTGCATACTGTACAGTACATGAACAACAGAGCTTGGGAATTGTGTCATTCATTTTGTTTGGTTATGTACTGGGAGCATTATTTGATGGGGATATTTGTCTATCAGAATATGCTAAACCCAATTTTTCCCAATAAATATGTCATAATAAAGTATCCAAACATGCTCCACTTACTGTTATAGTACATTTATTCCTTTAGCATTTTTTTTGACAAGGCAGCACAAATTGCCTGACACCGGACAATGGGACTAGCGTTAATGTCAAACCCTGTGCACCGTGCAAAGATTTACCAACCTCAGCATTTTTTTTTTTTTCCCCCAGACATTTTCTCAGGTACAGTACAGTGTTTCCCAAACTTATTCTGGCTCCTTGTTTGTAGGTATTTCGGCATGTCATCTATCCAAAAAGAGCTGTTCTTCACTACTTGAATATTGGTACCACTCTTTTTTTTTTTTAAATACAATAAATAAAAAAACTGCAAACACATTGCAAAAGTGTGTGGAGAAAACAAGACATAAAAATTCAAAAACGAGTTTAAACAGTTGTGCTTGCAAATCTAATATAACATTCTAATCGTCTCCTATTAAGGATGATCAGTTATTTATCTACTTAAATGATTTAATATAGAGTAATGGAAATAAACACGCATTTGGTTACAATCCGTGTCAGTAAGTAAAAAAGTATACTAGGAAGCATTATATGACAATTTTGTGCTCAACTTTTTTTTTTCAGTTATGACAATGTTTCAATGCAATTGCATGTTCCTTATTATATAAAACCTTTCTCTTGTTATCCAGATCACGGTAGCTGATGTGTGTAGTGCGTCAGGCGGTGGGAATTTAGAACTACTAGTGGATGCATCTTATTTTACTGTGTTTAAAAATCGCTCCCTACCAAGTCAATAAGTCAACACTTCATTTGAGTTTTGAACCTGCTCGTCCGCTGTGCCACTATTTTAAGCCCATGATTTGTCACTTCTGCTTTCGTGCATTCAAGCTTCTTAACTTTTCAACAAGAATCATCTGTCAACTGCTACAACCGGAAAGTCATCCACATGTCTGAATACGAGACATGATTGGAATCCCTGCACCTCCAGTCTGTAAACACCTGGCTGCCGTTTTATTAAATTCCAGCCTGAATTTCATCCATGAGCGATGTGCTGTACAAGCCGAGCTAATCATATTCTTTCATATCTTTCATACTACACATGTAAATAAAATTATAAACAGATAATGTACAGTACAACACACTATCTTCATTTTCTATGTTTTGCTCAGTTACAGTCTTTCAAACCTCTAGACAGTAGAAAAAGAAATCGATATGTGCTTCATTGTTGACTCATTTATTTTTCTTCTTCTCTCCCCTTCCCTTTTTTCCTTGGCCACGCTGTAGCTGTTCAGCAAGTGTTAGAAGGTAAGACCAATGTTTTCTTTTTTCTTCACATCTGAGCTAACGTTGCTGACCCGAAACGCGGCTTCTGTACTGTCATGGCTCCATTGATTTTGAAACACACCGTCAGTTTGGACTGCAGTTTTGCTGACCGAGTTTAGCCAATGTAAAACGGCTAACATAGATGAGGCAAATACCACGGGGATGTGTTCGAGGTGCTTGAGGAATAATCTCTTTTGGGATTTATCTGTACTAAGTATAGAGTTTGGGTTTGACATGTTCCTGTCATGATGTTGGAATGCATGCATGCATTTTTCTCCCTTTCGTATTACTTGCTTGTATTATTCTGTAGTTCTGAAAACACAGAATAGACTTTGGAACAGGGCAACAAAACATATTTCTTTGAGATGCAAATTGCGTCATTGTTATTTGAACTTCAGAAGCATACTCTAACAACTCATGCCACTGGTGAATGGTGCAACATCATAAGAGATCAATGAGACCAAGAGACAGATTTAGCTGTGTGGTTTGAATGGCATTACTCTGTCTTCCCTTGTCAGTCAAAGCAACGATAGCTGATTCTCAGAGTCCTTCATTCATGTATGTGGAAGAGGGCTGATAGCACTTTCCTGCAAGTGTGCAACATGAGCAGCAGTCTGAAAAGAGGTTGTCAAGAACAAAATCTTGTTAACACACAATCAATGCTGTATCAGTATCAAGGGCATTCATTAAATATCCTTTATATCTGTTGTGTATCCTCAGGCATATTGTTAAGGAATGGTTTTAACACCCCTCATCTCGCCTAGACAACCTGCTAATATTGATGCCCAGCCCAATTATATTAGATATGTTAAATTTAATGACAGCAAAAATAAAAAAATAAAAATCCCCATTTTTTACGACTGTTTTTAGCTCCAGAGTGGTCTCCTGGATGTTTGATGTACTGTATGGTGGAGATCTCAATAAGATCGCTTGAGTGGGCACACTAATTGCAGTTTATGATTAAACTAGGGATATCTCAGTGATAATTTCTTAGTCATGAATCACGATATGTACCATGTAACAACATCCTTTACCTGATCGTTGAATGGAAATATTGTCCTTGCACCTAATTAGAAGTTGCTAGAACTGTAAGGTTAGCAAAATCAAGAAGCGTTTAGTCTACTAATTGAGTGCATGATCCAAGGTCCCATTTATCTAATGGAAAGAACAGAATAATTGTCAACTTCTGGAGATGGGCTGAATTTTCTGGTTAGAACCGAGTCCATATTTTTTTTGGACATGGATACTATTGTTTTGCATCCGCTCACAGCCAGGTTGCATTTAAATCGAAGCAATGGGATTGAAGTGTTACAGCCATTTATTTTATATCAAAGCCTCTCTATTTTCACAGGCTCAAAAGTGATAGGACGACCTAAATGACTATAAATATTAGAATTATGTTTTTTCATTCAATGACTGCCTGAAGGCTTGGACAATTGGACATCCCAGAATGCAACATTTTCCCCCTTGAGATACTTTGAGAACATATTTCTGCCTTCAGTAAGTGAAAAGCAGGTCACATGACTGACTTGGCTCTTTAAGAATATTACATTCCTTTTCCTGGGGTTGTGTTTTGGGTCGTTATCTATCTGTGCTGAAAAAAAAAAAAAAAGTTCACATCATAAAAAAAAAACCATGAGTGACCTAGTTGCATTGGCAGCCAAACATGTTCTGCATTCACCATGATTGTAAAAGATACAGTATGGCATGCTTTGGAACACGAGCCCATCCTTTCCTTTCTTTTACTCTTCTCTTTCCATCATTCTGGTTTAAATTAACCGTGTATCAAAAGTGAGCAGATTATATTCTTTGAAAAAAAAAATGGTGAGCCTGTATCCACAATAGCCTCCTTTTTGATGCAAACCCAAAGTACTCTTCTGTTGCCGTTTCCGATGTGTCTCAGGTCACCATGGTTGCAGGCCGGTTTTTAACATTACCGTAGCCTTCCCATCTGCTTGAACCAGTCTGGCCATTCTCCTCTGATGTCTCTCATCAACAAGGCATTTCTGCCCACAAAACTGCTGCTCACTCGATGCTTTTATTTTTTCACACCATTCTGTTGTATTATTCTGTTGTGTGTGAAAATCACAGGAGATCACCAGGTTCTGAGATACTCAAATCAAGCCATCTGGCAACAACAGCCATCGCTGTGATCACATTTTCCCCCGTTCTGATATTTGTGATCATTAAAATGTGCGTTGTAAAAGATTAGGTCTCTAATGGTTAAGGACGTGGGTTTGACATTTAAAAAGATATTTTTCAATTGCTTGATCTCCGTCATGAATCCAGTCATTCTTGCCCACGTTAACAAAACTCCACCCCCAGGATATAAAGTAGGATCGTCCTGCGAAGAAGACTTTCTGTGAAATCATTAAGCCAGCCTTGGTCTAAGAATATATTTTTTTCCCCTGCAAGTTCCTTATATCTTTTAGGTATTTGGTTTCAATAAAGAAAAAAAAATGACAACTACACCTTGAACCAAAGCTGTAAATCGAATTTTTCTGCATTAGTTATAGTAAGTCACATTCTTGTCTAAATGTGTAAGTTATAGCTATATACTGTAAATACTAATAATGTAATTAAAACAGCCAATAATGGTATATATATATATATATAAACAGTGCTGTCTGAGATCATAAGGGCACCTTTGCATAATCTTTCTGAAGTTTACGAATCTCTGATGTAGAACACCACTGCTTTTCATAGACCATCTATTTTAAGGCTGTGATCATGACCACTTATCGCGTTGATGCTGCCTGGTGGTGGGCATTTATCCAAGAGGACACTCACACGCCACAGAATGACTGAGGCTTTCATTCTGAGTGTGTGCTTTCAGTGCATGTCTTTAATCATTCCTCCACTCTTCTCTGTCAAGCCTGAAAGCATGGACTACAGCATTCAAATGGCTAATGCTAGGCAAAGATTCGATTCGATTCAGTTCAGTTTTATTTGTATAGCGCTTTTAACAATTGACATTGTCGCAAAGTAGCTTTACACAATCAAAATAATTATTTAAGTTCGTATGAGATGTGAACATGTATGAATCAAAATGATAAGACTTTCCCTGATGAGCAAGCCGAGGACGACGGCGACAGTGGCAAGGAAAAACTCCCTGAGATGGTAATAAGATGTGCCACCAGAAAGGATTTGAGCACTTAAAGGGCTCAAGTCATTCTTATTCCTGCAAAATGTATGGAAACATTCATTCATTCATTCATACTCTCTATACTCTATCCTACTTCCACATTTCCTAGTGAGGCTTGAAGTGCTAACAGGCTGAGAAGGTCAGTTCAGACTTTTCTCTCCCCAGCCACATATACCAACTCCTCCTGGGGGATGCTTAATCTTCCCCATCCAGCGGTGACATATAATCTCTCCAGTAGGCTTTGGGTCTGCCCTGGGGTCTCCATTCAGGGGACGATATGCCTGATATAGCTCCACTGGGAGCAGACAATGGGGCATATTTTTATGATGCCAAAAAAACCCCCACCTCTTCTCAATTCAACGAAGCAGCTGCTCTACTCAGAGGTTCTCCCACATTGTCAAATGTCAGTGAAACACAATGTCACGATATACAACTTAGTCATCTCCCAGTTCCCACGCAACTCGGTTCAGACTAACACATTTTTCCTCTTAGACACATGACGCTAGCCAGACCAAATATGTCCGGAATACATGAGCTTACAGACGCTCATGACTGGCTAGCGTCGCTCTGATTGGCACAAGAGGTGAACATGTTATCCCTCACACCCTGAGAAGACGAACAGTTTTGCTTCCTTGGCCCCCAGCCAGATGTCTATGGCATTGTCGGAATTTTAACTCACTTTTCTGCTGCCTCACATACAGTAGAAGCCGCATGAGATGGAAATATTTCCCTAGGTGGGTTTACCTCTGGCTTCTCTAGTTTCCATCCAACAACATACGAGTAGGTAGAACGGCTGCAACGAAACTGCCCCTTGATGTGGATTTATATATTTGTGAGCATTGTGTTATGTTCTTACCAATCCAGAGAGTATTTCCACAGATGTTGGGGGGGATATGGTCTGGATCCAAACCAACACTGCAGACAGAAATGTTCAAGAGCCATGACTTGCTGTCTCCGGATCAGGAACGAGTATGTACCACAAACGCCTGCTGAAGAACATGAGACACAAATGCCTCAGTCTACAAATAATGACTTTAAATGCTAATGATTACACACACAGCCTGCCCCCACACACAAACACAAATAAGCATGATAGATGTCCTATTTAGCAGCCTTATTCTTCCTCCTTAGAGGAAAAAACTCTTCGGTTCCTGCTTCTCACACTGGCATCAGTTGGAGAAGAACCCTGACTGGAGGTCTCGTCTCCTCAGACCCTATTTCATTCTGGTCCATGTGAGGCAAGTCTGTGCTCACTCAGCACCCTGCCAAAGCAACTTGTGCCAGTCTCAGCACTTGGCATAGTTTAAAAAAGAAAGGAACAGCTGGCACAGCAGCGGCCATATATCCCAGTCTCCATGACCTTGGCATAATCCCCCCGCCGGAGGCTTTCCTTCAAGAATTTCAGCGATGGGCATTAAAACAGGGCATGCAAATTCCATCTCAGCTCATCTCCAGCCGAGTGCAACAGCTAATCAGAGCAGATCGCAGGTGTATTATGCAGAATAGCATGTGGCAGCAGCGCAACATTGGTGACCTTTATTATACGCACCCTGATTATCCAGGATTTGGTTAAAACGCAGTACACAAAAACTCGTTAACTCGTCTTGGATGGTGGAATTTGATTAGCATTTGACGGCAAATCTGGGGCACAAGTTGCATTTTGCTAAAACAAGAAGTTTTTTTGAGCCCCGACTCTCATGTGTGCTTTAATGGCATTTACCCAAACAGAAACAAGTTCTCAAAGAAACCTCACAGAAATCCAGATGTAGATTTGGCACAGCTGGTAGGCTTTTGGTGTATTTAGGTTTGTCAAGGAATATTTAAAATGACAAATGATATTGTTGAGAACATGAGACATGCTAAAATAGCACCTGTTACAAATTTAAGGTACATCACTAACAGTTACAGTAGCTTGCTGAGTACCTTAGTTATTAGTGATATTTCGGATGGCAATACTTGAAAATGTCAATAATACCAATAATAATAATAATATTGTCATTTCAGTGACGTAAAGTTCCCATAACAAGTTAACATGGGTTGCAAAGGTCCCCTAAAATGTGTATTAATGCTGCAGCTGGAATATTTTCAGACAATGCATTTTTAATACCGCTACCCCCCCTCTGTTTCTCTCCTCCTCCAAATGTGCCATTTCAGTGTCTATGTAAATTACCTACTGCTTAGCCACGCCCCCTCCAGAGAACCGCAGAGCTAAGCAATATGCTTCGGAGGATATCTCCTTATATGAGGTGACAAAAGGGGTAAAAAATCTAATTGGGGTGTTTAAACAAAATTGTAAAAAGTTTGTAATGTTTGTTGTTGAGTCGTCAGCCTTATTAAATGTTTAAATCTGTTATTTTTAAAGTGTTTATTATTTTATTAAAGAAAAAAAGGTAAATACAGTAGTATATACAGTATTAAAATAAAGGTGTTACAGATTAAGCCACTATTATTACAATATGCTGTTATATATGTCTAGCTCAAGCTAACACAGAGATTCTCCATGAATGTGAATTATCTTTATTTGCCGCTGCCTTGACAGGTTACTACAGGCTCTGTACATCTGAATAACTGTTTTAAGTACATAGCCTCTAGAATTTTTCCCTTTCCGTAGTCATTTTATGAAGTAAACGATCCTATACACAGACACAAAAAAACAACAAAAAAAAAACAAAGCTTGTTGTCCTCAATAAACCATTTTTAATACACACTTTATGCCTGCCTGCAGTTCAATAATAGATTTCAAGGATGGGTTAAAATATCAGGTCCCGCATATAAACATTTTATAAAGCGAGGGCTTTTACTGCTGCTTTATCGCTCCGCTTTATTCGAACGGATGAAAACTCGGAAAGTAATGAATACTTTTCATCCAAATAACTGGCGGTAACAATGTTGTTTCCTGCGTTTGCCAGTAAGGCGGTCGTCCACCATATTCCGACACAAAGGAAAAAAAGAAAGCTGGAGATTGAGAGAGACAGAGAGGAGTGAGTGAAGGGAAGAGAGAGAGAGAAATAGAGAGAGAGAGAGAGAGAGAGAGAGAGAGAGGAGGAGGAGAGCTGCTTTGGGCAACCTCATACTATTGGAGACACAGGAGCCTGTTGCTATGCCAACACTGGCGGGCCGCAGCATTTCAATGTCGACGTCCACAGCAGGGCCGCTCCACTTCAGCCTGCGCTCGGCTGAAACGACGTCATGCATTTGCATTCGTGGTAGATAAATGTTTACATGCTGCAGATGCCTCTTTTAAAAATACACACTAATATTTCTCCTGCATAGCTGCTGGGTCATCCTGCTTCTTTTGTTATTATAGTACGAGGCTGAGAGAGCAAAAAAGAGAGAGAGAGAGAGAGAGAGAGAGAGGTTTCACTGGACCTCATCTGCAGCTTAATTTAGCCGAATATATTCATCTGCTTAATAAATCAGTAGCTAAAGAATAAATGGCCGGTCAGTGGTCATGAAAGAAACAGGGTCGAAGTCTTTAATGGAACTTGGCTATTAAAATCGAGCTGAAGTATGAGGCCGGATGCAATTAATATTTAATACCATCGCTTGTCCTCTTTAGTTAAGGCTGTTGAGCAAGAATTATTGTTGTAAACAAAAGTGGAGTAAATGCCTCCATTTCACACTAGAGCAGCCTCGCGGTGCCCACCGCTGTTTAAGGATTTGTTAACAAGCAATGCTGCTTTTAAAAAAAATATTGCATGTTCACTCAGCATCTTTTTTGTTGCTTGTCTCGGTTAATTTGTGAGATGGAACTCATTTCATCCTCATTGTGTTTAGAAACATGAGGAGTCACTGAGCCCGGTGTTCCAAAGAGATGCGAACATGAAGTTTAACATTAAGTTTTGAACGAGGTGTTTTATTATAAGGGGGATAACATGAAAAAAAAAACTGTGAATGCAGAGTCATATACAGTACAAGTAAAGGAGCTTTTTTTTAACATCTTTGAAAGTGTAAGACTTGCCATAAACGATGCACAGAAATACCCTCAGCAGTTAAGGCATTACAGTAAATGTGAAAACTCTTTTGGTAGAGCATCAAGATGTGTAGATCAGGACAGCCAAGCTGAACCGTGCACATGACCTTCCAGTGTGATCTCAAAATCACCTGCTGACTAAAGCAGATAAAAAAAACATCATCATCTTTTTAAATTACAATATGATTACTATATTAATACGTCTAGTCCGTCAGTAATTACAGTAACACAGCCAGTAATCTGCGAGCCCTGTTACGGTCAGTCATACACTGTTCTCGTAGACAAGCCGGAACATGGCTTCCGAACAACAAGTTAATCACAAACTATTTTGGCACTGAATCACTGTGACCTGGATGTCGTTATGACAGAACTAGCTCATCTTGAAGATTTCTTTTTTTTTTAACTACAAGTAAAATATCAGGCTTCCTAAAATAGTTAGCATATGATAATGATAGGTTGCAAAAATATTAGTCCTAAATAAGCCACTTAAAACGGATTAATACAGTGGCTTGCAAAAGTATTCGGCCCCCTTGAACTTTTCCACATTTTGTCACATTACAGCCACAAACATGAATCAATTTTATTGAAATTCCACGTGAAAGACCAATACAACGTGGTGTACAGTTGAGAAGTGGAACAAAAATCATACATGATTCCAAACATTTTTTACAAATAAATAACTGAAAAGTGGAGTGTGCGTAATTATTCAGCCCCCTTTGGTCTGAGTGCAGTCAGTTGCCCATAGACATTGCCTGATGAGTGCTAATGACTAAATAGAGTGCACCTGTGTGTAATCTAATGTCAGTACAAATACAGCTGCTCTGTGACGGCCTCAGAGGTTGTCTAAGAGAATATTGGGAGCAACAACACCATGAAGTCCAAAGAACACACCAGACAGGTCAGAGATAAAGTTATTGAGAAATTTAAAGCAGGCTTAGGCTACAAAAAGATTTCCAAAGCCTTGAACATCCCACAGAGCACTGTTCAAGCGATCATTCAGAAATGGAAGGAGTATGGCACAACTGTAAACCTAGCAAGACAAGGCCGTCCACCCAAACTCACAGGCCGAACAAGGAGAGCGCTGATCAGAAATGCAGCCAAGAGGCCCATGGTGACTCTGGACGAGCTGCAGAGATCTACAGCTCAGGTGGGGGAATCTGTCCATAGGACAACTATTAGTCGCGCACTGCACAAAGTTGGCCTTTATGGGAGAGTGACAAGAAGAAAACCATTGTTAACAGAAAACCATAAGAAGTCCCGTTTGCAGTTTGCCACAAGCCATGTGGGGGACACAGCAAGCATGTGGAAGAAGGTGCTCTGGTCAGATGAGACCAAAATGGAACTTTTTGGCCAAAATACAAAACATTATGTGTGGCGGAAAACTAAGACTGCACATTTGGAATCATGTATGATTTTCGTTCCACTCCTCACGTGTACAACACTTTGTATTGGTCTTTCACGTGGAATTCCAATAAAATTGATTCATGTTTGTGGCTGTAATGTGACAAAATGTGGAAAAGTTCAAGGGGGGCGAATACTTTTGCAAGCCACTGTATATACGGCCAAAACATGGTATTGGTAGAATTTTGAGATAGAATCTTAGTACATCATTTTTGATAATACTTTCTTATTACTGTATTTCCTGATCCATGCTTATTTTTTGTAAATATGTATAGACAGTTAGATTTTTATCAGAGGGAAAAAAAACACAGTTCCATGCCCTTTCATGTAGTGTCCGTGAATTTTATGAATTCAAAATCTTTCAATTATATTAATTGCCATTCAGATGAAACTTGGCCAATTTAGATCATGAAAAGTTTCATATAAACCTCTAACATGAAAAACTGCTAAGATATTGCAACATGAAATTGACATGATATAACTGACACTACAGATTTTTCTTTTTTTTTTTGGGGGGGGGGGGGATCCTTAATTTAGCACTGAATGCTAATTTAAGCAACAGTTTTTACAGGCCATATGCTTCATAAGCCAACACCAATTATAGTATCAATACTCAAAGAAATATGAATAATTAACATTTAAAATTATTATCGTTTGAATTTTAAGCAATTTTAAGGGCACATATGAAATCATCTCTACAAACGGCTCAAGTTTCAGTAACTTGAAATTTTTAGGGCAGCAAGATTGGTCACGTTTTGCACAAACTTCTTTGTCACACACATTTTCTGTATTATATGTATAACATTACAAAAAAAACTAAAAATCAGCACCAATACTGTGTTTTAGCTGATAATACAGTAAATCTGAGATGTCAGCTAACTAATTCTTAGGTGAATTAAACTTACAGTACCACATCCCCTAATTCAAGCGCTAGAGTTTGTTTTTAAGAAGAAACCATGTACAAAACATTCAGTCTCCTATATTTATTCAAGCTTTGCCTTGTTTTTACTTCAAATGCATAATTTCTGGCTGTTAGTGACCTCTAAATCACCTGATAAAATTACACCTATCCTATTGGATATAATGTTAGAGATCCCTTTGATAGAGATCCTATCGGATGTTTGTGCAAATGGGTTCATTCCTTCAGATTCTCCCCAGTTTGGCCATTTGCCATACAAGCAGCTCTCCAGTATCATGTAACATCTAGCATCTGGGGAGGGTAAGAGCAAAGAGGTGCTGCTTCGGAGCCACATGAAGCCAGCCAGCCAGCTGCATCTTTTTGAACTGCTGCTCGATTCGCATTACGGAAAGCGCTATCTACCTTCTTCCACATACATGAGCTCACAGGTGTCTGGCTCAGTAGCCAGTGCCATCGCGATTCTACGTACGACAGGCAATGCCATGCAGAGAATATTTTTGCTTTCTAGAGTCTTCGATATGAATGGATGTGGCATTGTCAGGATTGCCACTTGAATTTCTTCCACTTAGGAGCCTGTGCAGGAGGTTTATTAAAAAACATTCTAAACTTTGATCTAAAGCATGGCAATGTTCAGACTGAAATTTTGAGTCAACCAACTAGACAAAGGTCAAAAAATTAAATACTTACAGAATACTTATACAAATGTGAAAGTTGGCAAGGCTTTGCTAAATGGTTGAACTCTGCTAAATGGTTTGAACAGTTATTATTAAAGAATGGGAATGTATGAATCGATGTAAAGGAAACAGATACAGTATAACGCGCATCTTTTCCAGACCCAAAAGACCAGGAAAATCAGGAAAGGATTAACTTTTACGTTCCAAGACATTAGCAGAATGTAATGCATTAAGTCTTGGTTGGATGTAATGCATTAGGTATAATTGAAAAGTAAATTGTAACCAGGAATAAGATTTATTTGCCATTCATTGTCTACTTCCAAAAGGTGGAAGGATGAGCATGAGCGGTTAAATGGTGTAATTGAGCTGATGGATAAGGCTGTTATGCACATTTCCAGAGTTCAGAGTAAACAATTAGCCACACAGCGACTTTAGTGCTCAGGACCTCCTGAGCCGCACGGCAGTAGTTTCGTCTCGATTTCCTTCGCTCATGTTCTTCTTTTACAATAAAACCTTACTAATCAGTCAGGAAAACAACTGTAACTTCTCCACTTAGTTATTTCCCACACTGTGAAAATTACAGGCTATTGACAAAAACAAATGTTTAGGTTTCAGTCTTCCAACAGACACCCCTTTGTTATTTTAATGGAGTTGAGTACACTGCCACCTTTCACTATTATCTCTTCTTCAGCTCCGTTATCGCTTTAATAGTGAGCTTTATTCGTGACGGAAAGAAGGTGGCATCACAGCTGATGGGACCTTGGGGATTATTATTATTTATTTATTTTTCAAAGAATCTCTCACTCAGCGTCAAGCGAATGAGAACAATGATGCAGAACCTCTGCACCGTAATCACACCCACTCCCACCGCTTAAATCGAATGCATACTTAATGAAGGCTCGCTTCCAGGCTGGACAGTCTAATTCTGGATTTTTACATTTTATAAATATATTTTTGGCCTAATGGCTCCGAGAACATGCGGGTGGAATTCAGAGACTATTCTGTTTTTAATTTAACTTTATCTTGAATGCAGGATGATTCACCATAGGGGGAAGAAATGTTGGTTAATGAGACATAAGCCGGCTTTTATATGATTACTGGGAGTAATCGTGGAATGTAGAGAAAGTGCTAGACCGTAGTTTTAACCTCAGCCGCTTTAATTATGCTACTACAGGGCTATATATATATATTTTTTTTAAAAACACGGTTTCTTTTAAAATTTCACTTTTGATTGAAGGTAAAAACCAGGTCTTTATAACTTGCGTTATTAATAGGCATGGTTTATATTTTTATTATTTTCTTTATGAAATACTACTTAAAGGGCCAATGTGTCTTTATTGTTTAATATGGGTCCAAGCACTGATTAATGTTTTTCTAAGGATTCTCTACTCTCCTTTTGATTTTGGTTCCCAGGCCTGACTGGTCTCATATTGAATTATTATGGAACATAAGTAAGATGTTTACAGTACCAATCGCACAACCGGGTGTTACTGTATATATCCTGAGAATGAACTATCAATTTAGATCCATTCATCAGTGTGGGCGGGTATTGTCTGGCTCAAATAGCTAAAGCTCAGTCAAGGGTGAAATGATTAGAGCCAAATTTAAAAGGAGGAATGCTTAATTTAGTTTGAAGTGGCCTCTCGGGGACAATTTGCTGAAATTCATAAAAAGTCTCACGTTCAGTTTCAAAATAGAGAAATAATAGCGGTGCCATAGGACACAACTCCTCCATGCGAATAGAAAGTATCTTTATTTTAAAAGCTGTCTGAATACGACCGAATGTTCAAGACATATTCATGTTTTTGGAAATAAAAGTAAGACAAATCTGAGGATAAAAAGGACACGCTGTGACATAAATGCAATTTTGGCTGAAAGGGGGGGGGGGGGGAGTGCTTGGACCCTGAGTATTGGCTGCTAATGTGGCTTCCGAGACGCGCTTACGGTTTTTCATCTATAATTACAGATTAACGTTCAGACTGTCAGACATTAGCTAAAACAGGAAATGCTGCTTCCTGTTCTGCATCAAGGGTTCTAAAGAATTCAGAAATCTCAAATATGCTGAATTATGTCTCAAGGTTTCTTTTTTTATTTTAGATAAAAGATACTTTGCATACCTTGTTCTTCCTCTCTCTTCCACTTTGTGATCGTTTCCTTACTGTATATACAACAACAGGTTAGAGGATGGCGTTTAACTCGAAAACATGCTCTTGTCGGATTGGAACCGTTCCAGCGTTCGTTTTTTTTTTTTTTTTTTTCCCTGACCCTCTCCAGCGCTGACCTCGTGGATGGGCTAGTCTTACAATTCCTCCGGATGAGCATTTGCATGGAGTATTTCTGTCCTGTTCAATGTCACATTAATCCCAGGAAACAACAACAGCGAGATGATTATAGAACGCACGCTCTCGGATAATGGCTCGTGCTTTTTTTGGTCGGGTAATTGATGGGTATAGAGCTGCCAAGGAGCTGACATTATTACAGCACTGAATCAACTGCCAGGCGTTTATTTTTCTGCATGTTCGGTGAGGAGTTCCGGTTAGTCTGGGCAGGTTATCTCGTGTGCCCCTCTGCCCGACATCCTTTAGGCTGGGTGGGTGGAGAGGGATTTATCTCTGTCTCAGCTGCTTTTTATGAGATACTCCCCTCCGATTCCTCTCTCTTTCTCTTGCTCTCTCTCTCTCTCTTTATTTTTCAATTTTTTTAATGAATCTGTGGCTTTCAAATGCAGTATTTATGGTTGCCTCTGCTATAGAATAAAAATGTATGAACTAAGGAATGCTGTCTGCCAAACACTAAATATGTGCTCCATTAGGAAAAAAAGCATTTATGTGAGCAAGTGCCCTCGGGCGCTTGCGCCGAATGAAATGCTTTTTTCCTTTCCACCCCTCCTCACACCTCTTACTCCCTTACCCTGATGAAGTGTGTGTTCGTTTTTTTTTCCTTTCTCTCTCTAGCTCTCTCTTTCTCACTAGCTCTCTCTCTCTATCTTTCAACCTCCCTCCTCAGTTATATATATATTTTTTTCAGTTTTGATTTGGCATCCATGTCTGCCTCAGGATGTCTGTCACAAACTGCAGCCAAACCTTGTGACAATGCGTTTATTTCTTTTTTTTTTCTTTTCTTTTTTTTCCCGTGCCTTTTTTATGACCCTCTTTTTTCCCTTTTCTCCCTTTTTTCTGTTTTTTTCCCTCAAGGTCTGGCGCACCTGATGTTAAAGAGCCAAGGTATGGGCCCTTGTCCCCTTCTCTTTTCTTTTCTTTTCCCTTCTCTGTCTCTTTGCTTACCTTACTCATATCCCCTCCCCCCCAAAAAATTAACCTTCTTTGCTTTTTGCCTTTTTCCCCCAAATCACACCCTCCCTAAACCCCTTTCTTCCCTTCCTCTCACGTCCCTATCCCGCTGGTTCGGTGTCCTCTCATTCTCTACTGTGTGTGTGTCTGTGTGTCCTTCATGTGCGCCTCACCCTTGTCCTGTCCACTGGCCCAGCCCCAGGACCTGCTCCACTGAAGGCCACTGCAGCTGCAGGTAAAGCTCTTCTGATCTCCCTCTCACGCTGGTTGGGTCCTGCTGTGCTTCAGTCAGTCTCTCACTGCCCACAGAATGCACAGGGCCCATGCTCTGGGGACATTCTAGCTGTTTGGCTTTCCTAGATCTTCTAGCTATATCATGTGTTCAATCTCTGCTCAAATCTGATTGTTATATACTGTATAAAATGTTTATCTAACTTTGAAATCTGTGTTTTTTTTTTTTTCCTATGCAAATTTTATGCTTGTCTTTTTATACTTATACTTTGGGGAACCATTTTGTTTCATTTGAATTTTTTTTTTCTTCCAGGGTGGGACAATGACACGATATAATGCAAATTCTTTTAATGAATTCACAGAACACACACCGTGCCGAGTTTACACCTTTTCTATGAATAAACATCCCAAAGTGTCAGGGTTAGCAAAACGGCATCAAAACCCTTCAACGTTCCACACCGAACAAATTTAGATCGATCAGGTTTCCCTGTCTCACACAATAATTGAATGCAGCTTGATTCCATTCTTGCTAACTGACTTGTCAATCTTCATTAGTCGTTTTGATTACAGGACTAGGTGAGATAAGCCGGGTTTCAGAATGACATAATTAGCAACGACTGGCTCACATTAGCATGATAAATTATGTTTTTAGAAATGTGTCTCAATTAATGTAAAAAAAAAAAATTATATCATCCTCTAGGTCAAGACAAATATTCAATATGTTAACTTTCTTTCTTTCATATTTTTTTTTGTTGAACTCATGGGTCCATCATGGATGTGTGAAAAATTGATGCGTGTCTGAACCAAATGCTTCAATGCCACACACTGCGAGTGAGAGGATTGAATCTACACTGTTCCATTCCTTAAATCTTACGCATTTTCTGAAATAAAAATCGAAAACAGAATCAGTGTTGCAAACTCTTGTTAGGAGCATGCATGATGACAAAAAAAGTCATAAAAATCCATGAGGTGAAGTCATAAAGCGCACAACAGAAGCAGTTACTGACTGTACACATGGAACAACTCACTTTAAACCTCAGTGCTGTTCAGTTCTCTAATACAGCTATACCATACCATAAATTACAGGTTTACATTAATACATGAAAAATACATACTTAAAAAAAAAAGCATGTTGGTATTTACCAATGAAAAATATATTACAATATAAGTGAAGCTTTACTTCTGTAACATATGTGGAAGGAGTCTCCGGAGTTTTGTAATAGTATGTTTTCCAATGCAGAAATGTCTCTTTAAGATTTTGGGAAAAGTCTTGTCTTTTTTCGACAAGAGTCATAAAAATACTGATAACAGGAAACAAGCTGTCTTGGTAATATCCCATAACATTAAATATTAAAATATTGTAAATTGCTGTGGTATTAGTTGAATATATTGTGGCATGTTTATTTAAATTTGAAGTCATTTACTTATAGTTGTTAAATGTATGCTGAAAGACTTGCTAAAAAAAGAAAAAAAAATCCATGATTGGACACTATGAAACAATGCTGATCAGTGATTGGACACTAGGAAACAATGCTGATCAGTGATTGGACACTAGGAAACAATGCTGATCAGTGATTGGACACTAGGAAACAATGCTGATCAGTGATTGGACAATAGGAAACAATGCTCTTAAGTGACTGGACATTTTGAAACAATGCTGATCAAAGAATAAACAGTGGATAAACAATGCTGATCAGTGATTGAACATTGGGAAATAATGCTGAACGGTGATTAAAAAGTGGACCGCAATCGTGATCAATGATCAATGATTGGACATTTTAAAACAATGCTAATCAGTAATTGGACATTGGGTAACAATGTTGATCAGTGATTGGATATTAGGAAGCAATGCTGATAAGTGATTAAACAGTGAACAAACAACACTAAACAAAATGGACATTGGGAAACAATAATGATCAATGAATGGACATTGAGAACAAATACTGATTTGTGATTTTCCATTGGAAAACAATTAGTAGTTATAGAGCTGTATCAAGTGCAGGACATCTGCTTTGTTGAAATAAAAGCCACTTTAATATAACAATATATTTAACTTCAAATGTTATCGTCACTCCAGAACACACAGAGCAAATATCTGAATGTTTTCTAGCTTGTGTTGAGAAAAGCAGTTGCAGATCCTGAAGCCCTGTGTCAGCCAGGCAATGTGAACGTATTAGTAAAATTACAGTATTAAATCTTTAGTAAAAGACATGACATTAAACACAGAAGCAGGAAACCGGAAAATTGTCGATCGTTCACATTGCTCACTCTGAAGTGTTCTTAATTGCTGACCAGCGTGGACTCAGGAATGAACTGATATTATACAATTAGAGGTCAAATAAACAACGGATGAAATGCATTTTTAAAATGTTAACCAAAAAAAAAGAAGAGAAAAGAAAATCAAAGCTGAGTGCGTGAGCAGCTTCTCGCTATGGTAGGTGTGCTGCTGGGCCTTTGAACAGAAAACAGTGTCGGTCTCAACAAAAAAACAACTGGTATTGCAGAAGACAAAGGGGAAAGCGAGCGTAATACAGGTTGGAACCACTCATTTTTTTCAACGTGCTCCCTGACAGAGCTGCCAGATCAAAAGCTGCTAGATTGATCAGTCTGTGAGAGAAACTCTGGCTTTGTCTTTTTATTATTTTTTTTTCCAAAGAAATTTCTTTGACTTAAAAAAATAGAAGCCGGTGTTCTTTCTCATGGATTGCTGTGTTACTTGAATGATGTTAGGATCTGTCCAAAGCATTATTAAACATGAAGTTTCACAGAAGAAACGTGGTTGGAAAAAAAATCTGTTCCATAATCAGCGATCACGCTTGATAAATTAGCATCGGAAAAAAAAAACCTACCATTCCATGTTTAATAGTGAAAGCCATAGCATTTCTACACACACAATGAGAACTAGTACTAAACAGCTGTGCGGAGGAAACCACCTATTAGTGAGACTAATGAGAAAAAAGCCTTCAGTTTGCTAGAAAAAAATATTTCAGAACGATTGTTGTTTCAGGGTAAGAATGGAAGCACATAAAGTACCGCCCCTTCTATCCATTTAGTAATCTACCTCAATTTTCCAGCTTACATGATATGGCCTAATTTTTAAACTTTTAAGTTCCTTATAATAAAATGTAATCTAGTTTTACATACTGGGATTTTGATGTACAGTGGTGTGAAAAACTATTTGCCCCCTTCCTGATTTCTTATTCTTTTGCATGTTTGTCACACTTAAATGTTTCTGCTCATCAAAAACCATTAACTATTAGTCAAAGATAACATAATTGAACACAAAATGCAGTTTTTAAATGAAGGTTTATGTTATTAAGGGAGAAAAAAAACCTCAAAATCTACATGGCCCTGTGTGAAAAAGTGATTGCCCCCCTTGTTAAAAAATAACTTGCCACACCTGTTTCAATCAAGAAATCACTTAAATAGGAGCTACCTGACACAGAGAAGTAGACCAAAAGCACCTCAAAAGCTAGACATCATGCCAAGATCCAAAGAAATTCAGGAACAAATGAGAACAAAAGTAATTGAGATCTATCAGTCTGGTAAAGGTTATAAAGCCATTTCTAAAGCTTTGGGACTCCAGCGAACCACAGTGAGAGCCATTATCCACAAATGGCAAAAACATGGAACAGTAGTGAACCTTCCCAGGAGTGGCTGGCCGACCAAAATTACCCCAAGAGCGCAGAGACAACTCATCCGAGAGGCCACAAAAGACCCCAGGACAACATCTGAAGAACTGCAGGCCTCACTTGCCTCAATTAAGGTCAGTGTTCACGACTCCACCATAAGAAAGAGACTGGGCAAAAACGGCCGGCATGGCAGATTTCCAAGGCGCAAACCACTTTTAAGCAAAAAGAACATTAAGGCTCGTCTCAATTTTGCTAAAAAACATCTCAATGATTGCCAAGACTTTTGGGAAAATACCTTGTGGACCAACGAGACAAAAGTTGAACTTTTTGGAAGGTGCGTGTCCCGTTACATCTGGCGTAAAAAGTAACACAGCATTTCAGAAAAAGAGCATCATAGCAACAGTAAAATATGGTGGTGGTAGTGTGATGGTCTGGGGTTGTTTTGCTGCTTCAGGACCTGGAAGGCTTGCTGTGATAGATGGAACCATGAATTCTACTGTCTACCAAAAAATCCTGAAGGAGAATGTCCGGCCATCTGTCAACTCAAGCTGAAGCGATCTTGGGTGCTGCAGCAGGACAATGACCCAAAACACATCAGCAAATCCACCTCTGAATGGCTGAAGATAAACAAAATGACGAGTTTGGAGTGGCCTAGTCAAAGTCCTGACCTGAATCCTATTGAGATGTTGTGGCATGACCTTAAAAAGGCGGTTCATGCTAGAAAACCCTCAAATAAAGCTGAATTACAACAATTCTGCAAAGATGAGTGGGCCAAAATTCCTCCAGAGCGCTGTAAAAGACTCGTTTCAAGTTATCGCAAACGCTTGATTGCAGTTATTGCTGCTAAGGGTGGACCAACCAGTTATTAGGTTCAGGGGGCAATTACTTTTTCACACAGGGCCATGTAGGTTTTGATTTTTTTTCTCCCTAAATAATAAAACCCCTCATTTAAAAACTGCATTTTGTGTTTACTTGTGTTATCTTTGACTAATAGTTAAATGTGTTTGATGATCAGAAACATTTTGTGTGACAAACATGCAAAAGAATAAGAAATCAGGAGGGGGGCAAATAGTTTTTCACACCACTGTATGTGTAATAAGGTCCGTTAAATGTTATTTACAAAAACAGTGACCATGTCTGTAGGGTTCACAAACTTTCAAGCAGTACTGTACAGTATACTGTACATATACACTTCCACTCAAAAGTTTGAAATTGCTTGCAGATGTCTTTGTTTTTGTTTAGTGATTTATTTTCTACATTCTACAACGATACTTAGGATTTCATTGAACTATGAAATAACACATGGAATTCGGTAATTACGTAACAACAGTCAGTTGTTATTTTAAGACACGGAGGTCAGCTTTTCTGGAATAGTTCTTGCAAGATCAGTATTGTCAAGTGCAAGGTCCATAAAGATGTGGATGAGCAAGTTTGGTGTGGAAGAACTTGACTGGCCTGTCCTGGTCTTGACCCGATAGAACACCTTTGGGGTGAATTAGAACGGAGACTGCAAGCCAGGCCTTCTTGACCAACATCAGTGTCTTACAAATGCACTTCTGGAAGAATGGTCAAAAATTCCCTTAAACCTTGTGGAAAGCCTTCCCAGAAGAGTTGAAGCTGTTATAGCTGTAAAGCGGGTGGGGCCAACATCATATTAAACCTTATCTTATGGATTAAGAATTGGTTACTCATAAGCTCATATGCATGTGAAGACAGACGAGTGAATACTTTTTAGTGTATGATTTCTAAAGGTGTGCTGGTAAAATATATTAAAGGCATAAAACAATTACATCTTTTTTTTTCGCCAGATCAGCATACAGACCAGTGTGTGACAAAAGTGTAAAAGTGTAAAAAGTAGAGGTGGACCCAAAATTAGATCTTTATATTTTTAGGCAGAATTGGGATAGGATCCGTCCACGTGCCATCCGGCACAACGGGCGACAGATATTCCCCATACACCCCCACCTTAACCACAGAGCTACTCCTGCCCCTTTAGGCTAATACACACTATATATTCTGTGAAATGGGATAAGTATTCACTTGCAAGCCAAAGCCATATATGCTCTATCACAAGAACTATTATTAAAACAGATAAATTGCAAAGACAGGATTCTATTCCCCGTTTAAAACATGCTGCAAACCGTGGAAAAAATAAATAAAGTTAAATATCCCTGTCCAATCACTAATCAGTAAATATAGCCTTTATTAAATAAAAAGTGGCCTGTCTCTGAGAATGCCCCTTTAGTTGTTCTCAACAGCAATTACCGTGATTCATTAAAATAGAGCTTAATACCACAATACAAATCTAAACACAACAAGAAAAATAAGCAAACTACTTGCTCTGACAAAGTTAAGTTTTCTACTGAGGAAGACTGTGGAGCCTCCGGTGTTATACGGTAGAGAGAAATAAATCTGTATTAATAGCATGTTTTACTGCACCCAGTGCTACAAATGCTGTAGTCTAATATACTGTACAAGTGCATCTTAAAAATCTAAATATCATGGATTTTTCCCCCCATAATTTAATTTAAAAGTGAAATACTCAAATAATATCCGTTCATGTACACGTTAAGTGAAAATGTAACTTTTTTTGTGTTTTATTTTTAATGTTTATGGCTTACAGCTCATGACAATCTAGTAAACATCCAGTAACTCAAAATACTGGACTGGAATTCGGCTGGTGGTCTGGAAGTGTGGTAGGAAAAGGTGCACAAGGAACAGGGTTGACTGCAGCCTTCAGAATAGGCGTAAACCAATTCAAGACCTCAGGAGAGTTTCACAAGGAGTGCCATGAACCTGGAGTCGGAGTGCTTCACCATGCTCATACATTTTCAGGAAATGGGCTGCAGCTGTTGCATTCCTAGTATCAAGCCATTGATGAACCAGAGAGACAACATTAGAAGCATCTTACCTGGGTTAATAACAAAAAGAACTGGTCTGTGGCTCTGTGGTCTAAAGGCCTCTTTTCAGATGGAAATAAAAAACATTTAATTTGAAAAACATGGTGCCAGAGTCTAGAAGAAGAGTGGAGAGACATAGAATCCAAGTAGCCTAAAGTCCAGTGTGAAGTTTCCAGAATTGGTGGTGATTTGTGGTGATGGTGTTGGTCCACCTTTTTTTTTTTTTTTACCACATCTAAAGTCAACCAGACATTTTACAGCATGTCATGTTTCCATCTGCTGACAAGCTTTATGGAGATGCCAATTTCCTTTTCCAGCAGGTCTTGGCCAGTGAACACAGTGCGAAAACCTAACATGGTTTGCAGACCATGATTCTACTGTGCTTTAGGCCAGTCAACTCACCTGACCTGAATCCCATAGACAATCTATGGGGTATTGTCAAGAGGAGGATGAGAAACACCCGACCCAACAATACAGACGAGCTTAAGGATGCTATCAAAGCAACCTGGTCTTCAGTAATGCCTCAGCAGTGCCACAAGCTGATTGCCTCACTGATGCAGTAACTCATGTTAAAAGAGCCCTAAAAAAGTATTGAGTGCATAAATTAACAAACTTTTCAGAAATTGGACGTTTCTCTATCGTAAATTCTTTTTTTTTTATCTTGTAAAATATTCTTATATTTTGGATCCTGGACTTTTGATTTTCATCAGCTGTAACCCTTAATCATTCAAATTAAAACAAAAAAAGGCTTTATGTATTTCACGTATACTGTATGTGTAATGAATGTAGGATATACGAGTTACACTTTTTGAATAGAATTATTAAAATAAAAAAAATAATGACATTTAATTAGCCATTCACTAATTAAGCTATATTTCAGTTTGGGGTGGTCACCCCTTGTGTAACAGGTTTGAAGTCTCGGCACATACTGTACAGTAGCAGTGTGTCTCTTGCATGCCACTCCTCGAGCTTTTTGCATCCACTGTGTAAATCAGCTCGTTAGTTCTCCGTTGCTTTTACAGACAAAAGGATGAACAGCCCAACAGAACCCAGAGCTACACTCCCCACTGTGTTTTATAGCGCGCGTAGAAGCCCAAGATCCATTATTGCCAATTAATTACCAGCCGGTGCCCATTCCTTATGCCCCGACCCCCTCGCACACCTGCAGAAGGGGGAGGCTGCCTACCTAGTGAGCTCCAGAGTGAGTGAGTAGTGATAAGAATAGTAGGCCCACGGCACACCTTGGTAGTCAGGTCGTTATTATTAGCAGGAGGTTTTGTCATCTTGTGCTTACAAGTTTACCAAAATGTATGAAACATTTGCAGTGTTTTGAACAATGGATGTAGTGAGACATGGCCTCAATATGTATTTAGTTTTTTCTCACTATGACCACTCCGACATCCGGGTCCATGGACCAGTAGATTTTTCATGGTTTGGATGCACAAAGTATAGCACACTCTTTTTACTGCAGTTTGCAGTGCTAATAATGCTGAAGTATAAGTACGTAGATGGAAGTACTGTATAAATTCCTGAAAGCAAAATAGCATGTTGAATTACGTTAGCTGAACAAAACTTGTTACAACAAAAATGTTAGAATTTTTCTGTTTGAAAAAAAAAAAAGATCCGAATGGAAAACATTGTGACTGTACATTTCCCTAGGAAAACCATCACTCTCACGCTTGAATGAAAAAGCGAAATGGCTTTGAATATAGCGGTGGGGGAATTTTGGCGCATTTAGCATAAACTACACTGCGGAACAAACCGCAGTAATCGGCAATCCCTTGCTCTTCCTGTGATATCCCAGATGTGAATACCTGAATTTTTACTAGCTGAATTTTACTACAGGAAAATTGAATTGATTGAAAAATAGTAAAGATGGTATTTTAACCCTTTAAAATATCTTTGAACAGCAATTTAGTAAAGTCAATGCTTTTGCATTAAATTTTTTATGCTTGAATTACATTTCCATTTGAAATATACAACCGTAATAAATTGGAGTGTCATTATAAATGCTGTAAGGATTTTTCTTCCCCCATTCAAATCAAATTGCAATATAAAATTCAAAAGTTCAAACATTTTTCTTGCAACAAATTTAGTTCATAATTCAACATGCTATTTTGCTTTGGGGAATTGGGGGCACTGTTATACATTCATACAAGTGTTTATATATGTAAAAACAAGGCCAACACACAAATACACAGGACGTGTCAGGGTGGGGCTGTCAGGAAACTGCGAGAGAGGAGAGATGCATGGCTTAAAGGAAGGACCGGGTCAATTTCCGCCCTAAATCGGTTATAGACAGTATTGTCTCATCCTGTACAAGTATCTCGTTTTAAAATAAATCAATATACTTGATCCAAAATCAGTCCTAAGTGAAACTATTGATCAAGCATATCTTCTGTCAAAAATAGACCTATTTACATTTAGTTTACAGCAGTTTGTCCTGGATTCGTGTTCAGCTGAAAAACAAACAACAGAGGGACACAGTAGGCTTCAAAAGCTGCCATCAAAACTACAAACCTGAAAATGTAATCCTGGAATTCAATAGAATGTTTTAGCATTTTGACAAAAGTAAACCAAACAAAGGAAATGATTGAGGTCTTGAATATGCAATATGGTGTACTAGTTTAAATGCAATATTTATTAAAAAAAAATAAAAAATTATGATATTAATCATAATTCCTTTGTACAAAAGGTCAGAGTATTAGAGTGAGAAATACAAAAATCATGCTATTTATGTAAATATATAAAAAATACTCTTACTGAAATTCATAAAGAATTACAAAATAAAGGCATTTGCATTAGCTGCCTCTGAGCTGTGGACCCTGCTGTAGTATAAAAAACAAGCAAAGGAAAAAAAAACAAATCTAATGATCATAATCTGTATTTGTGCCTTGCTAATCGGATGTGATTAGCAAACACGAGTTCTGCTCAATAAATGTGCTGCCAGATATCCTGGGATTATTCCATAGCAGATGGGTTGAATTTAGACAGCCTAGAATGAAATTTAAAACTAGTCGCATTTAGTCATCGCCAATGTAGCAGCTAATTGTCAGTAATTCTGCAAATCTCTCATCTTTCCTTAGCCTGTAGTGAGCACTGATGTCAGGACTGTGTTCTTCAGAGCAAACATCGTCTTACTAAGCAGTCCCATTGGCTTATTAATTTAGCAGTTATTTATAATGAGCAATTTATTACAAAATACAGAGAGAAAGGCTAAACTTCCATGTAAACATTTTATTTTTAATATCAAAGCATTGGTTTTTTTTTTCTTTTCTTTTTTCTGAAAGCCCTTTCTGTTATCCGACGCACAGTTGTCAGGCTGCCTCTGCCTTTTTCTCTTACCATGGCAACATGGCATTGCAATTGTCACGCCCCTAGAAATGGGGAGAAATAATCACAAGAGTGATATGTGATGTTTCCTCAACAGTAGGTTTACTGCAATGAATATTCAAAAACGTAACAATCCACAAAAATGCAATTAACTCACATACAGTACATACTATATTTCCCTGAGACATTTTAGTTATCGTTAATAAGTACAATTCACATTTTCTTCAGCTTTCTCAGTAAACCATAGAGTAAATTTAACTATATGAACTCTTAGAAAAACTATACTAAAGTGCACAAAACATACTACATACAGAATAGTAAAAACATATTAATGTAGTTGTAAATATAAACGTGATAGCTGAGTTTAGCTTTGTCATGCAGGCACTCCACTTCCACACACACACACCATTACTAAACACAGTGTAGCTAACATTTACTTCAAAATACTTTGAACACTCCAAACTTGTTAGCAAGCAATTACATTCATTTAGTGGTGTCAACTACTGGCAACATACCTAGAAATGGGGAGAAATAATCACAAGAGTGATATGTGATGTTTCCTCAACAGTAGGTTTACTGCAATGAGGAAAATAGTGGAATTTCCCCAAGGTATGTGAGAGAAGACCAAAGCAATCGATCCTAGGCTAACCGATCGAGACAAGTTTGTAGATCTCTTAAAACTTATCACAGTCTTTATAAAAATCGAAACAATGAAAAATGAATGCTATGACAGATTCTGACACTTATAATGCAATCTGGATTTACAGTGCCTTTATAATTTTTAACAAAATATAAACACATTTCAACCTGTCACACAATTACAGCGTGAACCCAGGTCTCACACATCCCATTGCAGGGAACCACATGTCCTCCCGATGCCTAACCTCAGACACAAATGTTTACGGCAGAAAAGGACAACTAACAAATAATCAAATGACACATCTGCCTTAGACTCCACATTATAGAAGCATGGGTCCTGACTTGTTTCTGATCAAATGAGCGCTTCATGATGAGCACTCTATTTTACCCTAGCTGTTTCATTTTGCATAAGATTCCCACAATTAATGAAAAAGAGAGGGTTAGGCGGTGTGACGAGTTATAAACGGCACTAGAGCTACAGTACATACAGATTAACATAAGATCATCACCATGACTTTGTGGGTATGCGGAGAAGTCCAGTCCAAAGACTTTTATAAGATGAAATCATTGAGATGACATCAGTCTCTCATTACCAACATCACTATGTACAGTAGCATGACTCACTCACTGTGTCACATTTCCTCTGAAAAGGTGGATATGTATACATTCAAGGGTCAGTTGTAGACAGGGCTTATACTGGAACATGTCAAAACATTCCAGCTTTGTCAGTATAACTAGGAGAGGAAGTTGTCTGCTTGTGCATGTGTGGTGATGTCTTTAACAAACATCTGTAGTGAAATCTGTTGTCATCCAGTATCGAGATTAAGTAAAATAAGTATAAATACCATGTATCTCTTGGTCTGGTTCACACCATGCATGGGGAAGACTCCTGAATGGACAGTTGCCCAGAAAATTAAATTCAACACCCTCAATAGGAAGGGTAAGACACAGAAGGTCATCGCTGAATGAGCAGGCTATTCACAGAGTACTGTATTGAAGCATATTCATGGAAAGTTCACTGGAAGGAAAAAGAGTGAAAGGAAAAGGTGCACAAGCAACAAGGATGATCATAGCCTTAAGAAGAATATCCATAAAGGAGTGGACTGAGGCTGGAGTCAGTGCATCAAGAGCCTGAATGCATCGAGGTCTTGAGGAAATAGGCTACAATGCTTAAACAGTTACATGCCTATCAAGCATCTCCTGAACCAGAGACAATGTCAGATGTGTCTTACCTTGGCTAAGAAAAAACTGAACTGTTGCTCAGTGATCCGAAGTCCTCTTTTCAGATAAAAGTAAATTATGCATTTCATTTGGAAATCAAGAGCCCTGAGTCTAGAAGAAGAATGGAGACACACAGAATTTTATTTGCTTGCAGTCCAGTGTGAACTTTCCACAATTGGTCATGATTTGGGGTGTCAAGTCATCTGCTGGTGTTGATCCACTGTGTTTTAACACAAAACAAAGTCAACACAGTCATCTACCAGGAGATTTTAGAGAAATTCATGGTTCTGTCTGATGACAAGCTTAATAGAGATGTTAATTTCCTTTTCCGGCTGAGCTTAGCCCCTGCCCACAGTGCCAAAACCACCACTAACTGGTTTGCTGACTATGCTTTTAGTGTGCATGATTTATCAGCTAACTTGACTGACATAGAAACTCTGTGGGGTATTGTCAAGAGGATGATGAGAAACACGTGACTTAACAACACAGATGAGCTAAAGGCTGCTATCAGAGCAACCTGGTCTTCAATAACACCTCAGCTGTGCCACAGGTCTCCATGGCATGCCGCAGCAATGAGGTAATTCATGGTAAAGGAGCCCAGACCAAATGCTAAGTGCATACATTAACATCATTTGCAGAAGTTGGACACTTCTATATTGTAAATACATATTTCTGGACTTGTGTACTGTTTTTTTTTTTTTTTTTTTCCCCGACTGATCTTGAAATGGCGACACGGTGGTGTAGTGGTTAGCACTGTCGCCTTGCACCTCCAGGGTCCGGGTTCGATTCCCGGCCAGGCTCGATTCCCATCTCTGTGTGCATGGAGTTTACATGTTCTCCCTGGGTTTGGTGGCTTTCCTCCGGGTACTCCGGTTTCCTCCCACAGTCCAAAGACATGCAGATTAGGCTACAGTAATTGGCGTTCCCAAATTGACCATAGTGTGTGAATAAGTGTGTGTGTGTGTGTGTGTGTGTATGTGTGTGTGCTCTGCGATGGATTGGCACGCTGTCCAGGGTGTACCCTGCCTTGTGCCCAGAGTCTCCTGGGATAGGCTCCAGGTCCCGCGATCCTAATACAGGATAAAGCGGTATAGAAGATGAATGAATGAATGATCTTAGGAAATATTAAAATAGCTCGAGATACTGGATTTTTTTTCTTTTAGATATATGTGTAACGCCCCCTTGACCTAGTATTAGACCCTATAAAGGGACGTCCTGGGTTCTCTTACCCGATATTCCAACGTTAAAAGTTATACTAATTTTATGTTTTTAGGTAACTTAACTATTAGCTACCGTATTTAGCTACTCCAGTGTACATTAATATATTTTGAGTATTGCATTTAAGGTTTAAACACACACACACACACACACACACACACACACACACACACACACACACACACACACACACACACACACACACACACACATACAAACACACATCACAAATGTTTGCCACTCAGTATTGATCTTTTGAATAATTGTTTTCTTAAAATATAAAAAATATACAGTAAACGGCTAGATAAGTACTGTAAAATAAAAAAAAAGCGCAAAAAAACGGTCAAATGACTGGCAGCAATGGCTGCCAAACAAAAACCGTAAAATTAAGGTAAAATACTCTAGTTCATGTTATGCTCAAAAACATTAAATTTACAGAAATTTTTATTTTATCTTTTATAGAGAAACACCGTTTACAGATTTTTCCTAAATCTATACAATTAAACACCTTCATTAAACGATCAGCAGTAGAAGTTTAGCAGTGAAACACCATTATTTTACAGATTTTTGCTAAATTTATACGATTGAAGACCTTCAATAAAGCAACAGCACTATATGTTTAGCAGTGAAACACCATTATTTCACAGATTTTTCCCAAAATTTATACGATTTAACACATTCATTAAGACAGCATTAGACGAGTAGCAGCAAAATGTTTTTATTTTACAGTTTCTTCCAAAACTATTACAATCAAACACCTTCAATAAAGCAAAGGCATTAGACATTTAGCAGGGAAACACTGTTATGTACAGATTTTTCCTAAATTGAAGATCAAACACCTTCAAACAAAGCAATAACACAAAAACCCTGATATTAAAAAAAAAAATAATAAATTCCTATGAACACACATGTTCAATAAAGTGTTAACACAAACTCAAGATTACAATATTTGTAAAATAGTCTGTAGAACGGTGACACAGTATAGCACAGGTACTGTATGATGCAAAATACAATAAATAGAAGTTCAGTTTTATAGCATTACTGTAAAATCCTAAAATGAAAACCAAAATTAAATATTTAGACTATTGTGCTATAACAGTGGAACATTCTCTCTCACAAACTTAAACATTGCTGTGAAATATCCTTGACTAAAAACGTATGAAGAAATGAACAATTTCAAACAAGACTCCCAATTACAAATAAAGAACAATGTGGTCCCTTTTTTAACTCTATAGTTCTTATACATTATAATGTATGTGTACAAATAACTTTAACGTTTAGTTCAGAATCCTAATGTCTTATGTGCAATGAAGTCAAATCTAAAACACACCAAAATGGCAAAATGTACATTCCGGTGTATCCAAGAAAGATCCTCTTCCAAACAGGCAGTAAACAGCGTGTCTTCACTCCTCTGAATTTACACACACAACCGTTTACCGGCTGCTGAGTCAGACCACCTCAGCGCGCGCTAAACATTTGAAGGACGCCTGTTTCCCATTGGCTGGTTCATATCACGTTACGTCTGTGTCTGATACCTGAGCAATAAACGCAGGCGTATTTCGCATCAGGTCCCGCCCTCACTCGCGTGCTTATACTAGAGCGGTAATTAGTATATCTCCGCCTCTGGCTGCTGATCAGCCAATCAGAAACAAGATTAGAATGTTCCCGCCTCTGGCTTCTGATTGGCTGTGACAGTTAACACAGAGAGTTTGTGGAGTTTTCGCTAACGTTTTTGGTACAAAAATGACACTATAGTTCCCCTCATACAAGCTAAATATCAATATGTAACTTAAAGCGCTGCTTTAAAACAGCTACACAGCAAATACATTATCCTTGTGTCAGAATATTCAGGCATGCATTAAGAAAGCTGATGGCTAGATTGCCATGGTGATATTTCAGAACAACTGACATCAAAACAAAAAAAAGTCTCCTAAATTCTCTTCACATTCTTTGAAGGCATGAAGCAGATACTATAGCCTACATGTAAGTGATAATGTAAGAATAATCTTTTAAAAAATCATGAAAAAATGCTAAACTTGCATCTAGAACTTAAATATCAAAGTATTATAAAACTAATATGATTTACCTCAAAATTACAAAGAAAAACAATCCATTTTTAGTATGGACATTAACCTTTATTTAATGATTTTTGTATTTAATTACAATTCATTATTGTAATTTTACATAAAGTTACACGCAATTTGCAAAAACAGAAAAAACAGTAAAAATAATATGGTATTTTTAAAAAAAATACCAAAGTTTAAAAAAAAAAAGGAAAACTACAGGTACTATAAAATTTTAAAGTTATTTTCTGTAAAATTAGACCCTTTTTTTTACAGTGATAAAACATAAATGAATTCAATGAAAACAAATAAAATGTATATATAAAAGCATTCCCATTTGTTATCCCTACGGAAAATAAAATATAAATTTGGCTATTTTCTCAATATTACTCAATTCAATTCAATATGCAAACAAAACATGCTACTGTATAGTTTCTCAGTCAAACTTATTAGACTAACTATGGGCCCTACGTGCGTTACGCTTTCTCCTCAACAAAATTCGGTGTCACTCCATTAGCGCCAGAGGAAATCTCTCTCTCGAGAAGTGAGCAGCTGTCTTACTCAATCTTTTCCGTTGCTCTGCTCTGATTGGCCAATTCTAAGTGCATCCACTACAATCTCTCTCAATTTAATTTATGACCATACACTTTAAACATAAAAATAATATAACCTGTATAACAGAATAACATACTTTACAAATAACACTTACATGTCAGAGATTACACTGTCATACTGTCAAGAATTTTAACCCCTTCATTCCTCGGCGGGTTACACCTGCATAATAATCAAAACTAAACATAAAAAGCCTCAGAATGTTTTACTTTATTTGTAAAAGTAAAACTTTCGATCAACATTCTAATTTATTCTAAAGGTGTTCAAGTGGAATGAGGTCAAGGCTCAGGAGCAGGCCGCTGGAGTCAAACCATGTCTTAATGGACTCTTGTTTGTGCCCTGGGGACACTGTGATGCTGGAACAGAAAACAGCCTTCCCCACACTGTTGGATCCATGTACTGTATTTGTCCAAATTCTTTGTAGCCTGTAGGGTTACCATTTTAATTACCATTTATTGAAACTAAGGGGTCCAAACCCTAAAAAAACAGCCCCAGTCCATTATGCCTCCTCTACCAAATTCTACTGTTGGCAAAACTAAAACATAAAAAGCCTTAGAAATGTTTTCATTTATTTGTAATAAATCTAAAATACATGAGTTTCTCTTTTTGAATTAAGTCTGAAATTACTTAAAATTTGTTTACAATATCACTTTAATGTCATTTTTTTTCTTCTTTGATACTGTATCGGCCAACATCCACCAGATTTTGTTAGCTAGTCTAACTTAATCACATGAACACCTACTTGATATCGCCAGAAACATGCTAGAATGGAAATTAATAGAAACCCACTAAAATAAACTTAAAGATCTTGTCTACCATGGTATTTTTTTAGTTAATAGTGAAAATGCACTATATATTTCTGCAAGTTCTGTAAACTCTGCTCTCAATTATTGAGTTCAGGTGTTTCAGCCACACGTCTGTTAGGTGTTTCTCAGTTTGTGAAGATGTCTGCTCTGCTAGATATGCCCCAGTTAACTGTAAGTTTTTAGAACGAACAACAGCTCAGTCACGATGTGGTAGACCATGCAAACTTCCAGAGTGGTGCTGCTGAGTGCTGAAGTGTGTTGTGCATAAAAATCACCTATTCTCTGGTGCATTACTAACTACAGAGTTTCAGACTGCCTTTGGAAGCAACATCAGCACAAGAACTGTGTCAGGAGCTTCATGAAATCGGTTTTCATGGTCAGGCAGCTGCACACAAGCCTAAGATCGCTATGCACAATGCTAATTGTTGGCTGGAGTGGTGTAAAGTGCTGCTGCTGAACATTGAGCACAGAAATGTGTTCTCTCATGCATCAATTATGCATAAATATCTGGCAGCATGATGGGTGAATCAGGGTTTGGTGGACGCTATATGACCAAACGTTGCGTAGACTTCAACACCACACCTGTTTGAGCTTGTTAAAATCCCCTCTTAAAACTATGGACATTACTCTGGAGGCTACTGTATATCAGCCTGCACTTTCTGGAAAGTCTTTCCGGCAAGATTCTGGAGTGTGTCCATTGTGCCAATTCAATCAAAAGAGCATTCGTGAGGTCAGGCATTGATGTTGGACAAGAAGGCCTGGCTTTCAATCAACATTCTAATTTATTCTAAAGGTGTTCAAGTGGAATGAGGTCAAGGCTCAGGAGCAGGCCGCTGGAGTCAAACCATGTCTTAATGGACTCTTGTTTGTGCCCTGGGGACACTGTGATGCTGGAACAGAAAACAGCCTTCCCCAGACTGTTGGATGCATGTATTTGCCAAAATCTTTGTAGAATGTAGGGTTAAAATGACCATTTACTGGAACTAAGGGGCCCAAACCCTAAAAAAAACAGCCCGAGTCCATTATGCCTCCTCTACCAAATTTTACTGTTGGCAATATGCCTTTCAGTAGGTAGTGTTCTCCAAGCAGATTCAATATTCAAAATTCAATATTTTGTAAATTCAGCATTCAATATTACTGTCAGATTTCCATGCTTAGTTTTCTAAACAAATTTGCTCCTACCACTCAGAATGCTGTGCTGCCTACTAATGTGTGAATAGTTTAGAGTGTGACACCTGTAGGATTATAGATGAATAGTAAGTCTCAACCTCCTATATTAATAAAAAAAAAATCTTTTTTAAAATCGGTTGGAGTCAATGTGGCTCTACCGCACAAAAGAATCGCAATACATTACAAAATCGATATCATCTCTATGCCTCAGTATTACTGATTTTACTGCCAGTGTTGGTCTTTGGAAACTGTATGATTAAATGGTTGATTTTAAATGGTTGAAACACCTGAACTTACCACCGCGTATGTGGACGCCCCTGCTTTTTGTTAACAAAAAGTTTCAAAATTGGCTCTGTTTACAACAAAGACCTTAAGAAAGACCTTAAGACCTTAACCTACGACCATGCACAAGTTGCTGAAGGTCTGTCTGACCTCGTCGTCTTTCAGCGATTACAGTATCGCCGTAAACTTGCCGAATTATGTCAAACGTCTCTGTGGCAGGTTTGCCCAGTTTCATGCAAAATTAAATTTTCCCTTTTTGTTGTAACTTGCAGTTCGTGACAAAATCTCAGATGTGGTCAGAATAGCACCAGTTGCACAGCTTCGGATATACAAAGGACAATGTCTTTTGGCACACTGACTTGCATGTAAACTTCTGCCATCTGTTGGCGTGTTACAAAACTAGTCTTGAAACTTTCTGATACTGATACACCTGACAATATATAATAAGTGTGATGGTTAGCAGTCTAAATACCATTTAATATATTTTAGACTGGATAAAGCCAATTCAGCTAAACAGAATAACAGCAGGAAAAAACTTTTATTTTTCAGGAATCACAGGAATTACAGTATAATTAGTCTTGCTTGCTTCTCCTCTTGCAGTTATTTTTTGTTGTCCTTTAGACAACAAAATGAAATTAAATAGAATTACATAAAATCTTTACAATTTGTCAGAGTCAGTTGTGTCATGACCAGAGCCATGTGGAAGAACACGTTCAGAGATACCGGTTGCCCGTCACTGTCCAATCCCCCATAGCTACAGTAGCTCAGATTCAGACTCAGTGGGACATGCCAGCTTAAAAAGACTGATTCAGGTGTGTTTTCAGAGTCTGCTGAGTCCAGAGATGAACATGGCAGCAAAATCTCACGGGTCGTATAGATGTGGTAGAATTTTCGTTCCTCATTACTCTAGAGCTCCCATGCTGCTTCCTTTCTTAGCTTCAGTTTCCAATATATTTACTTTTTTTGATTATAGTTTAGATAAAAAAGAAAAAAAAGATGAAGCTATAAATGTAAATTTGTAACTCGTACAGTTTATATGTGTCCACTCCTGCACAAATACCACAGTGTAATCATAGCTATGTCCTGAAACTGTTTTTGCTTTCACTGTGGTTATCTTTACATTAATGTACTGTATAGTAAGTCAACCAGTTGATCATTATTGTGAGATCCTTCGTGCTTGCTTGTTGTCTGCAGCGCTGAGGGAGCAGCTGCCGGTGTCGATAAGAAGGGTTAGTGGAACAAGACATCAGAAGTATATACTGTAGCAAGCTTCGTTTGCATGCAAAGGACCAATCTAGTTATTTATTTTAGTCAAGGAGAATCCTGCGCACTCTACAAGTACAATGGCAAGGAGCTGTGAAGCATCTCCAGCTGAGGCACTAGGAGTTAAGTGCCTCGCCCGAAGGAAAAAGCCAAACCAGCAGACTGATCATACGTACAATCCTGTTAAAAAACACCTTTACACTTCACGGTGCACCAACAAGTCCTAGAGATTTCCAGGCACTGCTTTCTCTTAGCGCTAAGCTTATGAGCTCTGGTGATGCACCACTCACATACGCTAGTTATCTCTAGTTTGCCTCTAGTAGACCAAATTGGTTATTTCCTCAAAGCAAATATATATTTTTTTATATTCATTGCTAGCGGATGGTGGCCTGGGAAATAACTTCACATGATTGTTTTTTTTTTTGTCTAAATTATAATTCTGTTCTGAGTCTTAACTGCACATCATTTTCATTTTTAAAAAAATGAAAAAGTTGTTAAAGATTCCATCACAGCAACTTCAGCTGATTTTATTGTCATAATACTTTGATGGTATTAACATCCTAATCAGGTGAACTGTGAAGAAATGACAGCATGTTTTTAATTTTAATTAATTAGATTTTTCCTCTGATTTTTAACATTAATTTTTAAGCTGTCAAGTCAAAAGAGAGCATCACAAAATAAAATTAAATCGCAATATATTCAAAAGGAAACTAAAAGGCAAAGATTATTTAGTAAATGTATCAAATTAATTAATCATATTAGTGTACAGTAATTATAATTATAAGAGTACTAGTTGTTATGATGAATGAATAATTTAATTAGTTAACAGATGTCAATATCATATACACGAGTCCACAATACAAAGTACAGAATATTTATTAAGTATAGGGCTGTAGGTATACAGCAGATTCAGAGGTTTAAACAGATTTTTCTTATACCTTTTAACCAGAGGTGGAAAGAGTAATAAAATTTTGTACTCAAGTACAAGTACCGTTACTTCAGTGAAATTTTACTTAAGTACAAGTAAAGTTACCATTATAAAAATCTACTCAAGTAAAAGTAAAAGGTAGCTCATTAAAAAATTTACTCAGAGTAAAAGTTACCCAGTTACTTTTTTATTTTTATTTTTTTAACAACGGGGGTGGGATGAGGCATTCTAGCGTAGTTCAAAAAAGATGAGCAGATATAAAATCTCAAACTAGTTGTTTTTAACTGAAGGAACACCTTTGCGTAATAAAGCTGTTGTCTTTCTTGTGCTTGAAAATCAAAGTGGTCACTTAAATATGGTGTTACGTCCCAGTCTAGGGTCAAACAGCAAAAGAATGGTTCAGGGTTCTATTTTAAACTGTATGGAAATGGTGGTATATGGCAGAAAGAACTAGATCCAATCATTAACTGATGAAATAATGAGGTTTGTATACACACACACACACACACACACACGCACACACACACACACACACACAACAGGAGGAGGATCAGATTCAGGTTGGACCCAGGCCAAAATAATAAACAAAATGGTATTTATATTTAGTAGCTAGATTACCTGCAAAAAAAAAAAAAAAACACAAACAAAAATACAGGTACCTTCCCGGACTCCCTAAACCAAAAAACAATGAAATTATCTACAAATATATACAAAGACCAACCAAACCAAAGGAACAAAGCAATAATCAAAGTCAATTGGAGGCAAAAAGTCAAAACCGGAATACACAACCAAATATCAAAACGCCAAAATCACAACCTCTTTCATCTTTCCCGCGTCTCTCTCCGGTTTATACATGTTCGCGCTAGTCGATGACGTCACTCAGGGCGGAAGCGACCGTGTGGAAGGTCAGGTAGCTGTCGATGTGGGGACAGTCAGAAAACCTGGAGTGGAGTCTGGAGCGGCGCGCGACCAGGACATGATACACACACGCGAGCGCAACGGGGCATTTATACAAAGCATAAAATTTGTATTATTTTATCATTTTCATTCATTTATTTTTTACTCAGTAGCGAATATGATTTAAAATGTAGCGAATTACAATACTTCAAACAAAACGTACTTAAGTAAAAGTAAAATTACAGATTTTTAAAACTACTTTAAAAAGTAGAAATACACAAAAAAGCTACTCAATTACAGTAACGCGAGTAAATGTAATTCGTTACTTTCCACCTCTGCTTTTAACCTACATATTAAATGTTCCAGTGGAGTTCGCTCTTTCAGCAGTTGTCTAAAAAGGTCAAATGTTCTGGGCGGTTGCTTATTCTAGTTCATCAGGATAGGAAATAAATCATAACTTCAAAGTAGAAATACCGTTCTATCCACATTTTGTACCTACAGTAAGTCTGTACCAATGCTGTACTTTATTGATGTCTTGTCATACTGTATGCCGCCTCTAAGACTTTCTCCCTGGAAATACGGACTGACATCAAGAATCATTGTGGCTCTGAAAATTGCCAGCAAATGTGTTCTACAACAGGGACATTTTAGAATAGCAGCCTGTTTTCTATCACAACCCCTCTTTCCTTTTCGTGGGGCAAAAAGTAATTGGGAAGGCGACTGCTCAGTTGTTCCTTAGCCAGGTTTTTGCTATTTCACTTAAATGTCAGTGTGGACTTTGCATTTGGAGTAAAGTCCGGTTACCTCTGTAAATTAATCCCATACTGTATGTAGTTCATATTAAGAGTTAACAACTCCAGATACCAAATGCATGTCTAGACCTTTCCTCTGCTTTTCCCTGAACCCCTCTTAGACCACCTCGCTCATGTTATGATCTAACTCTTACTGTACCTGCATATAAACAGAAACTAAAAGCAATGTAAAAAAGTAATAAAGTCATGGACTTCTGCAGCAATGAAAGGGTTACAATGATGCCTCAGTGCCACAGACTGGGATATGTTTAGATCACAGGATGGATGAGTTTACCGACACAGTCTCTTATATCAGGAAAACACCAACATTAGTCTTCGGTCTAATGTGGAGCTTGGACTGAAAAAGAAATAGGCTTTAAATAAAGAAGACAATGAAGAAAACAAGGAGGCAAAACACAAGTTGGAAAAAACTAGAGTAGACAAACAGCAAAACCCTGATACTGTAAGTTCAATCAACAACTTCCTACTAATGATTTCTTTTCAGCCTGAAAGGGTCACAAACTACTGTACAAAAGACCCCCCTCTCACTGATGACCCTATCCTGCAAACCAGCTACAGTAAATGACTTCCACTGCAAATTCTGGATCCGTCAGGTGATTCATCAGGTGCCTAATCTCTCACCTACTCTGCCAGTTTTCTGCCTGAATCCTGTATCTTGCCCTCCTCTCGCCATCATCATTACAGACCATGAAATAAGAAGACCCCAAAAACCCTAATTGCTAAGAAAACTACTGGCTCATACTCTGTTGCACCTGAAACCTTCAAACAGTGTGCTTAACACCCTTAATGATTACAGACTATTAGCCCTCACCTCTGTAATCATGAAGACCTTTTAAAGTTTTTGCCTTAAGAATCGACTGATCTGTATATATTGTAGTTAACATTAGAGTTTACTTAATTGTAAGGTTCATAGACTTTCCAAGCACATGTGACAGGATTCTATTTGTAGAATTCAGCACAGCCTTCAATATCATCGTTCTTGAGCTCCTGTAAGCCAAACTCACCTCTTTGCCAGCACAGTCATGTTTAACCCTTAGGAGTCTGAGGGTGTTTTGGAGCCCTGAAGAGATTCTGATGTGTCCTGACATTTGTGTATTTTTCAATTACTTATAAACATATACATTTCTAAAGTCTGATATTATTTTATTCAGCACAAACTGGGAAACAGTAATATATGAGCAGCATGTATGTACAAGTTTGTATATTGGAGAAAAAAACAGTTATGCATGATTTTTGAAAACAACAAAAAAAAATAAGTCACTGAAATAAGACCACAAAACACATTCATGACATTTGTGTACAAGACTTTTCTGACCTGGATCTTGTAGTGTAGAGGTTTTACTTCAAAATGATGTGACAATCATCTCGCTCACTCATTTACAGAAAACAATACATTCATTTAAATTTTCTAAGATACTTTTTGTTTAGAAAGGCCGTATGCGAAGAGGCATGAACGATCATGAATAATGCTGATATTCACACCAGAGAAGACAAAGACTCGCATAGTTAGCTGTATAATTACCCCTTTCAGTCAGGTATGGGACAGAGGAAAGTGTTACAAGAAAATAATTTGAGGACATACATATTGATAGTACCCTCTTTTTTAATAACCCTAATTCTATGTGTTTTCATGGATAAACACCATTAAAAAAAATCATCTGACCTTAATGGGTCTTAGTGGATGATCAACTTCATGACTTTTTTTAGTCTCTCACATCATCCTAGAGGAATTCTGGCCCATTCTTCTTTTCAGCATTACTTCTGTTTATTTAGGTTTTGGGGTATTTGCTCATGCACAGCTCTCTTAAGGTCTGCTGCAGCATTCCAGTTAGGTTTGAGGTCTGGACTGGCAAATTTTACCCAAGCTTTTCCTGTTAGACAGATGGCCCCAATTTTGCCTCTAGAATACTCTGGTATAGACAGGAGTTCATGATCGACTCAATGACTGCAAGGTCCTATGGCTGCAAAACGAGCCCAAATCATCACCCATCCACCGCCATATGGGGAGTTTCTGCTGAAATGCTGTTCAAAGCCTTCTGCCTTGTTTAGATGAAGTTTGAGAACCTGTCAAGGCTTTCTTTTGCCAACTTTATAAATAAACCGTACCTTTTCAGTCTTCTTCTAATTGTACTGTCATTGGCTAAGCAATACCTGTAGGGTCTAAAATATACACTACCACTCAAAAGTTTGGGATCACTTTCTCATAACTCCATGGTCGTCCCTGATTTTTATTTTTTTCTACATTGTAAAGCGATGCTGAAGGCATCTACTGTAAAATATGCCATAATCTCCTTTGAACAGTTGATATTGAGATGTATCTGCTAATCATGGTCTGTAAAGCCTTTATAAGAAAGCCTCTAATCTGAGGTTCTGTAAATTAGTCATTTTTGAAGCTGGTAACTCTAAAAGAACTTCTCCTCTGCAGCAGAGATATGTTTTCGTCTTGCTTTCCCGGGAAAGTCTTCATGAGAGCCAGTTTCGTCATGGTGCTTGATGGGTTTTGGAAATCCAACTTGACAATTCTGTTCTTGTAAGAACTATTCCAGCAACTGACAATTCTCTATGTGTTATTTCATAGCTTTTAAATCCCCAGTTTTGTTGTAGAATGTAAATAAATCACTAAACAGAAACAAAGAAATGTGCAAGTGAGTGGTAGTGGTACAGTAGCTCTTGGAGTTTTTTGATAAGGTCTGACCTTCAGGTGATTGTACTGGGGCGTCCATTCCAGAATGATTGGCAACTGTCTTGAATGCGTTCCACTTGTGAATAATCTTTCTCACTGTAGAACGGTGAACTCCAATTTTTTTTGGGAAATGGTTTTATAATCTTTTCCAGGTTGCTGTGCAGCAGTATTCTTTTATACAATTGCTTATGTCCTTCTCTCTTGGCATTGTGTTAACACACTGGAATGCTCCAGACAAGCAACCTTCTGCTTTTATAGAGGTCTGAACACCTGCTGATGATCAATTAATCAAGGGCTGATGATTAGCAGCACCTGACTGCAACTTACCCTCTTACACTGTGTGGAAGCAGTAAGGTGTCCTTAGGATTGGCTGCATGATATATTTTTTCTTTTTGGCTTCACTTTTGTTAAATCGTCTGATATACAGTAGTATTTGCCTAATACTAAGACCTGCTATGATCAGATGATTAAAAAAAAATTATTACAAAGAAACACAAAATTAACTGAAGTCGGTACTACCTGTTCCATCTGTACATGGATAACATTTTTTCCTTTTTTTCTGTCTGGAAGCAGTTCATATAATTAATTAGAACATTTCTAAACCCAGTTTCCCATCACCACAAAGTTGCCCTATTAAACCTCTTATATTATCTTTACACAAATGACTTCCATTGATGGATCTTTGAAGTTGATCATACTTGCCGAAGACATTGCTGTGATCAGTCTCCTGGTGTAAACAAGAACAATCTCAAGCTGAATGCACTTAAAGCCACAGAGATGCACACTGACTTCAGGAAATGCACATCTTCCCATTATTCACTCGTCCTTAATAATACATTAGTGAGCACTGTCACTTTGCTCAGCTTTCTGGGAACTACGCTCACCAGGGATCTCAAATGGGAGATGCATCCATCATCTATCAACAAGAAAGCTCGACAAAGGATGCATTTCTTACACCAGCTGGTATAGTTCCATCTGCTCCAGGCTACAAAGGTGCAATTCTATATAGCTAGTATAGAATGCATCCTTACATCTTCCATCACTACCAAGACCACTGAGAAAAGCATCAGCTGCAGTCCATCAACGCTTGAAAACCTGAATAAAGAGGCGAGCAGGAAATATCATTGGTGACATCTCACACCTTATAGTCTAAGTAACTATTCCAAAACTTACCAGCAGGAAATCAATTTCACTGCCTGATAAGAAAAACTGGACGCTATCACAATTTCTGTTATTAAACAGAGGGTTTAAGCAGAACTCAGTAATCACTGTAAATGCTGACCTGCTAGTTACAGAACAGAGGATGCAAGTGCAGAAAAAAAGATCAGAAATACTACTATTATAGTATTAATATTACTATAATACATATTCGTGAGTTGCTTTTTGCTGACGACGCAGCCTTGACATCACACACCGAAGACGGACTTCAGCAGCTTGTCACATGTCTCTCCCACACGTGTAAGGAGTTTGGACTGACCATCAGCCTGAAGAAGACCAACGTCATGGCTCAGGGTACAGAGACTCCCCCAAACATCGCCATTGACTGACATACCCTAGAGGTTGTCGGGAACTTCACCTACCTTGGGTCCAATATCTCCAGCTGGCTGTCCATCGACTCGGAGATTAACAGGAGGATCGCCAAGGCAGCCACAATCATGGCCAAGCTGAACCAGCGAGTGTGGAACAACTCCAGCCTCACTGATAAGACCAGACTGCGCGTCTACCAAGCCTGTGTACTCAGCACTCTCCTCTATGGCAGCGAGACATGGACCACCTATGTGAGACACGAAAGGAAACTCAACAGCTTCCACATGAGGTGCCTGCAGCGCATACTACAGATCAAGTGGCAGGATAGGATCCCCAACACGGACAATCAATCAATCAATCATTACTATAATACGTATACTTTGAAATCAGTGTGTGAACTGAGAGTTAGAGTCCGTCGCACCCATGTTTCTAAACCACACTATGTTCTGGGAAAATAAGTCTGATGATGCTTCTGGTGTAACATTAACAAGCAAACTAGCACTAAATATTACCTACAGTATATAGATACCAGACCAGCTACGGATATACTGTAGATACAAAGGTATTATTACATTACATTTACATTTAGTCATTTGGCAGACGCCCTTATCCAGAGCGACTTAAGGGCCTTGCTCAAGGGCCCAACAGGGACAACTTGGTGGTCGTGGGATTTGAACCTGGGAACCGTAGTCCAATGCCTTAACCACTGAGCTACCCCTGGCCCTTGGTATTATGGTAGACCCCTGGTATTATTATTATTATTATTATTATTATTATTACAGGTCGTCCCCGACTTAAGAATGAGTTCCGTTCTGGCGCTACATTCAAAAGTCAGATTTGTTATTAAGTCCGACAAAGTGGAGTCTTATACGCCTTTAAAACAAATATACAATGTAAAGCATACAGTACCAACCCATTTAACTAAATCTCTGTCCACATTCCCCACACTAAAACCATAATTGCGCCTAAAGAAATGAATCTCACACATGTCAGATGTAATAGTGTTGTCTCTGCGCCTTTAAATTGCGAGGGGAATTCCGGACACTCACAGCTACTGTATATATAATAGTGAAAGTATTTCCACATGCACAATGTGATGAGAACTCACAGGATCACTGCTATGTGGTCATAAGGAAACCACGTGTGAGGGAGACTCATCAGAAAAAACAGGCTTTAATTAGCTAGGGAGCATAAAGACTGGACTTTAGAGCAATGGACAAGGTCATGTGGTCTGACGAGTCCAGATTGACCCTATTGATCCAGATTGACTCTCTAGAGTGATGGGAAGCTCATGAACGATGCACCCATCATGCATAGTGCCCACTGTATAAGGCTGTGGAGAGTGTTATGATCTAAGGTTGCTTTAGCTGGTCAGGTCTAAGTTCAGGTACGTTATGTGGCAATAAAATGAAGTTAGCTGATGACCTGAACATACTGAATGACCAGGTTATCACCTATATGCATTTTGGGGGGTGGGGGGGAGATGGAAATGCCAGGATGACAATGCCAAGATCTAATGGAGTTATGTCATCAATCCAATATCTTTGCCCAAAAATTCACCTCTGTATGAAAATAAATGTTGTGACTTGGCACAAGGTTGTCGGTGAAACAATGCTACGGTAAATGCACACTGTAATCAAAGCTGAAGGTGGATGAACAAAATATTAAATATTTTATCCAGTTTGTTCCACTCCATTTAATGCTCATTGAACTGCATCCAGCTGCCATCTCTCCCCACTATAAAGTAAATTACAGCTAAACCTACCATTTCTGACATATATGTATATTGGGTACATGGTAGAACAGCTTGTGTTGTGAACAAAGAAAAAAATAAACCATGAAAATAAATCCTAATACATGTAAACCTATATGGGGAATTTAACTATTCTGATTCTGATTAGTGATGTGTGACCCAGGACATTTACCTTAATCTTATTTAGCTTCAAATGACAACAAAAATATCCGGAGGAAGAATTCCGTAAGGAGTGGGATTAAAAACATCGTGTGGTCCAGTAAAGGAAAATAAAATGTAAAAGATTTTCCAGTATAGCCTTCTGTAGTTGACTGTAGATTTGGATTTATCCGGTCTGAAAGACAAAAAGAATGTGTATTAAGTTCTGTTTCCTGTCCTGTCTGTCTGCATCTTCTTACTCGCTGCTTCACTGTTTTCAGTCGATTAATTTATGCACCCCTACTTTATTCCCACTTGTTTTTTTCAATCATTAAAGATTGATTCCAATTTTAATTGTAATATTCCATAAGAAATGTAATTATGCAAATGTAAAATTGTAAAAGATTGTCCTTTATTTCAGAAATGTCTTCAGAAAAACTATTTTTCCTATTTTTTTTTTAATGAAATAGGAACGGCAGAAATGGCTTTTTTTTTTTTTACAGACAAAGCTGCAATTTTATCAGATGGGGGTTTTACAATTCAATGTCCTTTTTCTCTTTTCACTCATTTTGAGCTTCAGCACACAATCGAGGCTGCTTTATATAAAGTGACTTCCTGTAATTGGCCTCGCTTACTCCAAACTCCTGTGCATCACTGAAGAGCTTAATGTGCTGAAACGTTTGCCAGATGAGCTTTCCCATTTCTCAACTATTATTCAACGTAGAAAAAAAAACTCTTTTTCAGTAATCAATTAGTTTTACAAATTTACAAATGATTTGTTAAAATTCATTATTTAAAAAAATACAATTAGTTTTCAATGTTTTATTCAACCAATACTACAGCAAACGAGCAAACAAACGAAAAAACAAACAGATAAACAAAGGAAGAAACAAATGCAGATTGAAAGCCAATCATACCTGAACATGAAAGTAGACTAGGGTTTAGACACGACATCATCAGTGCCGTCTGTCTCCTATGATATCTCTGCGTACGTGTAGCATGTGCTTGAAGTAGGAAGTCATTTTTCAGAAATATCAGTAGCCATAGCATGTATGTTAGCTTCCTCTTCTTCTCTTGTGTTTAATGGTGGCTCACAAACCAAGTAACAAGTAACAAACAAAGAAACACAGACAGACGATGAATAAATGTATAGACAAACGGACAACGCAAGACGGATTAATCAAGGAACAAACAAATAAAGAATGAAAGAACAAAAATTTTAATGAATCGATTCCTACTATCTAGCTGAATTCTTTCTGTTTTGTGATTAAAATCATTTTCAGCATGTGCAATCGATTTTAAAGCTTTGTGGGGGTTTTTTGACACAAAATCATGGAAGCAGAGTAGAATGTTTAAATTCACTAGTCCTTTGCTGATGAAAAATGAAATAAGACAACATGTTCAATCAGTCGTTTATCCTTTTTTCCTTCGCTAGTTTGCCAAGTCATTATTCCCACTTCAATACATTTTTCACAAGGTGCATCAAAAAGCGCTTCTTTCTCTAACCAGTCCTGATTATACTTGTCAAAATTGAGAAAACATATTACAGTGATAGTTATTGAAGCATAATATACAAGATTCCTCTCATTTCCCGACCCGTTCTTGTTGCCAAGACTCTTCCATATCTAGTGTTTGCAAATAAAAAGAAAAAATAAATGCTTGTGTGAAACGTACTTTTTACTTTCAATGAGTTATCAAATAAGACAACAACAACAACGATGTACTTCACAAACTCCATGAAGGTGAATTCAGCTCGGTTGTGCTTCATAGAGGAAAAAATAGGAATTCAGCTTCACAGAGCGACGTCACTGCGTTAATTACCTCCTTCTGTCACAAATTCTGGTGTCACTTCTGTCTGTGAATTTTTTTTATTTTTGTGAGAAAGTAATCTAAACATGTAAATATGTCTTTAATAAACTAACACTTGCTTTTTTCCCCCCTGCTTTGTGGAACGAATGTGGCATGTTTCTGATTTTGTGAAATTTTTTCTTCTCTCTCTTTCTTTTCATAGGTGTTACCGAACCAGGTAAGAACGCTATTTTTTTTCCCTGCTACTTGTGTATACTGGCTTTTTGGTTGTTGTTTTTTTTTGGTTTTCTTAGAGCACAGAAAAATCAGGCACTGCATGAGAAAGAACTGACAGATAAAGAAATCCATGTTTGGGATTAGCATTGATTGGACATGCAATCAGACATCTTTTGGTGAGGACTGAGACACTTGGGGTTTGTATTGTTCCACTAAAGCTGCCTTCTGTGGCAACAGTCAGATTTTCATGAATTGAATTTGATTGTGGGGAGCCCATCATTCTTTTCCACTGTCGAACATGCTGCAAAGTGTCATTTGACGGCACACAGGACCGGACGCTTTCATACAGCATCCTACAACTATCGCAGCAGGATCCGCTCCCGGGTGCTCCTCGCCCCGCTCTCTAATCTCGTGCCATCGGCTCTGCACTTAAAGACTTCAGACTAATTCTTCATCCCATTCACATTATGCAGCAGACTCTTCATTACTACCGTCTCATGAATCTAAAAAGGACATTTTCTCCTCTCACATTTCACATTTGATATTTCATAATAGAGGAAGTGTATGATCTGTAATTAGGCACTGTAATTCTTGGACAATAATTCGTCCAGAGAGTAATACATGTCAGGGGAAAAAAAAATCTGCGGTGTAAAAATATACAGAAAATTAGACCAGTACTTACAGTAGAGCTTACATTTGCAATTCTCGCATGTACACTTATATACAAGTGTTAGTGTATACTTTTTTTCTTAAGAGTATAAATAATACAATAGTGTAATAGCATAAAATATTCATCTCTGTAAATATTGGGCCCATGTTAAATAATTAATAATACATTTTTTGGGGAATATTGTATATAATATGTTCGGAGTACATTATTATATATTTATACCCTCCCATGTTGGAGGTGCAATCTTGCCTCATGTCTGTGTGTGTGGTGTTTGAATGTGCTCAGCGAATTTTCTCTGAGTGAAGACTTCTGGGATAGGTTGATTGGCATTTCCGGATTGACCGAAGTGTATGAATGTGTTTGTGAGTGTGTATACAGTAGGGTGTACCCTGCCTTGAGACCTCACTTCTCTGCGGTAGGCTCTAGGACCCCTGTAATCCGACACAGGATAAATGGTACAGACAGTGGAAGGAACAATGGATGGAAGATTTCAATCTTATTTTATTTAAATGTGCAGTTCTGTGCAAAAGTCTTGAGCCCTTTTGTTTCTTTATATTAAATTTAATTCAGTGATGTAGATTAAAATTAAGAAATGGAAACAAGTATTTTATTGTGAAAGGCTAGAAAGTGCCTAAAGCTAAAAAAAATAATAATAAGATTGTTCATATACAGTAACAACCTCATTTCCCCTCTCTTTCACTGAATGACTGAACTGTCATATGGCAAGTGTTTCTCAATGATGATGATATTTTTTTTATGTTTAAATGATTCATAGGTCACCGTGTGTTTACACACACACACACACACATTCCTCTGACACTGGTCATGTACAGGGATCTTGCCAAAGAATAAGAGCCAAAAAAGTCCTGTAGGAAGCCTTGAGAACCATTCCTCAAGACTACATTAAAATTGTAAGTAAGTCTGACTCTTTGGAAGCAAAATATAAAGAATTTACAGCTGGGTTAAGACATTTGCACGGTCCTGTACTATAAATATGTATGCTAGCGTTAGGACCCGGCGTCGATGGTTAAAGTGTTTGTAGAAAAGGTAAAAGGTTAAATCTAAAAATATACGCCAATCAGCTTTACTGTGATCAGTGATGTTATTGTATCAGTTTAAAGCCCACATACTGTACATGTCCGCCTGTCTTTTTGTACGGCATAAGTCTCTGCCTAACATATTAATACAAAAAAAGAATAACTTGTAAGGTTGAGTGTCTTATGCCTTAATAACTTAAAAAGGGGTCGATTAAATTGTGAAAACAGTTTGATGCATGCGCAGGACGCTGTCAAAACTTCCACTTTATAATCTGACACATAACTATTCATAAATTCCATTCTAGTCAACATGGCACAGGTTTAACTTCAGGCAAATGCCTAAGGACTGGTAACATTTCATTAAATGCTCTTCAGCCAGCTTTGCATGGTGCTGTGACATACAGTACTGTAATCTGGTTGGTCAGACATACGGACAGACATACATACATACAGATATACAGACATAAAGGTTTACAGACAAAACAAATTGAAGTTCTGACCAATGTACAGACAAATCCTTATACTATATATAATATAAAGATGACTCAATAAACTCTGATGATGTGACATTTTCTAAACATGGATATTTGCAATACCGATACACATCTTACGACATATTTCTTCCTGCTTTTTAGAATTTTAGATTTTAAGAAAATAAAAAATCAAATCAACATTTATTTATATAGCATACAGCAACCTAAGTTGAATTATTAAACAATAATAATAATAATAAATGAAGCAAAATGATGAAATTATAAAAAAAAAAAAAAGTCTTTAGTTTTGCTTTAAACGTAGGGAGGTTCGTAATGTTACGTAACTCAGGTGGAAAGGTATATGACTAAAATATGACTTAGACAAAACCCTTTCGCTTATTTTTTAAAAATTTATTTATTAATTTCTTTTTTTTTTGGGGGGGGGGGGGGGATTTTCTTTCTAATTTAGTCGTGTCCAATTCCTCCCCGTCACTAGGGGGCTCCCACATTAAGGCTACTACTACCACTCAGCCAGGAGGGCCGAAGACTATCACGTGTTTCCTCCGAACCATGTGACACCAGCTGACCGCATCTTTTCGAACTGCTCGCTCACGCACCGTTGGGGGCGGAGTAACACACTCGGAGGACAGCTCTATCCGTTCCCTCCGTGTGCCCGAGCTCAAAGACGCCCCTGATTGGCTGTAGAGGCGTGATTAATATGGGAGCACTAAGTGCCTCTCATGCCTCCCCTCTGAGAGAGCTCGGCCAATCAGCAAAAATATGAAAAATATAGTAGACAATAAATTATATACATATAATAAATCCTAACAAGATTCTGTCAAATACATTCATGTCTCTTTATATTTTAACATTTCCTTTAATATATACACTATCGTGTATATAATATACTGTCATTTGCATTTACAAAATGACCATCTCAGGAAAGCAAGACCAAAACTTACTGTACCTCTGCTACAGAGGAGAAGTTCATTTAGAGATACCAGCCTCAGACATCACCAATTAACAGATTAGAGCTGTTATAAAGCCTTTACAGAACGCAAGTAGGAGTGTGTCCAAACTTTTGACTAGATGGATAAATGATCTATGATGAATACATCTAGGAACCTCTGTAGGCTAATGGAAGCCAGTTCTGACCGTTGCATTACAGACTGCAGTACAAATTTCCCATGATTTCCAATGAATAATTAAATATTACAAAAAAAGCATGCTGGGAAAGCAAGCTACAGTACATATTATGACTCTTAGGACCAAGAAGAAAAAAATAAAACATGGTGGATGTTTTATTACATTAAAAATTGATTTATTTAATGTATTATTGTTTTCTATCTATCTATCTATCTATCTATCTATCCATTGTCTGCCCTGATTACAGTGTGTAGGGTCACATGGCACTGCGTGTGGAGGAGATCAAGAGTACTCAGAGGAATCTCACTAAGCATATTCAAACTCCACACACACAGACCAGAGATAACATCTGAACCCACTAAGCCGCTGTGCTGCCTATTGTTTGGTACTCTTTGGTAAAATATAGTTACCGTGTTACAATACACAATGTTCATATTATATTATATATATAAAAAAATTCTGGTACATCAGTGTTTCTACTGACTTTTAGAAAGACCTTGAGGTCTAATCTAGCTTAGTTGTTATCCAGTTCAGTAGTGTTCAGCGTATACTGTTTTATATTCCAGCGTGCGTGACTCTTTCCACTTTGTAGTGTAGTGTATATACACTAATACACACTGTTTTTTTTCTCTCTGCATTGCATAGAAATAACTGTGTATGAAAACAAAGTAAGCATGAGTTTTTTATTTTATTTTATTTTTTTACGTCAGAGCATCAATAGGCTCTACATGTTTGCTGTTTTAAGCTATAAATGCTGTTTAGGAAAAATATTACAATATTACGACGTATAGACTAATGACGCATTCACGTTTCCAACCTCCAAGGAGAATAAATCTGTTTGAATAGCTCTCAAATTATAATTACCACTCAGAAAGTCGAGATTCTCAAGTGCTTCTCACTTAGCACGTCTCATAGTCGCCTGTCTACTGGTAAAATTTTTTCTGCAGTTTGGCACAACAAATGTGTTTTTTCTTAGAAGCGTGTTAATTATTAAACTGAAAGATTTCACTGTATTTATCGCTGATAAACAGTCAAGCGGCAATGAAGAATGTTAACAATTCAGTATTTATGCTAATAACACGATTCATTCATTCATTGATGGGGTGCCAACTCAGCACAGGGCACAAGCACACACTTTACACCACAGGGAAATTTAGAAACACCTATCAGTCTACACCACATGACTTTTGCATGAGTCAAACCCTTAAAACCGGAGGTGTGAGGCAGCAGAGCTAAGAACTATACCACATGCCTCCTAATGAAAAAGAAACGATCAAATTGCATTCTGTTTCAAAGTCTCAAAGACGTTTAATGGATGAGTTTTTCAATCTAAATGTACAATATGTGTTTTTTTTCCCAGTTTGGCCCATTGCTCTTTCTTTATGCGAACAGATAAAACAATATATGAAATCAAGATACCTACTGTATAGTACAGAGTGAAAAACGTTTGGTTTAATTATGGATATCTGACTGCAAACATTACTGGATGCATGTGTGCTAGGGTTCTTCCATAATGTAACCTGACATAATGTACCATACCACCATTTATAGTGTAGCTCCCTACATGCAAAGCAAAGTAAGAAGGGGGTGATGGACAGTCATACTGGTCTAAGCAAAGCCAGTGGAGGAGTGACATTGTAAGAGACAGATTGTTGCCCTCTTCAGAGCTCTGATTTACAGCACATTTGGAGGTGGAGCATGGAGAGATGGAGTGACATCCTCAGCAGTGCTGGGTGACAAAGTGATATCTGAGGTGGGGCAGAGGGATATCCAACAATGCCATGACGTCCTCATACAGGCAGGGCAAAGGGGGCAAAGAAAGACTCCCCAGAGTCAGGAACTGAGAAAAGATGGACAGACAGGAGGCCTCCTTTTTGTCCTCTGTCTTGGCTGTCGCTGGAGAGGCCACCCTGTTGGCTTCCGACATGGGCTTGGCAGAAAAGGCCACCTGGTGGTCAGCTGCTGGTTTGAGCTACAGTAGAGTGCTGGTGTCAGTATTCAGCCACATACAGTATCTTCACCCAACAAACCGGCTATGTATAATTTAATTAAACCTAAAACACTTTTTCCACATGAACATTAATTTTTGAGATTTACGTTTTTTTGAGATTTATACTTAGGGCTCTAATGTGTATTCCACAATACAATACAGTATGTGTATATACAATACATACTGTAAATATGTCCAACAGAAATATTGTACTTTCCCCTTCTTTCTTTTTACGGTATATACAGTAGTAATGGATAGTTTCGAAGTTGACAAGAGGACACCAAATCATTCACACAGCCGGATATAATGCACTTACTAACGCTTCACCCGATCACATCACTCTTGTCTATCTCTAGCCATCGCACTTGTGGATTAGCCATTTGTGCTGAAATATCGGCTCTTGTGTTTACCGAGCAAACAAGCCTCTGGACACTGCTTGGGCTCTCAGGCTTTTCTGGTAGACATTAAGTTTGGTGAAGGAATTGGGAATAGGGGATGATAGCAAGACCATACATGACATCTCCCGACTATAAGAGAGAAGAGAAAAAGAAAGAGGGAAAAAAGCAGACATTTTCCACTTGGGTACTCTAATGACTTGAACAATAAACACCATAGGATGAGACAGATGTGAGACAGAGTATCTACAGATGTTTTTGTGGCTTCATACAGCACTTTCCAACACAGTGCAAATAAATTCCTGTTAATTCCATTGTTTTCTTGAATGTTTTGTGGTAGAGTTGAAATGAAAGATACTTTTGACTAAAACGATTTCTAGTAAAACATATTCTTATAAAAATTGGTTAAACATAAATGCATGTGGACAGAAATTATTACCTGCTGCCCAATCTTAAGCAAGGAACAAAAACATAAGATATTATGTTCAGTTGTATTTTTTTTTATTTTTACTCAATGATAAAATAGTGTGATGTATCTAAAAATGCTTTTACTTAAGCAATTTGCCATATGTTCTAGTTATTTTTAATAATAATTCATATTTACCATGTATACAGTGGTTTGCAAAAGTATTCGACTCCCTTGAACTTTTCCACATTTTGTCACATTACAGCCACAAACATGAATCAATTTTATTGGAATTCCACGTGAAAGACCAATACAAAGTGGTGTACACGTGAGGAGTGGAACACATGGATGTTTTGTTTAAAACCATTCCATTGTTGCCCTGGCTTTATGTTTAGGGTCGTTGTCCTGCTGGAAGGTGAAGTCTCAAGTCTTTTGCAGACTCCAAGAGGTTTTCTTCCAAGATTCCCCTGTATTTGGCTCCATCCATCTTCCCATCAACTCTGACCAGCTTCCCTGTCCCTGCTGAAGAGAAGCCCCCCCAGAGCATGACGCTGCCACCACCATATTTGACAGTGGGGATGGTGTGTTCAGAGTGATGTGCAGTGTTAGTTTTCCGCCACACATAGCGTTTTGCATTTTGGTGCTCATCTTACCAGAGCACCTTCTTCCACATGTTTGCTGTGCAAACGGGATTTCTTACGGTTTTCTGTTAACAATGGCTTTCTTCTTGCTACTCTTCCATAAAGGCCAACTTTATTATTTTATTATATTTATTTTGAAAAAATTTTTGGAATCATGTATGATTTTCGTTCCACTTCTCAACTGTATACCACTTTGTATTGGTCTTTCACGTGGAATTTCAGTGAAACTGATTCATGTTTGTGGCTGTAATGTGACAAAATGTGGAAAAGTTCAAGGGGGCGAATACTTTTGCAAGCCACTGTACATACATTAAATTTCGAGTCGGTTATAAAATGCTTTGTTATGATTTACATTAAAGCATACTGTATAAACATTTTATTTAATTTTAAGTTATATATTTTATTTTTACACTAGAAAATATCTCCGTTGTGGAAATCAGGGTGGCACGGTCACTTAGTGGTTAGCACTATTGCCTTCCACCTCCAGGTCCTGGGTTTGATTCTCACATCGGGTCTGTGTGCGTAGAGTTTGTATGTTCTCCCTGTGCTTGGGTCGTTTCCTCCCAAAGACAGGAAGATTAGACTAAGTGTTGCCAAATTTCTCGTAGGGTGTGAATATTGACCAGAGGTCCTACTGTACCGCAGATGGGCCTCCATGATCCCTAGTTGGACTACAGAGTTTCCTACTGTAGACGGATGGATGGTAGAAACTAGACTGATACTGGAGTCTAAATAAAAAATCTTCTTCCAGAAAGCTTCACCATGTCGATGATTTTATATTTCACTTTAAAATAGCATATTCTTTGAAAAAAAAACAGTTTATTGTTAGATAAATAATATGGTGTCTGTCTGCTGTACATTGTTACTATAGAGACAATAAGGTTAGGACACTAAGAGTAAGTGCACTGATATAAACCCTGCTGCTGGGGCTGATATAAGGGCTGTACCTCCAAACCTTTTTGGGAGGTTTGAGAATTTAAGAATTTAACACTACAACCAAGTATTTATTTAACACTATGTGACCATAATGTTACTTATCTGTCCGAAAAATGAAAAACAAAAAGAACGTCCTTGTTGAAGAGTGCAGTGCAACATAAGCAGGCATATGAAGTAGTGGACTGAGGCGAAAAAGCTCCTTATCAACATCCAATTTGACCGGAATAATGAAAGCAGAACTTTTGTTTTTAATTAAAGTGAGACCTTTGGGCATGATTACGGGTGTAGTGATTAATCACTGCTCTGGTCCACTACAGGGGCAGTGCAGCTTTGGCCTGTGTGTGTCACAGATGAGGCATCGAAGCCTGAGCAGGTGTCTATGATGAGGTTCTGGACTTTGCTTAGACTTGCCGGGCCATTCGAACTAATACGTCAATGTTTCTATTTCATTTCTTTTTTTTTTCCTTTTTTTTATTCGAACGGTTAAGGAAAATGAAAATGTCAGCAGTGTAGGGGAGTCGAGCTGTTTATCTGAGGCTGAGAGTCATGCACAGGCAGCACACAAGGCCATCTGAGCTATTTGGAGAATGGTGGGATTTTATTGATGGATGCAGGTCAAACATATAACCACTGCTTCCTTCCGCACTCATCAGAAGTGACTTTAGAGAGGCAGTCTTTGGAAAAAATAGACAAGATGAGATTTTATTCCCAGGCTTTCATAGATGCCGTTAATGACTATAAGATAAAATACTTGACCAAAATAGGATGAAATTCATAGCACTTTGGATGAAAGCCCCCCCCCCCCAAAAAAAACATTCTTGAATTAAAAAAAAAAAAAAAAAAAAAAAATATATATATATATATATATATATATATATATATATATATATATATATATATTCTTTTTCTACTATTGAATACATGACAAAATTGTTTTCTTGTATCTTTGTGAAAAGCCTGGTGTAGTGGGGCATTGATAGTAGCGCTACCACCATCGCACTACTACTACTACAAACAGTCACCACCGAGGGAGTTTGGTTGGCTTTATGGTTGCCTCGCTGGTGTGTGCTGTAGGACCTTGAACAAAACGCTTTCGATCATGTCCAACACCAGTCACCCACTGTGTGGAGTTTTCGCCTCACAGAAGAGCATGTTCAGTGGCAGACTTATATCACAGAGCGGCTCTACTGAGACACTCGGGAAATTCTTTGTTCCATACACTGTTTCAACGCCTCTTTGCGGTGCCTGTGGACATGATTGAGATTTTTGGTTGTGTTGGTCCCCCATCCACTGCTCATTCTTGGTTATACAGTACATGTAGCTGTCCTTCAAAACAGGTTCACAGTCATATTTAGCTACTAATCACCTGCCCTCATCTGCATTGACTCTCTCGCACCATTAATTTTTTTGCACTGCTGCTACTTCAATTGATACAACACAGTTGCACTCATCTGTCCACTGAATATTCGTCCTCATTTGTCTATATTTTGGACGGATTCTTGGGTCATCTCTCACGTCCCATACTTTTTTTTTTTTTTTTTTGTAAGCTGCAGTTCTAGGTTTGATGATTGCAAATACACATACTGTACATGCCTATTGTGTTGCTCTTCTTGCTACTGAACGTTTGAAATTCACTTTGGGATCAATCCATCCATCCATCCATCCATCCAGGCTTCTAGTATCCTACCACCAAATATACAATTAAACAATATTACACAACTACGTTAAACTACACCAAAACAAGTCATACACTGGGAAAGGCAGTCCAGTATAAAATGTGTTACCTACTTTTATTTCCTTTTTTTTTCACCCAATTTTCTAGTGCTAATTGGGACAATTACCCAGGTGACTAGTCGAGTAGAAAAGCTTTCCAGAATCCCTAACAGACAGGTAACACATACTGTACCTAACACTGGTGACATATGTTGTGTTTCGAGATGCTTTTCTCCTCAGCATGTTTATAACGGATGTTGATTAGCGTCAATACAGCCTTCATACTGTATCAGCTTGAACCGATCTGGCCGCTCTCCCCCGACCTCTCTCATCTGCATAGCAATTGCTTTTCATGTTGCTCAGCGTTCGGTGTAAACTCATGTCACGCGTGTCATGTCCTTGAAATAGCCTTGGCGCCGGTGATATAAATGAAAAAGCACGCCGCCACACTGCATTTTTCTTTCTCCTTTTATTTCCTTCCTCCCCTATCGTTTTTTTTTCCTTGCTCACTATTCCCTTCCTACCCTTCATTTTCATCTCTGTTGTCCTCATACATCTACAGCAGTGAAAAACAGACACATGCTCATTTACCATAATCTGATTGTGAACTTTCATTTTTCTCCCCCCCTGAAGTATGCAGCTGCTTCCCTCTGTTGGCAAGATCTTATCAGGATTGTGAATATCACAAAGGCGCAATCCGTTTGCCTCTCCACAGTTAGCCACCTGACGTTGTTGTTGTTGTTTTTTTAGACGCCGTGGGTGCTCGATTGCGGTGTAATCCACCTCATTTACAAACCGAACATGGCTAACGATTTTACACCTAATCCCCCTCTATATTTACCTATCTGGAGGCAGCTTGTAAAACCTGCGGCTCTGCTTGTTATGGTGAACGCATCTGTCTGCATGTTGTAAATAAAAAGTGCACGCTTTCTGCTCTCCGAGCTTCCCTGACATGGACTGTGTGTCATCAGTCCGAGAGAAAGGGTTGCCGCCGAGGTCAATATCGTAATCTACAAATCTTAGCAATTTCACACGATCCGTGACTCACGCTCGTCATTGGAGAACATCGTGTGTGTCGTTACGTATATGTGTGTCCATACGCCTGGTGGCCTTTAAGCTACGTTTGCTTTCGACCCAACAGCCAGAGTGACATTATGAGCTGTTGAAGCTGCTTAGTGCCTGCTAATCAATGAGGCTAAAAACAAAGCTCTCATGAGTCAAAAGGTCACCTGATCTGCTGGCACACAGTCAATTCCGAATCTGCAAGGAGCTCATTTACGCAACTGCATGTCCTTGTTATCTACTGTGTTACTCTTTATTAGTGGTGCCCTATGACTCTATTAGTGTTATGGCTACTATATTTCTTTATAGATATTCATTATTGGAATGCATGATTTTTTTTGTTTTTTCAGACTGCGTAAAAGGATATATTACATGGTACTGATTAACACAAGCACGGAAACTGAAATGAGTGTTAAGCAGTAGGCAGACGTTGCCAGAATTGTATCTTGATTCGCGAGCAAACAGTCGACCCTGGCTAAATGAAGTGTTTGTGTCTCAGTGCTCTCACAACCGAACCGAAGAGATTCTCAGTATACCTTCATTTCACTGCTCCTCACTTGCGAATTTGGTGCACCATTTGTGGCACCTTGTGGTCATTTTTAACGAGCTGTCCTCCTGCTGATACTGCTGTAGCTTGAACTGGCATTCCCTCTAGGGTGTTATCCCAACTCTCATGCCCAGTGTTCCTGGGATAATCTCCAGATACATCAGGATGAAGCAGTTAATGAAAATGATTGAAGGGGTGGAAGGAATGAAGAAGGGAAGGAAATTAAATCAGACTCCAGAAGGTATTTATTTATTTATTTATTTTGTCATTACTCATAATTCATCAAAATCCCTTACAGTTTTTCACAGCCTGGAAAATCATCACACAGAAGCATTTCTTTTCTTCCGAGTGACAAATAACAGGGATTCTGGACTTAACAGATAGAATCCACTCAACAGAACAGCACACTAGTGTTCATTGTGTCGGCATATGAGTATTTCATTATTCATCGATTTCCATTTTCACTGTTCCAAATTGTGCACTTTGGGCATCGAATGCTCCTCATCCAAGGCCATCCTGATCGATTCGTGGTATTCTTCCCCCACGGCTGCATTTGTTAAAGAGTTATCCCTGTTAACACTCTTCCTTCTTGAACCTTACGATTTACTCATCAAAATCTGGAGCATGAAATCCACATCACTGAGTCTCGTCTTGCTTGTCTTGTCTTGTTTTGAGCTCAGAGGCATCAACGAGCTCCTCCGTCTCCCTAATCGGTCACGGGCATTTGCATATACATATACACTTGGTTGTTCCGTGTGATGCAGGTTACTGATGGTGCTCTAATGACATGAAGAGAGTGTGCCATTCCTCCCGGCCTGGGATCTCCCTGTTTCATCTCTCCACTGTGTCACCACGGAGTGGTGGCGTTCACACCCCAGGTTGCTGTAAGCGTTTCAACGCAGCTTCTTTCATGCAAGACTGATATCTGCTCCGGCGCAGCTCGTGACACTTGTTCATTCTTTGCTGTCACCTTATCAGATTATCTTTGAGGCTAGCTGGCATGTGCACAATAATAAGGGTGCCAGCGCTTCTGCTTTGGCATTATTGCTCCAGCTGTGGCTATAAAACCCCACGTGGTTGGAGATTGGGCTGAATTAAGATGCAACACTGTAGTGCATCCTTTCATACTGAGGTTGATCCATATGAAGGACTACCGACCACTGTGAGATCAGTGCTACGAGAACTTTGTAACTACTACTTAACCTTAACATGGTGAAAAAAAGTTCTAGCGTTTTACAGTCTAGGTTAAGGCTTTGGGTTACTGGATGGAGGTTCAATCCTTAGCCCCACCAAGCTGCCACTTTTAAACCCTTGACCAATACCCCTTATCCCATATCTGCTCCGGGGTACTCTATCATGGCTGATCTTGCGCTCTGACCCTAGCTTGCTGTAAGCAAGCAATGTAAAAGTATGTCTCTGTGTTATAAGGTATATGTGACAAATACTAGTATTATTATGCATGAGGCTTATGTCCATTCCACTGGATTTCACTATTTTACTTTTAGAGCTGTGTTCTAAGGTGCTGCGATAAATTGCTCGACCTATCATCTGGAGATCACTGGTTCGATTCCCGGGTGATGCTAGAGCCTCTGACAGCCATGGGGCTGGAGAGAGCTGATTGGACGAGCTCTCTCAGTGGGGTGGGAGGCCCAAACATGTGCGTCTGTGAGGAAGGAGCGGATAACGCTGTCTTCCAAGTGTGTTACGCCACCCCAACGATGTGTGAACGAGCAGTTCAAAAAGATGGAGGAAACATGTGATAACCTTCGACCCTCCCTGACTGACTGACTGACCTTAGTGACGGGGAGGAATTGGATACAACTTAATTATAGAGAAAATCGGAGAGGGGGATCCTCCTGTGACCCGGACTCCACTCCTGTGTACATTGCAATTTCTACTGACTGTTTCTCTTTATTTATAGCTGATAATTATAAATTTAATCAATGTCTTCAACCAGGAAGAAGCTTGGCAAAAGAATTAAACAGTTCTTATATGAGGATGGTACAAGGATAAATATATATGGACAATTAAGTTGGGATAAAATGTCTCATATGAGGACTTACTGTATATCTTCTGCAAATACTCACATTTTGTGAGAGTATAACTTCATCTTTTTTGTTACTGTGCGGTTAGTGGATTATCATGACCTAATGGACTGGATTTCCGAGCAGAATATTGCATTTACTACATAATACTACATTTAAACAATCGACTACAAATTAAAAAATTGTTTGACTTTATTCATCACATCTACTGCACATTATAGCACAGTGAAATGTACAGATCCCAGCTTTTGTTAGAGGTTGGAGTGCAGGGTCAGCCATTATGCATCGGAGCAGGCAGGGTCAAGAGCTTTGCTCAAGGGACCGACAGTGGCAAACTGGCGGAGCTGGGGCTCGAACTGTCGACCTTCAATCAGTAACTCAGAGCCTTAACACACTGAACCATCACCTTCCTTTAAATTTCAGCATTTATTACGTACCTGATTTTAGTAGGTTTTAATATGTCAAAACCTGTAAGAAATATAGCTGTTTAAATTAAATCAGGCAAACTTTTATACTAGATCAAATAGAAGATCACAATCTAATCAAATCAACAGTTTACCCATAATTCACAGCTGTTTTTTTTATAATCATGTAGCTTTCTAAGCTTTCAGAAATTCATAAATGATGTGTGAGTAACTCACACACCTGACTGAGTGGTTGCACCAGCCTGTATATTAAACAGTGTCCACTATAAACATGATCTTCATGGCAAGATGAGTGAAATTAATAAGCGAAAAACTTACTTTCGTTAAAACATACTTACAGTAACTAACTTAAAGCTGAGGTGTCACCAAAAACTGTTGAATTGTACAGTACCGTAGACCATTACAGTAGTTTTTACTATCCTTATGACGACCATCTACTAACATAATTATGAACACAACAAATAAGGGGCCGATTCTAAATCGAAATGTAATCTTAAAAGAGAAAGCTATTCAGCCTAGTTTTCCTCGTGGGGATTTATAATGCGACATTTCTACATAATAATGCATGCTCAGAATGCATTTTATCAAGCACTTTAAATAGGTTTTGCCGGAGACTTATCAAACCCTCGTTACTCAAATGTGTATTAGCTAGATTTTACTGTCCAACACTTTTTTGGCAACTTAATAATTTTGTTAAATGTGTTTTACAAATAGGCTGCAGTATACACTGTGCAATTTAGCATTGCTTATCAGTGGCCGAGTTACAAAAGAAATGATTACAAATTCATTCAGCATTCATTCCAAATATTTAAGTCATAAACCAGTTTGTGAGTTACTGCGTACAGCAAGAAAAGCATTTAGGATGTCTTAGGAGATTATATGTTCAAATCCTGATATCGCCACAGCAAGGATTAGTGTTTGACACAGAATACATCATCATCCAAACACAGGTCACTTTTTGCAGGTATTTGCGTGTAACTGCCCAAGGTGTATACCTTTTCCAGATAACAACTTTGTATAATTGTTAATAATTATGTGTATGTGTTGTGTTTCGGAGACGAAAACTTAACAGGAAATTATCTGGCGGTTACTTGATTACCTACTGATGATCTGTCACACACACACACACACACACACACACACACACACACACACACACACACACACACACACACACACACACACACACATACAGTACAGTAAAAAGAGCAACACAGACACTGACAGCTTCTAATCTGCTGATTATTTTCACATTCAGTATGTTGTGGTGGACTTGTGGGTAATTGATTCAAAAGAGAAATAAGATTGTGAAAATGGATGAAGAAGATAATAAGGATAGCAATGTGCAGAAGTGGTGGCCCAGTGGCATTGTGGTTAGCACTGTGGCTTCGCACCTCCAGGGTTGAGGGTTTGAGTCCTGCCACAGGTCTGTGTGTGTGTGTGGTTTCCATTCCGGATATTTTGATTTCCTTTCACACTCCAAAGACATGCAGATTAGGTTTATTGGTGATCGCAAACTGTGAGCTCCTTGAGATGGAGGTGTACCCTGCCTCGGCCCTAAGTCTCCTGGGATAGGATCCATCCCCCAACGACCCCGTATACAGGATGAAGACAATGGGTGAGTGAGTGAGTGATTACTGTACCTCAGATGGTGGTAGCATTAGCTAATTTGGTGCTTCTGTTGTAAAGCAAATGATGCTGTGGAATATACTCTGCTTTATATATCATAAGTGTGCCATGTACTGTAGGGTGCAGAATTCTTTGTCCCACACATCAAGTAGTGCCCTTGATCAGGGGTTAAAGAGGGATTTGGAATTCAGCCTTGTGTTAGAAGCTAGCTCGTGTTTTTGTTCAGGTTAGCCTGGATGGTGCAGAGGCAATTATGATTGACTTAGAAGCTTGTACTAAGTTGTTTACGATGACATAGTGTTATCAGATTTTCAGTGACTGGTTCTGTATGTGGGCTTTGGCACTGGCATCTGGCAAGCACTCGCCCTTTTGCCAACTGTAAATGGGCGAGGCCATGACGTCAGGTGCAAAATGTCTATACTTTGATGAACTTGAATATAATAATATCATCATAATAAAACAAACCAAACTGTTGGAATTTTCTCCTGCATTGGGAGAAAATGTAAAACTCCACCTAGAGACTGAAGGACTGAAGGATTGTTTCAGGGTTCAATCCATTTATTCTTTACTAAACTCTTCAACCTAGTCAGAGAGGAATTCCTCCTTAATGGGATGCCAGTGTCTCGCAGACACTCACATACACATCTACACCTACTGTAGGATATCCACCAGTCTGCATGCTTATGCAGGAGTGCACAAATAGTAACCCATGTACAAATACTTGATCGAACCTGTGGCCCTGGAGCTGTGAGGCAGAAATGCTACCCACTGTGTCTCCATGCCACCTGATTTTGATCTCTAGAAATTCCCACCCTTCAGGTACAACCCGGACCGCCATGGATGGTGTCTTATACAGTAGCTTATCATAGCAACGCGATCATTAGTCCATGAGTGTGTTTCCTCTGGAGATCTCCAGAACATCTGGATTTTCCAGGAACTTTACATGTTTTACAAAACGAAAACATAACCATAAAAACAACCTACTTTCCGTACTCTGCCACACGGGCTGCCATCACTGTGTGCTCTTTCCTCATGCAGAACTGATGCACCAAGCGCAATGACAAGAATCGTGCCCCCATCTCCCATCACGCTGAGAAAACCGATGCTCTCGGAGCGTTCTCTGATTTCATATTTAAGAGTCATTAGATGTTTCAGCATCATGCTGACACGATCATTATTTTTGGCATTCCTTAAAAAGCCGCATACGATATTCGGCACCGATGCGGCGTTTAGAGGAGTGATGGAAACCGTAATAAGTTTAAAGTCAGGGATCTGTCAGGGAATTTAAAGGCGTTCAAGAGAAGGAACCCTGTCACATTTTAGCTCTGTGATGGAAAACGACTCTGTTGTTAGGAAAGACATTTTTTCCAGCAGCTCCTTCTCCGCCTCCGGACTGCCATCACGAAGATCCATTAAGGCTCTGTAGACGTTCAGAACCCTGGTGTGTGCCTGAATGCCAGTGTCATTTGTGTTGCTCTTCTAGGTTAAAAAAACAAAAAACAAAACAAAGAACAGCAACAACAACGAAAAAACAAGTTACTTGGTGCTGACAGCAACAGAGGACACAGTTAGAGTGACCGCTCTCCCATCACCATCTTCACACACACACACACACACACACACACACACACACACACACACACACACACACACACAGTAGGGGGGTGGGATTTGAATATTCTCAAGCAATATCTTGTTTCTATGCATCCTCGCTTTCATATGTTTATTCCTTTCATCTTTGCCAGCGGATAGCTTCACATTTGCTCAGAATTCCACAGCTGTTCAACAAATGCATTCATTTAAATTTTTTATTTTTTTAATATATATATGTATATGTATATATGTATGCGAGTGGAAAGCTGACACTTCCATTTGTGTCCTCTGCATGCTTCGTGGCACTGGGCATATAAAAAAAAAAAACTCTCATCTCTAAATGTCAAAACATTTGAAAGTTTTTTCTTGAGAAGTTGTCGTCTCTGAGGGTTTGGGGGGGACGCAGCATTGCATTTATTTGCACTCCATGTTTGATGAGTCACGGAAACAGAAGGAAAGAAATGTGCAGCTCAGCACTGCTATTAGATTCTTTTTTTTAAATTGTTTTTCCTTAGACAGTGACTGACATCTGTTTACATCATCTGACATCCAGCGCTCTCTCTGAATAGAAATAACTGCATGTATTCATTTTGCTCAGGATAACGATCTTCCCTCAGGACTACATGCGTAAGCCCCCCCCCCCCCCTCCTTTTTTTTAAATGCGTGAAATGTAGCTCCGGCTGCAGGAGTATTAACATTTGGGTGATTGATGTAGCTCTGTGAGATACTTATGACATTTGCGAAACTCTTTAGTCTTCTTAGTCTGTTTTTGTTCCGCAAATCAAGCCCCGAGATTACGCATGCACCAGCATTTCATTTGGCTTTTTAGTTTTTTTAATAAACAAGTGCTAGACCATGTTTTTTTTTTCTCACATTAAGTTTTATTTATGAGATGACTGTGACCTGTGACAGAGATTATCTTCTGCCTGACCGTCTCTGGTTCAGGGAGGGAACCTATTTGCAAGTCTGCGCTCCCCGGCTCCTGGTGAATGGCTTTGAAGATAACGGAAATTCGTATTGGCAGGCACTGCAGGGCTGCGGAACATTTTATATATATATATATATATATATATATATATATATATATATATATATATATACTTTTTTCCACACTATTTTTCCATTTTTACAACATTAGGTACACATATCCACAAAAATATCCAATCAGCCATGACATGGCTCCAACTCAACGAATTTAGGCCTGCAGTATAACCATGGTCAGGATGATCTGATGAAGTTCGAATCTGGTTGTTGGCACCAGATGAGCTGGTCTGAGTATTTCCAAAACTGATGATTTTGAAACTGATGACGTACTGTAAATGGTCTGCAGAAGCAGAAAAACCTACAGACGACCAAAATTGAACAATAGAAGATAAGGGGGGGGGGGGGGGGGGGTAACGTTGCCTGAAGTCTCAATTTCTGCAGCAACGTTCGGATGATTAGAATCTGTTGTAAACAACATGAAAATAATTTTTACTGTTACTGAATCATTTTCAAAAAATTTAAACAAACAAAAAAAAAAGCATAAAGGCACAGCTTTCGTTTTACACTCAAGACTCTTTTAAAAATAATATCTTATTATGTACTGTAAAGCTTTACCAATTATCAGGTACACACATGTTTCTTTGATGTGTTTATGTGAATCGAGCTGTGAAGAATTAATGACCTCCATTTGAGTAATCAGATTTGACTATGCAACGTAAATTACAACAGCATGCAATGGTACTGTATAATATATTAATAGTGAAGGACTAAAGTGATCAAATAAATATGGGTTTTTACACATATCTCAAAATATAATTTCAGAATTAGCTGGATGCAGAATCCAGTAAAAGTTGAATCAATTTTATAATAGGACACATTAAATAAAAAAATGAATAGGTATTCTAAACTAAAAATACACTTTCACTGGAACTGTGTAACGGCTTTATTAAGTGTATGGCAGTTGGCTTAATGTTCAATCTAATAAACAGGTTAATATTAGCTAAGTTGCTAGCTTTTGGTTTAAATTTAATTACACTGCCTGGCCTAAACAAAAAAACAACAACAAAAAACAAAAGTCCAGAATTTAATTTGACCTTCACTGGTGCTAACTTGGAGTACTTGGATTAGTTTTTTGATTCAGTTATTTAGTTACTTTTTCAGTGAGATAGGGTTATTAGTAGCTAACAGATTACGGATCAAACTTCTCTGAGTGATGATGATAGAATAATTATAAAGGTCTTGACTAAAACAACATGCATGAGGAATCATAAAGGAGTTTTTATTCTCTGAAATAGAAAAGTACTCGAACGAGTTACTTTTATCAGAAAGTAACGCTGTAATGTAACAGATTACTTTTTAATGACAGTAATTTTGTAATGTAATTAGTTACTTTAAAAACCAAGAGTTTACGTGATCTTTATTCATGATTTTTATTCCAATCTCTTTCTACAATGACATGAATATTCAGCATTATTACTTTCCAGGTTTTAATAATGTGTTAAAGGGTTCTGAACCTAATTTCCAGTCATTTTAAATCAGCTTACTTGTTTTCTTTGCTTGATACAACACGATACTGTAGGTTGACCCTTCAGAAACAGCAAACCCAAGTCATTGTCCAGGCTAACTGACCTGGCTGATTTGGTTTTAGTGCTCTGTCTGGTTAGGTTAGAAAATTGAGCCAAATTTTGAATGTGCTAAAACTTCGGTGTTCCATAAGTGGAGTCTTAGTTTCAGTGAAAGGAAATGTTAATGTATTTAATGAATACAAAGACATTCTATACAATTGTTTGCTTGCAACACCATGGTCACAGTTTTGGGATGAACCATATACTGTACTTTTGTCCATATAATCTGTATTACAATAGAAATGGTCCTGTACATTATATACATTATCTGCATCTACACATAACCTTTGTGTGTTATTTATTATCAGATTTAATATCTAATATTTGCTGCTGCAAAAAAACAAGATCTTGGCGCCACAGAGTATTTTTCACCTACCTCAATTCGGACTGGCGTTTCCGTCACTAATCGTCCTGCCCCTCGCTTCATTTGCCCCATGGACAACCCGGCACTGTAGCCTAAACACTGTATTAATGCATCAGGAATATAACAGCTGTTCTTCAGACATAAAACTGGACTTTATTGTTCTGCTCTATGCAGCAGCAGACCACTTGAATGTTCTGTACGATTGTGACCTTTAAAGTGCCGCATTAGATATAGTGCACACAGAGAGTGCTGAGACCGGAGCTGCAAAATATGCTTTTTGAATTGATTACGCAATTAGCCTTGTCCCCTGATTATGATCGGCATGCTTTTTTCCCCCATTGTCGGCTGCGATACACCCACCACTGATGACATCACCAGCTGCGCGCTCAGTCGGCAAGGTCATATCTCAGTAAAAACCGGCGAGGCGGAGCGTTAGGCCGGCCACCTGTTGTAATCTTGCTCAGGGAAACCTTGCTTCATTTCCTGCCTAATGCAATTAAGCCTGCCTGCATTTTATTTTGAAGCAGTGTTTATGCTTCCCTTTATATCACACCAAATTATGGACAATATGTGTGTGTTCTCAACTCATTAGTACTGCGGTATGAAACGCCATTTTTGTACACCCGACTAAAGCCTGATTTACGCCGTGCTGCAATTCCGTGTTCATTTAAGTTTATTACTTGTCGCACTGTATGAGATGATCTCGACTGGAATGAAATCTTGGCTGAATTCTAATACAGATTGCGCAGTAAGTCTGCATTCACTGTGTCAGATTACACGTTGCAGATCCTCTAACAATAAAGCTGCGATTAAAGAAATCAACTACAGCACGCATCGATGAGCGTGATTTGGCCTTGTGCGCAAAATAGCGTTGCGTAAACAAAAAACAAGCTATTTGCATAGAAGGTTGTACAAGAAATGTTTAGAGCTGTTCATGTGTGGGTAAAAGATGTTGACATGGTGAGGTAAGAATTATGTTTCTGTTAAATGCTAAAGCATTTTAGCATTTAGCATACTCTTAGTTTGTAATAAATATAATATTGCAAGAACTTTGTCATAAACTCCTTTGGTTAAACTGGCACGAAATTGTCCACTGGTACGCATGCCATATCATGTCCTAACAGTTCTAAGAACCCTGAAAGAAACTCCCAACCTAGGAATTTGTATCTTGCAGTGGTTGTACAGTATGCGACAACAAAATCACACTTAACTGCTGTACAATGTAAACACAAGACTTTAAAGTAATTGTATACAGATACTGCATAAAGCCTTCCAGGTACAGGTCAAGAGCTTGGGTGAATGATCACATCATATATCAGAATGGAGACTTCTTGCTGAGAGAGGTCATAGGAAAATGGCTATTGTAACTCAAATAAACACCGTTTTCAACATAACCCAAACTGGGTGGCCTAACTTTAACTCAACCAGGAAATCAAGGTCCTAAAGTCTAGAGGTTGAGTGAAGAGGCACAGAACCCAAATTGCTTGAGGTCCAGTGTGAAGTTTCCAGAATAAGTTATGGTTTGGGTTTGGTGTGTCATCACTCTACTTGTGTTGGTCTACTGTGTTTTTTCTCAAGTCCAAAGTCAACGCTAAAGATTTTTAGAGGACTTCATTCTTCCATCTGCTGACAAGCCCTATGGAGATACCAATTTCTGCATTTCCCAGCTGGACCTAGCCCCAGTCCACAGTGCAAAAACTACCTCAAACTGGTTTGCTGACCAAGATATTATTGTGCATGATTGACCAGCCAACTCACCTGGCCTAAGTTCCACAGAAAATATCTAGAGTCGCTTGATCCAACAAATCCCATGAGCTGAAGGCTGCTATCAAAGCAACCTGGTCTTCAGTAAAGCCTCAGCAGTTGCACAGGCTGATCACCTCCATGCCATGGCGCATTGTGGCAGTAATTTGTGCATAAACAATATATTTTTTAGAATGTATATATTGTAAATAATTTTGTGATTGATCTTTGGAAGTATTTTTAATAGTTTGAGATATTACTTTTTTTTTTTTTTATGAGAGTAAATTAGAACCGAAAAAAAAAGGCTCAAAATATTTCACTTTACATGTCAATAATCTAGAATATACTGTATGAGTTTCAAATATTGAATTAAATTCCAAAAATGTGCTTACATACTGTGTAGTATTGAAAAGTGCTATTACAGTATGAGCGCTACCATTAAATTGCTACTGTGGATGATAGCTTCACACTTCACAGATATAATAATGATGTCTATGTTTTTATCTGTAGCTCTGAAAAGAGCTCTCATACAGGATACACAGTTTTTCTGTCTGTATCTTGTTCAAATTCCATGTGTGTGTGTGTGTGTGTGTCCGTGTATTTAATCTGCAAAGCAAATGGCTCCAGCAGCTGCAGGGCCCGGACTTAATCAGCTGTTGAAATTTCTTTACAGGAAGAAGCCTCCATTCTACATTACCACACTAAAGTGCAACAGAGTGATCGACATGCCAACCACCTGTCACACACACACACACACACACACACACACACACACACACACACACACACACACACACACACACACACACACACACATACACAGGTGAATCAGAGATGAATTTCACTCAAAACATACACACACACACACACACACACACACACACACACACACACACACACACACACACACACACACACACAGATGGAGGTGAAAGAGAGATGAACTCTAGTCCATCTACCCTCAGTGATTTGGCTGGAGTGTTGTGGGAGGTAGAGGAAGTGCTGCTCTAATTGGACATGTCTGTCTCAGTCTCTGCTCAGGACTCAGCTGGCCGGAGCATGATGAGAGCTTGGAGAGGGCACAGCATTATTTTTAAGACAGAAAAACACTGAAAGGGAGTAATAACGCTCGTAAGATTACACCTGGCTTGGTTTTGCTCCTACTTCAGTCATTCATGGCACACTGCAGTGCTGGACTGGAGTTCTTCTTGTGAAGGCCTATAAATGTAGTTCTAACATATCTATCTATCTATATAGATATATAGATATAGATATGTGTGTGTGTGGTGTGTGTGTGTGTTAGATTGGGCTTTAGAAGGGGAAAAGTATTAACATCCCCATATATGGCAAACATTTTAAAAAAAGGCTATTTAAAGAGTTACGGTTTTATTATTGTTTATGCACAACTCATTAAATCCTGAAAAATGTTTTATTCTCCATATGCACGTGTTTCCATTAGATTGCTGACAAACGCGTTTGTTAAAACTGAAACAATGATTACACAGATTGCTGTTTGAAAACGAAAATATTAATCATTTACTTTGTTTATTGAAGGTGCTGAGATAAAAAGTGATGTAAGATCAGCAGTTGCTGCTCAGAATGTAATGCGGTATTATATTTCATTATATTGCGGGATTGCCGCGATTGCAAAATTCTGTTCTAATATGATGTTTAAAATAATCATTTGCCGACAGCTGATGCCGATACCAATTGCTTTATTATTATTATTATTTATTTATTCCCACGTCGGGTGCCAGGAAAACCAAGCGATTTTCATTATATTAACTCATTTTATGCGTCAATGACTGAATATCTATGAATGAGCAGAAAATCATCATACAAATTTATGAAACAACCTTTAATACGAGTACAACCATATTCCACATGACCGTTGAAAAATGTGAAAAATGATTGTTTCAAAAGCCTTTTCATCCTTCTATACTGTACAGCTGCCTGCTTTATAAGAAGAATTCAGTACTTGCATAGCCTGAAACAGCCTTTTTGTGAAACATAAATGTAAGTCAATTATAAATATTAAAGATTTTAGAGAAAAAAAAAACATTCTTGTTTGTAGTGGCTTGTCTTGAAATGTTACTGAAGTATGTCTTACAAACTGCATACTGTATTGCTGATCTGATTTACATAGAAATACTTTAGCAGCGATGACAATTTCTTGAAACCAAACCAAATGTTTGTTTCTGTAATGGTGGGTATTATAGCACCACTTAGTGGAATACATTTACCTTGATTACTGTATGCCTACTTTAAATCTGAGCAGTTGAGGGCTCAAGGGCACAACGGACTCTTTTAGGTCAATAATCCAATGCCTTAACCATTGAGCTACAGTATCACTGAGTATGGAATCATTCAAAGATTCAGTTCAAGATTCAAAGAACTTTATTAGAGTGAAATTGCTTATATTATCATTTCTAAAACTGTCACTGGGTATTGTGATGCAACTGATACAAATTCGATCACTGGCATCTGTGTATGCCATCTTATTTGCGAATTTTTAATGCCATCTTATATAGTGATACCAGTGAACATGGTAAATATTAGCTGATATCAGTGTACAGTTGATAAATCTGTGCATCACTGTCCATATATCCCATATTTACTACAAGCTTAGTCCTCAGCAATGTGATACCTGTTTATGTTGAAGTTTTTGAGTTTATTTAAGTATATGTATAAGTATATATAAGTTAGTTCCCCATTTTAATTCTATGTGTTTCTGTATAAAAACATCTGATCATAGCAGGTCTCAGTATTAGGAAATACAACCTCAGAAGAACAACATACAACATTTTTCACAGTGCCATTTTATACAGTGATTTAACAATAAATAAGCCAAAATAATTCTAATTTTAATAGTATAACTTTATAGTCTCTCGTGTAGTTTTATCTCATTCATTGTTTCAGTTCATTGATGTTTTTGGCCCTTTGCTTATTCACAGCTCTGTAAAGGTCCTGCCACAGCATTACAATTGGGTTGAGGTCTGGACTTTGACTAGTCCATTCCAAAACCTTGATTGTTTTATTGTTCAGCCATTCTGATGTTGATTTGCTGTTGTGCTTCAGTTGTGCTTGTCCTGTTGCATGACTGGATTACGTTTCAAACAGTTGACCTCACATTTGCCTTTAGAATACTTTTATGGTCAACTCAATGACTTCAAGGTGCCCAGGTCCAGTGCCAGCACCATGATTGGTGAAAACCAAGTACAGCATTTCAGCAGAAGCACTGTCAAGCATGGCGGTGCAGGAGTGATGATTTGGGCTTGTTTTTGCAGCCACAGGACCTGTATGCTCCAGACCAGCAAACTGCCAAAACTTCTGCTTTTATAGAGGTCTTCACACCAAATGATGAACAATTAATCCATGGCTTAGCCCTTGTGGAAACACTTAGTATTACTCGAATGGTTATTATTATTGTTTTTTGTATCTCAGCGATATTGTCTTATGTTTTTATTTGGTTCTGTTTTCCAAAATATAAACTACCTAGTAGCTTTAAGGTCACCAATTACTAAATATTTTTATATAAAACAATTAAATTAAAACCCGCAAAATTAGTTATTCAAAATGTGCTGTTAATGTTTAAGGTAAAATATAACTGTTACTACCTAAAGTACTACCTATTTTTCCCTTCACATTGTGAATATCACGATTAAAGGATGAATCTGATCTAACCTTAAAAAAAAAGAGAGAAAAAAGCAGGAAAAAGCTAATTTAAACATAATGGAGGGAATGTTTTTTTTTTCTCTTTTTTTATGTATAGACACAGTAGTAACCCATGTGACTGTCCAAAATGATGAAAAAGTGACCTAAAGTGACCCTGACTAGACAATTACAAAACATGCAATAAACGAACTGTTCAGCATCGCTCGTTCATGTTAACGATGAGGTCTTTGTCCCACAAGCTTCATATTTACACTCTGGAAGGAATAAATTTCCTGCTAAATTTCTGCTTGCTCCCTGGGATCCAGGAGCTGGGTTTTTATGCGAATGTCTAATGAAGCAGATGTCTTGTGTAAGTTTATGACACAATGAGAGAACAGTGCTGTTGCATAAGAGTACGTTATCTGCCTTAGTAATATGTGTGTTATATACAGTACTGTATACTCCTAGTGCGAATGAATATATGTGTGTGTGTGTGTGTGTGTGTATGTGTGCTCCGTGCAATGACCTGGCACTCCATCCAGGGTATACTCCATCTCGTGCCCACCAAGTACACTGGAATAATCTCCAGGCAATACTTGATGAAGCGGTATAGACGATGAGTAAATGTTAGCGAGTGTACACACTGTGTGTGTGTGTGTGTGTGTGTGTGTGTGAGTGTGAAAGTCATCCTACAAGTCCCGCCCTGATAACCCACCCCCCCTTTGTTAATCCTGCTGTTAGACTCCTATCTCACCTACGCGGTTTGACTATGTGAGAACCGACGTGTGGAAAGATGGAAACCTAATCATTGCCCCAAAACTCGCAGTGAATCATGATGAAGCGTACTTACGGCCACCATGCGAAACCGTGTATGTGAGATAGGTGTATTAGTAGGTAACAGATTATGGGCCAAACTTCGCTGAGTGATGATGGTAGAATAATTACAGTATAAAGGTTTCCAACAGGCATGTTTTGGAAAAGTATTCTAACTAGTTACTTTTATCAGAAAGTACCGCTGTAATGTAACTGATTACTTTTTAATGACAGTAATTTTGTAATGTAATTAATTACTTTCCCCCAACACTGTTAGTTATACTGTATACCAGTAAACACAAGGCTCACCCATGCTTGCGGTGATCAAAGGCCAGCAGGTCCGATCCGATCCCAAAGAAACATCAATGCAGCAACAAATAACTAAAAAAACAAGTCAGTGCTGGCCATGACAGAAATGTATCAGAACACCCAGTGCACCACAGACTGCCGTGCATGGGGACCAGCAGGTAATGAACCAAATGTTCACCTCCAAACTCTCCAGATCCCCATCTGATTGGGCACCCATGGGATGCACCGGACAAACAAGTCCGATACACGGAGGTCACAGCCCGCGCGCCCAAATGATCTGCTGCTGTCAACCTCTTGCTGAATTTGTAATTTCTTGTACAATGGCTATGTAAACACATATCTCAAGCTGGACATATCCCAGCTCTCCTTGCTACTTTCTGCTGCTGATGTTTCAGCTTTGGAATCTTATCTTAAAAACACAATGCAGCTATTTGGGCGGTTTTTCTTTTTCAGCCAGCTTTTAATTTTTGGCTGAAATCCTGTCACACATTTCAATTAGCCTTTCCCTGGGTAATGCACTTGTTTTTCTCTGACTTGTTCACACTTTTTTTTTTCTTAACTTTGTATAGCTCTTTCAAAACAAAATGCTGCTTTATGACAACAATACTGTCTACTTGTTCTGGTTTGTATTGTAGTGTTAAAAAAAGAGCAAGTGTGTGAACTGTCACATCCAAGCCATACCACTCTGTATTACTCTCAGTTAACTTATTCAAATTATTTTAGACCAGACGCATGTTGTCAGGGTTCGGATCATATCTGTCTGTTTGCTTTGTCCAAACTAGGGACTCTTCTGTCCTATTTTTGTGCACATTCTCCAGACAAAGCAGCGAGTAGGAGGCTAGACCTCTTGACACACACATCTGTGCCGAATTACAGCAGAACTCTTTTTATTTGGCCCATTTTCAAGCAAAACTTAACCAGGTTTGGCGCTCTGTCTGTGTTTTTTTTTTTTTTTTTTTTTAAAGGTGTTTTAATGTGGTTGCTAGGACGTGGCTTGACAGCTTCACAATGATCCTGAGAGACCTGAGAGATGATCCTGATTGGTTGCCTGAGTAAAATAAGCCCCACCCTCATGTCTCTATGACAAGAGGATGCGAGCACTTCCTGTTTCAGTGGGGAGTATCTTCACCATAATATGTACTGTAAATGGGACAAATTTGGGCACCTCTTGCGGCCCAGGGGTACAATTTATATCTTCTTGTGGGGTATCTTCACAGCTTGCAACCTCTTCAAATGTGGTCATTTTATATTCTTGCTTTGACCATCAACGTTGTTTTGAACATTAGAAGTCTATGGGATTTTTTTCCATCCCTTAGAATAGTCAAGCCACACGATTTAAGACCTCTTTCATAGGTCTACGACAACTAGTTACATCCCAAGGTTTGTCTGGAAGAAGAATTAAAAAGAAAAAAAAAAAGAAAACTAGGCCCGAAAGGTAATACAAGTGATGGTTTGCTTCGCAAGCACTATTAATTTTGGATTTGTCCCTGCTGCGGAAGCCTAGAGCAATGATGGCAAGGGAAAATTCCATGAGATCACAATAGGAAGAAACCTTGTGAGGAACCAGATTCGACCAGGAACCCATCCTCATTTACATGATATCAACAGGATTTGATTGATTTGCGGTCGTACTGCGTGCTATGAGGTTAAGGGTTCAAGTTCTGATACAAGAATGGTGTTTAAGTTAATATGAAGTCCACTTTTGTTGTTGCAGTCTCAGGTACAAAACTGTTTGGGGGAATTTTAGTCCTAAACTATTGAGAGACTGCTCATCAGAGAAAAACTGCCTGCATCATTTTCATGGCCATGTGGATCCACCCCACGCATCCCAAGTGGACCAAATCCTTAGCACCTCCATGTGACGAGAGCTCCAACCAGAATCAGGGCACAAGGGTGTGTCAGACAAGTCCAGAGGGCAGGAGGGGTCAGGATCGCTGACAACTCAGGAGCGCCTTGTGTAGCGGTTAGAAATAGTCACAGTCTCATAACAGATAAGGTCAATGTATATTTTGTGCAGAGTGCAGTCAGGGACTCTGGCAGGACTAACTAAAACAGCATAACTCAAAGAGAGAGCGAGAAGGAAACACAGATATTTCTGTGAGGGCTCCCTGGAAAGTAAAGCAGCCAGTCACTTCATCACCAACAAACCTGATTGATCATTGAAAGTGGAGGAAGACAGCAAGCAAACTTAACAGTTCACTATTAAACTTTATATCCATGAGTCCCCCAGATTTACACCTTTATCTAAGACAAATCTACTCACAAAACGCTTAGCTAAATAAATAGGTTTTCAGCCTAGACTTAAACACTGAGAGTCCAAAACATTAATCTGAAGACTGTCCTTTTAGTTTGGGGATTTGCAAGAAAACCTCCCTTATCTAGTTGTCAACTTCCCTGTCTGTCTTTATTTCGAGTTAATGTGTGGCCTCGCAGGTGGACGAGTTATGGTATAACTATTTATATACTACAGTTACATTGCAGTTGTGCATGATGTTCTTTAATGTCCTAAACCCCTTAATCCCATGACAAGATTCTCGAAACAAAACCAACTCCCATGGTGCATCGCTGCTCACCATTCATTTATTCATTCATCGATTCATTCATTCATCTATTTATACATTCATCTATTTATATTCAATAAGATGGTTAATGTAGCAGTGGATCCGAAGCCTATTCCAGGAACACTAGGCACAAGCCAGGAATACATCCAGGATGGGACACCAAATCCAAATCCTTTTCATAACATGTTCACTATTATCACATAAACTTAAAATCCCTCAGTCTGGAACAGCATATTATTTTTGAATTCTGAATCAACACTATTTAATGCTGAAGATGTGTTTTATTTTTTCATATAGCATATTTAGTATAATATATTATGTGCTGCCTAAATCCATGAATGTTTCTGCTTTTCATACAGAAGGGTCTAGTGAGTTAAAAAAAAAAAATCTCTCACAATCATTACAGTGGTATTATGATCATACATATGCAGTGTGTATACACATATCATTCCCCTGCGTTGACTGTGAGAGAATATTTGACAATGTGTTATGGAGAAGGAAAAAGAGCAGCAGAGGGATAAGAGGCAAATCCTTTCATGTTTTTAGCTGCAGCTATGATCTGAGTATGCCACTTATCCTAAAACTCATCATTGTTTCCTCTCCTTCTATCTCTCTATCTCTATCTCTCTCTCTCTGTGAAGGGCGAGCCGAGTCAGTGGCCACGTTCAAGGGCAGCGAGTTCTTCAGCTACAACCTGTCTCAGACACCCATCCAGAGCAGCTCGGACGATATCACGCTATCGTTCCGTACGGTCCAACGCAATGGCCTGCTGCTGCACACCGGGAAAGGTGCCGATTACGTCAACCTGTCGCTGAAGAACGGCGCCGTCTGCCTTGTTATCAACCTGGGCTCGGGTGCCTTTGAGGCCCTGGTGGAGCCATCCGATGGAAAGTTTAACGACAAGGTCTGGCACGCCGTACGCATCGCACGCAACCTGCGGCAGGTAAACAAGTGGATAAATCAATCTCTAACACCCTCACACCACTGCCATAAACAACCACAGTGACAAACACATACAAATTCATACTATTCTGTCAATCACAACCAGGATCGTCATTGGTTTATGTTCTGAAGTAACCTCAGTAGATCAGTAATTGTAGTTAGCTGGGAATCAAATGAAATTCTTAGCCTTAAAACGCTTGGACCCTATAGTCTTGGCTTTCGCTACTGTACTTATAATGTCTACTTTTTAAGAAGAAGCCATTTTGGGTCAATTGTTTTTTTTCTGGGTCTCTTGCACTGACTACCAATCACAGAAATTCACCATTGTTAGTTGTCAAACATGTGAGTTTATCTTGTTTAATTGCTACTGACTGTTAAAAATGTCTCAGAATGCTGCATTCCACCTACTGTACAGTACTACTGTACACCTTGCTCTGAAAAACGTGGGTTGTATCAGGAAAGATCAGGGAAGTGGATGTTGTACTGGTCGTGTACCTTGAATGAGAACATTTGAAATTTGTGAAAACACGACAAACACACTGAACAAACAAATTGATCTGGACAGGGTGTGATTTGACTTTGTATCTTGCACTCTTTCCAAAATCAGTCCCTGTCCACAATTAAGTTGTATGTTACAGCTGTAAAATTTTCTGCCATGTTAAATTGCCTGAGGCAGAGGAACCTTAAATCCAACCATCTGTTCATGTTCCTGTCATGTGGTCTTTCTTCTTTGCAGTGACTTGCTTTCCTTGGTGTATCAGAAGTTCAGGGGAAATCACTGCCTCAATGAAATACACGACACCAAGGTTACGATACTCTCACGTCTTGGAATATATTGTCAGTGAAATCAGCCAGATGTTGACCTGTTTCCGTGTTGGCTAATAAACACTGTGTACATAAAAGATCAGGTCCGGTTCCACCCATGCACCGTTTACTCTAAACCAGAAGTACTTTAAGAAATTCGAACATCTCCTGCGCCCATCCTTTAATCACAAATCTCATCAACACACAAGACACTCAGAAAGGATTTTTATATAAATAAATATTTAATCATATAAACAGGATAATTCTCACATATAAAAATATGTAAAGCAACAAATGTAAATGTGTAAATGTATGTGCAAAGTGGGTTAAGGCTGCATTCTGACTGTTTGACACTGTAGAATAAAATAACGTTAATGGTGACACGATGATGAGACTCCATTAACAGCTTTACCTTTGCCATTATTATAATGATAAATTATGGTTCCCGACTAATGACGACATATAGCATACTGTATAGTACACTCTGGTTTAGGAAGAGGGCAGATAAACAAACAAAAAAAACCCCACAGAATTGAAATACTATAGCTTCATAAATATAATGTAAATGGTGAAACATAAATATTTAGTTTTTATTACTAAAATGAAACCACGATACACAGTTTGAGAAACACTGCTCTAAGCTTCTCTCTCTCACTCACTCATGCTCTACAGCACTTATCCTACAAGGTTTCGGGAGGCTTGGAGTCTATGCCAGGGTATTCAGGGCACTAGGCAGGGTATTATTATACATCCTGGACAGGATGCCCAACCAACACAGGGCAAAAGCATGCACACCCTCAGTCGCACGCTAGCTGCTAGCTGCATGTCACATGGAGTGAGAACATGCAAATCGAACCCTCGTCCCCGGAGGTGCGAGTCAACAGTGCTGGCTACTACAGCACATGATGCCTTTTCTCCAAACTATTCCAACCCAAACTACAAAACAAGTAGACTTGAACTTGATGGAAAAGGCAAAAATTAGGAATACTTTTCCTTAGTATATCTGGATTAAAATATTAAGTTCAAGTATAGGCTAAAGTACTGCAACCATTCTGTATACAGTGTACTTGTCAGTTTAATAAACTTGGACTGTGGAGATGGATGGAGGATATCAAGATATCTGATATTTGGACACTTTGCTAACAATGACTGAGATTATACAGTGATGTTTTATATTATAAGTGGAAATTGATCTAACTGAGCGTCACATTAAACTGCCAATAAATCGAGAAATATATCAAACAGATTCATTTTCCATTTTCAATCTTCAAGTCGATCGTGTTCAGGAGGAGAAAAGAAGCTGCAAATGACTATAACGACGGCAGCAGGAATCGGAATAGAGAGCAGGATTCGGGGCTGCGTGGCTTTTCCAGGCATAACTGCACACACAGTCGTTTCCAACATTCATCACCATCCATGTTGGAACTTCCAAAGCGGTGCAGCTGTTGTCCACAGTAGGCTGCCTTTCACACAGACAGTGCAAGCAAGCGTGTATAGGTGTGTGTATGTGTGTGTGTGTGTGTGTGTGTGTGAATCACATGACTCCGTAGCCAGCCAGATGCTCATGGCTGGAGCTGCGTTGTGTGCGATAGAAATGGACTGCGTGAGGTCTCGGTTTAATTGGAATCAGATGGCCTCGCAGGTGCTCCAGTTCAGCGAGACTACAGGCTGTTTTGGATGGTGTCCACCTAATAGCACAAGCCCACGGAGGCTTGTAGGGGGGTAAAGGAGGTAATAGCTAATGCAGCTTTAGAAAACTGCTTTCATTTATGGGCCAACGTGAGAGGAGGAGAAGCAGCACAAAGACTTCATTTGCCTTATAGTGTATGTTCAGTCAGTGTTACAGTACATGGTCACTTTAAAGAAGCAATGCTTGTGCAAAATAAAGCAAGTGAATGAGCGACACATGTTATGATTAAGTAAAGCATCAAGGACTCTTTTGATAGTTTTATATGACTTCATGTGCAGAACTTGAAGTCAAAATTGGTAGACAAGGCTGTTTTGTTAAACGTTATCTTAATAACAGTATTGAAAGAATTCACCCTTGTTTACTTGATTACATCATAAAAAACAAATTCAAAGTGCATTATGAGTGTTTTGCTGTGGTGTATCACCTTATTTCCTAAGTTTGGACACTCACTCATGAAATCTGGATGCTTACAAGTGGCCCCTCTGTGTTTGTGTGTGAGTGTGTGTGCGTGTTTATTTGAATCCCAGCTAAAATTGGTTGAATATGATTGAAGTGGCTTCATGCATGTTCAGTCTGTGCCTCTCTGTTTTGTCTCTCAGTGATTGCTGAAGAATAATCCTGTAAATATGCTCCAATTACGCTTGCAAATATAATCATTTGCATTCAGGCAGCCTCCTGTGTAGTGCTGGCGGTTGCGGTGGGGGGGGGGGGGGGGGGGGTGTGTTAGGAGGTGGGCAAGTCGGGGAGGTGGAGGGTAGTGGTTACTCTGGTTCATTTAGCCTAACCTAGGAAGAAAAACACTCAATAACCAGCTTGATAGAAGATTTTTTTTTTGATGGAGGCCTGCGCGCTGTGCTAATTTTCCAAGAACTGTTTTTCTTGATTGAACGTTTTCAGCCTGATCATTATTCGTCATCGACTATATGATGGAGCACAGCCCCAAGTAGTCTGTCAGGCACCCGCGCTGATTAGCCTCCCATCTGATTGTTGTAACCTTTCGTTCGAGTCACTTACAGAGCTGGAGTATTTTGCACATCTGATAATGGCTAGTAACATTTCGTTGTTTTCATTTGCGCGCGGCGAAGCTACAGCATTTCCCTGACCCGAGTGGTGTCACGCTGACATTTTCTTACGGCCGTGTACGCTGATTGTATTTTTTGTTTTTCCCCGTAAACCAGAAACAGCTGCAGAATGTTTTAGTGCCGCTGACATTTCTCCGAAAACGCCACACGCCATCTCTCTCCTCTCGCCTGCTTCTCCAGCTCAACCCTCCTGCCCTTCTTCTTATCATTTTACTGTCAATGATTCACTTAACTCTGTTTCTTTCTTTTCACTCCAGCTAACAAAAGCCTATAAGCGGCAGTGGATTCGCAAATGTTTATCTTGCTAATGTCCTTTTAACGTTAATCCCTTCGTGGAATGTGAATCATTTTGACATTGTCCAGAAATAGAAAAAAAAATTAGCCTATTAATAAAAGTGATATCTAATCTAGCAGAAGACAAAGATTTATTAGTGAAATTATATGGATGATCATTATTAAGTATCATAATTATTTTTTTCTTTATTGTTGAAAATGAAGCTTTTTTTTTTTTTTTTTTTTAAACATTTTTGGAATCATGTTTTTATGATTTATATTTCAGCTTTTTTGTGTGGTCCATCCATCCATCCAGCCATCCAGCCATCCAACGTGTATACAAATTAATCGAGATTTATGGTTGTAAGCCAAGTCTCAGCAAAGCCTACAGCATTGTGACATTGTGAGCATTTATACTATATTTGTGCGGTGGTGTCTCTGTTGGACCTGCCTCGCCTTTGTCGGTCATGGAGACTTACATTTACATTAAAGCATTTGGCAGACGGCCTTATCCAAAGTGACTTTTTATCTCTTTATACATCTGAGCAGTTGAGGGTTAAGGGTCTTGGTCAAGGGCCCAAAAGCGGTGGTGGGGTTTGAACCTGGGATCTTCTGATCACTAGTCCAAGGCCTTAATCATTGAGCTACCCCTGCTTTTTAGGGTCGTGTATGTTTCCCATACACCCAAGTATCATCACCAATGAAGGTCGGGTCATACTGTATATGGCACGCTAATGAAGTTCGCTGCGATGTTCTTTCGTCTCCCGAGTCAGTAGCTTCAGGACAAACTTGGCAGCTCATGTTTTTTGATACTCTACCACCTCGTACAAACAATAGTGAATGAAAGTCATTCAGGTGGAGCTGATGAATGCTGAACAACAGTTACTTTTACACAAATTAGTGCAATGCAGAAACTGTGAGAAGGCTTGTGAAAGGAGGTGGTCAGTAAGATGTTTAACTCGTTTTAGAAATGGAAGCGTAGAAGAATAAGCTGGAAATGGATGCTACTAGGGAACGATGGGCCGTGTTGCTCCATTTCTGGGGAGGAGCACGTCCTGCTAGGCCGTAGGGTACGCAGCTGTATGAGCCCGAACATCTAGATTTGATGCAGAAGCATAAATCAGGCTTCATCTAATTTAGTTTTTTTTTTTAATCACACGCCATATGGCTGAAATTTGACAGAATGGACTTGAAAACGTATTTAAAGGTATCAAAAGTATCTAACATGCTGTACTGTAATTAGAGATGGTGCTTGCAGAGAAAGTTTGACAGTCCTCCAGAAGTCCTTCAGCTGCACAATGCAGAGATCTGCTTTGTTCAGAACACACACCTACACTATTTATCTGCAGATCTGCTGTGATACATTTTGAAACTCTCTCAAAGTCCAGCTGTTCCTGTCGTGCTCAATATGAGTTCTGAATCCTATATCACCATTAAAGTCAGTGATGAAACATAGAGAAATCCCTTACCTAGGGGTGTAATGATCCGCCACGTTGTACTGTATCATTGAGTACCAGGCTCACGATTTAAAACGTATCGGACAATGTATCCAACAGCCACTAATATGTTCTAATGAGCCGCATGTTACGATTTTTTTATTTGTCACATGTACCTTACAGCACAGTGAAATAATTTTTTTTCGGATATTCCAGTTAGAAAGCTCGGGGCAGAGCGCAGGATCAGCCAGGATCCTCAACAGCTCAACAGGGGGCTTGAACCCCCGACCTTCCGGTCAGTAGCCCAGTGACCTACTGTACAGCCTTAACCGTTTGAGCCACCAGTGCCAAGCTAATGGAAATTAAACATTTTTTCTAACTTCTTTTTTATCATGAATAAAAAAACAAGCTCATCCTTTTCAGAAACATTCTGTTTTATAACCCTACAGCTATCATGCTTCTGCATGACAGAGTATTAGCGTACCAGTCGACCCTAATACTTTTTCATCTGTTCCAACATCATGTAGACAAAAATTGGAAGTCTCTCCCTCTGTCTCCCTGTCTCTGTGTCTCTGTGTCTCCAGGCATAGCTGCAGATATGAAATGCTAGACAGTATAGGAAAAAGCTGACTCTCCCCTTAAGGAGTCACATCCGAGTCAGGGTTGCCAGGGTTGTGGATTTTAAGGCAAATCGGGATAGTTTTGACTAAGAATGAAAATAAAGAATATTCCCTCCATACATATTTCAGTAAACAATACTTGTAAATACGGTAAACGGCAACCCTGCACCCTAGCGAACGCTTGGCCGGTGAGGTAATGTTTAATTTCGTCTATCGTTACACTCCTATACTACACTGGATGTCATGGCTCTTACCACTTTAGCTTACCACCCGTTCCCTTATATATACATATTTGGTGTTTTCATGCCTTACATTCCTGTTTCTAAGATGATTCTGATACAAAAGAAAAAGATTAAAAAAGAGCAGGATGCTTTCATCTTCCGAACGGATAGTGAGCCGACAACTGCACCACTGCACTTCCTTTTAGAGTTCAGATTAAAGCCATCATTTCTGTCGTATTTCCCAATTTGAATGTTGAATCTTCTCGGCTTCATGAACGCGCGACAGAAATGCTCCAAATAGCTCTGATACATCCAAGCTTCTACTAAATGACCTTCATAGGAACCTGTTTACCGTTCATGATTGAAAAGGTGAAGCATACTTTATGCTTTAAGTCTCTATTATTACACGCTTCGGTGGATTCATGCATCGGGGAGAGGTGGATTATTATTATAAGAGGCAACTGTTTAAGGAAAGCTGCGATCTACGTAAATAAATTAATTAAATCATGTATAATTTTTGTAGGCCTGATTAGCCCAAGTTACTGGCTTTGCATCAGGCCACACTTGAGGCACACAGACTAGTTTAGAGCGGATGTTTTACTACTAATAACCAGCCAAAGCTGTTGGAATGGGGAAAAAAAGAAGAAAAAAAAATGAAAACCCTCATTCTCTTTATTATTCTCTTTGTGTGGCTTGGCGCATCTCTCTGTGGTTTACCTTGCTGGCTCTATTTATTGCTTGCTTTGTCCGTTTATTGGTTTGATATTTTCATTACGGATGCATGACTTCACTTCCAACTGTGCCTCAGGTCATTTCAGCTGAGTTTGGGTAGAGCTGGGTGATATGACAATAAGAGAAATTTTACAATTTCTAATATAAATATATGATTTCATGGGATATTTATGCATAATCTTTTAAATTAGTTACAAACCCCTGCGTTCTCACTCGCAAGCCCATGCAAAGTGAGGTACATTTTGTTGCTGGTCATACTGGTTTCTATTTTCTATAATAAGAGCATTCTCAGTAGTCCTAGTAATTATTCAATTCAATTCAATTCACATTTATTTATATCGCGCTTTTTACAATGGTCATTATCACAAAGCAGCTTTGCAGAATCAAAAGGCTCAGGTGCAAAACTATTTGTACAAATTTCAGTCCTGAAGCGAATGCTGGAGCGACCGCAGTCACGAGTCATCAGAGAACAGCTGTCTGCATCAGCCGAGTCCAAGACCATCTTCATGGTCAAGTGGAACCGTCCCCAGTGACCACACGCATCCCAAGCACACCACACTCGCTCCATGCAACGAGATTTCCAACCAGATGCCAGGCACCAGGATGAGTCAGACAGGTCCGAAGGGCAGCAGGGGGGGGTGCTGGATCAGTGGCAGCTCAGGAGTGCCATGTGTAGCTCCACAGAGAGAGAGAGAGTGTGTGTGTGTGTATGTGCGAGAGAGAGAGAAAAAAGAGAATGAGGGAGAGCAGTTAGGTATGGTGACAGTCACATAATGTACAGTACAAGGTACATGAATATTTAGTGCAGAGTGGAAGCAGGGACACTGGGAGGACTAACTATAACAGCATAACTAAAAGGGAGAGCCAGAAGGAAACACAGTCATGATTACTTTCTGGGAAGTAAAGCAACCAGTCACTCCAACCTGAGATATCAGTGAGAGTGGGAGAAGACAGCATGCAAACTTACTAGTTGTGTATAAGCTCTGTATACTGTACATACCTACTGTAAGACAAATCTATTCACAAAAGGATTGGCTAAATAAATAGATTTTCAGCCAGGATGTAAACACTGAGTCTCAAACATTAATTGAAAGTCTATTCCATAACTTTGGGGCTTTGTAAGAAAAACCTTACAAAGTACCCTTCGGTAGTTTTCATAATCACAATGCATTAGTTCCATTTTTTTTTCTTTTGGTGCAATAATGTAGTGCATGGGAACTTGCCATTAAACATGAGACATTAAATGTGAACAAATTACACCAATCAGCCATGACATCAACATCACGTAGCATTATCATTGATTGTCAGTTATATACCAGTAAACAGGTGGCAGGATCATGGCCACCCAAGGCTCATTCATGCCTGCAGGTCCCAACTTCCAGCCCATCTGATCCAATCTCAAGGAAAATCAAAGTAGCACAAATTGCTTAAAAACATTAATGGTGCCAATGATAGACAGGCACCAGAATACACAGTGCACTATGACCTGGGGTCTGGTAGTCAAAGCACCAAAAGAGCCCAAACTTTCCAGATCCCAATCTGATCGAGCTCCCATGGGATGCATCCAAGGAGACCCTTTCCCTCCCCTATGTCCTCACGCAAGACACTACAGCACACCCCAGAGGTCTTATGGATTCAAGCCCTGAAGGGCCAGAGCTGCCCAGGCTCTGCAAAGGGAACCTATACAATATTTAATGTTATGGCTGATCGGTGTGAACATCCCAATAATAAGTCAACCAGTGTTGATAGTTTTTCTGATAGTTTTATTTTTTACATAAGAGATGGTAATAGCGAATTTGTTCGCATGCTTCAGAATCTTCAGGGTCAAACTATTGTTGGTTCTTCGCATTTCGGGTATGTAGGCTTGTGCTTAAGCATTATCACACAATCTGGAAAGCTTTTCGAAACAAGTTATTGTCACTGGAATGAAAGACATCCCCATATTGGACACACCAAACATGGGTGTTATTTCCAGTTTCAATCCAACATAACAAAGAACTACCTCGGCCTTGTTTAGTGGCAGAACGAAAGCCAGGTGATGCTTTTCTTCAAGTGTCCAGTTTCTCTTCCTACTCTACACTACTTCAGATTTCTGTTCTTAGCTGATAATAGTGGAACCCATTGTGGTGTTGCTGTTGTCAGAGCATTAATCATTTCAAGGTTGTTATTTGATGCTTTTCTTCTCACCATGGTTGTAAACAGTGCTTATTTCCATGAACCAGTCTGTCATTTCTCATCTGACCCGCTGTCATCAACAAGGTGTCTTGCTTCTGATCACACAGTAAATGCTCACTGGATGCCTTTTGTTTTTGGCAGTGTTTAGTGTTCAGCAGGGGTTAGGGGCAGGCCAGAATGCGACAAGACACAGAAAACACCAGGATAAGGAAACAATATTTGCAGGTTAGAGAGGAGAGGTCGAAAAGGGAGCCTGAAGGCTTTTGAGAGTAGCAGTGATCTTGGGCATTCGATGGGCGAGGCAGGAGGAGGCAGCAAGGTTGAGGACGCAGTACCTTTCTCTGCAGTTTGTCCAAGGTTGAAAGCTTCCTCAATTCTGCAAAAGTGAGTGCAGAGAAGAAGGAAAGTGAGTCTTGCATCCAACATGTGTTCGACTCCCCCGTCTGCTGTTCTACATCTGGCCACAATGAGTCCAGGCACCCTGTCCCTTCTGTGCATGAGGTGGAGCTGACCAGGGTTCTGAATACATGCTGGGATTTCCTCTGCTTGTTTGACTGCGAAGGCAGATACTGTAGTAAGAGACGCTGACTCTAAACCCACCGTCACCCACCATCCTGTGAAAAATCTACAGATCCAGAACCAATTGAACCACGGTCAAAGTCACCGAGATCTCATTTTCCTATTCTGGTGTTCGATGTGAACATCAACCAAAGCCTTTAACCTATAACTACAGGATTTTATACATGATGATGTCTGTACAAGTGTTATTATTTCGCACCTCCAGTTTTATGTTCTTAACCCACTGTCACTGCATGAGCGAGGTGCTAAGCTTGAGTTCTGTCACCGCAGTCGTTCATATGGCTGTGATTTTTTTTCTGTCTTGTCCCTGTTGTATGGTGTCCTTCTCTTCTGGACAATTGTGCATGCCATGAGCTTTATTTTCAATGTCAGTGATGAATTTGTGACATTTATGTCACGTCAGCACATCTGGGCCGGTGTGGTATGTCCTTTCTGGAGGTGACTAGTGCCATCTGGACGTGGTTATCTTTCAGCTCGTCACACTTGTTCTGTACAGGTGAGCTGCTGTGATTAGTGCAGCAGCGATTTTGAAGACAGCTATTTCAAGTTCTCAAGATGTTTTATCCGCTTTCTGATGGTATTTACAGATCTATCTGGCAAACAAGATGCATTAATAAAAAGAAGTGTAACAGATGTCAGCTCTGTTTCAAGTTCCAAGTTGGCCCATTTACAGTTCTAAAATTGTTTTTCTGTCCCCTCCAGGAGGAAACAGACTTTTACGGTGTCTGCTCTACTCAAGCGTTTTGTCCAGCGACTGATAGAGCAATCCTGAAACTAATCCTGAGGTCCATAGCATCTTAGCCATTATGCATGTCTCCTATAATTAACCACTCTGACTCTCAGCAGGGCACTAAACTATTTTTTGTTCGAGATGTTTTCTGCCAAAATCCCTGCAGCTAAAAGGGGGAAAGGTCTTAACAGACTATCACTAACACAAATACATTTATATTAATAACCAATTTACTGTCTCACCCTTTTCTTTTTCTTTTTCATGTCCCCAGACTACATCGCTTGCTGACTCACTCATAACATATTTATAGATAGATTTCCCTCCTACCTCTCCTCCCAAACACTAACCAGTCAACACTAACTAGCACACACACACACACACACACACACACACACACACACACACACACACACACACACACACACACACACACACACACACACACACATCTTCGTCCAAAACACCACAGAAGCCACAGACATTAAAAAACATTTTCTCTTAATTGGCATAAATAACAACAAACAAACAAACACATGAAACCAGTTATATTGTTCAAGTTACTTATTCAGACTTTCCTTTTTTTTCGACATTTTTCTCTTTTTCTCTTTATTCCTCCTTTTCTTGCCTGTCATTCTCCCTTTCTCTCTTTTATATTTTTATATTTATTTTCTATATCACTATCCTCGTTCTGTTTCCTTTCTCCATCTATTTTTGATCCATTTCTCAACCCCCCCCTCTCTCTCTCTCTCTCTCTCTCTTTCTGTCTATATTTTATTTCCTCTTTTTCGTAATTTATATTAATATACCTTTTTATATCTTTCTTTTTCATATTTTTTCTGTTTCTCTCTTCGTTTTACATTCCCTTTCTTAATTTGTCTCCGTCTCTTCTCTTTATTCTCAATATTTATTTCTATTTTTGCATCTTTCTGTTGCTCTTTCCGTTTCTCTCATTTTCCATTTCTGTTTCTGTCTGTCTCTTTTCTATTCACCTTAATTTTCTGTCATGATTTCCTTTCTCTTCATAACTGTCTGTGTTTCTCTTTCTATTTATCTCCATCTCTGTTTCTTTTCTCACATCTTCTATTTCTCTCTCTGCCCCCTTTTTATCTATTCGTCTTAAATCATTGTCACATTGTTTTTCCCTCCTCTGTCATGGTTTTTCTTCTTTCATGGTGCACTACTTTCTGCCTTTCTTTGTCTATTTCTTTCTCCATTTATTTCTCCCTATCTTGATCCCTATCTCTGCCTCTATTTCTTTCTGTCTCACTATTTCTCTCTATCTCTGTGTTTCCTGTCTTCTTCTACCTCTGCTCTGACCTTTCCTGCACACTCAGGTCACTATATCTGTAGATGGCTTGCTGACGACCACAGGCTACACCCAGGAGGACTACACCATGCTGGGCTCAGATGACTTCTTCTATGTGGGAGGCAGTCCAAACACGGCCGACCTACCCGGCTCTCCGGTCAGCAACAACTTCATGGGCTGCCTCAAAGACGTGAGTACGGCCTGAGTGTCAGTCACAGACTTACCGTGTCAAGAGCCAGTTTTCATACTTTAATCATATAATCCTACTGTAATGCGTGTTGTCACATGTTAGTGGCTTTAATATATGTGTGGATGGTGGCGTTCATTTTCAGCCATACTGGCAATATTTATATAAACGTGCACTTTTGTAATAAACTGTAAAATCATGAAGCTTGTATCTGTTTAAGATGGATTTTACAGTAGGTTTAAGATGCAATGATAAATTAATTAATATAGAAATGTTACTACTATTATTTATATATAATGTTATTAAATACAGTTATTAGATAGATAAGTTATAAATTACTATGTTTATATTTTATAATATTGTTTCCAGAATTACATTAAATATATATTTTTAATTTATTCTTTAATTTAATTTTTGACTTGTGGGCTTTTTTTTTAACTATTATGTTGTTGTTTTCTTTTTGTACAATGTTTTCCTTTAATTTACTTAGAAATATAAGCAGTCAAATATGTGGGAGAGGTTGCTTGCTTTCTCAGAATGAAATGGTTATATTAAATAAATTACAAGTTTGAGTGTTTATACATACTTACATATTTACACAAAACATTAAACCACTTGTCTAATGTTAGTTCCACTTGTGCTACCAAAACAGCTTGAGGCATGGACTCCAGAAAACATGTGAAGGTGTGCTGTGGTACTGGCATTAAGACATTGTTATCTTAGATCCTGTAAGTTCTAAGGTGGATCACGTGGAGCTTCATGGAGCAGACAGGTTTGTCCAGCACATCCCACAGACACTGAATCAGATTGGGATTGGAGGATTTCAAAGGACAAGCCAATACCTTGAACTCTATGTCATGTTTCTCCAACCACCCTTGAACCATTTTTACAGTGCTACAGGGCACATTATCCTGCTGAAAGAGGCCATGGACATCAGGGAATACAGTTACTATGAATGGGTGTACTTGGTCTTCAACTATGTTTAGGTGCATGTCAAAGTAAAACCCACATGAAAGCCTCCCAGTAGAGTATTACACTGCCTCCATTGGCTTGCCTTGTTCCCATAGTGCATCCTGGTGCCATCAGTTTTTCCAGGTAAGTGACTCACACGCATCATCCAAATAATGTAAAAGAAACTCTGATTCATCAGACCAGGCCACCTACAGTACTTCCCATGCGCCATGGTCCAGTTCTGATGCTCACGCTCCCACTATAGGTGCTTTTGGGGATGGACAAGGGTAAAACGCTGACTGGTCTGTGGATACGCAGCTCTATACACAGCAAGACATCATGCATGAATTTCCAGAATGGCCTTTTTTTTTAGCAGTTTTGTGGTACAGTAGCTGTTCTTGCGATTGGACCAGTGAGGCCACCCGTTGCTGCTCATGCACATCAGTACGCTTTGGGCATCTACTGTATAATTCTGTTCACCGATTGTCCTTCCTTGAAACATTTTGGTAGGTACTAACCAGTTTATACAGGAAAACATCTTACAAGCCATGCCATTTCGGAGATGCTCTAGCCTAGTCATCTAGCCATGTACTCAAGTCCTTCTGCTTGCTCATTATTCCTGCTTCCAGCACATAATCTTCAAGAACTCACTGTGTACTCGCTGCCTAATGTTGTTTGTGTAGCCTGTCAGTATGTCACTATATACAGTATATAGTGGTCCTATCACCCACGCCTACCTAACAGTACTAAATGTGTGGATAAATCGGGCCTCATTTAAACAGCTTGCTCCTTTTTGTAAATTTGGCCCTGAAACTTAACCAGCTGGTCCAGGCTTCATTACGGAAGAATGAGTCGAGGAAGCATATGTGAGAAAGACAGCGATTTGGAAAGTGTCTAAACTCCAGGCCATAAAGGATCATCCTCAACAAGCTTATACTGATAAGCCTAGTATTTCACCTCCCATCCGTTCTCACCCTCTGTTCCGTTATCTGCACTTTTCCCATTTTCCTTCATTCCGAGCACTATTTGTCCGCTTCCAAGCGTGGCTCTTATTTATGTCATGTCCATACCGTTGAAGTTTCAGCTTTACTTTCCTGACAGACAAATTAAAAATTGATTTCCTCTGAAGATTCCAGTTTGACTGGGCTGAGCTCTTCGTCTCTGTCTCATTGACCCCCAGGCTGTATTAATCACTCCTTGATACTAACCACCCAACTATAAAGTCCACACTACAGCCCTGTTCACCCCAAGTCATATAAGCAGAGTTTTAACATGTTTTAATTATACATAATCTACAAATTCGTAGAAATGGAGAAGGAGAAAAAAAACATAAGTGTATGGATACGCTTAAAAATCAATGCCATTTAAAAGAAGAAAGAATAAGGAACAATGAATGATATTGTGCACTTAAAGATATGAATGTAACATGCTGTGATTGACAGCAGGACATTAGTGCATGAACTCAATATGTCAATATGCTTTCATTAAAGGAAATCTTAGAGTAAGAGTCACAGTCTGTAGCATGAGATCAAACAAAGCCAGACCACATTTAATTAAGGAATATCACACTAGAGAGGGAGTGCTGTTGTGCTTGAATATCAGCATGGTTGTGAGGCACTCGTAGGCAGCAGTATTTTGAAAGCACTTAGAGACATGGAAAGAGAGCACGTAAAGTTCACCCAACACCGTCAGGGCAGGGGAGGAGACAGAACAGAAAGAAATGCACATATTGTAGTAAATAAAATCACATCATGAACTTAAAACACAATAACGTGATTTAATCGTGAATTAATGAATAACGTGGCATTGTTCTCGGAAGCAGATCATGCTTTTAATTTAGGTAATTTAGAGGTTTTATGGACATTATCATGTTGAAATGTCAAACAGTTTTGAAATCAATTTCTCTACAGCCCAGTGTTTTAACAGGCGTCAGTCACTTTTGAGTTGTCTGTGTTTGTTCTTACTTTAAGCTTCTAACACAGTTTGGCTGATTGGTTTAGGTTGTGTCCTTTCGGGATTGGCAGCTTTAACATGCCTTTTAAGACACAGACGAGTTGCCGGGCTTTGTGAAGCCACCGCTCGTAATTGCATTTTCTCATGTTCTCTCTCCTTGAGCTGGCACGTTTCATTTCGGCTCCTACCTTTGCTTTTATTCTTCTGTCACGGGCACTGACAGGTAATGTGGCTGGCTTGTGTTATTTTCAGAGACACTTAAGTTCACACTCTGCAACAAAACGTCAGTCTTCATCTTAGAACAGAGGCTGGTGTGAAAATGAAAAGCGTGTTACTCCGTGCCGGGCTCTTCTCTCACCTGGCCAAGGAAACGGCACACGCACCTGAGAGCAAGCGCGACGGTTTCATTCGGAAACCATACAAGTAGCAGAATCTTAAACCTAGAATAGGCTTTTCCTCCTTTTCTTTATTTTTAAATCCTAATCTGATTATTTACTGTATTGTAACAATTCATTTAAAATAGTGTTTGGAATCAGAATATCAATGTATCAAGGTCTGAGGCTACTGTAGCTAGAGAGACCACGTTCTAATTCATAAAACATTTTCATTCTTAAAGTTTTATAATCTGATATTACATAGAGCATGTGCTTCTAGGATTTGAAGCTATCCAAGGTTGGTAGGTGAGTCTGTGAGGTTTTAATTTATTTATTTATTTATGTTTAGTTATTTTCATATATTAACATCCTCGAGTACAAGCGAGACAGAACACATACTGTAAATCTACAGTACACTGGCAATTTACAGTAGAAGATCTACAGGGTACAAATTAGTGACATCACACGGAATTAATTTGCTAATTGAGAACATGCTGTAAAAATATTTGTGTGTCTGTGTTTGTGTGTGTGAGTCTGCTACTTTCAGCCAATCTTAAATTACATATCGCTTTTTTTCCCGTTTCATGTATTTCACTGACTGCAAAAAAAAAAAAAAAAAAAAAAAAAAAATATATATATATATATATATATATATATATATATGTATATATATATTTTTTTTATCATTTTCTTTTTATTATTTTTTATGTTTGCATTTGAGGTGGGAAAAGGTTTATGTTCCTCTATAATCCAGCAGCTGGTGTGCCCTAAACTATTCACATATCGGCAAAAAAAAAATAATAATAATAATAATACTAAATAAAATAAAATTATAGAATATAGAATTAAGAAATGTATAAAATCGTGATGTTAACAGAAATGCAATACAAATTGGCATTTACAGAAGGTATCATGCTACAATAATACTGTATAAGGTATATACTGTATTCCCTATTCTTCTGAATACTATATATTTCCTTAATTTCCATGTGAAATGTTCAACTGACAACTGAAGTAATTCAAAATGATATTTCACTAATTTTCTCAATTAGATAAGAACAAACTACTGTACCCATGTTTATATTATATCTGGACTCTAAGAGTCACTAATTTATCATCAGTAACTAAATGTCTAAACCTAAGTGTTTTATTTTTTCTTTAGTTTGCATTTACATTAAACATATGTACCATTATATATTCCAGTACCATGATTTAGTCGATATTGTGATATTGAAAGTTTGACTATCGCCAACCACACTGTGTAGTTTTCAACACAATATTATAAGCATGAAGTTCACTGACCCTAAGATGTGCCAATCCAGCTCAGCGAGCTTCTTCATATTCATTCAGCGTTCTTTTATTGAAGGAACCATAAGGCGTTCAATGACAATAAAACAGGATACATCGCCGGGGAGGAAATCCTGCTTTGTATTCTCGCACAGATGTGGCTGCAATGTTTATGTAATTTACTCATGCGTGTGGGCACTTAAGGACGAACCGAGTATTTACTGAGTGTGAACGCCATCCCCTCAGGCATATATCAGCCGAAATTTGTCTTTAACTTTGGGTAGCGTGCTACTAAATTTCTACATCCTGTCAGTGTGGATGCGCACGGACTGAAAATAGGACTCTGCTTTTCCGTCCCGTTTCTCTCTCTCTCTCTCCTCCAGGTGGTCTATACCAATAACGAGTTCAGGCTGGAGCTCTCCCGGCTGGCTGAGTTGCGAGACCCCAAAGTGACCCTACACGGTGAACTGACTTTTCGCTGTGAGGATGTGGCTGCTCTCGATCCTATCAGCTTCGACACATCAGCTGCCTATGTCAGCCTCCCTCACTGGAGTGGCAAGAAAACCGGATCCATCTCCTTCGACTTCCGCACCACAGAGCCCAGCGGCCTGCTGCTGTTCAGTCACGGGCACACGCGAGGTTCGCGCGAGCAACGCCCCAGGGTTGATTTTTTTGCCATGGAACTGCTGGACGGCTTCCTGTACCTCCTTATGGACATGGGATCAGGCAGCGTTAAGCTAAAGGCCAGCAACAAGAAGGTGAATGATGGCGAGTGGTGTCATGTGGACTTCCAGCGAGAGGGACGCAAAGGTGAGACACAACACTGGGTATAGAGACTGCAATATAGAGCTCAGCAGTGGTGTCAAAAGTATTCACATTCATTACTTGAGTAGAAGTATAGATACTAGGGTTCAAAAATACTTCTTTAGAAGTTGATGTATCAACCCAATCTTTTTACTTAAGTAAAAGTTTAAAAGTACTGGTTTCAAAACTACTTAAAGTATAAAAGTAAAAGTACCATGAGGGGCGAAAAAAGCATTAAGGCCTCGCTTTCTGATCATGCGAGGGGGGGGGGAGTGCTAGTTGTGCGCGTTCTTATCATGCGACCGGGGGGGTTGCACGTTCTGATCATAAAAATAGAGTAACGAGGCTATTTTTAAAATGTAAGGAGTAGAAAGTAAAAAGTCGGCTGAAAAATAATTACTCCAGTAAAGTATAGATACCCAAAATTTCTACTTAAGTAAGGTAACGAAGTATTTGTACATCGTTACTTGACACCTCTGGAGCTCAGTAACACTTCTAGATGATGTCTGACCACATAATTATAATAATGGACTAAATTATTGTTATTTATGTTTGTTTATTCTCACCTTGTTGGAGAGTAGAAAAAACAGACTATAGCACTTTAAGCTTTATTTTTGCAAATCTTGTTGCAGTTGCTAAATTTGCACCATCCTATAGATAATTTCTTGCACAATCAACTGACTGTATTGCTGAAGAAGACATGGCCTGTTGTTTGAAATGGTCTGTAGCAGAATGAGTGCTTCAGGCTCAGAGTAACTAATCCTATTACCCTAAAAAGGCCGTATACTTAAGTCTGTTTAGTAAATTGGGTTCAGGTAAATGATTTGTTCAGGCTCGAATCATCATGCAGCCAACACCAGTGAAAAACTGTACTGTACTGTATATCTTCAGCTCAGATAAGATCGAAAGCGCCATTGAAGTGCATGTTAGTGTCCAATACGGATTTGCTAATTAACCTGTCTAGTAACCACAAGAGTGTGATCAGCCATCCAGGGCACTTTTAATCAAAAGTTCCATCACATCATACAGCGTGTAAGCAGGTGACTCTTACCAGCTGTCTACACTGATTGCATTCATATGGTACACTACTAGTACGCTACTACAGAAATGCAAGAGATATATTTACTGTAATTAGGTTGATTGCCAGGTACGTTTATACTGTAAATAGTACCTTTTAAAAGGAGATTTGGATTGATAGATCTGGAATAAGGGGCCAGGAGTAGCGCAGTGGTTAAGGCATTGGACTACGGTTCGGAAGATCCCAGGTTCAAACCCCACAACCACCACTGTTGGGCCTTTGAGCAAGGCCCTTAACCCTCAACTGCTCAGATGTGTAATGAAATAAATGTAAGTCGCTCTGGATAAGAGCGTCTGCCAAATGCCTAAATGTAATGTAAATGAATAAGCATACCCACCTATGCACCTCTCCACTGATGTGGTATACAGCAAAGTCTCTGCTTCGACATTAGAGTAGCCCACAGAGCTTGGGTTATCAGTGGTGCCAAGTATGTGGGTGTCCCCTGCAACGGAGTAAAAGTCCTCATTATCTTGGCCAGTTTGCCAAGAGTCAGACATCTTTTAAGTGCCCATGCTCTGTCTTTATGCTCTAGTTGTTTGCAGACAAGTGGACGGTTTTCTCACTATAAGCAAACCACTTGGCATAAACCACATACAGTATCTTAGACCATGAACGGTGTTTTGGAGTTAGAAATATCTCTCTCTTTCTCTCTCTCTCTCTGTGAGTCCAGACTAAAAGTCAGCACAGGGCAGATTGATGGTTTGCAGCTGGGCACACATAAACCAGCGCAATCTTTTCATAAAGGTGTGAAAATTTATCTGCGTTTCACACAAAACAGTAAACTGGACTTGGTGCAACTTGCAATATTAGCCAGTGCAAGGTGAGGAGGAAAAAAAAAGATAAGACTTGCTTCCTTTGAACCTCCTCTTGAAGATTTCCAGAATGTTCTCTTACTGTGTCCAGTAAGAGCTCTCATGCATTATGTAAAATTAATGGCCAGCTGCTAGGCCAACTGTTTGTGCTTTGGGGAGGACTAGAAGGAGCCTCCCCTCGTTAATCCCTTGGCTAAAGGAAGGGGTTGTGCATGCATGCTTGAACACAGGTCAAGAGGTGCCTTCTTCTATTAAATGCTATTCAACTTCTAGGAGGCACTTGTGGACACATGCATAACTCTCTATCCCTATTTGAAATAGAGACTGGCTGTTGCTACAGTAGATACTCCATCTCAATTGAATAGAAGATGATATACTGTATCTTGATGTCTCAAGATGATTCTTTCCCCTCAATATCATTATAATGGGACAGTATAATAAGAGACATACAAATGGTATTGGCAGTGTTTACTGTATGAGTGCTGTTTCTTGCTTTCTCATGAGGTACATCAAGTGCATCGCAAACCCATGTAACAAGGTGAACTGGAAAGAAAGGAAAAGCAGGTCATGGGAATGTCTCTACCACGGCCAAACCACCTGGGTCACTCCTGTAAATTAGAGAGTTCAGGAGATCACTCGGACATAGTAGACCATGACGATCATGGTTGCTAGGTGACAGAATTTCAAGCAAACTGGAAAACAGCAATAGTTCTGAAGTAAACCATCTTGACCAACGGGTTCCAGAGGATTAGCATCAAAGCAGCTTATAAAGGAAAACTATTGGAGCCATTTTATAAGTTGGAACTTGTAAACCTGCAAATGCAGTAGTTCTGAAGAATGTACAATGCATTACGGTTAGGGTTAAGACTGTATGATGCTGAGGTTGTAAAACAACATTGAAGACCCCAAGAGCTCCTGGGCCACTTGGGTTGATAAAAGAGATCAGTGGATGAAAATTACTGAGCAGAACTTTTTATAGGCAATCCATGTGTAGTCATGATGACGGTCACATGGTACTCAGCAGGGGAATGTGTAAACCTGAAAACACCAGAACAAAACCGTCCTGGTGTTCCTCCATGCTCACATGCATCATAACCTTCCATTTTCACGACTGACCAAACTTACCAAACTCCAAAGTGGAAAAAAGTGAAAATGCAGACTTTATCCACAGACTAATTCATTTCTAATGCTTCTCTTCCTCTAGTCTTGGCCTCAGACATTCCACCCACAAACTGTCTGATGTATATTGTACATAATGCATTTATATTACATTTTTACATTTCGTCATTTGGCAGACGCTTTTATTCAGATTGGATTATAAAAAGAGCGTGCAGCCGAAGGCACAAAAGTGTTTGATCAACGTGTAAGGGTTCATAACCTAAAAGAGTCTTGTGCTGGTTTCCTCCAGTTCCTGAGTAGTCTAGTCTACAGCTAAAAAGCACTAATTCAAAAAATCAGAGTGAGCACCTGGCAAAGTGCACAAACTCTGCATGAAAGTTTAATAAATCAAGACGTAATACAGTACATAGAGCAATCAGTGTAGAGAAATAAAGCATTGTCCTACTGAATCTTTCCAATTACAGTCTCTCCATATCTGTGCATTTGAGTGGATCAGTTATTATCAAGCTTTTGGGGAAACAGATTTTTAAACCCCACTTGTATACAGTATAAACACACAAGTTCCTCCAAAACTCTCATGTTCATGGGGTTTAAAAGTTCATCCATAGAGCTTGAATACTTAAGAGTGTATCCAGGATCAATTTCAGGTTTGTTTTCACACCGACAAATTCCTTTTGCACTGCGGATCGATATGTGCAGTTTCATATGTCGTTCCTGCTATGAAAATCTTTTATAAATAGGAGATGATACTGTAGGTAGGCAATGTAAGTGTTCTTATTATCGATTATTAAGCTGTATTATTTATTTCATTAGTATTACAGTTAATTGACACCGATGAAGAGGTAAAGACATTCAGACATTCAAAGCCGAAGCCTTACTGTACTGTATATGCAACGTGACTCGGGGTGAATTTTTATAAGTGTACTCGGTCTGTGGTTTTTAATGCTTGTTATTTAACACCTAGCCCTGGGAGAACCTGGTTTTCACACGTGGTGAGATCCAAGCTTTAAGTTCTATTGATCAGGAGTGACAGGTTTTCTGAGATGGTTTTCTAAGTGGTCTGAAATTACAATTTGGACCGTTTATAGCCTGGTGTCTCTTTGCTCTTTTTCTTCTAGTTTTAAATCTGCGAATGATTTTGGAAAACATTTACTATAACAACACAAATACTGAGTAATACAGTTTCAATCACAGAGATCAGGGCCTTTATTAAACTCAGGATACTGAGGAACTAAAAACTACGGATGGTCATTTCTGTAGCATTGGTGGTTTAAACAGGGACAGGTTGCCAACCCCATCCAGAATTTGGCACAGACGAGGGCGGAGTTACTTGTATGGGCAAAGGGTTAAGGGCCCAACAGTGGCAGTTGCCGTGGCAGAACTTCAACACCTGAACCTCTGATCAGCAACCAAGAACCTCAACCTTCACCACTGCCTTGAGGATATCATTAACCTATTAACGCTGCATATCTACCTTAAACAGATACTGTGTTAATGTGAGAAAGCAAAATTTCCACCAACTAAGGTAAGAGAACAGGAAATACTCTTACTGGTTAAAATGTTTAAAGTTCGAGTGCAATAGAGCTGATGAAATGCAGAGATCCTAACTCGCAGTTAAAAACCTGTGGAAAAAATATTGCATGGTATAATACTGTACTTAGGATTAATGGACAATAAAAATGCTTTCATTTGAAAAAACATGTGGTGTTTCATAAAAAATTTTAATAAAATGTAAAACAATGATGCGCACACAAATCTGATGTGAAATGAACAGATTATGCATGGTGTAGGTGTTATTATTATTATTATTATTATTAATAGTAGTAGTAGTAATAGTAGTATTGTTGCTGTATTATTGCTAAATGAACAGATTATGCTTGGTGTAGGTGTTATTATTACTATTATTATTATTATTATTATTATTATTATTATAGATTATTATCGTGTTATTGCTATGCCACTGACAGTTCCTAAAGTATTAATTAGTGTGTAAAAAGATTCTGTTTTGTAGTGTCTATATCTTCATCTTCATGGACTATTATACTGTAAAGTTAAAGATTTGTGATTTTTAAGAATTTTAAGAATTTTATTTGTCACATACATGGTACAATAGAGCAGTAGTGAAATACGATTGTGACAAACTCCAGACTGTGCAGATTTATAAAAAATGAATAACAGATAATAAAAAAAACACTTTACTAAGAATAAAAGAAAGAGAAGGTTTAAGTCTTGAAAACGTATACATAGTTGGGGGGGGATAGGGATGTTGAAGTAGTTCAGCACCTGCTAATGTCCCTACTTCACCTCAATATGATCTAGTGCTAGGTTTGGCAGAACCTGCATGTCTGTTTTTTCTTACTGCTCCCCGCTTCTTCCTCCAGGTTCCATCTCGGTGAACGGCCGCAGCACGCCCTTCTTTACCAACGAAGGCAGTGAGATCCTGGACCTGGACGGTGAGATGTACCTCGGCGGTCTCCCTGAGGAAAGCAAGACCCTTCCTCTGCCCCCCGAGGTCTGGACAGCATCTCTGCGGTTGGGCTTCGTGGGCTGCATGCGGGACATGTTCGTGGACGGCCGGAGCCGGGACCTGCGGCGTCTGTCCGAGCTGCAGAGTGCCGCAGGCGTCAGTGTCTCCTGTACGCGCGAGACTCACCGGCGCTGCAGCACCGAGCCCTGTTCACACGGCGGCCACTGCCATGAAGGCTGGAATCGCCACGTGTGCGACTGCACCGGCACCGGATACCTGGGGCCCAACTGTGAAACCGGTAAGGGTGAAGAGGCTTTAGGGGTGAAGGGTACAGCGGAGAAGGGAGTTCGGTAATGCATCGTCCTGATTGTGATCTGCACAGCAATGAGTAATGCCACATGATCTCTGAAGCTTACAGAAATGGAATCTAATTCACGGTGACACAAATTCACTTTGCCCTTTTGTTTGTGTTCTGGTGGTGCTGTACGATTTCTAACTCACTCCTGCCATCTGTTGTCCGTAAGCGGAATATCAATGAGGGAAACTCAACCTTAGTGGTTGTCTAATGAAGACCAAATGTACAGTACAGTATACATACAGTAAGAGGGATCAACTATTAGTGCTGTTATTATGGGATGAGATCTTGGTTAACCTAAAATGACATGTAATTTATAATTAATAAGCTGGACTGTACATAAGTGCAATTTTATTTATGGATTTATTGAAACATTTTAAAGGCATTATAAAATAACGTGACCGATTCAAGACATATTTATCCAGTCGTCATTTGTGACTGATACTGTGTGTGCATGGAATATATTTGTCTTTTTTAGTAAGTTTAAAGTGAAGCGTTCTTCTAATCAGTGTAAAATCCATTAGCGGATAAGACAGAGCTCTTTTCACAGAGTTTAAAGACTGTATTTTGTTTTGTATGATGATTTATTGCTGTGATACTGATCACTAATTTTCTTCCGGAGAAATCATCATTTTTTGTCTTTTGTTTTTCATTCTCAGATGCTAATCTGCACTGACAAAATCAAAAACAAAAGAACTGTTTAGCACCAACTGTACCAGTGTTGTGTTATTACTGTACGTATAGATCAGAAAGAGGCGATGCGCTTTAACCTGTTCCGATATGACAGCACATTGCGCAGCGAGACAGGAAATCACACTGGCTGTAAGTTCTGTCGGCCCGCTGGTTGTTTCCACCTCATCTCTGCATGTTCCTGTTTCTGTTACATTCGCACACATTCGAAGCAGATTTCTAGTAATCTCAAGGAAACGATACACGTCTATTTTAACCTGTGATTAAATCCGAATTAGCTCGCTCACCGAGAAGCTCAACCTTATCCGTGTCGTACTGCGTATTCTTATTCGCCATGAGCGTGCTCATTAAGCAGAAACTCCACTGATGTGTGTTCGGTTCACGTTGGTCACACACTCTTCTCATACAAGAGTGCTCTGATTGTGCAGCGGGTGGCCGCAGAGTGTTAATAATCATACATGAGCCTTATTCTGTACTATTAGGCCGGTGTTATGAGAAAGGATTTCTTCACTCAAATATCTGAGGTCTGTAAGGAATAAACCAGAATGTGGATCATGAAACATGATCAAAAATGCACCATAATGAACCCCTATTGTCTATGAAGGTATTTTTTAGTTGTGGTACTGTACTACCAGTATGACTTGGTGTTTCTCCTGTGCAGAGTCTACAGTGCTGAGTTATGACGGCAGCATGTTCCTGAAGGTGCTCATGCCTCGCGTCATGCACACGGAAGCCGAAGACGTCTCGCTACGCTTCATGTCCCAGAGGGCTTACGGTCTGCTTATGGCCACCACCTCCTCAGAGTCTGCCGACACCCTGCGCCTGGAGCTGGACGGGGGAAAAGTCAAACTGACCGTCAACTTAGGTAACCTTCGACCTCTGACCCTGACATTGCCTGCTCTCTGGAAGATGTGCACAGACGTTAAGAGTGCTGAGGGTAGAGTCAGCAGGTGGCACTGTTCATAATCTCATGGGGTTCTGTACTTCCCAAAATGACTCTTCTCTTCTCTTCTCTTCTCTTCTCTTCTCTTCTGTTTCTTTTCTTCTGCTCTCTTTTCTTTTGTTTCTTCTGTTCTTTTTTCTCTGTTTCCTCCTTTTTCCTACTCTTATCTTCCCTTCAGTTCTTCTTCTCTTGTCTTGTCCTTAGTTTTTTATTTTATCATCTCTTCTCCTTCTTTTTCTTTGTTCTTTTTCTTTCTCTTCCTTGTTCTTTTTCCTTCTGTTTCTTCTCTTATTCTTTGTTTCTTCTCTTGTTCTTTTTTTTATCTTTTCTTTCATCTCTTCTTTTATTTGTTCACTTCTCTTTCCTTCTGTTTCTTCTTTCTCACTTCTTTTCTCAACTCTTCTCCACTATTCTCTTCTCTTGTCCTTTGTCTCTTCTCTTCTCTCTTCTTCTCTCCTCTTTTCTTCTCGTTTTCACTCCATCCCTACAGCCTTCAACGGCTATCGTGTCTGCAGCCCTGGAGCGGACAGCCAGGAGACCAGCTCGCTTACAGGATTTAGCTTAGTGCATAATAGGACTTTGAGCTGTGAAATCCACTTGTGTTATTTTAAGTCATCGCTCGCCAGCGCCCCCTCACTGTCCCAGGAGATGCATTTCTGCTCTCTGCGTTTCAATGGAAGTTGCGTGGAAGTTAGTGAGATGTGCTGAGATCAAAGCCCTCGTCTCCATTCTACTAGCTGCACAGTGTAAATAATCACATTTCGGGCGCACATCCCAATCTTACGCAAATACCATTCTGGCCCTGATACCTCCCATATAAATATCTTATTCAATGTAGCGTATCCCAGTTAGGCTCTTATTCCAATTACCCGAACCCAAGAGAAAATAGATTGCATATGCCTTCAATAAGCCAGAAATGGAAAGCATGAAAACACCTTAAATATTTGATGTGGCTCCAGCATTTGTGTGATTCTGCGGCGTGTGGCAGGGGGTTGAAGTGTAGACGACATGCATCGCTCAGCCTCGGGCTGGAAATTGAGATCTACCAATTAGAGGATTTACACTCCATTTCATACAGACCTGCCACTGATTTCTACTAAACAACATAGTTGTGTAGATTTGAACAAAAAGAAAGATTTGTTTGGGAAAAGCAAAGTCACATTAGGATATAAAAGTACATTCATACGTTTAATTCCATTACTCCAGCTTTAGTTCGTTAAGCAAATGGACGGCCATGGACAAGATTCTGACACATTTCAATTTAAGTTGATTTTAATGGAAATCTATAGGAAGTTTTTAGTTAAACATTCATTCAAAACCTGCATGAGACGGCTTTGTGAGAGAGAAGAATTTGGGTGAAAATTAGGGAGAAAAATGGGGAAGTCACTTAAATAACTAATCACTTAATTAATTAATCACTATTGATAATGATAATCAAACGATCCTATGTTGGAAAGTTGGAAAAGATTCAATCAGTGAAGCTTTCACACTTATTTAAGGTTAGCTGAAGTGCTGATATGGAAGAGAAAACAACAATAACAATGCTCTTATCAATTTAATTGGATTTATTAATATCTGTAATACAAATATGCAGTTTATTAAACAGTTTACTGTTGTTGTTGTTTTATTATATATATATATTTATTATTATTTTATTTTTTTATAGTCTACCCAGATGCCTTGTGATGGATTGGCACCCCGTCCAGAGTGTGTCTTACCTCATGCTCTAAATCTTCTGGGATATAAGGTCTAACCCCCCCTAGCATTAGTTTGTTTTTGTGTGTGTAACAGTAAGCACACATTACTGTATGTACAGTACTGTACACTGTGGCAGTGTTGGGTGTAATGCGTTAGAGTACTTGGATGACTTTTTTGATGTAACGAGTAATCTAACGCCTAAGCTCAGCCATTTACAGTAAGTACTCAGTAAAGTTATTTAGTTATATTTTCAAAAATGTAATCCGTTATTCAGACAATTTATGTAATGCGTGAGCCAGACAGCAGTGATTCTGTTTGTGGGTGTGTGTGTGTGTGTGTGTGTGTGTGGGTGTGTGTGTAAGTCATCCTACAAGCCCCGCCCTCGATAACCCGCCCTCCTCTGTTATTCCTGCTGTTAGTAGTTAACAGATTTTGGGCCAAACTTGGCTGAGTGATGAGGGTAGAATAATTATAAAAGTCTTGACTAAAACAACATGCATGAGGAGTCACAACGGAGTTTTCATATTCTGCAATGGAAAAGTACTCGAACTAGTTACTTTTATCAGAAAGTAACGCTGTAATGTAACTGAACAGTAATTTTGTAATGTAATTAGTTACTTTAAAAAGTAACGTCCCCCAACACTACACTGTGGTAGTACTGTAGCATTGTCACACAGCTTAATGAAGAGTTTATAAAGATTGCTAATGCAACACTCCATGTTATTACTGTCTTAAAAATCTCATCATTTTGTAGCACGATATTTCCGTACTTGTTTAAAAGACAAAAATATTTATAATGTGATGACAGATCTTCTTATTTTAAAAAAATTATTCTCTTATCTTATTGTCGTGTTGAAGTTTCAATATCAGTTCCTTCAGCTCAAACTTTCAACAGTTTTCTCTTCTGAGCAGCTTTCTTCTCTCTCTCTTGGTTTGCCTCCTAAGCGTAGACAGCGAGGGTTGAAGTTAGATGGCTATTCTGTGGAACAGTAAGAAACTTCAGGTTAAGTTGGGACATCGTTCTGGGCAAAAAAATTTTGCTATAGTTTATAAATAAACTTTTCACTAGAAGTTCGTCTTGTTTTTCACTCCTTTCCTCAACTAACAAAGTTAAAGGTAAGAAAAGGTTAAAAGTAAAAAAGATGCCCCTCTACTATTTTCTGAACATTTTTCCATCTTTTGCACTTGTGATAGTTTCTCACATGGGATCATATAGTTTATAATATATAGTCTAAAATAGAGGTAAGATATAGGAAATGTGTCAAGATTCTTGTTCATGGTAACGTTCGAATGCTAAAGATGAAGTTGGTTAAAAAATACATACACCTTATACAGTAATATTCTGTTGTTCATCCGATGTATTAGTCTCTAAGATTTGGCTCAACATTATCTGGAATAATAAGGATCTTACTCAGAGCGAGAGTCATTAGTGAAAACAGATTTACCTGTGTGTGTGTGTGTGTGTGTGTGTGTGTGTGGCAGGTCAGAGATGCTGGTCCCTGGCTGTCTGTGCTCACTCTTCTGTAGTGGTTGACAGCTGGAGAACTCACCACAGCCAAAAGTGCTTTCATGCTTTATATCAATCCATACTAACCTATGTTTGTGAAAATACCAGCACTTTTCCTGCTTTCTCCTTATTTTAAGGCAGTATGGGAGCATATATACTGTATACTGTAGACTCACCGATTATGTGTGTACTATCAAATTTGACATAATGTCGTACAGAACTACAGTGTTCTAGTGAATTCTTTCAAATGTGTAAAGCAAAGCAGGAAAAATGACGAATTGGTTCCGCCAGCATTGTTGCACTTGGCTGTTGGTGCAGGCTGCCCCTTTTCTTCCCCTTTGGCTCCACCCACTTCAGGAGACTTTGAAGGGACAGAGCGGTCGTCTCGACAAGTAGCTTCTGCTGTTCACCTGAGCCCGTGTATATTAAGTCTGATAGAAGAAGGTCGTTAAAGTCAGTGGCGGCTGGTGGGGGGAGGGGGGGAGGGGCAAACCAAATTAAAATGTAACTTTTAATAATCACCTCTAAATAGCCATTCATCCGGTGATTAAGCTACTAGTATAAAATAAAGGCATGTCTCACATCGCATCCAGTCAGCAGCTCCGCTTGCCATAAGAAATGCTGGAAAAGAACCGAGTGTAAGCTCGGCCGTGATCACGTGACTGCTGCTTAAATAGAATATCAGGTCAATCTGGTCCAAGCTCTTTAACTTTTTTTCTTTCTTCATGCGACCGCCTTGCGAAGGGATATTTTAGCAAAGAAATCACAGAATTCGTTGAGAATGGTCCAATCACATGAGCCCAAATATTTAAAAACAATATTGATTTGCTAAGAACAAGCGTGGGAGGTTTCGGTTAAAGTAAACAAATACTAAGTTACTAGTCTGATCTACAGTTTCAGTGCTTCTACTAATGAAAAGGGATCATCACAGGAAACCCGGAGTTGATATTTCCAGGCCAGTTTGTTCTCAAAGTGTCTTAGCACAATTGAGTTTTATATACAGTATATACTGATCAGTGACGGCATTAACACTATACAGTATAATGTAACACATTGATATTAATGATCAATTATATACCAATAATCTGGTGACAGGAACTTGGAGAAGAAACTTAATGAAGTGGCACATAAGCTGCACATGTTATACTCCCAGTCATAACACCCACTCATCAGTGTAACCGCAGTGCTGAGAATGATCCCAAACCCAAATCAAACTTAAAATCTCCCAAAAAGATTTTACCCCAAAAAAAATCCAGATTTACAAAAACAATGTTTTTCAAACTCTTCTGTATGTTAATAAACATCAATCACATACATTATTGAGCACATGCAACATTTAGTCATGCCCCACACGCCCTATAAATCAAGTCAAAGCCCATAGAAGACATAATGAAGCGTAAAAGATAAACCAGAACCAAAAGAGCGCCTCTTAATGGTGGCATGCGTTACCTCTTTTGGTTACCTTAGACACTTTTTCTCTTCCTCCTTTTATAGACTCCCATTTGTATCGGCAAATTGACTAGTCAGAAATGTTTATATTCATTTATGCATTTAAAAAGAAATATATAAGTAAAAGTAAAAAAAAAAACTAAATATAATGTATATAATCTATAAATAATAATTGCAGCGACTCATTGGCACTTCTGCACCGATCAGTCAGTGTCACTTTAATGCGTCTATGCAAATGTACACCAACTCAAGGGCTCTAACTAACTAACTATCTAAATCTCTGTTAGTCTTGTTGCTCATTAATTGTAGTAGCTTTACCAGATGAAATGCCTACAAGGTAAGACGACCTAATAGGCTGGTGACGCACTGTAAGAAGGCTGATGTGCACGTGTTCAGGTGTCACAAGCAGAAAGTCACCGGTCGAGGACACGCCGGACTTTCCGAGCTCCCGTGGGTGTGCAGCCGTGTGAAAGGGGCAGGGTTGACTCTCAGCTTGTCCCCGGATGGTGCGCTTCATGCAATGCTGTTTGCTTGTCTGCAGATTATACCTTGAAGGATGTCTTTTTTGTTATGATTTTTATACCTTTGTTTGTCTGTTTGTTTTTTTTATCTTACCATCTCACTCTCTCTCTCTCTCCACCAGATTGTATCGGGATAGACTGTAACCTTAGTAAGTGTTCCCTTTTTTCATACAAGAAATGATTAGTTTTTTTGCAATTCTGTTTCTGTCAATCACTTCTGAATCCTCTCTCTCTCTCGCTCTCTCTCTCAAAATATTAACCTTGCTTCTCTTATCTGATTGTATCCCCCTAACCCCCTCCCCCTTCCTCCCTGTCACTCAAACACCGCATCTTTTTGTGGAGTTTGATAGTCGGAGAGGGAGGAGAGCGAACCGCTGAAGTGTTTCAAATTAAGCACAACTGTCCACTTAATGCTTCCTTTTTATAGCAGCCTGACTTTCTCAGTTTTCAAACGCTGTATTATGATCCCCTGAGCCTTCAGTCTGTAAGTGGAAGTGTATTATACTACAGAAATAGAAGTGCTATGCAGCAAGATATGTCGAAATTGTTTAGTTGGCGTAGACAAGGTGCACAGTCTCTCTTAATTACAGGACGCTAACAATCATGTGACTGAGAGATTAGAATACATGAATGGTGCTGATCTAATCTCTCAAAATCTAAATCCATGAATATTATTATTATTATTATTATTATTATCATTATTATTTCTGTCATTTATGATATATTGTAAAGATCTGGGAAAAGTTTTATAATATTCGTACACTAGAAATTAACTCACACCGTCTTTCTCACCTAGTTGATTTTTTTATCCGAGCTAGAATTGTTTCTTTTTTATTTATTTATTTCATTTAGTTACCTACTTACTTATTTCCTATGGTAAACAATAGAAGCATGTCCAAAAGCATACCTATCAATATACAGTATTTGAACAAAGAATCCATACTTGATCGAAACAAGCTGCAGACTGTACTGTTTGTTTAATGAACGTATGATGGGTGTTCAAGTCAAACCGGGACATGTGATAAGATTTCTTGTGAATGAAGGAGTAAAACTGCTTTACATTCCTAGAAGACTTTAAGTACAGTATGGTAATGAGACTCTTGGCATAAAGAATTTGAATGGTGCAAACGTTTGTGCAAAAGCTGTACGTCTGGGAATGACGATCTCGGCTGAGGTGGTTCTGAGCTCACTGAAGCCGTTCCCAAGAGCATTTGATTAGGTACTGTAAATGTTCTTAGGGAACATTCTATAAGTCGTTTTCACATGTTTGGATTGTTCATTGAGTTCCTGCGTTTTAGATGTAAAGCAAGTAGGAGTGATCATGGATCATGGTACTGAGAAAACCTTAATGGTATCTAAACATTAGTGAACCGCTGGGATAAGTGCATTATTATAGTTCACTCTAATAACTGTGTTCTGTTATTCTGCACAGTCGAAAGTCCTGGTTTGACTTGAACGCCCCATTGTATATTCCTGACTTTCAACTTCCTATTATGGAGATAATCTAAAAAAATATTACATAGATACCATTTTGTTTGGGGCTATGACATTATTAATGTCGTCCAGCACCACTGAACTCCATGGACTTCTGAGATTTTATTTTAATTTTTTTCAATTGTAATTATCGTCCATGAAGCTGTGAGATCTTAATGCTTCATGGCAGTGGTATAAATAGAAACATTATAGTTTGAGAACATAAAAATCATTCATTTAGCTGCTGTGCCCATCAGAATAATAGGGATAGTGGAAATATTTCACATTTTAAAGCAAATGGACCTCTGCTTCATTTGTTCCATGTGATGCTCTAAAATACAGTAAATACAGTAACAGAAGGGGGTGAATATTTCAAAACAGTAATTTGCTTCAAGAAAATTTATGTACTGTAAGTCCTATAGGCGATACTAAGGCAAACTAATCACACATACTGTAAAGATGAAAAGAATGAGTAACTCTTTTGGGGAAATGTTTGTCTTTCATCTTAATTCTTATATGAAACAATGTATCTGGATTCCCTACTGGTACATCCTGCGTTTTTTTTTTTGGTTTTGTCTTTAATATGAGCAACAGTGATTTTCTTGGTACCATCTTTTCCCCTGACATACAGTACAGTAACTGCCCAGTGTTGTGGAGTTTGCACTGCTACGTAACAGCTCTGTCCTGAAAACGTATAATTAAAACCAGACGCTTGTGTTATTTTATTCCTTTATATTTTTAGACAGTGGCTTGAGAGCCAAATTATTACAATAATTACAAAGTGCCACAGTCCCTTTACTAATCATTAATTAACCTGCCTGCTTCTAGAGGGAAAAAAGGAGTTAAAATTAACGTTGAAAAAATGATTTGTGTATCAACATATTTAAATGAGGGGCAAAATTTCCAGTTAAGTAAAAAACAGAAGTTTAACAAAATAATGGTAGAAATTGTAGAAATTAGAACATTTATGTCACACCTCTTAAATAGAATTAAGCAAATGTACAAATGCCAGGTTTCTATATACGTAGGTGTATATTCAGTCAAAGCTTGTTGTTTGCTTATTTCTTTGTTTTATCTCACCTATTAAATTATTCTTAAATTCATTCGATTTATTATTGTCTGCATACACATTAGTGTAGCTTTTACATACTTACACGAGGTGATAGCAAGAAGACTTTTCAAGACTAGTTTTGTAACATGCCAACAGATGGCAGCACAAGACTGTATGCCCAGTAACAGGTAGCACCATCGGCTGGAGACATGAGTCAGTGTGCCAAAAGACATCGTCCTGTGTACATGGGGGACTGTACAACTGGTGCTATTTTGACTACCTGCTATTTTATCAAAGAGAGAAAGTGAAATTCTGCATGAAACTGGGCAAATCTGACTGCAGAGACATTTGACATGATGCGGCAAGTCATGTGGCGATGTTGCAGTGAGTCGTTCGAAGTGGAACACATGCTTCAAGAATGGAAGAACATCACTGAAAGAAAATAAGAGATCAGGACCATCTTCAACAAATTCAACCCTGAAAATGTCCAAACCATTCAGCAACTTGTGCGTGTTGATTGTCTGAGAACTGGCTTATCTACTGTAACTATATCAGCTAAGAATATAAAAAGCAACTTAATAACTTTCATTAACTTCCGTCTGATGAAAAGCATAGAGAAGTGCATTCCTGAAAACGAGTAATGAGTGAAGTGTATATATTTTTTTATTTAAAGAAATAGGAGCTAAAAGCTCACAAAGCTAATATGAACACTATAGAGTGCACAGTGAGATTCTTTTACATCTTTTACAAACAACATAGCTTAAGTGTTATCTTACAAAGTGAAGGCCAGTCTTTGATCTAGTTCTTGGATAACTACACATTATAGCAAAACCGACATAAATCTATTTGATTCAATTCATAATCAACTAATTGGGGTTAAATGCCTTAGATGCTCAAGTAATCCAAGCAGAATTGAATCACTTTGGGGGTCACTAGGTACATTTCAGGTAGTGCATGTTCCCATTATGTGTTAATTAATAGAGCTGAAACTGATTAACTGAACTTTAAGTGTTCAACATTGAATGTAATAATTATTCAACCTTTATTATGAGTTAAAAATAATGATGAGTAAAATGCCAAGTATAGTGCATCCAGCTTTTTATTACAACATGGGGTCATTGGGTGTTTCGTGTCTTTGGACAACCTTGCTTTGGTGGTGGGTGTAACATAAATTCTGTAGATTACTCTGTTCATCCTATAGCCATGCCAACATGCCTTATGCACCCAGAACCATACACGCCTCACACAGGGACCTAGTCGTTACCTGTCATCTCCTTTATATGGCCTCTCACCATTGATGACAGTATGAAAGATAAAATACTGTATAGAGCTTAACAGGTGACAAAAGTTTAAGTAAGTTAAGTCTTTATTTGTCACATACTGTATGCATTACTGCACAGTAAAATTCTTTCTTCGCATATCCCAGCGTAACAGGGGTCAGAGCACAGGGTCAACCAGGATACAGCGCCCCTGGAGCAGACAGAGTTAGGCCTTGCTCAAGGGCCCAACAGTTGCAGCCTGCTGGAGCTGGGGTTTGAACCGTCAATCTTCTGATCAGTAACTCAGAGCCTTAACCCTCTGAGCCACCACTGCACTGAGTCTAAAGTCTTAGAATATGAATTGTGCACGCTTCCTTTTTCAAGTTCTATTTATTTAGCTATTTATGGCCAGCAGATGTGTCTTTTCCTGAAGTTGCAGACAATTCATCCATCAATCAACGATCAGTCTTTCCACGTACTGTACAGCCTTCTTTAAATTGTGTGTATACCTAACAAATGGTTCACTATGGCTAAGAGTCTCATTACTGTTCTGTCCTTGAATGCTTCTCAGTCAGTCTTTATGCATGAGAAATTTTTTAATCAAGTCCTGGTTTGACTTGAATGACCCTCGTATATAGTTTCACTAGGTACATAGTGTTCTAAACATTGCCTCCTTGACATCATTGAAATCTACTTCCCAGCTCTTTTGTTCCGTTGTCATGGATGCAAGCCTATCAACGACAAAAATATAATTGGTTGAAATGTTGAATTAGATGAAGTGTTGACTTTTTCCTGAGAATCCAATTTTTTATGTATACAGAGTTAGAGAGCGAGAGAGATTTATGTGTATGTAATTGAAATATGGAATTCATATTGAAATGCCCTGGTCTTTGACAAGCCTCATAGTAGACACAGCTCATAAAAAGAAATATATCAATTAAATTTTGTAATGTATTTTGTCCTGGGATTTAGGCGTGGCTGTGTCCTGTAGATATCTATACAGTATGATCTATAGGATATGGCCATACATTAACGGTCCTGCTCCAAACCACCAGATGGCAACATTCACCAAGAAGTTAAAACCTCTGCCGTTTTCCTGTTCTAGACAGGAATCTTCCCCAGCACAAAATATTGTTGACACTGATTAAAGAAATGAGACGTATATTGTGTTAAAAGATGTATGACTTTAATTAAAGCGAGTTTGGATAAATGTTATGAGACTATGTTCTGTCAGTGAACATATTACAGCAGTATAATAATTCCCTCTTCTGTGCTTGTGGAGAATGTACATACGATAAGAGAGCTGCGCTGCAAATTCTGCTCGACGCTCCCACCCTTTTATCATTGGGTGTCACAGGCATATTTAGACTGATGGAAGTTTTAATGATGCTAAAATGTTCATTAACTTTTAAATAGGCAGAAATCGCCGGTAGTTAAAGCAAATTACACTAAATTAGAGCCCTCTGCCATCTGCTAGAAATCCCTTTTTGACCTCAGCATGTTGTGCATTTTAAGCAGCTCAGTGCTATCGTATATGTGTGTGTGTGTGTGTGTGTTCAAGAAAAGTAATCACATAGACATTTAACTGTAGATGACATTTTTGTTTGTGTAATGCACTAAAATTATGCACAGCATTCAAGATTTGTCTACAGTAAAAAGATTTATTTTATTATTTGTTGCATAAGATACACATCATATTATATTACACTATGACATGTTCACTGATTAAACATAATCATACCAAAGGTTCTTTGAATGCTCGATTTGAATTGGTCATTGAGTTGAACGTTTATTAAGCTTCCATATTTATTAACTAATATTAGTTCAGGTCCTAATACGCTATTTCATGTCTACAGTATATATTTATTTTGTTTGTTTATATTTAACAAATGTGTGTGTGTGTGTGTGTGTGTGTGTGTGTGTGTGTGTGTGAGAGCAGTGTAAGATTATAGAATTTATAGAATTTTTTATATTTGCTTATTTTTTCTTAAAATTTTGAGAGAGAGAGAGAGTGTTAGAAGTTTCTATAATGTTGGTAAAAACAGGAACTTGTTTAATGGATGTTTCACAATTTTCAAACACATAAATTTTAAGAATAAAAAAAAAATTATGTTTTTTTTCGATATGCAGCTGTTGCAGTAGAGATAAAAGAGAAATATAACACTTTACGAACTGCACTCTGTCAGCAATTACTTTCCTATAAAAGCCCATAATAATTTATGCTTTACTTCATATATTCATATTCACCTGTAGAACTGTTTTAAGGTCAGAGAACTGAAATCTACGTCCCTAGAACCCCTTCATTCCTTTTCCTGGTTTAGTAAGTCACTACGCTATTGAAGTCTGTGCATGTCGGAGGAAACTTTGAGACCGACTAGACTTCTGCTGTGGCAACACAATGTTCTTTGCATACTGTAGCTAAGGACTTGCTGTACAGGCCCCTGCCCTCGTATCCTTTACCACCAAGTTCCCATCGAATCATGACAGCTTTCCTTTCTGAAGATGCCGTGTAGTGGCTGCATTTCTCTTTTACTACACAAAAGGAAATCCATGCCAAGATACAGTATATGCATTTACAGTACCTACATAGGATTAGTTATGGGTTGCAGTATGCAAGTATATTAATGAGTTTATTTATTTATTTATATTTCTAAAAATGGTGAATTATCAATATTCAGTAAAGAAGCAGAGTAATTTTCAAATTTCAGCTGTTGTAGCCAATCTCTCTCAAGGTTTCATATGTTATAAGATGCTTTTCTGCCCACCACCATTGTAAATAGTGTTTATCTGAGATGCTGTAGGCTTCCTTTCAGCTCGATCCAGCCGGCCTTTCTCCTCAGAGCTTTCTCATCAGCAAGGCATTTTACAGAACTATATCTAACCGGATGTTGAATTAATTCAGATTGATATAAATCAGTCTGCTAAGAAACACCTTGATGGACACCTCGTGGTTCAGGTCTGATTACGAGCACCACAATGCCTATAGCCATGCACAGCAGTTTGCATGATGTAGCCGGTGTATTAGTTAAAATTAGTTAAAGTTAAAGTTTAAAAAATAATACCTATTGTCTTATTTTGAATCAAAAGTATCGAATATATAGATGGACATCAGAAAATTCTTCTGACGCAGAAGCGGTAAGCAGCATGTGTAACAATGACTCTGGGGAATACTTAACTAACTTAACTGAATTATGGATCTGTATCTGCATAAAATTAAACAATTGCATTTTTGGCTGATTGGTGGCTCACATGACTGAGCAATCCGCTTCAAGTGTCTGTTGAGTGCAGATTTTTTTTAAACCACTATAAATTACTCAGTGTCCCAAAAGCATCCATACATATACTGTGTGTATATATATATATATAGTACTGTGATAAAAAAAAATTTTGAGGTGCCCCACATATCTTTATATTAAATTTAATAAAATGATGTAGATGAAATTAATGAAATGGGAACAAATGTTTTACTGCAACAGGATTAAAACTGCTCAAAGATAGAGGCAGCAACCTCAGCTGCAACCTCTCATCTGTTCTAACCAGTCCAAATTTAGCATCATCAGTATACTAATCACCTGTCTTACTGGGTCATGCCTTAAGTTAGATGCCTTTTGTTATGCTTCAATGATTTTGAGATCACTGTGTAGCTTCACTAACCCAAAACATCTTTGAAACTTCTCAGGTACAGGGACTGGACTGAAAATGAGTGCCAAAAACATGCCCAAAATCAGGGCATTATACTGTATGTCTGATATATAATGATTATATGTCATTAAATTATAGGGCTGTGCAGAAGTTATATATATATATATATATATATATATATATATATATATAATGTATATATATAAAATGTATAACATTTTGAGAATGTCTACATGTATGAAGACTTTTGTGACACTGTATTTTTGGACGTAATATAGTTATTAAAGCTTTATGAGATGATTATAATAATTTCTTAGACGAATCTAATTAACAAAGTTCCAGAAGGTGTGAGATCATTAATGTCCCTCCTCCCAGCAGCTTGCACATGTCTTTGATAGGAACAGAGAGGCTGGTTCTACTGTAATTAAGGCAAGCATACATCTCACATGTAGGATCTAATAAATATCCAACAAACGTCAGCAGCCATCCTTTCTCACTTCCAGTCTTTATTATTTTTCTTTTTTAATATACCCACACCAGGGTTAGCACTAGCCTTGCTGTTTGTGTTAAGTGAAAGAAGGGAGTCCATACACTGTATCTATATCTCTCTTACTAAAATTCTATTTGTGGTTGATGTTTGGGTGCATTGAAAGGGATGTTATTAGGTTTGGTGCTTTCTTGTTGCTTTAGGGTCTGAGAGGCTAGAGAGAACACGTGGAGGTGGTCAGCCTGCTTTGGGCCCTGAAGGAGAATATTAAAACACCGAAGCTGAGGAGAGCGAGTAATAAATAGGAGGTCCAACCTTCAGTAGGTGCTAGGAAGTACAGTATAGGCTGCTATACAGACAAGCCCCTAAGATATACAGTACAGTATGAAAGTTATTTATTACATAGTAATACCTTATTTTATGGTAGAATAAATGATGTTGAATAAATAAGTTATGAACAATTTCTGGCTCTTTGGGAAAAAAAAAAACCCACACGTGCTTACATTCCCAGTCTTCCTTATCCATTTAGCACAAAAAGAAAAATGTTCATCTTTATCGTTTTTTTTCTAACAATGATTATTTTGACAAATTGTACCGACACTTTCCTTTATTAAAAACAGCCAGACAAAATGTCAGAAAATGTCAAAATGATGTAAGAAATGAAACCTGACAGTGTGCACAGGTACAGGAAAATAATTAATGATAGGGTTGTGCAATGCAAGTTGGTCAATCATCTTTCATTATCAGGACATCCCAATTATATATTTTTCTTTTTACCACAGCAATAGGTGACATGGTGGTGTACAGTAGTACTGTAGTTGGCAGTGTCGCCTTGCACCGCCTTGATTCGATTCCCACCTTGAGGTTTGTGTCCATGTTCTTCCTGTGCTTGGTGGGTTTCCTCAAGGTTGTCCGGTTTCCTCCCACAGTCCAAAGACATGCAGATTAGGCTAATAGGCGTTCCCAAATTGGCCGTAGTGTGAATGAGTGTGTGTATGTGTGATTCGCTCCCCATCCAGACTCCAGACACCCTGCGACCTTGAATACAGGGTAAAGCGGTACAGACGATGAGTGAGTGAATGAGTGATCACAGCAATATTGCAATGTTGCATTTTTTACATTAAAATGTTTATATACAGAAAAAAAGAAAAAATCTCTATATATTTTAGATTCATTACACACAACTGAAGTAGTTCAAGCCTTTTATTGTTTTAATATTGATGATTGTGGCATACAGCTCATGAAAACCCAAAATCTCCAAGGCCATCATTGACACCCTCAAGCAAGAGGGTAAGACACAGAAAGAAATTTCTGAACGAATAGGATTCGTAGGAAAAGGATTCCCGACCAAGTATTGAGTGCATAACTGAACATAATTATTTGAAAGTTGACTTTTTTTGTATTAAAAACACTTTTTTCTTTTATTGGTCGGATGAAATGTGCTAATTTTTTGAGATAGGGATTTTGGGTTTTCATGAGCTGTATGCCACAATCATCAATATTAAAACAACAAAAGGCTTGAACTACTTCAGTTGTGTGTAATGAATCTAAAATATATGAAAGTCTAATGTTTATCAGTACATTACAGAACATAATGAACTTCATCACAATATGCTAATTTTTTGAGAAGGACCTGTATATATATTTTTTTTTCTGTCTTTACCTTATAAGGAAAAAAGTACTCTAATCTCATGTCAATAAAAAATAAAGTACTGCTGTATGACACTGACACAAGAGACTCCTTCCGTTGATGATAAATAAACATCTAGTTGCAGAACATTTCACCATGTCAGCGATTATCATTAGCTTAATAACACAACACGATTTTTTTTTAACAATTCATTATTACAGTAGTTTTCGGGTATGTGAAAATCATGGGAACTGTGTTACTATAGAAACAGTAACACAGGGGGGAAAAGTGCATTAGATTTGAATAATGCAAATTATTCAATATTTCTAATGTCAGAGCTGCTGTTATGGGAAGTTCATTAACACCTTCTAACCAATCAAAATCAAGAATTCAACAGCTGCGTGGTATCAAGTTGCTTAATAATCCCAGTTCACCCAGCTGCCCCAAATCTATAAAGGGATAGATTCCTTTTTTTTTTGGTTGTTGTTTTATTTAAATGAAGAAGACCATAATATCTGTAATCTGAAGTCATGGGAAGACATTCTGCATATTTCATCTGCCCTGAGACTTGTAAATCTTTAAGCGGATCTTCGTGCACACCGTGCAGCTGCTAAATAATACAAACACATTGACTGTAAGGTTATTACATGTCAGGAGATTTCCTGTTAGAAAGGAGCGTGTTAAAAAAAAAGTAGGGGAGGATTAGTAATCCATTATATATTACATTCATCTGCAAGGAGGATTGCAGTCTATGTCTTACGCCGTCAGCTTCGGGCTTCCCCTTGCTTTTCGGTTAAACCCGAAGTAAGAATTTAATGCTGTAATATGCAAATCGGTATGATGAAAGTGTGTGCGTGTGTGGGTGTGTGTGAGTGTCTGAGTGTGTGTAGCCTGCTAGTCTGCAGGGTACAGGACACTGTAGCGCATTGATGAGGCATGCAGGCAGCCCGAGGCGGTGTGTGACTTTGGCCTTCTGTGTGTAGGTAAAGGACCGGAGACTCTCAATGCAGGGCACAAGCTGAATGACAACGAGTGGCACTCTGTGAAGGTGGTGCGCCGGGGCAAGAGCCTGCAGCTCTCTGTAGACAATGTGACTGTAGAAGGTGGGTAGACTATAAACGCATTTACACACACATTATGCTATAAGCTATTTAGCAAGGCAGTTGGGTTATGATGATTTGGCACACCGGTGTACAGGATATAGAGTTAAACCTTGGATTGCGATGGTAAATCGTTCCGGAAGCATGCTCGTAATCCAAAGCACTCGTTTCTCGAATCGACTGAGAGTCAGAGACTCTGGAAACTGGATGTTTAACAAGGAACCTTTCTAATGACACTTGCGTTTGTCTCCTTTTGGGGATTTCGAGGAAATGTTACATTGCATTGTCGTTAAACAGATTCATCTCCCTTTTTAACTTTTTTTTTTATTCACAGGGGCCGTTACTAAAGAATAGTCACTACACTTGGGCACAAAAAAAAAAGACTAAACTAGTGATGCATGCACACTAGACAGATGATTACCCACAATCCCCCACTCACAACAGGGAAGAACCGTTGGCACAGTTGATGTTCATAATGTTCAGCAGTACTCGTATTTCAAGTTAAAATGTACAAAAGAAATTAAGTCTTCTTGCAAAACACTCGCAATCCAAGATTTTACTGTATTTAAAATTAAATGCAAAAATATTTTGGTATGATTCATAATTCAAAACTGTAAATATGAAAAAAAAAATAATAATTTTTGCAAATATTTACTCTTCACTCAAGCTTTTTCCTCACATTCTTCAGGCCAGATGAGCGGAGCACACACTCAGCTGGAGTTCCACCACATCGAGACTGGAATCATGACAGAGCGCCGCTTCATCTCTGTCATGCCGTCCAACTTTATCGGGCACCTACAGGGCCTTTCGTTCAACGGCATGCCCTTCCTGGACCAATGCAAGAATGGAGACATATCATACTGCGAGCTGAATGCCCGCTTCGGCATGCGTCGCATTGTAGCCAAGCCGGTGAGCTTCAGGACCAGAAGCAGCTACCTGGCTCTGTCCACTCTGCAGGCCTACACCTCCATGCATCTGTTCTTCCAGTTCAAGACCACGAGCCCGGATGGCCTGCTGCTGTTCAACTCAGGAGACGGCAGCGATTTCATCGTGGTGGAGCTGGTCAAAGGGTGAGTGCGGAGATGAAAACCTGATTACTTTCAGCGTGGCGCTTGTAGGGCCTGTGGGGAGATTTAAAATCCTTTTAGTTTAAAAGGTGAACATAATACATTCAGTTGACTATAAGTGCACTAAATGTATAGTGGAGGGAAGAAAAGAAAGGCGGATTAATAAATTCACTGAGATTGTGTGTTAAAAGAGGTGAATCAAGCCGTAAACACTACAGTATATTATACAGGGACTGTGGTCGAGGAGTGGCTCGATGACATTCCTGTATAGTAAAATATCTCCATACAGAAAATCAATGATTACCTACATTAAAAAAATAAATAAATAAATAAAGTTTATGTGCACCGCCTATCATACAGTACACGTCTCTGTGTGTGTTGTTATTATAGGAACATTATCATATTAGAAGGAGCTGCGTGATATACTGTAACTATGTAGATTGCATCACTCTGAAGGATGCTATTATACGTAGCAAGGCAATGAAGACGATCAGAATCGAGCACCGAACATCAGTGTACTGTAGTGCTGATGCAGTGTGTTATTATGTTCAATGTGTCTGTGTAACTATGGTACGGAAACATCTTGTACCTGTACGTATATTACTATAATCCACTAATTACCTGTATACACTATGTGAAAATATACAGTGGTGTGAAAAACTATTTGCCCCCTCCTGATTTCTTATTCTTTTGCATGTTTGTCACACAAATTGTTTCTCATCATCAAACACATTTAACTATTAGTCAAAGATAACACAAGTAAACACAAAATGCAGTTTTTAAATGAGGGGTTTTATTATTTAAAGGAGAAAAAAAATCCAAACCTACATGGCCCTGTGTGAAAAAGTAATTGCCCCCTGAACCTAATAACTGGTTGGGCCACCCTTAGCAGCAATAACTGCAATCAAGCGTTTGCGATAACTTGCAACGAGTATTTTCCAGCGCTCTGGAGGAATTTTGGCCCACTCATCTTTGCAGAATTGTTGTAATTCAGCTTTATTTGAGGGTTTTCTAGCATGAACCGCCTTTTTAAGGTCATGCCACAACATCTCAATAGGATTCAGGTCAGGACTTTGACTAGGCCACTCCAAAGTCTTCATTTTGTTTTTCTTCAGCCATTCAGAGGTGGATTTGCTGGTGTGTTTTGGGTCATTGTCCTGCTGCAGCACCCAAGATCGCTTCAGCTTGAGTTGACGAACAGATGGCCGGACATTCTCCTTCAGGATTTTTTGGTAGACAGTAGAATTCATGGTTCCATCTATCACAGCAAGCCTTCCAGGTCCTGAAGCAGCAAAACAACCCCAGACCATCACACTACCACCACCATATTTTACTGTTGGTATGATGTTCTTTTTCTGAAATGCTGTGTTACTTTTACGCCAGATGTAACGGGACACGCACCTTCCAAAAAGTTCAACGTTTGTCTCGTCGGTCCACAAGGTATTTTCCCAAAAGTCTTGGCAATCATTGAGATGTTTTTTAGCAAAATTGAGATGAGCCTTAATGTTCTTTTTGCTTAAAAGTGGTTTGCGCCTTGGAAATCTGCCATGCAGGCCGTTTTTGCCCAGTCTCTTTCTTATGAGTCGTGAACACTGACCTTAATTGAGGCAAGTGAGGCCTGCAGTTCTTTAAATGTTGTCCTGGGGTCTTTTGTGGCCTCTCGGATGAGTTGTCTCTGCGCTCTTGGGGTAATTTTGGTCAGTCGGCCACTCCTGGGAAGGTTCACCACTGTTCCATGTTTTTGCCATTTGTGGATAATGGCTCTCACTGTGGTTCGCTGGAGTCCCAAAGCTTTAGAAATGGCTTTATAACCTTTACCAGACTGATAGATCTCAATTACTTTTGTTCTCATTTGTTCCTGAATTTCTTTGCATCTTGGCATGATGTCTAGCTTTTGAGGTGCTTTTGGTCTACTTCTCTGTGTCAGGTAGCTCCTATTTAAGTGATTTCTTGATTGAAACAGGTGTGGCAGTAATCAGGCCTGGGGGTGACTACAGAAATTGAACTCAGGTGTGATAAACCACAGTTAAGTTATTTTTTAACAAGGGGGGCAATCACTTTTTCACACAGGACCATGTAGATTTGGAGTTTTTTTTCTCCTTTAATAACGTAAACCTTCATTTAAAAACTGCATTTTGTGTTCAATTATGTTATCTTTGACTAATAGTTAATGGTTTTTGATGAGCAGAAACATTTAAGTGTGACAAACATGCAAAAGAATAAGAAATCAGGAAGGGGGCAAATATTTTTTCACACCACTGTAAATATGTTATAAAAATATTATGTAAAGTATATTACCATAATACAATCCAGGGTAAATAAATACTACCAGGGTAAAAAAATAATAATAATAAATTAGAATTATAGGCCTGTATCGAGCAAGGAAAACAACTAAGGAGATGTGAAATGGCTGGAATTGTGTTAAGAACTCTCTCCGACGCACCCATCATGCATAGCGCACCGTTGGTACGGAATGATTCAGTTGGTCAGGTCTAGACTCGGGAAATGTTATGTGGCAGTAGAATAAAAACAAATAAAATTGAGACGACCTGAATCTGAGTTTTGTTTTGGTGAATATGCACAGGCTCATTCCAGGACTCGCATTGGGAAAGAGTGTTCCCGGGAGCATGAGGACTCATTTTCACACATGAATTGGCCAATATAGTGTATAAAGATTTTTTTTTTATTTTTTATTACTTATTATGAAAGATTTAGGTTATTCTAAAACTCTGCCTCAGACGAGGAACATCTGCTGTGTTTAAAAAGTCTTCAAAGAAAATGTTTTCCTTAAAAGCCGGGTACGCGTCTGAACATCTCCACTCATTGTTCATACACTGTAGTGCCAGAATTGGCAGTAAAAATGCCACATTCTCTAACCATAAAACCGTTTGATTGGCCAAGCATTTCTTCTTTCTCTCTGACCCTTGTTCAATCCTGTAGTCTGTTTCTCCTCAGCTGCTTTTTGATTAGTGGTTCTGGCTAAAAACGTCTGTAACTTTATTTGAAATCCCAGTAACACAGTTGCCATGCCTCGAACAGATGCTGCGGAGGCACATGAAAAAAAACTCAAACACTTAATGTTTTTTTTTTCAATTAGAGTCTTCCTGCTTTGGGAGTTTATGTAAATCAGAGAAGTTGGAGAATGACTCAAGCTTCATTCGAAGTATTATCCACCGCTCTCCTGGCATCGGGCAGAAAAAAAAAAAAAGAAATGCTTGGAGGAATGTTTGATGATTCATTATATGACAGATGACAGGCTAAGTTTAGATGGTTGATTTGGAGAGAAATCATTTGAGTTAGTTGTGTTTTCAATCGTTGACCAGAATTTATTTCTTTATTTTTCATTACCAATGATCTACTGTACTATACTTGATTCTCTTGCTGGAGTTGATCATTGTTTGCGTCATCTGCTGCTGATTAGGCGATCAGTAACGGCTGTGGAGACATCACTGAGTTTTCTCATTTTCTCTAGCCGAACCCACACCTTGGGAAATCGTTAAACTCCCTGTCTTTTATAACAGGAAGGTGAGATAAAGTGCTGTCTGGCAGCAGAGCTACAGTATGGTCAGTGCTAGAAAAGTGGATCGAGGTCAACAATCCTAAATATAGTGCAGAGGCAATAGAACAACGGAGACATGAATAAATTGGACATAACTACAGTACTGTATGTTATGTACAGTACGTGTCTTTATATTCTAATTACAGCAAATTTAACCAAAATATCTGGATGAGTGGTTGTATTTTAGGCGGTTGGGGGAGGTTACGATCATAACTATACTACAAACTCTAATATTTAATTGAACCAACTTTTGCTTTAATTACAGCAACCCCTCACTGTGGCATCATTTTGATAGGCTCATGCAATGTTACAGCATTTATTACTATCCAGAGTCACATTCATTTCACTCCAAGAATGATGGGAGAGCAGATCATAACACTGCCCCCCAGGCAGTACAGGCTTGTACGGTAGGCACTAGCAGGGTTTGACACTGGCAACTTTAGGCTGAATCCCATTTCTATTTTCTACCCCTTCCCCTACCCCTCGCCCCTTCCCCTTGTCCCTTGAAACGAAGTGGAAAGGGAAAGGGTTTAAATATTTCCCCTAAGAAATGGGACACCACTACAACACTGTTATACGTCATCATACGTTGTCACTAGTTCCTAATGTTACGTTAGAGGACATGCGCCGATGTTTATCACACATTGCAATAAGAGAGAGATTACTCACTCCCAAAGTTTTTTTGCGCCGTATTTCATCCCTATACATAATATAAATTAGAAAACTGTGGTCACGTTGCAATAAGTAAGAATAGTGTAAGCACCGTTCATTTACATGTACACATATGGCCGTAAGCAAAACAAACAATGCGTTATCAAATGCTCGGCAAACTGCCGTGTTACTGAACTTTCATATTTGTTTGTAGCATGCAGTAAAGTGTATGTGACATAAAAATATATATTTGTAATATTGTGCAATCTGTGCTATCCGCTAGCAAACTTTAGCGATTTTTTTGCAAACATTTCCTTACAGAACATCACCATAAACACAAACACAAGACTAAAGGTAATATACATATATATTAATCTATCTTTATATAAAAATCTTTATTTATGGCAAAAATTTACATTTATGGGTCTGCTTGCTCGAGTGAGCAGCCATGTTGAAAATTTCGCTTAGCCCTTCGTTTGAAGTGAGGTCCCGAAAAATCTTCGTTTGGAGGGCTATCTGGCCCTTCCCCTTCCCCCTACCCCTCCAACCAAAAGAGAAATGAGACACCTCTACCCCTGCACGTGAACGCGCCAAACGGAGGGATAGGGCTATGTGTAGGGGTAAGGGGTAGAAATGGGATTCAGCCTTAGTCTCACTGGCCACTTTGGCGGGTAGTTTATTCTTTGGTATGACAATATATTTTTGTTGTAGTTTTCTCTAAAGTCATCCGATATAATGAACAGTGGTGTCAAAAGTATTCACATTCATTACTTGAGTAGAAGTATAGATACTAGGGTTCCAAAATACTTCTTTAGTTCAAGTTCAAGTATCAACCCAAGCTTTTTACTTAAGTAAAAGTTTAAAAGTACTGGTTTCAAAACAACTTAAAGTATAAAAGTAAAAGTACCGTGAGGGGCGATAAAAGCATTAAGGTCTCACTTTCTGGGGGGGGGTTAGGGTATGGGATGGGGAGGATTGCGTTATGCACGTTCTTATCATGCGACCGGGGGGGGGGGCGGGTAGGGTGGTAGGATTTGCGTTATGCGCGTTCTTATCATGCGAACGGGGGGGGGTCGGGGCGTTGTGCGCATTCCTATCATGCGACCGGGGGGTGGGGGGGGGGGATTTGCGTTATGCGCGCGCGCACACACACACACACACACTAGTGATGCGCGGTCGGGTATTGTTCCAACACATGGGTCTTGCTTTTATGAAATTATTTGGCCCGCCCCTGCCCGCACCACTGTATCTATTTTTACAACCCGCCCCGCCCCGCCCCCGTGACCGTTAAATAGACATACTGTGGACTCCCAAACATTAGATGTAACAGCCTGACCTTTATTTCTTTTAATGATGTAAATTCCCGACCTCAATTTCTCCCGCACCTCGTCTTCCATCTTCACTTTTATTTCTTTGTTTTTGTTGTGACTGGCGGAGGTAGCTGCTTGGCACTTTCGTGACTTGTCACGCGACGTAACCTTATCAAATAACTTAATAAAATATGAAAAAAAGATATTCCCAAATATTTAATATAGGCTATAGGGAAATGCACGCAACATACATGGATTTTTTTATTTAATTTTGTTTTTAATGACCGGCCCCAACCCGCCCCGCAAATAAAGTGACAATTTCTTTACCCGCTCCAACCCAACCCCCGGGTTACCAGACGACCCGTGCATCACTAACACACACATACTTTTACTTCCTGTTTGGTGTGCGTGTATCATTTCCTTAAAGGGCTATGGCTTCTCAACAGGATGAGAATGTTTGCCCCTTTCACATAGGTTATTTACTGATTATATAAAAAAGTAATCACTATTAAAATCTATTTAGATGATAGAAAATTCATCATCTGATTGAATTACCTCACACTATAAAGAGTCAACACTATAAGATAGACCAGAGTCCATTGTCCTAACTCAGAATTCTGTTGGTAATAATACATAATGAATAATAATACCTGATAATAGTACACAACACACTAAAATGTTCTTAGTTACTGTATTTTTAATATCAGAATGAGTTCAGTTGTACTGAATCTGTTATTTTTCAATTTCATGTGGTAAGAGGCTTGAATTTAAGTTCAATAAGCAGAATTCAGGTCCTTCTCAAAAAATTTGCAAAACACTTTTCTTTTATTGGTCGGATGAAATATGCTAATTTTTTGAGATAGGGATTTTGGGTTTTCATGAGCTGTATGTCACAATCATCAATATTAAAACAATAAAAGGCTTGAACTACTTCAGTTGTGTGTAATGAATCTAAAATATATGAAAGTCTAATGTTTATCAGTACATTACAGAAAATAATGAACTTTATCACAATATATCACAAATTTTTTGAGAAGGACCTGTATACTGTTCATGTTTGCATGTTTTTATATTGGGAGCTATCTTAACAGTACTGAATACTTTACTACTATAGTGATACAGTGTATGCTGTCAATTATAAGTAAATCTTGATATAACAAACATTAACGTATCATGGTGAAGAAAAAAACTGATTTTCTGGTAACAAAATTGTGGCTAGTAAAAAGGCTGAATGGCTAGTGACTCCGGAAATCCACTAGCCACATTGGCCAGTGAGCTAAAAAGTTAATGTCAAACCCTGGGCACTAGGCATGATGGGTCATCACGCTGATGCTCATCCATCAATCTGATGCTTTTCTCGGTGCTCCACGGTCCATTCTTTACACGCCCTAAAAATTTTCTTTTAAAGTCTTTTTACCCTAGTAGCCTTAATGAGTGGTTTTTCTTAAGGATACACAACTGTTTAGTCCCAATCCCTTGAGTTCTCTTCACATTGTTTGTGTACAAATGCTCTCTCTTTCACTATTAAACATGCAGTAGACGTGAGTTCTAATATATTTTTTTTTACGATTTGGTTTCTCCAAAAGTTAAATAAATAATTTTTATTCATTTTTTTGTAATTCATTTTCCAGACCACATTTTTTTTTCTTGAAGATGATGGTTCAGCAGCATCCTTCCCAGTTTGAATAATGCATTTTACAGTTCTTAACTCAATTGTATTTTCTTTGCTTGATGCAGGACAAGAATTTTTTTTCCCCATCTAAGACATCTTGGTTGCCAATAGTTGTTTAATGTCAAGTTTGCTAGTTGTAGGACTGTGGGCATGAAAGTGAGGCATAGGCACAGAGGGGGATGAGGTGTAACAAAAGAGTCTTTAATAATAATAATCCAAACAAACATGAACAAAGGAAGTTGGCTTGAACTTGGAGCATACTATAACGAAAACTCATAAGAAACTAAAACATACACAGACTAGGGATTATACACACACACTAATACAATACAGACATGGGATACAATATACAATACAGACACGCTAAACAGACACGCTAAACAGACTAGCGGACTAAACACTACGGCCTATACATGCAGGGGATAAACAAACACAAGACAAGCTTGGCTAGGTCTACTAGCTGTTATGCTCATTAGCTGCTAAGCTAGCTCATAGCTAATCAGACTACTGGCTAAACAGGCTAGAGACCCAAGGGATGAACATACTGGGTACACAGCAGACTAGTTATGAAACAGACTAAGAACTCTAAAGGTTAGTTGCTAAACGGGGTTAGTACCTAAACAGACTAAGAGCTAATCAGACGATGAGACTAGACAGACTCGAAGACTAGGGGCATGTTTCAGAAAGGAGGTTCAAACAACTCGGAGTTTAAACTTGAACTCTGAGTTGATTGACCCAGAGATTAAAAACTCAGAGTTTTCGGTTGCAGAACTGAGTAAGGTCAATCAACTCTGAGTGGACTAACTCAGAGTTAAGCGTGTACACCGCGACTCTAAAAGGCTATTATCAACGGAGCGCAGATATTACGAGTCACCATGGCAACAGCAGAAAAAAAGAGATCTGCATTTTTTCCCCAGCTAAACTTGATATGCTCATGCAAACTTACAGCAAATATGGGCACATATTTAAAAAAATAAATAAATAAAAAATACAATAAAAAAAAAAAGTAACACCACTGCATCGGCGATACAGAGACAGGTAGCGTGGGAAAACATAGCTGCTCAAGTTAATTCGTAAGTTTAAATTTATAAATATAATAATTTTTTATATAATTTTAATAATTTAAAGTATTTAAATATTTCAGTATAATAGATAATAAGTAATGTGTGACGTTTTAATTTTTAGGAAATAAAGAAGACCAAATAAAGTGTTATGACTTGTGTTTATTTCATTTCATTTATTAAATTTTTTGTGGTGGTGGTGAGTGTGCAGAAAGCGTTTCAGAGCGAGGCACACTTTCCGTACAGCTCTGCATACAGTGGCCTTACTAATATGCTCCGCATCTCCGATATTGTACAGAAGGCTTACATTAGCAAAGAAACGTAAAGCTGCACATAGTATCTGCTCGGATGTAAGAGCACGGCCACGATGGGTGATGTTAGTGATGTAAGGACGGATTAGATTATGGATATATGTAATTGATAACAATGAAAAACGGTATCGCTCAAACAAAAATGTACGGGGAAAAGACAAAAAAAAATTCCTTGCCCGACATAAATGTAATTCTCTTCGAATTAATGCAGCCTCCTCATCTATGGGATCCTCCAAAAAAGGACAAGCCATTCTCCTAACTGTCTTCTCTGTTTGTGTCTGAAATGTGGGCAATGAATGACTAAGGCTACGGCGAGAAATACCGCTGCGTCTTTACAAAAGGGGAGGAGACCGACAGAAACTCCGAGTTCAGAGAATAAAACCTGCTCCCGACCAGGTTAGGTTCACAGAGTAAGTTGCCACAGTAACTGACTCTGAGTAATAGTTACCTCTCTTTCAGAAACAGGCTTGAGTTACCCTGCTTTCTAGGGTTTGACAAACCTGCCATTTTGAAACGGAAAACTCCGACTTTCTCTCATCTCAGGGTTACCAAACTCTGAGTTTTCACTTAACCTCCTTTCTGGCCCTAGACAGACTAAGATCTAAACAGGTTAGTAGGGCCCTCATTAGTATTTATACAGACTAATAACTAAACATGCAATGGGGGTTACTTACACATGAGGGTAAACACAAAAGGCTAATTCTCCTAGAGGCTAATCCTGCTAGGAGACACAAAGACATCTTAATAGAAACAAACTTAAAGCTCCATAAACTAAAAGGCCAACTGTCATGAAAACAAACAAAACCAGATCAAACAAAACCCACTCAACAGAACTGAAATTAATGCTCGACCCAGTTTCCCAGAACAAACAGGTATTTATAACAATACTAATGAGCTTCCTCAGTTCAGGTGAGCATCTGTGTCACCTGACTGAGGAGCCTTCTGGGAAACTGAGTCTACATACAAAAACTACAACTTAAACACAGTGCCCTTTAGTGGGCAACCCTCACATTTAAGAAAGAGAAGCTACTCACTGCATCAGTTAGGGTTAAATAACTTAGTGCCAGTTGAACTATACAGTGGCAATCACTGCAGTAATTATACAATGGAAGGGAAGGTTCTTATCTATTCGCTTAGTTAAATTCTTGGTGGTGGCTTTTCTTTTCTTTTTTGCCGGGTAGAATATGACATATTCTGGCTGTAACATAATTATATCCTACAGTAATACTATAGTGTAAATTTGTTTTGCCTTTTTTCAGGACTTCTAAGTGCCTATCGCTTAAGACTTTAAACTTTAAGTCCATGAAAATGTCAACGTACAAAGCAACACCAGAACCCCACCCCCCCGAAGGGAAGGCCCATTTCTCTGGCATGTTGAATACTTATTTTGAATCGTTGCTCTTTTCAAACTAAAGAGCCCGAAAAGAGAAACTAAATGATGATGAAAAAATGAAGCAGAACTGGGCGTCATATAAGAATGGAATAATTCATGAGGACAACTGTAGACTAAGACATTACATACAGTACAGTAATGTAGCATGAGCAGTTGGTGCTCGATTTGGATTTGGAACATTTTGCTCTAATTATCTGATGAGCTTGGTATTTTAACGTATGTGCACAGTATAAAAGCTGACACTTTACCAAAGATATTCTGTTGTAGCCTTGGTGATGTGACAAAAGTCTAAATCTAAATGAGAAGCGCACTGCATTTAGAATCTACAGTACAATATACAGTGACGCCAACACTATTAGACCATTAAACTTAAGTCTTAAAGAATGCAGTATGTTTCTTTACTGCAGTCGTTCCTTGATTAAATAAGGAGGGGAAAGATCAAAACAAATAAAAATGTGAAAGAAATATGGATGGAAGGATCAGCTATCATGGTATTAGCTGGACCTCAGCTGGGTGGCATGATGTCATAGTGGTTAGCACTGTCACCTTGCACTTTCAGGGTCTGGGTTCAGTTCCCACCTTGGGTCTGTGTGCATGTTCTCCCCGTACTTGGTAGGTTTCCTCTGGGTACTTCGGTTTCCTCCCACAGTCCAAAAACATACAGATTAGGCTAATGAGTGTTTCCAAATTCCCTGTAGTGTGTATGTTTGTGTGTGCCCTGCAATGGATTGGCACCCCATCCAGAGTGAACCGTGCCCCCTGTCCTAAGTCTCCTGAGATACAGTACAGGACAAAGCGTGAGTAAGATGTGATATTTATGGATATTGTAATTTGTATGGATATTGTATGTCTGAATGGAGCATCCTTCTGGGTGCAGAGACTATGTGAAGTTTTTGTATTATGAATTACTCATGTTGCTACTTGAAACCCATGTGTGTTTGCAGATGATCCTATTTAAATAGCGCAGTGGTAGAGGTGGGCGTGGTGAAATAGCGCGGTTCAAGGGAAAGCTGGACTGCATCGTTTGCTCGTGAATGAATGTTAGTCACTTTCCTTATATAGAAAGTGCTGCAAATACTGTAAGTCGAGCGTGAATGTTTCAAGTTCAGAAAGGTTAAGTAAGTGTGTCTATGGATACAATAGTTCTGGATTTCCAGTTAAATAATATAGTTAGTGCGATCAGTATGAAAGGTCAGGTGCTGGTAATGTAGACAGCATTGAGGAACGCTGTAATGGGGCACGGGATGTTGAGGTCAAGAACGTTGTTAAAGTTCTTCTGGTCTGCGAAGTAGTTTCAAGTGGCTTAGGACCATTAAAGCCTTTGCTTGCATGTGACACATAACTGGTCCAAACCCATGTTTCACTCTAGAATTGATTTCATCCATGGTGGTGGTGGTGGTAGCGGTGCGGGACGGATGGACTGATATTGTAAAAGCAAAGGACCCTCAGATGTTTAACTTTGTGCGCTGCCACCATCCAGAAATCCAGTCATTCGGTGAGCAATTAGACAGCAGGTGGCCTCGCCTCTTACTGCTGCATGCTGCTGCATGCTGAATGAGAACGCTGTAATGAGTGCCCACTACATGCACCGTTTTCTCTCTCTCTTTCTTACACTCATAGACACACACACGTACAGTATATACACAAACTCTCTTTCTGTCTCATCATCTGCCCGCATTTACTTCCTACAGTACATGGCTGTCCCTCTACACACTCTCTTATCTGCAGACTCTCTGCGCTATTTAGTTCCATTTTTATTTGGCTGGTGCTTTCGACAAAATCTAATTTTGGGAGGAAAAACTCCCAGAGTTGACAAAAAGAAGAAACACTGAGAGAGAGAGAGACAAATCCTCTTCTGGGTAACACTAGCCAGTGGAATTTCGATTATGCTTGGGATTAACATAAAACTCAGACCAAGCAGAGGAAACCTGATCAGATATGTTTTTTTAAAAAGATGTTGTTGATATCGAAAGATAGATTTCATGATTAGATGCACTGAAATTGACTTTAATGTAAGGTTATTTATTAATTTATTATCCGTAATTGTTATTGTTGTTTATTTATGATTATTTTTTATGTTTTTTTTTGTAATGACAGAAATACCAAACGTTTCTGATAAAAAAGTAACAAAATCCAATCTGTCCAGTCCAATCTAATAAACGAATAAAACAAACAATTTTTACATTTTTATGTCAAGTCATTACTATCTAGTAGAGAAATCCTGTAACATGATGTTAAAAGTTCCCACGTTCCTAATGAAATCATATTCACTATTCAATTCAATTCAATTCAATTCAATTTTATTTATATAGCGCTTTTAACAATGGTCATTGTCTCAAAGCAGCTTCACAAAAATTAAAGAAATTTAACAAAAAAAAAAAAATTATATATATAGAATAATTATATATAAAATAATAAATAAATAAATAAAATTATAATAGAAAATAAATAAATAAAAACAAATAATAATAATAATTATAGAAAAGAAAATCATTGGAAGTGTGGATGTGTGAGAAAAATGTGCAGATAATAATGAGACGAATGAATGAAATTTCTCTGATGAGCAAGCCAAGGGTGACGGCGACGGTGGCAAGGAAAAACTCCCTGAGATGGCATTAGGAAGAAACCTTGAGAGGAACCAGACTCAACAGGGAACCCATCCTCATTTGGGCGATAACAGATAGAAATGATATAACATCTTGTGTGTTGTGCAGGTGAAAATTCAATATGACAGAAATTATTTAAATTTGTCATGAAGACCAGTTCAGCATAGGGACGAGTCAGTAGGTGCAGAGGGCAGATGAGGTCTGGATCACTGGAAGCACAGGAGCAGCATGTGTAGCTCCAACCATCATAAAGCTGAATCCAGTTGGAGCTGGTCCTTCTCTGGATGCCTCAGGAACCTCGCAGGGTCGGCCTTTGTCTACTGAAGCTGGCAAAATCTCCCGATGCCTCGGGATGGGTAGAGAAATACAGAACAGATGGGGAGAATTAGCGTAGTTGCCATTCGGTATAGGTGTACTGGAGTATGAGTACTGGGATGAGTTATGTGTATGCCAGATTAAAAAGATGCGTCTTGAGTCTACTTTTGAATTGAGAAACCGTGTCTGCTCGCCGAACACTGTCTGGAAGGCTATTCCAAAGCTTTGGAGCTAAATATGAAAAAGTCCTACCCCCTTTTGTAGATTTTGAAATTCTGGGAACTACCAGAAGTCCGGAGTTTTGTGATCTTAAGGCGCGTGGTGGATTGTAGCGTATCAGAAGACTGGTTAGGTATGTGGGAGCTAAACCATTTAAGGCCTTGTATGTAAGTAATACTATTTTGTAATTTATTCTAAACTGAACAGGTAGCCAGTGCAGGGATGATAATATTGGGGTTATATGATCATATTTTCTGGATCTAGTGAGAACCCTGGCAGCTGCATTTTGGACTAACTGAAGCTTGTTTATTGAGGATGCAGGACAACCACCTAGTAATGCATTACAATAGTCCAGTCTGGAGGTCATGAATGCATGAACTAGTTTTTCTGCATCAGATACGGATAAGATGTTCCTAAGTTTAGCAATATTTCGAAGATGGAAAAAGGCTGTTTTTGTGATATTTGAAATGTGATTTTCAAAAGACAAGTTACTGTCTAATATTACTCCCAGATCTTTTACTGCTGAGCTGGTAATAACAGTACATCCTTCTAAGCGCAAGCTGAATTGTGAAAGCTGTTGTGTGCTGGTTTTTGGGCCAATAAGTAATATCTCTGTCTTATCTGAATTTAATAAAAGAAAGTTATTGGTCATCCAATCTTTTATGTTCTGGACACACTCAGTTAATCTAGACAACTTAGGTATTTCGTCTGGTTTAGTTGAGATATATAATTGGGTATCATCAGCATAACAATGGAAACTAATCCCATGTCTTCTAATGATGTTACCCAAGGGAAGCATGTATATTGAGAACAACAGAGGTCCTAAAACTGACCCTTGTGGGACCCCATATTTCACTGGCATTATACCAGACGGTTCTCCATTTAGATCTCCAAAATGGTAGCGATCAGACAGGTAAGATCTAAACCATTTTAGTGCCTGTCCCTGAATACCTATATAATTTTGTAAGCGATCTATGAGAATATTATGATCTATAGTGTCGAATGCAGCACTAAGATCGAGCAGGACTAGCAATGAGATGCAGCCTTGGTCTGAAGCTAAAAACAAGTCATTTGTAATCTTAACTAGTGCAGTTTCTGTGCTATGATGGGGCCTGAAACCTGACTGAAATTCTTCAAGGATGTTGTTATCCTGCAAGAATGTGCAAATTTGAGCTGATACTACTTTTTCTAGTATTTTTGATATGAACGGGAGGTTTGAGATCGGTCTGTAATTTTTTATTTCATTCGCGTCCAAATTAGATTTTTTAAGAAGCGGCTTAATAACTGCTAACTTGAAAGGTTTAGGGACGTGACCTAGATGTAATGAAGAATTAATAATGTTTAGGAGTGGCTCTCCAACCGTAAGCATCATTTCTTTTAAAAATCTGGTTGGGATTGGGTCTAACAGGCACGTTGTTGATTTAGCCGAGGTGATAAGTTTATACAGCTCTTCCTGTCCTATACCTGTAAAGCAATGAAAATCTAAATGTGAAGCTATAGGCTGAACTGGATCGTGAGATACTATTAGAGGTTGAACCTCCATTATTTTCTTCCTGATATTATTTATTTTTTCATTAAAGAAGTCCATAAAGTCTTCACTTCTAAACTGTGATGGGATACTCTCTGCGGGCATCTTAGGTTTTGTTAGGCGAGCCACTGTACTAAATAAGAACCTGGGATTGTTTTGGTTTCTTGCTATCAGTTGGCTAAGATGCTCGGTCCTAGCAGTTTTTAGAGCCTGTCTATAGCTGCACATACTGTCTTTATACGCAATTCGAAAAACTTCTAATTTAGTTTTCCTCCATTTTCGCTCGAGGTTACGGGTTGCTCTCTTTAGGGCGCGAGTATGACTGTTGTACCACGGTGCCAATGTTTTATCTCTGACTTTTTTTAATCTGATGGGAGCAACAGTGTCTAATGTACTGGTAAAAATAGTGCCCATGCTGCTAGTCACTTCATCTAGATCATCTGCATTTAGGGGTCTAATAAGAAATTGGGACAGATCCGGCAGATTACTTGTGAATCTGTCTTTAGTGGTGGGATTCATATTTCTAACAGATTGATAGCGTGGGGAGACCCAGCTAATCTGTTCTACGGGTAGAGTATATGTCAGGAGGTGATGATCTGTGATATCATCACTTTGAGGTATGATCTCTATATTAGAGACATCTATACCATGGGATATAATTAAATCTAGCGTATGATTAAAGCGGTGAGTTGCTCCAATTATATTTTGCTTAACCCCAAAGGAATTTAGTAAATCCATAAATGTGAGTGCTAAAGCGTCGTTAGCATCATCTACATGAATGTTAAAGTCTCCTACTATCAATACTTTGTCAGAGTTAACCAATAGGTCTGATAGCAGATGTCCAAATTCTTTAAGAAAATCGCCATATGGCCCCGGGGGTCTGTACACGGTGGCCAAGGTAAAATATAGCAAGGGTTTATTACGTATTTCATTTAGTGCAACATTAATGATAAGCACTTCAAATGAATTAAACCTGGGCCTTATTTTCTGGGTAACAGTGAGTACATCATTGTAGATAGTGGCGACACCACCACCGCGACCAATTAGACGGGGCTCGTGCTTATAGAAATATCCTGACGGAGTAGACTCATTCAGACCAAAATATTCATTTGGTTTAAGCCAGGTTTCAGTGAGACAGAGTGCGTCAAGGCAATAATCTGAGATAATTTCATTAACAATAAGTGCTTTAGGCGCAAGGGATCTAATGTTGAGTAGTCCAAACTTTAGAGGTGGATTTTGACTACTTATTTTGCCTTTTTCTGGTTTTATGGTTTTATCAGATTGTTTCGGGCAAATTTAACAAATTTATTCTTTTTTCTCAGTATTCGGGGAACAGACACAGTTTCTATAGGACAAGCTATGTGTGTTCGTCTATCACTACGGTGAGTTGTGATGTGTCTAATATGTTTGGAATCTACAGTATGACTTACCGCCAGTCAGATGGTTCGTAGTGTTCTGGAGATGTTGTCAGAGAGGACCGCTGCTCCAGCTCTGCTAGGGTGTAGGCCATCGGTGTGATAGAGCCTAGGACGCTCCCAGAAAACATTCCAGTTATCAACAAAGCGTAATTTCTGTTGTTGACACCAAGATTGTAACCATTCATTAAAGGCAAATAATCTACTGAACTTCTCGATTCCTCGCTGAAATGTGGGAAGCGGTCCAGATACGATGATCCTTGTCGTGGGTGATGTGCTGCGGACCTTCTCGACCAGGCTCCTGAAGTCCTTCTTTAGGATCTCCGTCTGCCTGAGCCTGGTGTCGTTCGTGCCGGCATGAAGGACCACAGCTCCAATGTTCCTCCTCAGGGCAGCAGGCACCTGTGCAGCAACATCAAGAACACGTGCACCAGGTAAACAGCGTGTGTGCACCTTACCTTTAGCCGTGGTAGCACGCACGTGACGAACGATGGAGTCTCCGATGACCAGGACGTCGTGTGCCATCTCGCGGAGAGGAGCGAAGCGGTTTTGGGTCGAGATGTCGAAGACGGGTGGTGGTGGTGGAGAGGTCCTCGCCCGGGGCTTGGCGTGCTTCTTCCGCTGCTGCTGTATCCAGGGTCCGTGATGTCCCGGCGCCGGGGTGTAGGAACACTGGGCGGGATGCGTCCGTGTGTTGGACCTGGGCAGAGAAACACGCGGGGTTGAGGTTGTATCAAAAGTTTCGAGATTACTTTTGTAACCCGCCATCAGACTTCAGCACAAGCCTGCACAGTTACACGGAGCACCGACTTTCATAAGTCAGTGTGTCAAAAGCATCGTTCTATGTACATCAGGAGCTGTGCATCTAGCGCTTCACTACCACGTCTGTGATTTCATCATGTACAGCAAGTTAGAACAAAGAGCAACCGTGGAATTCTGCGTGATGTTTGAGATGATTTGAGAAGTTTACGGTGATGATGCAGTAAGTCGTTTGAAGGACAACACTGGAAGACCACGAGAGATCAGGAAGACCTTCAACAAGTTCAACTCCAAAAAATGTTGAAACCATTCAGCAACTTGTGCATGATGATTGTCGGACAACAATCCTCCTCATTGCTGCCATTGTTGGTGTGTCATTCGAAACAGTCCAGGCAATCCTCAAGTGCGATTTGAACAACTTCATCCCCAGGCCACTGACTCAGTGCTCGCACTATTATCCAGAGATGCTGTAACCTCTCGCAACCGGAGGTCTAGAGAGAGCTGATTGCCCGAGCTCTCTCAGAGGGGAGGGATGCGAGGTACTTAATGCTTCAACATTAATCATAGGCATCTGTCAGCTCATGCAAGCAGAAGGAGTGGACAACACTGTCCTCCAAGTGTGTTACGTCGCACCCAATGGTGCGTGATTGAGCAGTTCGAAAAGATGCGGTCAGATGGCGTCACGTGGTTTGGAGGAAACATGTGATAGTCCTCGGCCCTCCCGACTGAGTGGTAGTAGTGGCTTTAAGATAGGATCCCCCTAGTGACGGGGAGGAACTGGACACGACTAAATCAGGGAGAAAATTGGGGGAAGAAAAAAGAACTCCATCAGCTTGCTGTGGTTGACCCGCCATTCATGTCGGGGATCGTTACTGGTGACGAAATGGGTATGGGTACGACCCTGAGACGAAGCAACAGTCTTCACAGTGGAAGAGCCAATCTTCTTCAAAGCGAGGCGGGTCTGCAACTCGACCAACTCGGCCTTTTTCAACATTGTGCGACATTATGCATTGAGAATTCGTCCCCAGGGACCAGACCGTGAATAGCGAACTCTGCTGCCAGGTTTTAAGGCGTCTGAAGGAGGATGTACATCAAAAGGAGCGCTAATATCAATACGTTTTGATACCACCCCATAGTTGCTCACTAATTCCAACTGCATTGTTTAATCTCCTTAATGCACTACATGACTGTTTTTATTAAAATATAAAGTACGTGTATATGAGATTTAGTAAACATAGTCCGTGAATCTGCTACAGTATAATTTCATTCGAATGCTCGGTATAAAGAGAGCAGCAGACCTCTAGCATTTTCACGTATTGATTGACAGCCATGTGCTCTCACCCCTGACTCTTGGCCTCTCTGGTTTGTTAGAAGAATGAGCCTTGGCCAAAAATCTTTAAAAGGGTATACAGTAGCTCTGCACTCCTACAGTACCAGGCTTTTTGATGTGTCTACAGGTCGCTGAAGCCGTTGGTAGCACCTCTCTACAGTTAGATGTGTTTTGGGGATTGTTTATACTTTTATAAAAGGTAATCTTACATTATATATTCTAACTAAAATCTTTTTTAGACAGAGTCATATAGCTGTAAACAGTTAACAAGATGATGGTGTACTCTACAGTATATCCCTGTGGGTAACTAGATGTAGGTCATGGGTTCTTAAACAATGCAATGCATTTTAATAGGAAAATGTAAATCTTATAGAATGTTGAAATCTATTTGAAAGCCCTAGAGGAACTACATTAAGCCTGATGAGAGATGAAAATGATTACTGTTATGAGAAAAGAATAATCTATTGCCAGAAGGCTTTCGATCTCTGATCATTACATCCATATACTGTACTGTGCACTGATCAGCCATAACATTAAAACCACCTAGGATTTGCGTTTCCGCTTAAGCCACAGCGCTGTTCTAATAACCTTCACTCTTCGGGGAAGGCTTTAAATTAGATTTTGGATTGTGGTTGTGGAAATTTGCTTCTTTAGTCACGGGGCATTAGTGGCGTCGGGGGTGTCAGACAGGGAAGGCTAGTGCACTTTCTGTGTTTAAATTTATCCCGAGGCTGTTTTCCGTGGTGTTGAGGTCAGATCTCTGAGCAGGCCACTTAAGTTCTTTTTCCTCCAACCTTTGCAAGCCACGGAGCTTTGCTCTGTCCTTTTCTACCATGCTGAAACTTGGAATGTGAAGTTTGGATGTCTACAAACTTTTGACCATGCACTGTATTTTACGAAATGTTTATATATGTAAAAGTGGAAATTGTCAAAACATTTCTGAAGAGTTTCATAATCATAATCAACTCCCTGAACTAAATTTGAATCATGAGGAACGACATGACACGAGGCAAATCATCTCTTGGGCTTCCATGTGAGATGTTGTTCCTCACAGCAAGAAGGTGAATTTTATTTGCAAATACCATTTAAACAGTGAAAGGAGCCAAAAGATCAGTATCAGTGATATCAGGCAGGTCCAGCTGGTGAGAGGAACCACAGCATGGACAGTGTGCCATAAACACACACACGCACGCACGCACACATACACACTTTCTCTGTGGCTGTAGCTGACAGTCAGGATGACCCACTACCACTTTTTACATTTGTGCTAGAATCCTAATATACAGTAAAAGCTCAGAATTTTACCAACATAGCGGTTTACATGTAAGATACTGTACCTTTATACTGTTCCTACATAAAGTTTTGCATCTCACCACAGATGCCAAAACATGGTATTGGTGCTAAATAGTGTCTCACCCAGGTGAAAAAGATCATTTCCAGATAGAATCAAATACAGTAATAGCATTTTTCATAAAACGTACTGTATGCTGCACATTGCATAGATTCCAGCACCAATACTGTGCTTTAGCCGTGACTAGTCTGCATTCCTGTCTTCAGTTTGTTGTTTTTAATCACCACAGTTTGAGACTGTTGTGTGAAAATCCCAGGGGATATGCAGTTTCTAAAATACTCAAACCAGCACATCTGGAACCAACAACCGTGCTACAGATACAGTACTGGTATCTCATTTTTTATGTTTCATGGGAGCATACAGTAGTTTGAAGCTCTAGACTGCTCAAGTCAGTTTCGCTTTCATTTCATAGAAAATGCATGTAGCAAAGATCCAGAAGCTCATGGCCTGAAAAGTGCACAAAAGATATTAGACAGTTTGTGAGCCATTGGTGAAGTATACACATGGATTAGGAAACTTATTCTGTGTCAATGCTTGTTAAATACTACTACCAATAATCAGAGATGGAAAGTAATGAATTACATTTATGTGCTTTACTGTAATTGTAAATTCACAAGAACGATGGAGACGGACAAAACGGATGCCAGTGATGCAGACACAGCTGAAAGTGAAATGCCAACAAATTCTTATGAAGCAAACCCCTGGTCATATTTACGCGGCAACTTTGATTTCAAGCACAACAAAGGGAACAGATTTTTTATTATGCAAGGGTGTTCCATCCCCCATCCCAACCCCGCTGTTAAAAAAAAAAATGTAACTTAGTAACTTTTACTCTGAGTAAATGTTTAATGAGCTACTTTTTACTTCTACTTGGATAGAAACAAAACAAAAAGTACAACATTTTATTACTCCTCCCACCTCTGCCAATAATAATAATAATAAACATTAAAATGATTTTTTTGCTGTTTTGCAGGTACATCCATTATGTCTTCGATTTGGGCAACGGTCCATCGCTCATGAAGGGCAACTCCGACAAGCCTCTCAACGACAACCAGTGGCACAATGTGGTGGTGTCTCGAGATGACAGCAACGTGCACACACTTAAGATCGACTCCCGCACCGTCACCCAGCACTCCAACGGTGCTCGCAACTTAGACCTCAAAGGTAGCACCACTGTACTATCTCAAAACTCATCCTCTCAAACGCTCCCCACGTTCTAAACTCCACTGTACTGTACCTAAACTAGATTAATGATCAGACACGAGTAAAAACATGGCACCTGGTCTTCCCTGGGCGTTGGGAAAATCCTTCTGACCTTTTCGGGACCCTTCCGAATATGCTATTAAAATCCTGTCATTGAATTTCAGCTACCCATTTTTCTTGTATTTAATTCCGAGTCCATGAAAACTGTAATCAGCGGCTGTTCCTCGGAGCTATTTGTAAAACTGTCAGCTCACCAGGTACATCCCATTTAGAAATAAAAAGAAAAAAAAAACAACCTCCTACATTGTACACTTACCTCTAACTCTAGTATGTCTCATTTTTCTGTTCGTAGTTAGAAGAACAACAGCAGTGCCTTCAGGAAAAGAGTCAATTTGTGCTTATGATTTCATACGCAAACCAGATTCAATCTTGTGCGGTTATTGCTCGAGTCTGTTGAGTAATGATTCTGCAGTAAACTAAATTCAGCTTCAATCTGCGTACCGTTACTGAAACAAGTGCGACATTTCCACTTTAAAACAAATAACACATGGCTAATTTAGCCGGGTAGGTATATATTTATCCTCCACTTTCACCAGGATTAAAAGACGACTGCTTTAAAAGTGCTCTAATTTCAGCTGTTGATATATTTATCAAATAAATGTAAAAGTGAATAATAATAATAAAAAAAGAATAAATGGAAGAGAGAAGATTGATTTTCTATATAACAGGCAATGTACTGTAATAAATGATAAAGAACTAGTTTCATATTCAGTGTAAATATTGACCTTTGTCTCAACAAATATTGCCTCACTGCCTATTCATTTACTCTAATAGCTTCCAAAGGCAACAATTTCTCTCTTCATATTCAAGTGATCAATATTAATAGCTGAAAAGCATCCCAGACAAACTCATCTGTTGTATTTATTTATTTTGCATTTATATATGAGAGAGGATAATAAAACTAAACAGTAACATCAAATCATTGCGTCCTCCTTACAGCATCTTGCAATAAGCAATAAACAATAAGCAGAATTTTGCTTTGAGTTCGCAAACCATGAAAAAAAAAAAAAAAGAATATATATATATATATATATATATATATATATATATATACATCTTTTTACATCTTAACATAGGACCCCTTCTTTGATATCACCTTCACAATTCTTGCATCCATTGAACTTGTGAGTTTTTGGACAGTTTCTGCTTGAATTTCTTTGCGTGATGTCAGAATAGCCTCCCAGAGCTGCTGTTTTGAAGCAAACTGCCTCCCACCCTCATAGATCTTTTGAGGATTCTCCAAAGGTTCTCAATGAGGTTGAGATCAGGGGAGGATGGTGGCCACACCATGAGTTTCTCATCTTTTATGCCCATAGCAGCCAATGACACAGAGGTATTCTTTGCAGCATGAGACGGTGCATTGTCGTGCATGAAGGTGATTTTGCTGCGGAAGGCACGGTTCTTCTTTTTGGATTTTTTCCCCTTATTTTGTCTCTCATAGTTGAGGTATACCTACAGTGTGATGAACATTACAGGCCTCTCTTATCTTTTTAAGTGGGAGAACTTGCACAATTGGTGGCTGACCAAATTCTTTTTTGCCCCACTGTATATATCTATATGCAGAATATATCGTACTATGAGAGTTAAAATTTTTAATTAGCCTTTTCCATTGACATTAAAGGTTGCCAGTCATTCTAATTGTCGTGTCTTTTAAAGCACCTGAACTTGTATGTCTTTAAAATCATACACTACATTCATTTTGCTAAGATAAGCACAGCTGATGTCTTCACATTATACACAGAGGATAGAATGCAGTAGTTGAGGTTAGGTTATTTGGAACACAGATGTTATTTGTTTCGTTTAACAAAATGTTGAATCATCACTTTAAGGAAAAAAAAAACATATAAATTATGCATGGGCAGCTCGGTGGTGCAGTGGTCCGTTCTTGAGCTCAAGTTACTGAAACATCCGTGGTGTCTTCCCACCTCACAGTGGATGTTTCTAGGATCTGCTGGATGCTCCGAATCCACCCAGACTATGACCGGCACTTAATGAAAATGAACGAATTTACAAAGAATAAGCTCCGTTGGAGTTTTCAAAGCGTTTTCCGCACAATTAAGTACAAATACAAATGAAAGAATAGAAACTTGTTCATTTTTGTTTATTAATCACAGTCATGCTTTTCTTCATTTCTTTGGTTTTCTCCAGGGATTAAAAGCCTGCTTTGATAAAACAACCATTTGTATAGCAAAGAAAGGGGAAAAAAACCCCCATCAAGTCAATTTCCTTCTCAGTCCCCACATGTAATAAAGTCTAAATCAAATAAGGCTGCAAAGCGCCAATTCCTGCTGTCAGTACAACAGGCTCCAAGGGCCCTTTTATTTCCTTTCTTCAAAATGAGTCCTTTAAACATCAGAAGAACAGTCTCACAGTATGTGTCAGTTCTAATTGCTCAAGTAATTATGCGACATAGGATTGTGGGGGAGGCAGAGTGTTGTGCAGGAATCCTCCAGCTCTGGGCTGTTTGTGTGAAGTGAAAAATGAGCATCCTCAAATGGGACGAATTGGCTGGCAGTGATGCATGAATTTTGGATCCATCAATAGGAAGTAATGGTTGACCTGCTCCGTTTGCTGGCGTGATTATAGCCAGAACACTCGTGCCAAGCTTCTTGGTGAGGTATTTGCTAATTGAGCCATTTTCCTGAAGAATTGGCTGCTTTTTGTGACGCTCACAGCTGTTTAAGATTAATTTGCTTCATTTATGTGAAAGTTCCTGGAATCATTTTCTCTAGTTAATCTGAGTGAGTCAGCAAATGGCAGAGCGAACTTGCAGAGTTATATACCAGGATATGGGATACATCTAAACCTACTGTATGTGTGGTTGGAAAATCCTCCATCATGGCTGGTGTAGCAGCTGAGCCAGAATCCCAACAGGACCAGAATCATCTAATACTGGGGTAAAATTTAATGATGTTCTGCTGGATTTGGATCTGATGCTCATGGATCGTGTTTTGTGACACAGAGTATTATCATGCCGTCAAGGATGCACAGGTTCAGTAACAATACTCAGCAGTGGAATTCAAACGATTAATGATGATAATTGGTCTTAAACGGCACAGTGTTTCCCAGGAAAACATTCACAGTAACATTCCCAGCCACCACCAAACGCCTGTGTCTATGGATCCAAGCTCTTTATCTTGCCCAACCATATTCCTGATGCCGAATAAATTGTTTCATCAGGTTTCAAGAACCGTACGGAGCATTATCATAACCTACTGTAGAAGGAAAAAATACAGTTGGAAAGAAATCATAAATGGCTGTGATTGGAGATCACTTATACTGTAACTGTAAAAATCAACAGCTGAAAGCACATACAGTACCAAGAACACACGGGATTGGGACTAAACAGCTGTGTAGCATAAAAAGTTTGCTAGGGAGCATACAGATTGGACTTTGGACCAATGGAAAAGGTTATGTGATCTGATAAGTCCAGATGCACCCTTCATGCATGGTAGCCATGGTACAAGTTTCTGCGGACAGTGTTATGATCTGCGGTTGCATCAAGTCATTTTCTGTGGCAATAAAATGCTAAAAAGTCTTCTGACGACCTGATTGTACATCTATGGAGGTTTTTGTTTTTAATTCCATAATTCCACTGTCATCTTTCAGGCCTCAAATTATGAAAGAATGATTCTGGGAGCATGAGAGATCATTGTCAGACACCGCAGAGTCCTGACCTCAATCCCAATGAGGGTCAAATGTATGCAACATCGCAGCATTTATTTCCGTCCATAAATGCATTCATATTTGGTCGTATATCTCGTATTGATGATGGGAGACTCCATAAAGTATTCTCTAGCACATAACAAAGACTTTTAATGGGGTTCAAGAGAAGGTCAGGACTCTGTGGCGGCCCATTCATGCGTGAAAAAGATTGCTTCTTCTCCTAAAATAAAATTTAAAAAATCTTCTACTAATTATGCAATGAAAGGCTTTGATGAATCAAAGTCTTTGCTTATTAAAATCCAATAATATATATAAGTTATATAAAATAGTTTATGGAATGTTCATGCCAACATCATTGTAAAAAAGTTTTGTCGTGTTGGATTGGTTGTGCAATTGAAGGACGTACATTCTTGATGCTTGAGGTTTGAAATGGTCACACTTGTAGCAGGGTTGTGATCGTGTAGTCAGGTCTAGTGGTCATGGAGCACAGCTGATTTCCTTGCCTTCCTTACTTAGTATTACCCAGCAGCCATATAACTCTGCGTGCCCCATTGAATGGCTCCAGACACATGAACATGGATGTCATTTTTACTATTCCAGTGCAACTCCTTCATCTGAAAGCAATTGATTTTCCTCCCACCCTGCAACAAAAGGGCCTCCGTGCTTCCCCGCTCCATTCATCCATCGGATGAGTATTGGGTGTATAATTGGATGTGTGTGATTGAAGTCTCCCCAATAGCCCTTCTATAACAGTGAGACACGTTGAGCTAATGGTGTGCCCACACTGTTTCATGACCTGCTCGGACTGTGAATCATTCTCCTGAGGTAGCTGACAGGACATTAATGTAGGCCTGCTTCAGTATCGGCTGCGAAAATGAGCAAATTCGTTTATGCCATATCTTCAAATAGAAATGTCTTTCCATGAATGTACAACTGAAGATTTTTTGGGGCCTTTTTTTTTTTTTTGTAGTGCTGGATGTGATATGAAATTTACTGTCTTATAATCCGTCTATTTCCTTCTGAATTATAGACAGTTTTTCTGAGACTCAATCTTTAATGGACACAACAGAAAATCATTCAGGCTGTCGTTGTATGGTTATGAGTTTAAATCCCAATGATGCCACAGGAGTGAAGAAAGCCTGTATTGGGCAAGGTCTCAAGAGTAGGATGGATGGGATCCCCCCACTCCCCTGTCCAGCGCTGTGACACTAGGTTCATGTATATGGAAGAGGGTAGACCTCTGGGTGTGTTACGCTGCCCTTTAAGCAGCACATCGAAAAAAAGGCATAGTTGGCTTTGCCTTACTTGGATGGCCTCGGTTAACCTTTATCCCTCCTGATCCTCAGCTTTCTGTAGGTACGAGTTTTCTAACGTTGGAAAAAATGATTCTCGCAACAATAATGCTTACATTTGTAAAAATAAATGAATAAATAAATAAATAAATGAATAAATGAGCCGGCTTGATATCAGCTTTAAAAAATAAGCATCCAAACCTATTTAAGGAAGATTTCTGAAGTGAGCAAAAACACCACACATTTGTAAGGAGCATATAAACAGAGCGTGCAGTCATTGCTCTTTTATTTTGTGGTTGGCGCATCACACTGTTATATTTATGTTTAATTATGAATATACATGTGGCAAGTTTAAATTTCACCAGTCTCTCCAAGAGCCGAACTCTCCACATTAACAGTCAGCAAATGCGCACAAAAAAAACTAATTTACATCTTGCAGGCAGTTTATCAGAATCTTCACAAATTAGCAGTTTTGTGGATGTGACTCAAGTCATACAGTAAATGCCTGCTTATTTTTGGATTGCATGCATCATTTTTTTTTTCTTTTGGTAATTGGAAAAGTTTTTCAGATGAGAAGATGCCTGAAGAATTTATTAAGAGACCAGTAAATACAGAAATGCTGTTGGATCAGACCAAACTCATTTTAAAGGCTCTTTAAATAATCGTCTAATTGGCCTTAGTCAATTTGAGGCAAAAAAAAAAAAAAGCATGCTTCAGCATACAACCGGAGAACACAGTGGGCTGGAGAGTGCTGTATGTATTTCTCCTTGTCAGTTATCGCATAATTACCTGTCTTTCTGCCAAAGCTCAGTGCAATTGGATAGAAATTCCACTCACAAAATAATGCCCCCTAAGCATGCTTTCCTCAGCCAGGTGATTAGAGACTCCTTCTCCATCTTTATCCATTTCCACAGGATGTAATTGCTAAGAATTAGGACCTTCATAGCAACTCATTCTTATTCCGTTTTAGCTACTTATGTATGCAGCATAACCGCGCTGCAGGTGTGTGTTTGTCTGTGGAAACTGATTTTCCCTTATTATTCTGAACACCAAAAATGAAAGTTATGGGGTATCATCAGTCCGGAATTGACATCAAGTGATTACTACTGAAAACAAAAGGCTTATCTTATCGTCTGAAAGGTCTAACCTGAAGAGTTCATAATCTGTTATATGACGAATGATTTTGTTTCTTTATTTAATTTTTTTCTTATCTTTATTATTATTATGATTTGTATATCACACTTTAGTGGTTAGCACTGTCACATTGTACCTGTAGGTTCTGGGTTTGATTGCTGCCCCAGGTCTGTGCATGTTCTTCCTGTTCTTAGTGGGTTTCCTTCAGGTGCAGCTTAGGCTAACTGGCGTCTCCATTGTGTGTGAATGAGCATGTGAGTGTCATGCACACACAATCTGCGGCCGGCACTAGGACCCGGAAGTAAGTCGGCCGCCTACCAGGAAGTATAAGAGGAGTAAACAAACGGTGGCTTACCGCTCAGTCATTGAGTTCGGCCCATGTCGGTTAACGTTGGCTTTCTTCAAACCGTGAGTACTCACTGTGTTTTGGTTATCGCTTCTTGCCGTTGTGTGTGAATTTATAGGACGCGGGTTAAATTTGTGTTTTTCCCTTGCTCCACTTTTGTGAGAGTCCTTAAAGTAAATCGCGTGGTTATCCTGCCTACTCACCGTTACTCCGCGTTTGGGTTTACCATCCACGCTACATTGGGCTAACCGCTAAAGCTACGTCTTCTGGTCACCTCAGGTTAGTTCATCTCTGACAGAATGACTGAGCGCCAAGCGGTAAACCCAGCGGAGCATGCGCGCCTATGCGGCGTGGTAGATCAGCATGCCGTGCTCATTAACAGTCTAACCGCGGAGCTCGCTACTCTGCGCCAGAGTGTCCAAGACATCGCGGCCTTGCGCCGCGAGGTTGCGGAGCTCAGGCGGGAGAACGCGGATCTGCGGGCGGCCGTTGAGGGCGCGGCTAGCAGGCCTCCCGTCGCAGCGGCCGCGGCGCCGCACCAACCCCCCCCCCCCTACTGATGTTTTTCTTGCACTTCCAGAAAAATGGAATGGCACGGACGGGAGATGTGATGTGTTTTTGACAGCGCTTGATCTGGTGTTCGAGTTCAATGCCACCAAGTACTCCACCGATCGGCTACGCATCGCTCTCCTGGTCTCGTTGCTAACAGGGCAGGCAGCTGAGTGGGCCACGGCAGTGCTTAAATCCGATTCTGATACCGCCCATTCTTACAATGAATTCACCCGCCAGCTCAGATTGACTTTCGAACACCCAGCGGGCGAGGTGGAGACCGACACTAAACTATACCACCTGCGGCAGGGAGGATCGTCCGTGAGCCGGTACACAGCGGAATTCCGGACCCTCGCCATGCAGACAAACTGGGGAGACGCCGCGCTCCGGACGTCCTTCTACGAGGGACTGGCTTCCCGCATTAAAGACGAGCTCGCCGGGCGAGAACTTCCCGCCACACTCGAGGGGCTGATCCAACTGGCCCTGCGGATCGATCAGCGCCTTTTGTCTCGCCCGAAGCCAGCCCCGAGAACCCTGCCGCCTGCACCCGTCTTCTCCTACACCACCCCACGACCATCAGCAACCTTCACCAACCCCAATACTGGAACTGTCGGATCTCCACCTCCTGCCGTGGTTGACACCGGAGCCGGGGAACCCATGCAATTAGGGCGCGCCTCCCTGACCGTAGCCGAACGTACACGCCGGTTTAGAGAGGGCCTGTGCGCGTATTGTGGGTCTGCAGAACATCATCGGGCGACCTGTCCACTGCGCCCGGGAAACGCCCATCCCCGGTGAGCGGAGGGAGAGACTCACCGGGCCCACTCCTGATCTCCACCACTACCGACGCCACCTCATCTCGCCTTACGGTTCAGGTATCCCTCCAGATTGGCCACAAACGAGTCCGAAGTACTGCGTTCATCGACTCCGGGGCAGCAGGTAACTTCATTGACTCTTCTTATGCCAAAAAATTGGGGGTAAAATTTGAGGCGTTATCCCAGCCCGTTCGAATCACCTCCGTCGACGGTCGCCCCCTATCTACCAGCCCAATCACCACCCAGACTCAACCCATCACCCTCCTCATCGATCAACACCACGAACAGATCAGATTTCACGTCACCTCCATCTCATCTCCTCCTATCATCCTGGGACACCCGTGGCTCCTGCAACACGATCCTCTCATTTCCTGGACACAACACAGGATTCTACAATGCACCGATTCGCGACCTGCACCGAACTATGCCTAGGGGCGCCGGCTGGGACGTGCTCTAGGGAGTCCGAGGCCCCCGACGTCGACACCAACGCCATTCCCGAGTCCTATAGGGACCTGGCAGAAGTTTTTTGCAAGCGGCGGGCCATCCATCTTCCTCCACACCGCCCTTATGACCTCGCCATCGATCTACAACCAGGCGCAGTCCCACCCCGCGGCCACCTCTACTCTTTAACATCAACAGAGACGCAGGCGATGGAGGAATATATAACCAACGCCCTCCGCCAGGGGACCATCAGGCCCTCCTCCTCCCCTGCTGCCGCGGGGTTCTTCTTCGTAAAGAAGAGAGGGGTGAACTTCGCCCATGTGTCGACTATCGGGGGCTCAACAACATCACTATAAAAAACCGACACCCTCTGCCTCTTACCAACTCTGCCCTGGACGCCCTCTCTGGTGCCACCATCTTTACTAAGTTGGACCTCCGGAGCGCCTACAACTTGGTGCGCATTAGAGAGGGCGATGAGTGGAAGACGGCCTTCATCACCCCGACTGGACATTACGAAAGCCTCGTAATCCCCTTTGGACTGTGCAACGCCCCCGCCGCCTTCCAACACCTGATAAATGATGTTCTTCGAGACATGCTAGGGCGGTGGGCGTTTGCGTATCTGGATGACATCCTCATTTACTCCCGTACCGCTGAGGAACATACCCAGCATGTCAGGGCGGTTCTAAAGAGATTACTCGCCCATCAGCTGTACTGTAAGTTGGAAAAGTGCGCTTTTCACGAGCGCTCCACCACGTTCCTGGGTTTTGTCATCTCGCCCCAGGGTGTGGCCATGGACCCGCAGAAGCTCGTCATTGGCCCCTACCCAAGACCCTCAAGCAACTTCAACGGTTTCTCGGGTTTGCGAATTTCTACCGTCGCTTTATCCGGGACTACAGTACAGTTGCCGCCCCCCTAACCGCTCTGACTCGTCCCTCCTCTCTCCCTTTCCGCCTCAACTCTACTGCCATCTCCGCCTTCAACAGACTCTGTGAACGCTTTACCACCGCTCCCATCCTCCTCCATCCTGACACCAGTAAACCATTCGTTGTTGAGGTGGACGCTTCAGATGTGGGCGCTGGAGCCGTTCTCTCTCAACGAGGTCCAGATCAGAAACTACACCCATGTAGTTTCTTCTCCAAAAAATTTGACACCACTCAGCAGCGATACGGGGTAGGGGACCGCGAGTTGCTGGCCATAAAGTGGGCTTTGGAGGAATGGCGTCACTGGCTCCAGGGCGCCAGGGAGCCATTCATCATCTGGACGGATCATCAAAACCTCATCACCATCAGAAGTTTGAAACAGCTCAACCCCAGACAGGCGCGATGGGCATTGTTCTTCGAACATTATAACTTCCACCTTTCATACCGCCCGGGGTCAAAAAACGCCAAGGCAGATGCCCTCTCACGACAACTCGAGATGGAGCCACCCCGGGCGGACCCCGCGCCTGTCCTACCCTCCTCCAGAATCATCGCACCACTTCACCTGGATCTGGAAACAAGGGTCCGCCAGGCGCAGACCTTAGAGACCGAGCCGGCAGGTGTGCCGCCTGGACGACTCTATGTGCCCAACGCCATGAAGTCCGAGGTTCTTCAGTGGGGCCATTCGTCCACCATCGCAGGACACCAAGGCACACAGCGCACCCTACGGTTCCTCCAACGGGACTTCTGGTGGCCATCAATGGCGAAGAACGTCAAAGAGTTCGTTCAGGCGTGTCCAGTGTGCGCCCGGGCCAAGAACCTCAACCAGCCCCCCTCCGGAGATCTTCAACCTCTCCCGGTTCCTCGTCGGCCCTGGACGCACATTGCCGTCGACTTTGTCGTGGGCCTGCCGGCCTCGGACGGAAAGAACACCATCATGACCATCGTAGATCGGTTCTCTAAGGCCGTGCACTTGGTAGCCCTTGCCGGACTCCCGTCAGCCAAGGAAACAGCAGAGCTGATATTAGAGCACGTAGTCCGTCTGCATGGGTTCCCCAAGGACATCGTCTCGGACAGAGGGCCCCAGTTCACAGCCAGGTTCTGGAAAGCCTTCTGCCGTCTGATCAATTCAACCTGCAGTCTCTCATCTGGATACCACCCACAGACTAACGGTCAGACGGAGCGGACCAACCAACAACTGGAGCGCTACTTGAGATGCTTTATTACCGATCGTCAGCGCTCCTGGGCTCGCTACCTCATCTGGGCAGAACTTTCCCACAACCTCCATGTCTCATCAGCCACGAAGCTAAGCCCATTTGAGGTATGCCACGGCTTCCAACCCTCGATGTTCAACCATCAGGAACCGGAGGTTGATGTGCCGTCAGCCCAACAGTTGGTCCGCAGGTGTCGACGGCTGTGGACACAAGCCAACCGAGCCATCCAACAGGCCAACGCCCGCTACACCATTCAACATCGCCGTCGACACCCCCCGGGACGATTGTTCCACGTAGGTGACAAGGTATGGCTTTCCACCCAAAATCTTCACCTCCACACTGAGTCAAAGAAACTGTCACCTAGATTCATCGGCCCATACCGCATCACCCACCGGATAAACCCTGTCACCTACCGGCTCCAGCTGCCTGCGGCGCTCCGGATCCACCCAGTCTTCCACATCTCACAATTAAAGCCCTTCATCACATCACCCATGATTCCACCCTCCCCCCCTGCTCCTCCTCCCCGGATCATCGACGGTGGTCTCGCCTACACCGTGCGCCGGATCCTCGATTCGCGCCCTCGGGGCAGAGGTACGCAGTACCTGGTTGATTGGGAGGGTTACGGTCCCGAGGAGCGGTCTTGGATTCCGGCCCGGTTCATTCTCGACCCCGAACTAATCCAAGACTACCGTCGTAGGGTATCCTCCACCCCAGGACCGTCGGGAGTCGGTCCTGGACAGGGGGGTACTGTCATGCACACACAATCTGCGGCCGGCACTAGGACCCGGAAGTAAGTCGGCCGCCTACCAGGAAGTATAAGAGGAGTAAACAAACGGTGGCTTACCGCTCAGTCATTGAGTTCGGCCCATGTCGGTTAACGTTGGCTTTCTTCAAACCGTGAGTACTCACTGTGTTTTGGTTATCGCTTCTTGCCGTTGTGTGTGAATTTATAGGACGCGGGTTAAATTTGTGTTTTTCCCTTGCTCCACTTTTGTGAGAGTCCTTAAAGTAAATCGCGTGGTTATCCTGCCTACTCGCCGTTACTCCGCGTTTGGGTTTACCATCCACGCTACATTGGGCTAACCGCTAAAGCTACGTCTTCTGGTCACCTCAGGTTAGTTCATCTCTGACAGTGAGTGTGTGTACTGTATATGTGTGCGCCCTGCGATTGGTCAGTACCCTCTCCAAGGTGCTCTAGTCTCCTGGTATAGGCTGCAATAAACATTTCCCCTACCGACCTTGTATACATGATGAATGGGGTATTGACGATGAGTGAGTGAGTGAGTGACTGTGTACCACATTAATCTCAGATTTGGTAAAACCTTGTCTGATTTCTTTTCTTCTTTCTTCTTCTCTTTAGGAGAGCTGTACATTGGTGGCGTTGGGAAGAGTATGTACAACAGTCTGCCTAAGCTGATAGCATCTCGAGACGGATATCAGGGCTGCCTGGCTTCTGTGGACCTCAACGGGAGGCTTCCGGACCTAATCGGTGACGCCCTACATAAAGTGGGCCAGGTGGAGAAAGGATGTGACTGTGAGTTTCTGCTTCTCTTTTAATTCATTTATTATTTTTTTTAAAGAATATTCTATTCAAGTCGATCCTCTGCCAATGACCCACCCCAAATATGATGACATCTGCTTCCTCTGAGACGCATAAAGGACACACAGACATTTCTTAGTGGCATGCTGATTAAGAGCAGGTAGAAGAAATAAAGTTCAATTCTGCTACAGATCACATGGTTTGTACTATGTTGCTTGGCAAAGGATCCTGGGAAGTTGCATACACAGCAGATGAGAGACGTGGCAGTGTGTGTGTGTGTGTGTGTGTGTGTGTGTGTGTGTGTGTGTATAGCTGTTCTCCATGGTTTTTACACATCTCAGTGCTGATTCTGCTTTGAGAAACAGAGAACCAAACCAAAAATACCCAGCTAACAGTGGTCCTGGGACTAACCCAGATGAATAAAATAAATCTCTTAAAAAAAAAAAAAGGAAATTTTTCCTCCTATATACAGTACAGTATACTGAGTGCTTATTGCATAACTACTGCCTATTAGCCTTTAAACAGAAACAGGATAAAATGCGTCATCCTCATTGGCTAATCCCTTCAGATATGCAATAAAATGTGATAAAACAGTCCATTAAAAATCATTACAAATATTCTAATCAGCAAAGTAATAAACATTATTACCTAGTAATGTATAAACTAGTTGTTGTTTCCTATAGAAACATCCTTTTCTAATTTAACGAACCTCGAATATGGCTTACTAATAGCCAGACACCAAACTAGTTAGTCCCATGTGCCCGGTACTGATATGAGTCAGTAACCATTTCATAATGGTTTACGTAAACCGACGATAGATTGACTGACACTTGCTTCTTGCACTCGTTGTGTTTCCTGAAAATGAATGCACTGTTCACTACAGTATTACTGCAACCAGAGTACATTACACATACAGTACAGTACATCACCTACTGTATGATTACTCGCAAAAGCACCTGTTACTGAATATTTTAACCTCACAAACGGGACATCTAAGACATACAAAAGTATGCATACTACAGTACTTTTTGCATATCATATAAAGTACAGCCATATCCTAGATTGTACTGTATAACAGGTCACCGTGAGATACATCATCGGCCATTTTACACAACCGTGCTGTGAGGATGCTCAATAATTGGCAGTATACACATGCACATTCCTCTTTGAGTGTTTCTGTTACACAGCATTTCCCCTGCTGTGGCATGCTTTAGAAATGACCTTTTTTTCATAATCGATTGCTTGAAATGCACAGGCAATCAACTGATCCTGGAAAACAATGGATGATCGCCCCATCAATACTGCCCAGGCCACTGATTTGTCCGCTCCTGTCCTCCAGTAGAACATACTGTATTCTCATATCAATGGTTCCTCTGTTCCTCCAGCTGGCCCAGGCACTACCTGCTCAGAGGACTCGTGCTCACACCAGGGTGTGTGTCTCCAGCAGTGGGAGGGCTTCACCTGCGACTGCACCATGACCACTTACGGCGGCCCGCGCTGCAGTGACCGTGAGTACCTTTTTACGCTCTCGAGTTCAAGAGCCCGGTGTTTGTTTAGCCTGAACCATGGAACCTTCTAATTAGCTGAACATAATAGCCTTAGGTTTTACGCACTTTAAATATTTGAGAGGCAAAATATGCTAATTAGGAGATTGAATTCATGTAGTGGGAAAATGAGGAGGAATCTTTTCGATCTCTTAGTAACCTGATAATGCAAAGAGCCACTATCTGGAGTGTGTGTTATGCACTAATGATCCCACGAGCTTTGGCTACTTCTGTCCACTCCTTTGTTTGTTTTTTTCTTTACGATAAAATGATTCTCATGTTGTAATGAATGTGCAGTGACACTACAGTATATCTATGGTGGTTTGATTATCTTGTCACGTTTCAAGAACAATTCTCCCGATCAGAAAAGAAAAAGGAAAAGATAGAATTTACTTTCAAACATGCCCTGCAGGTGAGTGTTTATCCTAGTGTGTATGAGACATGTTTTTATACCTTTTGGGGATAAAATGTTCCAACAAGGATCATAATGCATCCATCGTAATACAGGAGCAGCCAACAGTTTCTAATTCACCTTTTTAAGTTTTTTTTTATTGAATTATTTTCTACATTCTAGAACTATACAGTATGATATACTGTATGTTTAACCTTTGAAATAACACATATGGTATTGTGTCAAGTGCATTTGCAAAACCCATCAAGCACCATAATGAAACTGTCTCTAATGAAGACCTTACCACAAAGAAAGTGCAAAACGTATCTCTGCAGCTCCAAAGAAGTTCATTTAGAGTTACCAGCCTCAGAAATCAACAATTAACAAACAGCACCTCAGATTAGAGCCATTATGAAGACTTTACAGATGATACAGTAAGTAGCAGACACATATCAATATCACCCGTTTAAAACAGATTATTGCATATTTTGGACGGCCTTCAGCATTGCTTTACAACGTAGAAAGAAGGAAAAATCAGGAACGACTACTGAATTAGAAAGTGTGTCCTAACTTTTGACAGGCACACTATGATATAAAAAATGCAACAAGAAATGTGTGTGTCATGTTATTAATTATTAAATCAATAAACAGTCCTCACAAGGAAAGTAAGACAAGCGTTTGTGTGTGTGTGTGTGTGTGTGTGTAGGTGTGTGTGTGTGTAGGTGTGTGTGTGTGTGCTTAAGTGTTTACCCCTGTTAGATCAACAAGCAAGGAAGCAGCAGGAAATTAATTGAGCTGTTAATGCTGTTTTTGTTCTCTGGTTAAAGACATTATTGGATGCTCTCTCCTTACAAACCTAAGAGTAATGTCACTATAATGGATGGTTCATACACACCGAACCCGTAGCACTATTTGTTTTTTCCGGTGTATACTGCTCTCCCAAGCATCCTGCAGAACAGCTCCTTGGGCCGAATGTGACCAAACTCCTAAATATCACCCTGTTGTTGGATGTCATTTCTCTTTCAATTAGTGTCAACACAAAGCCTTTGCCCTTTAGGCATTTAAAGATAATAGCTGATTTGTGCGGCTGCGTGCCTCGCATGGAACACATATCAAGCATCCGTGCGAGACGCGAAAGTGTCACATGTCTTGCGTACTAACATGACGTCTGGAAGATGAAGCAGCTGACCTGATTTTCTGAGGTATGGATATTATAGAGTGCCACTGTCGCCTTCAACCTCCAGGTTCCGGGTTCGATTCCCGCCTCGAGTCTGTGTGCACGGTGTTTGCATGTTCTCGCTGTGCTTGGCGGGTTTTCTTCAAGAACTCCTGTTTCATGCCACAGTCCAAAGACATGCACATTACGCTAATTGGCGTTCCCAAATTGCGCGTAGTGTTTGAGTGCCCTTGTGCCCTAAGTCTCCTTGGATAGGCTCCTGGCCCTTCACGACAAAGAGTGAGTGAGTGTTTACATGGTCACAATGTTTACAATGTTTAAACCTATGTTTAATTAAAAGATTTTGTTGTAAGGGGAAAGTTTTGCTCATGACGTGGGCACAAAAGACATTAGATGTATGGAACATAATGTTAGTAATCATAAACAAGTGGAGAAAATGGGTTACTACAGTGATATTACAAAATGTGAAATACAAAATATCTCTTCAAAAGTAGTGCAAGGACAAGAAGACAACTTATCATAGACAGTGTCAAGAGGAGCTGCAGGAAAATAGGGCAAGTACTGGTCACAATCTCTCATGTTCCTCGTGTATACAGTAGGTTGAGTGGCTCAACCAAACAACTATGAAAAAACAAATCACCACAAAACCATGTGGCACATTTTTAGAGGACACGGTAAATGTTTTTAGACACAAATCTAAACTTTCAATCAATTCAATTGTATTTGTATAGCGCTTTTAACAATTCGCAAAGCAGCGCTTTTTAAAGTTGCAAAGCAGCTTTACACAATTAAAAAAATTATTTAAGTTTGTATGGAATGTGAATGGTTATGAATCAAAATGGTCAGATAGTCCCTGGTGAGTAAGCCGCGGGCGACACCGGCAAAAGAAACATCTGTCAACATCAGTCGATTCCAGAACCGTCTTCATGGTAGAGAGAAACCGTCCCATCCCAAAGAGACACACGGGGCAACCATATGACGAGATCTCCTACCAGAAGCGGGGCACCAGCAATAAACGATATCTTTGGTGCAAAAACAAGTCTGCTTATCATTTAAAGGCCACCATGCACACAGCAAAACATGGCGGGGGCAGCATCAAGCTATAAGACTGCTTTTCTTTCTTCACCTGCCTCTGGGGCTCTGGTTATGATCGATGGAATCATGAGCAGCTCTGAATACCAAAACTTGTTTAGGTAAAAAAAAAAATCACCTTTTAGCACAACAACAACAACAACAACCCACAAATCCAAGTCATCAAAGCAATGTCTGCAGAAGGAGATCAGCGTTTTAAAGCGGTTCAGAGTCGCAGATCTCAATCTTATTGAAAAACCTGTTGAATGATATGAACAGGGCTGTATCTATGCAACCAGGTTATTTTTAGTTATTTCTTCATTTTTTATTTGTTTTCACTGGAATTTTGTGGGGTGTCATAATCACAAAAAGAAGAAGCAGATTTTTTTTTTTTTAACAATGATGTCTAGAATTTTTATATCCATTGTATGTAACTAGCAAAGGTTTAACTCGCTAGTGTACGGTGCAGGGGCTGATTATTTAGGTGTCTCACGTTCGGGAGTTGATTAATATAATCTGCTGATAATTTATTAGTAGCTTTCAGGTAAGGTTAAAATCACTGTTGTTTTTTAAATACCACAGTTGCATGAACACTTAATTTTTAATTTTTTAAAGAAACGATAAAATAATAGAAATTCATGTTGGACTTATAAACATGCAGACTTTATGAATGATGTAATGTATGTTGTATTACTGTAAAATATCTACAGTACTTGGAGGATCTGCTGTGTGTAGTCTATACATTATGGGAAATGACATGTTTGAAAACTAGAAAATTAACCTTTTTAATGAAGCATTCGGAGCACTAATCAAATCTTTGTAGAGTTATGCATTGTGTTTATTATTGCAAATTTGCACTGTATTGCAAATTGATTTAACAACTATTTAATATAAAATGTAATAAAATGCAAATTAACGTTTTGTTCATTAGAAGGTCGAGTAAAATTTATGCACCCATGTCATTTATGGTAGACAAAGAAAGACAATCACTGGTCATAACATGAGAAACTGGTTAAAAAAAACACAATTTAGGACTTTAAAACCTTTAACTCTGTTTGGTGAGTATTAAAGGATGCCAACATGATAATAGTGGTTATCACTGTCGTGTTGCACCGCCAGGGTCTGGGTTTGATTCACACCTCAATTCTGTATGCATGGAGTTTGCATGTTCTTTCCGTGCTTGGTGCGTTTCCTCTGGGTGCTCTGGTTTCCTCGCACAGTCCAAAGACATGCAGATTAGGCTAATTGGTGTTCCTAAATAGCTTGTAGTGTGTGTGTGTGTGTGTGTGTGTGTGTGTGTGTGTGTGTGTGTGTGTGTGCCCTGTAATGCATTGGCACGTCCTGGGGTGCACCCCCCGCCTCGTGCCCTACAGTAAGTCTCCTGTATATAGGATAAAGTGGTTAAATTGATTGTCACATTATTTCAGAGCTCTCAGTCCTCACTTCATGTTAAAGTAAATGGTGAACGTTCAATAATATAAAATACAATTTATATGACATTCTGTTTTACTTAATTAATATACTGTATATACTGTAGCACATGCATATTGTTTACATCATTTTAACCATGTTTATTAAAAAAGTCACAGAAAAACACATAATTCGAAAAGGGTCAAAGCAGCACTTTCTGATTCTTTTTGAATTATTAAAGAACCATTCCACTAATAGATATCAGCGTGTTGTTTGGCTCTAGGGGATTTATCCTAACTACTTCGCTATGAGGTTTAATATAGTTCCTGAATAATTCATAGCAGTCACTGAATAATCTGCTTTGATGTGAATAACTGAATAATAACGGAAGCATTTAAGGGGTTAAAAGAGAAAGAGGGATTTTTTTTGTCTTTGGTGGCGTTATGTGTGCTTCTGTCTCTGCGTGATTAATGTTTGAATCATGCTCCTTTTTCTGTCTTAATGAGCTGTGCAGTAATATGTAAGAAACATTAGTAAGAAATAGCACAATATTATTTACATGAGCGGTCAATTAAAGTTCTGAAAAAGAAAAATATTATACAGTGATTTGTCTAACAGTCATGGCCAGAGATTCATTTTGTGGGTGAGCCAGCTATAGTGTGTTACTATACTGTACTGTAGGTACTGAAATCATATTGAATGTTTCAATAATCATTCCTGAGCTAATGGGTTGAAATGTATTCATCCTTTTTAAGTGAATTTACTAAAATTAACTTTGTGACCAAATTTTGTTTTAAATATGATTTAATATGTAAACAATGCAATTGTAGCTTACTGAGGGGCAAAATGATGATGATTGTTATTATTATTATTAGTAGTAGTAGTAGTAGTAGTAGTAGTAGTAGTATTAGTGGCAGTAATAGTAAAATCCTACCACGATTCCCTCACACACAGCATTCTCTGAATGACAATCAACACTTTAATTGGTGAATAAGTGTGTTGGAGTTACAGACTGTAGGATTATGACATCTATAAATGACTCTCAAGTGAACATTATCATTAGCACGAATTAACAGGGAATATCACAGTGACGCATTATATGACTTGTTGTGCAGTAATGGTGTGGCTGCATCTGGTAGAATAGCCAATATTTTCCAAGAACTCATTTTGCAAATGTTCCCTGTACGTATGAATGGATAAAACATGTTCTTAAATTAGTAAAATTGTTCCCTCATTCAAGTCAAACTGTGATGATAAAATCTCTCTGAATGAAGGCATTAAAAAACGATTGACGTTTACAGGAGGACAGTACGGTGATGAGACGCAGTAAAGCATTTGAGTGGTACAAATGTATTAAAGGTGTATAAATGCCTGATTCTTGAAAATCAACTGAAAACTTGTCACTAACTTTCCGACACATTTGTCAGTGGTAAATTTACACGCAATCATTCACCAATACCGCTGGCACATTGCAGGAACTCTCCTTGGAGTTATGTCCACATCCACTGCATAGTCCTGACCTCATTTCAAGCCATTTCCACATACAGTATTTGGGCCACTGAAGGAGTTCCTGGGAGGCCAGTGTTTCAGATGTAAAGCAGATGATCGATCATGGTACTTTACCTTAATGGTATCCAAGCACTGGTAAAACACTAGGATAAGTGCATTGAGTGTAGCAATATCTGCCATCTTTTCACCTCGCTACATTCTCTCACTTATTTTAACTTTTTTTTCTCTGTCTTTATTACTCGGCGCTCAGCAGAACCAGATTTATCGCCGGCGCTTTTAAGCACGCCTCAAAACATCCTGGGCTTGTCTTGCACTTGCAGAGGATGCACGCATGACAATGCACGACAATGTACGCCGGATATGTGATCTAACTTCCGCGAGTGAACATGCGCGAACACATGTTCATATATTCGGATGTTTGTACCGTATGTAAAAGACTTGCGGTATGCAGAGAAATAAAGGGAGTTTTTATTCTTATAACGGTGTTCTGTTATTCTGCATCAGAAGTCCTGGTTTGATTTGAACACCTTTGTATAAATACTAGGGGTTACAGTATGTGACCGACTCCACATCCTGTCCTGGAAATTATAGCATATTATATATTTGTGCTCAGAATATAAGATAAATGTTGTGCTCAACTTAGTTAAAATGTTTATTCTCGGGGAAAATCTTTTTTTGCTTGTTTGTTTGTTTGTTTTATTCATACATTTTTTTTCAAGTGCACACACCCACACATGCATTAATCTAACACTGCTTGCATCTTCATCTTGTCAGTGATAGTGTTGTTATTGATTGGGCCATATTGAGTGAGATGATACTAAGCCAATCGTAATGTAGCTTTAAGCCTCGACGGCCATTTATCTATGTTTCTGCTACACCTTCTATATAATACAGAGTGGATAAGAGAAACGAGGGAGATATACTGCACAGCTCATTAGCTTCCGTAGACAAACACAGCGTTTTTCTTGAAAGTAGCAGATACATCATCTCCTCATTGGAATTTTCAAATCTATATTTATTTTCTTTTGGATTCCGCAGTAATAATGACGGGCAGAGAGCTGAGAAATAGTTTCATGAAATGAGCTGGGGGGGGGTGGGGGGGATAGACAGGAGAGACCAGGATTGTGTTTTCGACCCGAGGCTCATACGAACACACACATATATATATATACACACACACACACACACACACAGTATACTGTGTATATACAGTATAGGGTTCCTCGTTCAATGTATTCATAAATGTTATAGTAGTTTAGCAATAGGAACACTATGGAATATTTAGACCCATTCAATCTCTCAATCTCTTTTGTTAGAGTGAGGGCATTGAATTTGAACAAGGTTCAATCAAGCAAAGCATACAGTAACTAATGATTATTATAGTGAACGTGCATGGTCGACTGTATTGTTGCTTCTCTTTACTGCTGCTGCTGTTGTTGTTAAACTATTTGTCACATAGTAAATGAGTGCATTTTGCCCAGAGGAAGCCAGCTTACTAGACCTGATGTAAAATATTCAGACTCTGTTGTGTCTAATTAGAGCCAGTGTACGCTGTTATACTTTACATGTCATTTCCTAAAATTAGCCACTCCACATTCATCAGCCAAGGTTAAACTAGCCTTCTGTCTGAAGGACACTCTGGGGGCTATGCTGGGACTGTGTGTGTGTGTGTGTGTGTGTGTGTGTGTGTGTGTGTGTGTGTGTGTGTGTGTGTGTGTGTGTGTGCGTGCACTGTAAACCCGGATAAGTTGGCTGTACTTAAACCATTTGCGTCAAATGATTGCCTCAATTTTTTAAAGTTATTGACAGTAGGAAAATTTTTTTTATTTTAGTCAACACAAATGGCCAATAGTCAGAAATTAAACTTTTTAAGTTTTATACACTTAAATGGTTTAAGTAATCAGCAATAGAAATAAAAATTGAGGCCGCTTAAAAGTATAATAATCATAAATTAATATTATAAGTCAAATGAACTTAGTTGTATTAAAAATATTAATATATTAAAATGAAAATATTTGAAAATCAAAAGTTAATTCTTCTTTTATCAAATGACCACAGAATGCAGTACTTTTTATTTATTTTATTGAAAACACAACAATCCAACAAATGTGTTAACAGATGAAAATCCAAAATAACAGTGAGTAATGGGTTTTTGCCAATGGTATGTCCTTATTTTCAAGTTTCCAATATAAATGAATAAATAAATAAATAAATAAATAACATCACTGACGACGTACAGTAACAGCATATACTGCAAGTGCAAAATTAAAACATGCATGCTTTTGTTCCACACAGCAAAGCAGACATTAAGAACATAAGCCTGAAGAACAGCTATGTAGTGAGGATCAGAGTTCATACAAAAAAAAAATCTAAAATGTGTTCACTGTAGAATGATTAAAAAACAACAAAACTAGACACATTTAGCACAAGAATTATATACAAAATGAGCAATTGCAAGAATATTTGCTCTAGACAGTGCAAACAATCCAAACACAGACATGAAGAGCTGTGCCATAAGCATAAATGTGTTTTACGCTGCAAGCTCACTCTTCAGCCTCTGAACCTTTGGTAGCTCACTTTGACCTAAATTTAGCATCACCTGCTGAACGAAGGTAAAAGTGTTTTTCAAGCACTTCGGGTACTGCAGGTGGAGTGCGTAAATTAAGCCAAACAAGAGGCACATTGCTTGAGGTAGGTTGGTCAGTCCCTCCATTGCTAGGCTGCCCTCTAAAATGATCCCCACTCTTGAGGGGTTGAGTTGGGGCGGTGCTGGACTTGCAGCTCTGTTGTCATACAGTAGCAAAGGAGTCCCACTGGAATGTTCATGGAGTCTTCCTCAGTAAGACTCTACATAGTGCAAGAAAGAAGACAAAAAAAAAGGATATTCAGGAAAATAGCAACTTGTCTACAATCAGCTGTATAGAAATATTTATTATTATGATTTTTATAATTAAATGTGGTTTTATTTTAGGTACTGTAAACAAGCCGTTAGAGCCACTGGACAATGTGATATGTGAATGGTTTGAAGGAGAGGTTTACTCACCAAACTGCTCTTGAAGAACATACTGTAGATGGATCATCTCCAAGAATGACTGGAAGTCCTCTCAGGACAAGATGTCTAATGGGTGTTGGCTCTGTGCTCTGCAAAGAGATTTACCACACTAAAATGTAGTACAAAGAAATATCAGTTTATTTCTCCATATAGACAAATACCTCAAGGGAAGGGGGAGAACAAGGTTTTGCAATATGAATGAGCTAAACGTAAAAAATATTACAAGAAGAAAAGAGTAATATTAACCCACCGTTGTGTGTTGTAGCAGGTCAGCTAATTGCTTGCCAATCCGACCTGTCTTCCTCTTGAAGATTTCCATCAAATTTGGACACAAATTATCAAGAACACCAAAGGATTCTTCTTTAAGACAACCCTGTTAATCTCCAAGTAATATGCTCAATTTTGGTACTCAGGTACTCAACATGTTGTTCAATGATGTAACACAAATAAGATAAAAAATAAAAAAAAACAGTACAGGACATATTCACCAACCTGGCTTTCTGTGAAAAATGTACACACACCTTTTAAACTGCAAAAGTTCCAGCAGTTTCTATGTAGTGTACTCAAAAAGAGAAACAACTCACCTTGTTCACACAGAAAACGGCATCCTCTTGCAGGCAAAAATCCTCACAAAGGTTACAAACTTGGGTCCAAATATACAAAGGTAGATTCAAAATAATGTCTAAAGGGCATGCAAAATGCAAAGACTGTGAATTGCTTTTGGCGCAGTTTCCTCTGTATCCTCCAACAGTCTTGAATTTCCAGCCAATCACAACAGGGCAACACTTGTTGCCTGAGGTAAAACTTGATAGTTTAAGTTAGTTAAACTTATAAAACTGAGTACATCCAATGACTGTCACATACACTCTTCATATACTTATATTGTCTAAGTAATGCAACAAAACTAAAAATTTTGTGAGTGATATTTACTCAAACTGTTTGCATAGACAGAACTTTCGGGTTAACAGTGTGTGTGTGTGTGTGTGTGTGTGTGTGTGTGTGTGTGTGTGTGTGTGTGTGTGTGTGAGTCATGTTTCCTTCCCACAGTCAGCGTCCAGCCCCAGCTCTTGTTATTATATTAAATAGATGTAGTGATTGCATGTCTCATGTTCCTGGCAGTATCGGACTGCGGTCGCCTTTCTCCCAGAGCAGCTGCTCAGCCGTCTTTAGATTTCACACAGATTTCACATCACTTTTCCACTCCGCGCTGAGCTTCCACAGCACTAATAATCATCGAGTCTGACTTCGGAGGAGGCAGCGTTATTTTATTACAGCTGACACAACAGCTTTGTTGATGCTCCCAGCTCCAGAATTAGGTTTACTTCACACGCTTGAGTCTTAATTCTGTGAGGTTTGCATTTGAAATTTGCTCGAGATACAGTATGAGCAAACCATTAGTGTTGGGATGTTGACCGCAATACAATTGTGCAATCGAACTTAAGGTCTTCATAGCGACTGTATCATACAGTAGTGGAAGCTTCTGCTTTAGTGTCCTGCATAGTAGCATAAAGCTGTACAAAACATCTTTTTTATTAAAGCTAAAGAGAGAGAGATAGATGATAGATGTATAATGTGTAATGTAGATATACCGTAGATATGTGTAATGTGAAGACAGCTGTTTTGGCAGCACAAGGGGGGGTCAGCGCAGTATTAGGTGAGGATGGAGTAAGGTCGATTCCAAGGGCATCTGAGTGACTTGAAAAAGGCTATGACGATTGAGGGCTCAGTGTCTTAAGCCTTTAAGTGGACCCAGTATCTCTAGTGGCAAGTCCTACCTCAAGGATTGACATGTTGTGCTTTAATTATTGTCAAGCTTTAATTATTTAGCCTTGTCACTTTTCACTTACACACACACACACACACACACACATTTTTGCCCACACATCCCAAGGGTACAGCATCTCATTTCCACTCAAAGAATTTAATCCAAATGAACTGATCTTGTGTGACATGTACAGTATATATACTCTAGTAGGATAGTAATTAAAATAATAATAATAATTTTAAAAAGTGCATTCTTTCTAGACAAGTTCATGGCAGAACACTTTGTTGCAGTTCAAGTATGCGACTCTTCAAAATATAAAATTCTTTTATTATTATTATTTTATATAAATTCTAATACTTAATTTAAGTTATTAATTTAAATTACATTGAGAGCCTTTTATTATTTATACCAATGAGCTATCCTTGGAACACCTACAGTATAACCTTGAAACACTCACTCACTCACTCACTCATTCACTCACTCACTCATTCATTCATTCATTCATTCTCTATAAGTTGTACTGTATAGGAACATGTCAAGCCTGGAGCCTATTCTAGGGCTAACACGGGGCATAAGATAGGGTACAGCCTGGAAAAGCACAAGGTCACTAGTACACACACTCACAAACACACCACATGCAAGGAGGGTCATGGAATTTGATCGAGTGTGAAATATTTTTTTTCCCCCCATTGCGGTCAAATGACCGGTACTCTGCGCTTCTAGTGTTAATGGTTAGTTTACATTTTCAGGCTTCTAGGATCAGATCTAAGGTTACTGAGTTCTGCGTGTGCTTTCTGTGTCTTTCTGGGCACTACAGTTTTGTAACAAAAAAACAAAACATGGCAGCATTGGTGCATAACCAGGTGCACAAATGTAAATCATAAGTCAAATAATAATTAAAAAACATAGTAAACTTGTTGTCTTTTCTGTAGTTCAACTGATCCAAGGTGTTTGTATTTTTTAGGTTGCTTTATTAATTTCTTAGGTCATTAGTGGCTCAGTGGTACAGTAGGTCTCTTGTCTGCCACGCGGAAAGCCTGGGTTTAATTCCCACCCCATGCCCAATCCCGAACCACTGGATGCATGCAGTGCTGTTCCAAGCCTGGTAAAAATGTGAGGTTTCTGTCAGGAAGGGGATCCAGCGCTAGATCCTTTGTCAAAATCCTTTCCTTTTGCCGAAAGCTTAACAACAACAACTTTATTAATTCATTAAATTACAGACAGGTTCTTTGTTTTCTACATTGTCGAGAATGAAAACAAATAAAAACAAGCCTTAAAATAAATAAACAAATTAGTTAATTAAAAACTGTGATTTAACGATTTACAAACTCAGAGTGTACAGCCTAGTTTGTGTCTGCAATCAGAGCTCTTCGAGCTCATTAAATGGAGGAAGTTGATGTCTACAGCTGTGTCTGGGACATTTTTCCAGCAAGTTCAGCTGGAAGGTTGAGCATCATCCAGAACCAGTGCTGGCTCATCTTCTGTGAGCTGGCATGCTCAAACCTAAGTTAAATTGCATAACGATGTACTGTACAACCGATGCCACGTACTGTAATGTGCTCTTTCAAACAGCTTTTACATACACCAGTCAGCCAGAACATTACAACCACCTGCCTAATATTATGCTACCACAGCAGCTGAGACCATCAAGGCATGAACTCCACAAAACCTCTGAAGGTGTACTACCTGGCTCGAAGATGGTAACAGCTGATTTACTTGATTTTTCAGCACATCCCACAGATACAGTAGTAGATCAGATTGAGATCTGGGGAATGTGGAGGCTGAGTCAACACCTTGAATTCTTTGCGACATTCCTCAAACAATCCCTGTATCTTTTTTGCAGTGTGGCAAAACGCATTATCCTACTCAAAGAAGCCACAGCTATTAGACAATATTTAGGCATTACGTGTCAAAGTTACATCACATGAATGGCAGGGCCCAAAATTTCCCAGCAGATTGTTGCCCAGAGCATCACACTGCCTCTGCTGGCTTGTTTTTCTTCCAATAGTGCATCCTAGTGCCAATTTCTTCCCCAGGTAATCTGGCTGTCGACATGATGTAAAAGAAAATGTGATTCATCAGAGCAGGCCACTTTCTTTCATTGCTTTATGGTCCAGTTCCCATTGTAGGTTCTTTCGAGGTGAACATGGGTCAACATAAGCTGTGATGCACTGTGACACTTTGACAATTGCCATTTGCAATTGATGATGCTGTAGCCTCTTGCAGCCAGGAGCCTTGAAAGAGCTGATTGGCTAAGCTCTCTCAGGAAGGAGGGATGGGAGCGTTCTCACGTCAATCACGGTTCTAGCCAACCATGGACGTCTGTGAGTTCAAGCAACGGAAGGAGCGAATAGATAGGATACGTAGGTGCATGAGCAACTAGTTCAAAAAGATGTGGTTGGCTGGAGTCATGTGCCTCAAAGGAAACAGGTAATAGCCTTCGCCCTCCCTGAGTGGTCCAGTAGTTGAAGCGTTGATTGGTGAGTGTCCTAATGATGGGTAGGAATTGGATACAACTAAAAAACTAATTTGATTAAAAAAGATAAATAAACATTTTGTGGTACCATACTGTAGCTCTTTTTTGGGATCAGCTGGCCTTCATTTCCCTCACACACACAGCAATAAGCCCATGATCCTGTCGCCTTTCCAGTGGTTGTCCTCACAAAACCTGCCAATTTTGAATCGTTCTTACCCAGTGGTGTAGCCACCACAAGCTCTTTTCACAGTCGTGCAAATTCTTAAACTTGTCTGTTTTTCCTGCTTCCAACATATCAACTGACTGTTCACTTGCAGCCTAATGTATTCCACCCCTCGATAGGCGTCTTTGTTATTAGGTAGTCAATGTTATTCACTTCACCTCACAGTTGATTTAATATTATGGCTGACCAGTGAAATACTCAAGTAACCATGATACCATTTTTGAGAAACAGAGATCAGGCAAGACGTGATAATGATAGAAGCCTGAATCCCTCATGAGTGGCATTCCGTTAAATGCAATAGGTCACTAAGGGCGATTGATCAGAGTGATTGACTTTTCTCCTGATAGTATCATCTGATAGATCATCAGTTGTTTTACCCTTGAGGAATGCTTTGTTATCGAGGAGGTGATGAGCCTATGAGGTACACTGGGCAAAAAAGGAGAGTAAATAAAATAACTTGGAGATCAGGTTCACAGTATAAAGCATATGAATATTTCAATATTGTGTTTGTGGAAATAATGATGGATCAATTTGTAATGTGGAAGTGATGTCATTCCCGTAGAACTGTGTATCATGCAGTTTCTTTTACTGAGCTATATTTGAATGTTTATGCAAGTTTAATATTTCCCTGAATCCCCATGAGATCTCAGATGTTCCAAATGTGATCATATTTCATGAGGCTTGGTGGGAAACTTTGTTTGTTCGAAGCAAATACAGCACTCACCTTATAATAACCAAGGCTTCTCTGTCATTTCTGCTGGCTAGCATTCAGGCAGCAAGCAAACGATTATCAGCTGCCTATCAGTCCAGTAGGATCCCCGTGGTGCCTGTAAATCGCGTTATTATCTATGCTCCAGGGTACCGTGCATGCCATGAGGTTTAATTCCTCTTCTACCACAACAGATTGCCAATGATTAGTATTATTGTTCCTAATTTACGAGGGGGAATCAAAAAATTTCCACATTACTGTTAGGTTAAGTGTCTTATCAGCGTTATTTCCGATCAAAGCTACTATCTCCACAGACACTGCTGTTCAGGTGTGAACAGGTTACATCAGCTCATTTGTAACTGAGGTGCGAGCAAAATTGGATGCCCCACTTGTTATTTGCATCAAAGAAGAGCAACGTGCATTGATTTTTTTATTTTATTTTTTTGTGGTCTGAGGGTGTACCTGGTGCCGAAACAACTCACGGAAGAGCGTAAATAGAAACGTTTGGATTTCTGCAAACAAAATTTGTACTGATACTTGAAGGAATGTGAAAGTTTCTTAAAGAGAATTATTACTGGTGACCTGACACGGAGTCATCACTACGGACCTGAGAGTAAACATTATGGAACATTATGGAACAGTAACATCTGCCAACCAAGAAAAAGTTCAAAAGTCAACCATCAGCTAGAAAATTAATGCTGAAGCCTAAACATTGGATTAAATCCAAGGGCTTTGTGATCTTGCATGACAACACACTGTCGACACTTGACTTTCACCTGTTTGGTCGCCTGAAAGCAGTCGTACAAGGAAGAAGGTTAATTTATGATGAATAAGTGAAGACAGCTGTGTATTCGTGGCTCGCAGCTCTGCATGGAGTTTGCACTCTCTCCCTGTGCTTGGTGGGTTTCCTCCGGGTACTCCGGTTTCCTCCCACAGTCCAAAGATTTGCAGGTTAGGCTAATTGACGTCCCCAAATTGCCCATAGTGTGTGAATGAGTGTGTGAGTGTGTATACTGTAGATGTGTGCCCTGCGATGGATTGGCACCCTGTCCCACCTCATGCCCTAAGTATGGTTGGGTATCGATTGGGTTTTTTTCGATACCGGTGCCAAATCGATACTTTGAAAACGGTACCAGTGCCAAAACGGTGCCTGAACCGATACTTTTAAGCCAAAAAATTATAGTGGATGACTCAAGAATGAATTTTTATTGAACAAAAAATTTTATGCTTAAAATTTAACAATATATTAAAAGTTTAAAATATATATGAATATGTAAGCTTCAAATTTTAGCAATTCTTTTGCAGAAATTTCACCATATTTGCCTTTTCTGGCAAAATACGACACCTTTCCTGACTTATTGCCCTGCACAGGACATACATAGCCTTCTTTACAATGGTAAATGGGGTCACTGTTGTAGTACTACTAGTACTAGCCGGAAAGCCATAATTATAAACAGAATCCATGTTACATTAGTTTTTTACAAATAGTTCGACTATTTGTTAGCATGAATGCAAGATTTGTATTTTGCTATTAACATTACATTATCCTACTACTAACCTGCGGAAAGTCTGCTGACGTCATCATAATCGGTGACTCCTTTTTGCTACGGTTGGTGTGACTGGGACTGAGGGTCGTCCACACCGATAGCGCCAGCTGTTGTCCACAAGCTGTTAAACACGGTGCCTCACTCTGCTTTTAACTTTATCCTGTCTGCCCTCGAATGTTTCATTAGATTTGACGTGTTTCCGCCTTTACACGCAATTGCTGTAAAACATTTGCTGCACGTCGCGGTGTCGGAATCCTTTCTTGTGAAATGCAGCCACACTTTCGACTGTTTAGCATGCTAAGCTATCGGTAGACCGCCTGCTGCCGTCAGAGCGAGTGTAACGTTAGTTGCTGCATTCACGCGCATGTCGGATGGTCTCTCATTTCCGGATGATTTGTGCTTTAAATTTTTTTTATTTAATCTAATAAATGATTAATCTACAAAAATATATGAATCTAGAGAACAAATATTTCAATGACAGCATTTAAGTGGCACCGAAATGAGGCACCGAAATTCGCGTTCTGTTTCGGTCCGGTACATACCGGTTCTATTAGGTACTGGTGCCGTATTGGCACCGGGTTTCGGTACACAACCCTAGCCCTAAGTCTCCTGGGATAGGCTCCAGGTCCCTGCGAATCTGAATACAGGATAAAGCGGTATAGAAGATGAGTGAGCAAGTGAGTGAGTTAATATGAGGGCTTGTTAACAGATGGAAAAAGTGTATTAAAAGTCAAAAACTTTATTAAAGTGAAGTAAAATCAATTTTACAGCTAGAGTGTGGATAATTTTTGACTCACCCTCGTGTTAAGAATCACACATCCTAATCCTACAGATAACAGTACCTGTTAATCCTTCACGAGACTTTCTGTTGGCCTTTGCTTCAAGTTTCCGTAGATCTATTTATTCTCCAGTGTAGATTAGATAACACAGCCACCATTTTAAGGTTTGCTGTAAGTTTTTACTATAAAAACGATAAATATTAAATAAATAAATCAGCACGTTAACACGAACCTGAGTTTTGCCTTGCATCTGAACTTCCTTTTTTAGAGGAACTAGAAGAAAGCATAAGTACATATTTTTTTTTTTATTTTCACGTGAAAGAGGTGAAGAAAAGGGTCCTCTGTGCCATCACTCCACTGCGCAGCAATCAGAAAGAAAAAAAAAAACAGTAATAAGAATAGTAAACATAATCATCTCTTGGTTTTAGACAATGTTGAAGTGGGATTTTTGCCTCGTATCATGGCTGAGACATGAAGGAGTGGAGGCTGACAGAATCAGGGCAACTCTAAGCTGAGGTTTTCTTTTGCCATGTGGCAGCTGCTCTCTCTCTCGTCTCAGCTCGTCCACATGCCTTTAACAGTCAGGCACGGAGGGAGTCTCTCGCAGTACAAAGGCAAATTAAACCGGGTAATAAACCACAATGAGTTTTACGCTCTCTCTCTTTACATTAGCGTATTCCAAAACCTGGGTGGTATTGCGGTTTCTTGTATTCCTTTTACTACATTTTTGACGCATCAAATCGAACATGCTCCTATGTCATAAACATGTGTTTTAGTGGATGCATCAGTAAGGGTTCAGATCTCACCTATGCTCTGTGTACGCTGCATTACATGTTCTCCCCGAGCTTGGTGGGTTTCCTCCAGGTAATTTTTCCCCCATAGTCATACATGGCAATTCCAAATTGTCTATAGTGTATGATTGGGTGTGTGAGTTTGTTCTTGTGCCCTGATGGGTTGGCATTCAGGCCAGGGTGTACCATACCTTGTTCTCTGAATGCCTGGTATAAGTTCCAGACCTCCTGTGACCCTACACTGGATAAGTGGTGGAGAAGATGAATGGATGGATGGATGAGTCTCAGACATGTATGTCATTAAAGGACAGGAAGGTGTGACTGTGGCTTATTGGTGCATGAAATATTAGTGACTGCCTAATGATCTAATTATCCATAAAATATGACCTTAAAAGCTCACAGTTACTCCTATTAAAATCTACACATCTCAGTGCAAAGCAGAGTTCCTGTTACCAATATGAAGACATAAAACAATTAATTTGTTTTCCATTTTTAGCTAATCAAATTTGGTTACTGTATGTTACTCCTAAATAAAATACCCCTTGATAATGAGATCAGTTAGGTTTAAGGATTAATATTAACCCTGGAGAACCCATGGGGTCATATTTGACCCAGATTTTTATTTCATCGTCATATTCAACCCACACACCAACGTAAAGATTTCTTTTTGCATTACAACCCAGTGTGCCCTATGTGAACCCATAACACTGACATTTAGTGGTAACTGACTGAACTAACCTGATTTTTTTCACATCAAACATGGCTGCTACTGTGCTTTTTATTTGGTGATATAAAAGCTGATGCCAGTGTTTTTAGTTCCTGCCTTAGAATAAAATTTTACATGCATAGTCATTGATGAAAAGTTAAAATCAATAAATATATTTTGAAATGAGAATCTGGTCTTTCCTTACTAAGAAATAACTCCTGCCTTTATGTCATGAGTGAAAGTTACCAGTTGGTAAAACATACTGGATATCCCAAGGGGTCATATATGACCCATGTCATTACATGTAGTAGGAAAGGGTTAATTTAAAAAAAAAACACCTGTTTTAGGGTTCACTGGGTCTGTATCATCATTACAGCCAAAGGAGATAGATTTCCTATTAGGATAAGGTGGTCTGGGTTTTCCAGGGTTCAGAACCTAGAAACCTGCGATTTGCTTTACAGTTGGCATTGCTGTCCAAGATGTGCAGTTATACAAAAGAAATCTATCAAGTTTCTGCAGTTCTTTTATGTAAAAGCAATTCAGCACTGCTAAAGTACAGTATGCATATTTAAATCATTATTGAGTCCCAAGATGTTGAGCCTGAGCTAATGCATGACATCGTCTAAGCTGTGGTATGAAGGTGCTTAACAAAATGAATACAGTATCATTTGGCTTGCAACTGTTTCAAAACATCTGACCCAAATACATATCAATATAATCAGAAGAAGCTTGCAATAATTATGATTCACAGCTCAGTTGCAGCTAGTTTGCATATCAGTCTGACATGAAATTGCATCTTTGCAGTCATACAGGTTGACATGTGATGCTAAATAATAATTACTTTTGATATTATATATACAGTATAAAAAAATGAATGTGAGAAAATGTCTGGGTGAGAAAAAAATGAAATGATTTCAAATAAAGTGTGTAGGACAGAACTGTGTAATTTCTGCTACAAAGAGCAGTACAAAGTGTCATATACTATACGTTAGTAACTTCTGAGTTTTGACAACAAGAAGAGAGGACTTTTGGCATTCTCTTGTGCCATAAATTACAGACCCTGCAGATGCACATTACTGTCCGCTTACAACAACAGCAAGAAGAGGAATGAAACAGTGACGGGCAAATGAATGATCCTCGTCCTGCTGCTCTTTCTTTTCCTCATAATAGAAGCCTGATAATTACATACAGAGATTTCAAAACATGCGAGAGGCTACAACAGCCAGTTACTTTGCTGTCTGCTTTTCAGTAGCGAGACTGGCATTTTTTCAATATGTAGTAGCAGTGAAGGTCAACCAGATAAAGAGACCTTTTAGATGTGTCTGACTGTGATGTGGCAGAGATTGGCAGTATCTTCTTTCAACAGCCAAATGAACATGGATTATGTTTGTTCTATAAAATTAAAGGTGTCAGAAGAAAAAGATGGACCGGCTTTAGATCCTTTACCAGGAGTCATGATCCATATAGCAGTAGCCAAACCTGTCAATATACAATTATTGTTGTCACAATACTAAACTGTCCCTTTTGATGCTGATATTGTAATGAATTGTGATATTTTAGACACCTTCTCTTTGAACCTAAGAATTAAACATAAAATAAAATAATGGTGGAACTACTATGTATAGACAAAAGTATTTGGCCAGACCTGAGACCTGCGATGAGATTGTATCCAAATACATATACACCAATATATTATATTGTTCCCCCTTTTGCAGCTACAGGTATAACACCTTCTACTCTTTATGGAAGGCTGTCTACATGATTAAAATTTTCATTCATTCTGTAGAGCGTTTACTGTATGAGGTTAGGCACTGATGTTGGACAAGAAGGCCTGGCTCGCAATTTCAGTTCCAGTTCATCCCAATGGGGTTGAGGTCACAGGGCTCTGTGTTAGGGCCAGTCAAGTTCTTCCACTCTGAACTCATCGAACCATGTCTTTATAGTCCTCGCTTTGTGCACCGAGACACAGTCATGGTGGTGTAGAAAATTGGCCTTCCCTAAGCTGTTGCCACAAATTAATGAAATGCTTTTGCCCTTCCCCTGAGGCAGGGGCCTTGGCTGAAATACCTGAATTCTATAATTAACAGATTTGGCTAAATCCTTATGTCTATTTACAGTGGTTCCTCTTAGTATGTGAGTGTCCTGAGATCCTGAACAGGATATGCGGTATAGAAAATGAATAAGAAAGAGTGAACATTTGTTATATCATTAGGATGGAAACTGTTTCAATAAATTGGTATTAGAAATATGAACTTTATTACCAATTTTTAATGCACCCTGTAGATAAACACCCCTATGCTGTTATGCTCTAATATCGTTACTTGGAACTAACTCTTGTATAATAAGGAATAAAATATGATATGCAGTCATACTGTACCTCAAACTCTGTCCTTTGCTTGCATTGTGTGTAGCATAAACTGATATTCAAATTCAGATTATTCAAAATGGGATTGGTCTAATGGCGTGACCAACCAGAAGCAGGAATGAACACCTACAGTATGTACTGTACGTGATTTATAGAACATGTTACTGACTGTGCAAATAATAACTTAACCAGAAACAGCGCAGCAGTGACAGTTCTGCGTTTAGTTAATGACCTGGACTTAATTACTTTATTAGCTATAACAATAGTCTCTTTCAGTCAGGGTCATTGTACCATGAGAAGAGGAACAGGTCGCACTGTGCTTGTGATCTGGTGCAGGTCATAATAATGTAAAGACTGGCACCAGGTGTTCAGTACTGCCCTGCAACACTCATTAATACTCTTCCATCAGTCTTTTTTTTTTCTCCCGCTCTCTGTCTTTCCCCCCTCACCCTCTGTTTCTCTGTCTGTCTCACGGGTTCCCTGCCAGCCTGCTTCCATATGTGTTCAGTGCCGGCACGTTGGATAAATCAACTTCCAGACCCACGAAACACATTGTGTGAGCTGGCACTAACCTTTTTAATAGAGTCTCCCACCCCTGCTGCTCAAGAGACATTTATACAATTTGGAGTTATTAGAGTGCTGTGCAGGGTGCTGCTGGAGAATTATGTGTGTTTGTTTTTGTTTTTTTTTTGTTTTCTTTTTCTTCTTTTTCTTCTGGTAAAGATTTTTTCGTTCGCCATCACGAGTGTATCACTTCGAAATCTTGCTGAAGGGAACGTCCTTTTTTTACTAGCCGAGTAAATTCATCTGTCGTTCCGTTCTCACGTGCAAGTTAATTGCGTCTCATTTTTCATGTCTCTGCTCGGAGTGTTTATTTTCTCATTATCTAACCGCTTTTGTGATTTATCGAGCCACGTTAATCAAAAGAGGAGAAATTCATTTCAGATTTCAAACGGTCTACGTGTAACACGGTAAATCCTTTTTTTCTGTGGCTGAGTTGTGTAGACATAATGAAGTGTTGTGCAATTACTGTATACTTTTTTTAAGTTTTGAGGAGATTATTTCGCTCTTGTTTATCCTTCTTTCAGTGAAGTGCTAGTGATACGAAGGGCTCGTCCCCCCCCCCCCCTCTCTCGCTCTCTCTCTCTCTTTGTCAGTGCACAGTACGTTCATTTGATGAGTGTAACTCACTAAGGACTCAATTATTCCATCCATACAAACACATCGGCGTCTCAGTTATGTGTGTCAACACTCATTCTTTGCTCTCAGGCTGTTTAGGTTGGGAGGCAGTGTTTAGTGTTTGAGTGTGTATTTTTTATTTTTAGGTGTCATGCTGTTGATTGCGGTATAAAATGGCGTCTCCGGGGGCGGCCTCCTCTGCCGCTGATGTCATCGAGCACCTCTGCGCTGGCATCGTGTCGCTTCCTCTTACAAAGGTTTAATGATGTTGACTGACAAACACGCACGCACACACACACATCTATCTTTTAACAACCCGCTCCCCGAGAGTCGCGCCGACATGACTGCAGCGATTTGTCGACTCCAGATTAGCACTTAGGAAATGTGACGACGGTGTGGCGGAGGCAGGAGCTGTGTCAGGAGGCTAGACTTGTTTCAGACTTGCTGTGTTAAGGTTGTTTAATACAGGCGGTGTCACTAACAGAAGGAAAAATATATAGTATGCAAAAACTTCCCAACAAGCTGCAAGTAAATGACACAATGAGTCATCAAATCGAACCCAGGTTGTTTCCTGCCTTCCTGCCTTTTTAACATGTTGGAACTGTTTGGAGTAAACAGTTTTTGCACTAAAACAATATAGTGCTTTTTTTATGCCTGCTTTTTTTTGTAAAAAAAAAAAAAATCACTTCTCAAGGCCCCTTTTGTGCTGACATAGTGAAACACACACACACACACACACACACACATATTCTCTAACCACAACAGTGATATACCTAGCTACTACATTAGATTGTATCTACAATCTATAATTCTTCTTCCTCTTCTTCTTCTTAATAATAATAATACTAATAATACTAATAATACTAATAATAATAATTTTCTTATTTTTTATAATAATAATAATAATTATTAGTAGTAGTAGTAGTATTATTATTATATATGTCAAGCTCCCATAATAATAATAATAATAATAATAATAATAATGGGAGCTTGGCTAAATATTTCGTTACATGTACAGTATAAGAAAACAGCATTTAGACCAGTGTAAGCTACAGTACTGTATGTAGCTGTTAATGTGGGACCAGTTTATTATAAATGATACAGTATACAGTACTTGCTGTCTCTATATAGTCTCTAATAGTGTTTTTATAGTGTTGTTATTTCTTCTGATTGATTGATTTTTTCTTTGTTTGCCCACAAAACTTCAACTGTACAATTGTTTTATATACAGTATAGATACTTTTATTTATTTGTTTATTTTTTACTGGGGAATTATTTTTTACTTGTACAGGCACAAAAAAGTGCAACTTTAGTAGAATAACAGTGGTATATTGAAAGTGTATTAAACTAGCTGGAGTACCCGTCATATTATTAATTGAGGTCGTCTGCCTGTCTTTCTGTATGGCAATGAATCACAGATGAGAAATCGAAAAATTTTATCGGCTAAAGATGAAATTTTTGTCTTAAAATGTAAATTAGAAATATTTAGTTTAGTTTTTCTGATTAATATGTATTGGTGCAATTGTGTGTTTACATTGAGCAAGTAGCTTATTAGTACTGTAGCTTATTTTACAGTAGATTATTCAATCCTGCACTTAACTTTTAATGACATTGCTTACGCTCATCATTTTTATTTTACTTTTGGTGCAGGTTAAACTTCAGGCAGATATCTACTGTAAGTACTGCAAAAGTTTTATTGAATTCTGTCCTGCCAGGTTTGCCTGATGTTGTGACAAAATCTGGCTGAATAGACGTTATATACGGACAGAGATACAAACACAGACATTTTTCCGAAGATTTGGGTTTCTGATCCTCCGATGTATGAAGATGTAAGATATGTATATATCTTACAGAATGTGTGTGTGTGTGTGTGTGTGTGTGTGTATATTAAAATTATTAAAATTTTATTAAAATATGTAATCCTTATTTTTATAGTATGTGATATACATGTATATCGTAGTACTAAAATAAGGTCAAAACAGAAGTTTCCTGATTTCAATCAGTCTTAAAACAGAGCTGTTCCAGAGTCAAGGGTTCGAGTTCTGGCTTGGGGTCCATGTGCCCTGGGTTTTCCATGTTCTCCCTGTGCTTCCTCTCACAGTCCGAAGACGTGTATAGTAGGTTAATTGGTGTCTTCAAATTGCCTTTAGAGTATGTGTGTGTGTGTGTCCTGCAATGAATTGGCCCAGCCTCGTTCCCCTGGGATAAGCTCCAGGTCTCCCGCGACCCTGTACAGGACACTAGATGGTATTAAGAATGAGTCAGTGAGAGTTTACTTTTGAGTTGATTTGTAATTAAATAATTCCAATATGTTTGGTCATTCCAATCTGAGGCTCGATTCCCGTCTCTGTGTGGAGTTTGCATGTTCTCCCCGTGCTTGGTGGGTTTCCTCCGGGTACTCCGGTTTCCTCCCACAGTCCAAAGACATGCAGATTAGGCTAATTGGCCTTCCTAAATTGCCCGTAGTGTGTGTATGTGTGTGCCCTGCGATGGATTGGCACCCTGTCGAGGGTGTACCCCGCCCAGTGCCCGAAGTCTCCTGGGATAGGCTCCAGGTCCCCCGCGACCCTGAATAGAGGATTAAGCGGTATACTGTAGAAAATGAATGAATGAATGAATTCCAATCTGCTCTCCTGTAATCCTGTAAACTGAAGTGCATGGATAATCATGCTTTTGATATACTCTCCCTTTTTGTTTCAATTTTGAATTTGTTCATTAAAATGTCCGTCAGAGATCATCACTGTCACATTAAATGTGGCTCAAAAAAAAAAACACATAAAAAAGATTAATTAGCTGACTTTAAAGAGAAGGGACAATTCATTAGTAAATTATAGATTAACAATGATACTGTTAACAAGTGCCTCTGTTAAAGAGTTTAACTGCCTCCACCTCGTGTGTGTGTGTGTGTGTGTGTGTGTGTGGTATGTAATTAAGTTCTGAGTAGAGCTTGTAGAGTCGCTAGTTATATCTGAGGTCTGAACACCACTGTGCGCTAGACAGTTTAACTCAACTCTCAATATGCCCTTTGGTTTCTAAACGAAAGCAGACGAGCCTCATCGTGCTTCACAGCTTTTTTTTTTTTTTTTTTTTTGCCCTTATGTCAAGACTACGGCTGTGAGTTGGTTTTTTAGTTCTTGGATGAGTGGATAAGATGAACTGTTATTTTTTCAGCTGGTTTTACATCATGTGAGCGAGTGAGTGCAGTTTCTCTTGCTTGCCTTGACTTGTCAGGATTAAAACAACAGCAGTGTATGTTGTTTTTTTTGTGGCATTTGGCAAAACTGAATTTTTTTTTTTTTTTTTACTTTGGACAGCATTTCACCCTAAATAATATGCATTTTCTGCAATCTGTCAGAGGAATAAACTGCATATGTTGCGGAATTTAAAAGCCTTAACTCTGGGGACTGAATTCAGAGCTAATGTACACAATATGCCGCTGATTTGTTTGTGCCGAGTTGGTTGCTTCATAATGTTATGCTAATAGCATTTTGTTTTTTTACATAAATCTACAGTTCACATGCAACTAGGAGCTTCTGCCCTGATTTTCAGCATGTTGATGATACGTCGACAGTTTCTCATTTCTCTTTGCTGCGTTCCTCTCTTTTTGCTCCTATCCTCACCTCCTGATCTACACGCACTGTTTTCACCTGGAGACGCTCGATTCTTATGAAGTGTGTCTTTTATTACCATGAAACAAGTGCAGTTTGAGTGAAAGCTCTCACAACAGCAATAAAGCACTTTCTCATTTGACGCCTTTCCCCGTGCCTGTTATCTTTCCTCTTTGACGGAGACCAGGAGAGTCATAAAAGTCACGTCTCCCACCATCAGCTACCTTTCCATTAAATGTCACTATCATTAATATCGACCGATCAGAGCTCGCAGAACCTGCTGGCAAACACCCTGGTGTAAAGGGTAAGGTCTTTCACAAGGTTTTTGAATACATAACCCCCTCCTTGCATCCTGACTGAGTGATGAAAGCCTCGACATAGAAGGATGTCAACTTATTGCCAACGCCACGATTTGCGTCATGCAGTTTTTCAGGGGTCCAGCAGATTACTGTAATATCAAAGTAGTGGATTTCTCTTTACACTGACAAATTGTTCATACTGGAAAATTCTTATGATACAGTTACATACTATGATAAAGACACAAGTGCAGAAATTATAATAATAATATTATATTATGATCAAAAAAGTAGTCAACTAGTCATAGATTTTTTATTCTGTTTTAGCCTGTTTTATTCGTGCAATAAAGAATGCACTTCACTCATCAGCCATACAGTATGTCGACTACACTTTAAGGCCTTGTTCACACGGGCGTTAATTTGTTGGATAAACGAACGAGCTCTGAACGTCCTAGATGTTTATGTTGCGTTTTGTAGTGCCGCTCGATTGACTTCTACACTGGCGTTCGTTTGCCTTTGTCGTTTTATTTTAGGTGCCTTCTTCTTTAAATATGGACCATTTTGCTATATTAGACATTAATCGAAATACGGCGATGTACAGAGAGAAAAAATTGCCGCTCTCTGACTGCACAACGTTAGATTAAAGGAAGTTCTATGAAGAAATGCACAAATTTCGCGCAAGTTTTTCAATTACCGTCAGATATCAGTTTCCACTTTTGATTGTGTGCTGCAGCTAGTGTATTCTATTCTGCTTTTTTTCCGCATTTCCCTATGTATGGCATCTACTGTAGGATCATGGGATATATCCGGTCCTCCGAAGCGTAAAAAGAACGCAAAGAAAACAGACTAGAAGCGCTTTCCTTGCGTTAGTTGGGATTTGAATGGCAAGAAAAAGCTGCATGCAACGTTTTTTTAACCCTGTATAAACGCGCAGCCCGTGTGAACACTCTAATTTACTCCTATGTGTAGAAAACCCTCGGCGCTTGTTCTGCGCTCACTGGACGCTACGGACGCCAGAAAAATGCTAAATTTTAACGCCCGTGTGAACAAGGCCTAAATTACCCACTTCAGTGTTTTTTTAGGATGCACCAGTCGCGACAAAAATCAATAACTGTCTATAGCAGCGCGCAGGAGGTTTTTCTGCCATGTTCATCTCCAGCCTCGGTAGTATCCGAAAACGAGTTTAGATCAGGCTCTAAACTAGCTAAACGAGATTGGATAATGATGAGCAACTTGCAGCTCTGAAGGCTTACGACAGAATTTACTCTGACACAGTACAAGGATTTTATTTCAATTTTATTTAGCTTTCGATGACATTGCAACAATAATATCTGTGGGAGGAATTCCTTGCAGAGCAGGCATGAACGGGATTAAAAACTCTAAGTGGTCTCGCACACCTTTACCTCATGCAGCGTGATACCAAAGCGCATTAAATCAAAAGAAAAAGAATCAGCATAGTCTTGTGGAGACATCAATTCTCGTCTGCTTGCTTCTACCACATCTGCCTTACTGTTTTTTCACTGTCTATACAATGCCGTACCTACAATGACTGTTATTATAATGGTCAATGGCTCTAGCTAGTGTGAGCGTGCCTAATAATTGCCTAATTGTGTAACCGACTTTCCCATCCGTGTCAAACATTACTTCTAAATGACATATCATTTGCAATGTAGAACAATTCATCTGTGTGCATACATACAGCAGCGTATTGTTGCAGGAATTACGTATAACCAACCCAGACAGCAGAACAAATACATTCCAAATCTGGTTGCTGCACAAATATGTTTTTTTTTTTTTTCTCTCCGCACAAAAGGATTTGCATGCAACGCTGACAAAAATCGCATCTAATGAGAGACGAATAAACACACCTTTAAAACAATCCCCGTATACAAACAAGGTCGTATTGTCTCGAGTCACCAGTGGCCGAGCGCAAGTACGATTCATATGAGGTAAAGCAAAATTTGAGTCATCATGGAAAAAATATATATACTGTATGTAAAAAAAAATTATTAAACCTTCCAGATTTTCTTTTGTGAATCCTAATGCAAATTTATGCACTGTTGCATAATTCAGAATGAAGAAACTACAGCTCAGATGTTTTCACTGAGGTCCCATATGAATTCACTATGGAAGTGCTAAAGGGTAATGAAAAAAAAAAGTGTGTTCATGAGACGAATTACAATATTTTTTAGCCTCGTGCACATCAACCAAAAACAAAACTTCCGAGTATTAAATTTTATAATTGCAGATCTCATCAGGGTTGCCAGGTCTGTGATGAAAAAGGAAAATAAAAATAAAAAACAGTCCAGAAACCAATACAGACTTTTCTATAATCAGCTCATGATCAATAAAATCATACACTTTCTTTAAATAGTTATTTTAAATTTCTAACTTACTTACAATTATTACATGTATATTTATTTATTATTACATAATTTACAAGGGGATTCTATAGAATCAAACCGGGAATTTTCATTGTGCAGAATAAGAGTTATGAGAGTGCAAACTCTCTTTATTTCTCTATATATAATCCCCTGCTACACTAATTTACTTATCCCAGCATCTCATTAGTGCTTGGATACCATCAAGGTAGAAAGACGTTCATGCTACAGGTCTGCCATTCTGCCACATCCATTCTGCCATTCTGCCACATCCCTTACCAACATGCTACTGTATGTTGGAGACTACGAAGAACATTAAACACATGCTCTTGGAAGCACTTTGAGATGCCTTGGCACGCCATCATGCTGAATGTACTGTAGCCATTATAAGATGGAACAGTTGTGGTCATACAAGGGTGCACATGGTCAGCAATAACACTCTGTTGGATACAAACAATGTTCATTAGTCTGCTCAATAGGCTCAAACTGTGGCAGGGAAAGAATCTTCACACTATTCCACCACTACAATGAACAGCCTGAGCTGTGGACATAAGGCAAGCTGGATCCATGCGTTCATACTTTTGACAACGCAAAAGCGTGAAGAATAATTACGTGTACAAGTTTGTACCTCGATTTGCCAGATGTGTAGATAGAGTAAACCCTGACAAGTTTCTTAATTGCTAACTACTCTGCTCCATGACTGTATCATCTGCTTTGTGATGGGATTGGGTCATCAACTGGTGTCTTGTTTTTTAGTGAGATGGCTTAAAATAACTTACAGACTCCCGCAGATCATGCTTAAATTCTGAAAGCTGAAAGCTGTGTGTTTTTTTAAACATCAATTCATAATGTGAAAATCCATGAATGATGATCTCACCCGAGGTGGCTCGGATCAGCCGTTCCTGTGAATGTTCAATGTGGAACACGTGATCTTAGAAATTCGACCAATAACTTGACGCCAACTTACGGAAGAGACTGAGATCTGTGTTCCTGGAAGGCCAGCATTTCGAACATAAAGCAGGAAGTCTAATAATAACTCTGGTGTACTGGAAAAGGGGATTATCTTAACTGAGTTCTGTCATTCTGCACAATCAAAAGTCTCAGTTTAACTTCACAATTAGTTATTTTTCTCCACTGGATATCAGTCAGCAAGAGGACAAATCTTGTCTAATTTTCTACCATACTCATAATAAGTATAAGTATTATTGTATTATAGTATGTGTTATGCTCATCCCCATTAATTACTTATTAATGAATAAAAAAAGATAAACTTACTGCAGTACAAAATCAAGTCATCATAAATATGCAAGGACATTTATGTCTGACACTGATTATTAATGTATCCCAACTCTAGTTCTTATATACTGTACCAAAAATGCCATTTTATCAAAAGAGACTTTTTATTAAACTTATATAGTTATTGTACATCTTATTATGAGCTGATGGGAAAACAAATCACTGTTAAGGTTAGTTACAAATGATTATATTTGTTTTGTAGCTTCGAATTCATTGGCTGACTAGAACTGAACCTGATGTTGGCAATTCATCTCAATGTTCGAGGTGCTTCTTTTCTTCACCACGATTGTAAAGAGTGATTATTCGAGTTTCTGTAGACTTCTTATCAGCTTGAACCAGTCTGGCCATTTTCATTTGACCCTTCTCAGCAACAAAGCCCTTTAGAACTGCAGATCCGAAGTAACATGCTTTTGTTGCCGTCGTTGTTGTTGTTCCCACCACTAATTTAGTAAATTCTACAAAATTACCACTTTCTGAAAAGCTCCAATCAAACCATGATGTGGCCCAAGTCATCAACATTTTTTCCCCACCCACATTGTGCTATCTAATATGAACAGTTTGACCTGATGTGCATGATTTCATGCATTGTGCTATTCCACATCATCAGCTTCAGTGGATCATTTGCAAGAATAAGCAGAGCTTCAAGTGTGAGGTTAAATACTGTATATTGTTACAGAAGAAACATTTGTCCAGAACACCCAGAATGTATGTTTCTCTAGATACTTGATTTTTTTTTTCTAACCACAATAGTTTAATATATATTACATTTCATCCCATTCCATTCATTTGTGTGTTGTTGTGCATGATAAAAAGCAACCTGTATTTATTTAGGAGTGTATATTAAAGAGTTTTGCTTAAGGTGCCGAGGGAGAACCGTAGAGTTTAATTACAGGGCCTTTGCTTTGACTACTGGCCTTGAGCAAGGCGTTTAATTCTGGTGTTGCACGGCAATAATGTCACTGCTGTTCTTGTTTATTCTTGCATGCCTGTAAATAAGAATAAGCACTTAAATAATAAAAAATAATAATAATAATAAATGAAATAGTCGGACTACGTCGACTGTGGGAATAGAATTGTGTCATTTCCTTTTCGAAGGAGATGAAGGAGTGCACTTTTTTTTTGCATTAATTTGTCATTATTCTTCTATGCTCTTTAGACTATAGAGTACTGCATTTTTCCCACTTTGCAAATTTCACACCTGAGCAGGCCTATTGCTGACATTAAATGGTTTTCGATCCGCTAACGAAGGATCTGTGTGGGGTCTCCGGTTGCATCGTGTGCTCCCTTTTGCTCCCCCCTTAAATATTAACAGCTTATCTGACATCGGCTTGTAGTGGAGGTGCCGCTCTGGTTATCAGTGACCCGCAGAAGCACATTGACCCTGCTGTCCTTAAAAGCAATAATCTAAATCAATGCAGCCTGCAGAATGTAACAAACGATTAATGATGCCATCACCTCGATCTCTCGCACATCGTCTTTATAGGACTCATCTGCTCACATAGAAACTTTCGCACTGTGACACAAGGGTCATCGTGGTTTTCAAGGATATCCGATAGTGTGGTAGCCTCGTAGAACGAGGTGATATGATTGTCTTTTTCAAGATTTTTACAAAGAGTGTAAACTCAAATACATTTCCTTCGAGCATTTAGGATTTCTGATCTCTTTCTCCAGTTATGCTAGAGACACTTCAGATAAAGCAGTGTTCAGACCAAAGACAGAAAAGCCAATTCCCTGAAGGTGAAAGGACACAGCATGTGAAAGATGTGCATTTATTTTCTTTAGCACTTATTTTTGTGCTGACTTTATCTGGGGGAACTTTGACCTGCGAATTCACAAGTCTTGATCTTCTGAGTCAACAGAACACAAGAAGGCAGCATCGGGGCGTTTTAGTGTATAGTGGAAGGTGATGTGTTTATTTGAACATTTCTGTGTTGACAAACCATTCAATAAGTAAAGCTCAGGGCGGTTTGTGGTCTGGGTCATCGTTCAAACTCTCCTTTCAGGATCTACAGTTTGGAGATGGATGCCAGTGCAAAGACTAGCGCTTTAAAATCATAAACACACACACATAAAGTACAGTAGACAAGCATGCAGTGGGGAAAAAGGATTTATGTATCAACAGATTTAAATTAAGAGCGAAATTTCAACTGGAGTAAAATACTGGATGTCCGTATAAAGAACAAAAATAAATAATGATGATAAAATGTACACATTTAGGGTATACCATGGCGGCATGGTGGTGTAGTGGTTAGCACTGTCGCCTTGCACCTCCAGGGTCAGGGTTCGATTCCTGTCTCTGTGTGCATGGAGTTTGCATGTTCTCCCCGTGCTTGGTCGGTTTCCTCCGGGAACTCCGATTTCCTCCCACAGTCCGAAGATACGCAGGCTAATTGGTGTTCACAAAATTGGCAGTAGTGTGTGAATGAGTGTGTGAGTATATGTTTGTGCCCTGCGATGGATTGGCACCCTGTCCAGGGTGTACCCCGCCTCGTGCCCTAAGCCTCCTGGGATAGGCTCCAGGTTCCTGCGACCCTGAATACAGGATAACGCGGTATAGACAGTGAGTTAGTGAGTGAGTGTGTGAGAGGGTATACCATAGAGTGTATAAGAGCTCGACAAACCTGTAAGGTCACCCATAGGTTTTGAAATTCAATTGATTCCGCCTAAACCCTGGTTAATCCATAGGAACAGAGCCTGGCTGTTGGTTCCAGTACACCTATTTACCGCAGTTATCACAAGCTACCTAGCTTTACTTTAGCTTAGCCAAAATGCTAAAGTGGCTAAAGTTGATTGATATGCTAGCGGTATAGTACTTTGCATTTGATTGCACTCATCATCCCATGTCAATTCCTACATTACTTGTGGTAAGTTAAACTACAATGATGCAAGTAAACAGCTACTATAGCGTTTTGACACCTGAAGTGCAGCTGTCAATCAAATTGGCCATGCCCACCCCACAATTGTGCACTTTTATCACTTTACATGAACTAATGGGTTGCATTAAAAAAATCACCCTATGTATAGTTGTCATGATTGGCAAATCTAAATATGGAGACCAAAGCTGTTTTTTTTTCTTTTTCTTGTTTCAGGCTGCAAAGCTATTCGTTTATTTAAACGAATAATTTGGACATTTTAACATTGGGGTCTATGGACACCTGTGATGGATTGGCACCCCGTCCAGGGTGTACCCCACCTCGTGCCCTAAGTCTCCTGGGATAGGCTCCAGGGTGAAGTGGTTTAGATGATGAGTGTGTGATTGGGTATATGGGGAGAGACTCACTTTTGGAGGAAACTCCTAGTGATCATTTGGAGAAATGCATTTTCTGGCACTTTGGCGTTAGACAAAATTTTCAGAACAGGAGGTTGGCTTTTGTTCTTGGGTTAAACGCATTAAATAGAATTAAATACATTACAAACTTCATTACTTTTGTAAAATAGACATAAACGTAGGCCAGAACAAACATGTTGAGTGAGTAATACACATCAATCTGGTATAGATTTATCAACAGCAACATGGCGATGTACAACAGACGCTATACAAATATGTTTCAAGACCAGTGATCAGTGTGGTTCAGATGATTGTGAACCTGCAGTGTGCAGTGGCTGATGGTTCTGTGGTCCTGTGCTCCTTGAGATACTGTAATATATTTCAGAAATTTCACTCATCGACCGGATTGTTTTCAGGTAAAAGGCTGTTTCGTGTTTGTTTGCTAGGATTTCCTTAGCCTCATGTTGGCGCCTTTGCAGTTGTAGCACTGGAAGTAAAGCATATACTGGCAAATGGAAGATACATGTTCCCTACCTGCCACGTCCATTTAAATTGGCTTGGAATTGGCTTCGATCATTACAGCAAGGACACTTTCGGTAATCATATTACAGATTCTACAAAAATAACAGACATTCATCGTTTCCTCAAAACAACATACAAAGCAAAAAAATTAAATACTAAATCCGGATTGCAGTTTTTATTCTTCCTTCAACCTTGACCACTCTGTGAACAAATCATTTATTATGTTGCATTTTGGGTGATATGAGTTATTCATACTATATTTCTAGATTTCTGTTTCAATAAGCTCCATTTTGATACCAAAACGAAGAATCTTATTTTTTAAATATTTAAATGAGGATTCTGTGACATAGTAAGAAACAGGGGGTTCCTCTTTTTTCTAGGCTTTCCATGCTACCTCCAAAAAAGAACTTTAAAACCATATTAAGTACATTTGCAGTCTATTTACAGACACACTTGTCAAAAATAACTTTCAGTTCTTTTAAGTGTCCATCAGTATATATACCCACTATTAACGCGGGACTTTAACGCATTAATTTAGATTAATTAAATACACAAAAATAACACGTAAAAAATTTTTACGCATTTTAATCGCACTTATTTTTGCACCGCCGAACGTTTCTCACTGGATGAGTTTCAGCGGACCGATTGGAGCACCAACTAGCGTTCAGACAAAAACAAACCACAGTGAACATGGACAAAGAAGCTGATGAGACCGCTTTGGTTGGCCCTGTGTGTTATGTTTGCATCAATATGCAAAACTAACATCGATAATATTACTTGCTTTTTGTGTGAGACAACCAGAGGAAAAGAAATGGAAGCGTGAAGAAAACAGTATTCTTCTTTTACTGCATTCAGTGCACACGACACATATAGTATACAGCGCCGTATTGCCCCCTGGTGGCCCGCCAGTGAATTAACATCAAACTCAAATATATTACACTGTGGATGGGAAATTTTGTTATAAAAACGAATTAGGGAAGAAAATTTGAAAAACCCCAAAAAATAATAAAAATAAAAAAATGAATGGATGGACGCGTCGATAAGAGCATGGTTGTGTGCAAGCTATGCAACAAGGAATTCGCATATCACCGCAGCACATCGAGCCTCAAGTATCACCTAGGGTGATATAAAATAAGGTCAAATATTTATATGCGATTAAAATGCGATTAATTTCGATTAATTAATTACAAAGCCTCGAATTAATTCAATTTTTTTTTTATCGAGTCCCGGCCCTAATATATATATATATACTCAGGTTTCCTCCATAGTCCAAAAACATGTTGATTAGGCTAATTGGTGGTAATTACGCATAGTGCGTGTGTGTGTGTGTGTGTGTGTGTGTGTGTTTGTGTGTGTGTGTGTGTTTGTGTGTGTGTGTATGTGTATGTGTGCCCTGCGATGGATTGGCACCCCGTATAAGGTGTACCTGCCTTGTGCCCCAAGAGTTCTGGGATAACATGCAGGTCCCCTGTATCCCTGTATACATGATAAAGTGGTAATGATTGTGTGAGTGAGCGAGTGCGCGAGTAGTTCACTACTTCACTCATCAGCAGTACCATCAGTCAAGCAGTCAATGTGATTTGTTTTGTGCTTAAGTAGAATCAAAATCAGCTTTTTTTTTGTGTTAAAAAAACCCCCCACAAAATAAAAACAGAAATAGTGCAATTTATGCTACTAATTAAAAGACAATACAGCCAACTGTATTCCAAAGTAACCAGTCTTGTTGTCTCTGTCTGCCCAATAAAAAAGCCCAGGTCTGCTTCTGTCGACCATTCGTTCTCTGCAGCTCATTTAGAACGCAGCTGCACGTCTCGTCTTCAACCTTCCCAAGTTCTCAGAAACCCTGATGCTTGACTACAAAGCCAAAACCGGCTCAGCACCGACTTATCTCTCAGCTCTAGTCACACCTCGCACCGCAGCACATTCCTTCCGATCCTCCGGCACTGCTCGGTCGGTCCCACCATCTCTCAGGAAGGGCGAGGAAGATGTGCAGCTACTGTAGACTCGTTTCTGTTCTTGTAAAAAGTTCAAGTGGTGGAATTAACTTTCTTTAGAAAAGAAAGTACGTGGGCTAATCCACACTCCCCTGAGTTATTAGGTTTGGTAGTAACCCAGTGTAAGGATCTATCCAATAATGGAAACTACAAAGCACTTTTTCCTGATAATGTTCCAATACTGGTCCTTGAGAATCCCATAGAATGGCAAGCATTGACTTTTGAACTTTTTCTTGGTTGTCAGATGTTACTGTTCCATACTCTCCGACTCGTGTCTCACGTCTTGTCACCGATAATGATCCTCTTTGAGAACCTTTCACCCTCTTTAGCGTATGTTGTTCCGCGATATCCAAACGTCTGTTTGTGAGATGTTTCGGAAGGACGTAAACAGACGGCACTAGGTACACCCTCAGACCCTCATTTTTGCTCGCACCACATTTACAAAAGAATCCATGCATTCAACATATTTATACAGTACATGGACCAGAGAAATTTGAACAGAAAGAACTGATGAGATCAGTAGACTTTATATCAGAACCGAAGTGCGGATACTTTTTGACTCACCCTCATACATTTTACACCTTTGCAATGAATTAAACCTTGATGCATAGGTTTGTAGCCGAACAATAAAACGTTTCATTTTTTTGTTTTTTCGTTTTGTTTTTTTGTGGCCACTATCAGTATCACTTTCACTCAGGTTTGGCCTCGGCAAACACACTAATAGGTGAAAAAGCACTCCAAGATAATGACTTGGGAATTCACAATGAGGAAATTGGTAGAAAATTGGCACGGAAATCAAACAAAAAGAAGTAGAAAATGCACCCCATTGTTCTCTTAAGTGCCGCAGTGGGATTCATTTAGAAACTTTGTTGGAGTCAGCCACCCCCCACCCCTCCCCAACGCGCCTGCATTTTAATGCCCCCCCCCCCCCCTCATCCATCTTGTGTTTCTGCTGGGCTTGTGGCTCTGCAAGCAGATCAGTGGCAGCATCGCTTGTATGCCACTGCTATCTCTCTCCCACTGCTGTCGAGAGAAGGAAGTCCGACACTTTTTTCCGATCAACGTCTGACTGATTGCTGCGCATCTCTTCTTTTTCTTCTTCTATTCTATCCTCTTTTTTTGCTGAGATAGCTTGAGCGATGTGGAGTAGTGTGTGTGTGTGTGTGTGTGTGTGTGTGTGTGTGCATGGGTGTTGCATTCATCTGAATAAAAGAACAGCTCATGCATTGTTTTCCTGGCTGATGTAATCGACTCTAATACATCTCCACCTGCTGGATCGTTTGTAAAGAAGATATCTAAAATATGCCTTATTAATGTTGTGATTTGTCGTGGATACGGATTTTACCTTCAGAGGGCTGCGCGAATGAAGGAGGGGAGGGGTCGCGGCGACTCTGTTTAGCTCCTGGGCATGGCCTGCATGCTAAAGAGTCTTGGCCCGGGCCCAGCCTCTGTGCTCTGCACTGCGCCCCTGCACTCTAATGGATCATCTTCCACATTTTCTCTCATTCCGTCTCCTCGCCTCACCCTCCCTCTTCATCCGTGCCGTCTTTTTCCCTTTCTTTCTTTCTTTCTTTCTTTCTTTCTTTCTTTCTTTCTTTCTTTCTTTCTTTCTTTCTTTCTTTCTTTCTCCATCACGTCTCTCTTTCATCCTTCAGTTGTTCTGCTGAACTTTCCCTCCCCGCGGTTCTGTCTTTTATGCACCTGTCTATTGAATGTACATATACGTGCTCAGAAACCCATTTTCTTCCCATCACTCAGACATGTAATACCTGTTCTGCGTACGACACCCGCATGTGCTGTAAAAGCGCCCATACTGTAGCGCCGTGACTCATTTCTCCTTTCAGACTTTTTTTTTTCCGGTAGGACATTGTTTGTTGTGTATGAGTTTAAAATATTCATGGTGTAACTACATCATGAGGTTCCCTTGTGGCTCTACCTGATCGAGACCTGGGAGGGTGCCTCTACCAGCAGGGGATAGAAATGCCAGAAAGAAAAGAGAGGGAAAGAATGTGACAGAATGAGAAATCTTGGGACCGGGGATGCTGTCACTACCAAGTATGCATAAGGGATCATGAAGTGAATTCTCAAAACTGACTGGTCAGAAAATATTGATTAGTTTTTTCCAGTAACAGGAGAATCACAGGTTTATACTCAAGCAGCTGTTCTATTGTTATTGTTTCTATAGTAACCGCTCTCACAGGTACGTCAGATGCCATGCATAACCTAAACCTAATAATAAATGGATTTTAAAAATAAAAACATGCTGTTATTTACAGTGTTCACGCTTTAGTTTACACTTTATATTTTTGAGGGGTTTTTCTTGGTTTAACTTCAAAAAAGTGAGAGAGAGAGAGAGAAATGAGAGAATGACTGTTTATAGCTGCTATAATGGAAGCTATAAGGAAGTTGTTTCCAAACTATTTAAATTTTATTAAAGACTGTAAAGGGTGTATGGATTGGCACCCTGTCCAGAGTGTACCCCGCCTAGTGCCCGAAGTCTCCTGGGATAGGCTCCAGGTCCCCCACGACCCTGAACACAAGATTAAGCGGTATAGAAAATGAATGAATGAATGAATGTAAAGGGTCTGGTTTCGATCCCCCGGCCAGGCTCGATTCCCGTCTCTGTGTGCATGGAGTTTGCATGTTCTCTCCGTGCTTGGTGGGTCTCCTCCGGGTACTCCGGTTTCCTCCCACAGTCCAAAGATATGCAGGTTAGGCTAATTGGCGTTCCTAAATTGCCCGTAGTGTGTGATTGGGTGTGTGAGTGTGTGTATGTGTTTGTGCCCTGCGATGGATTGGCACCCTGTCCAGGGTGTACCCCGCCTAGTGCCCGAAGTCTCCTGGGATAGGCTCCAGGTCCCCCGCGACCCTGAACACAGGATTAAGCGGTATAGAAAATGAATGAATGAATGAATAATGACTGTACTGTAAATGTAATCATTGTTAAGTTGTTGCTGTAAGAAAAGTAAAGCACTTTAGGAGAACTTTCTCTAAAATTACAACCAGGATTATGCAGAATAAGATCCCCATTTCTAATCCTGAAGTATAGTCTTACAGTAGGGGTTATTCTATTGCCATTCTAATTCCCATAAGAAAGTAGCACAGTGGCTTAGTAGTTAGCACTGTTGCCTTGCACCTCCAGGGTCAGGGTTTGATTCCCGCCTCGAGTCTGTGTGCATGGAGATCGCATGGTCTCCCCGTGAGTTTCCTCCTATAGTCCAAAGACATGCAGATTAGGCTAATTGGCGTTCCCAAATTACACATAGTGTGTATGTGTTACATATTTATGTACCAGAGTGGTATTTTTGTATAGTATGGTATCATTGTATTGTTGGTATATAACATTAATTAAATACCTTAGTGTATAGTATATCAAAACTCCAAAAAATTAATATCACATACAATAATGTGGTTCTGCCTGTACTGTACTATATCATACAGTATGGTAACTTTTGTAGTCACTGTGCTATCCCATAGTACCATGGTATTCACCAATGAATGCCCACACACCATAGTGTCATAGTACAGTATGTACCCTGGTACTCTATAAAGTCCTATATGTGCCTACCATGGTAATGTCTGAACCAATACCACAGTAGTACTATCATATATTATGGTATGTACAGTACTATGTACACTATGGTGCTATAAAAATACTATAGTAAATGTTCTTCATTTCATTCATCATTTATTTTCTATACCGCTTAATCCTGTGTCGCGGGGGACCTGGAGCCTATCCCAGGAGACTTCGGGCACTAGGCGGGGTACACCCTGGACAGGGTGCCAATCCATCGCAGGGCACACACACACACACACACACTCACACACTACGGGCAATTTAGGAACGTCTATTAGCCTAACCTGCATATCTTTGGACTGTGGGAGGAAACCGGAGGAAACCCACCGAGCACGGGGAGAACATGCAAACTCCATGCACACAGAGACGGGAATCGAGCTTGGCCAGGGAATCGAACCCAGACCCTGGAGGTGCAAGGCGACAGTGCTAACCACAACACCACCGCGCCGCTGGTAAATGTTCTTATGAGTTTAAATATTGTCATTATTATGGTTTAGTTTGTTGCACCATTTTTAAAGCCATGCTGTGTGTGTGTAGAATGGAAGGAATTACTCTCACTTTTCTGTCAATCATACTGTCTTAATGCGCTATGATAATAATAGAATTCATTATCAGTGATAGGATTGGCAAAATAATCAAACTGGGAGAAACTGGTATATAAAAAAGGAGTTGCCCTAATTGTCTACTATTGTTATTGCTTTGCTATTACGGTCACAATGGAACTAGTAAGCTAGTTCAAATGATTGTATTTTCCTTTAAAACCCACCATTTACTTTTTTATTTTATTTTTATTGACTGCTAGCTATTATTGTTTTTTTCCCTTACATGTGAAATTGGACATCATCAAGGATTTTTCAGCAGTATTTTTCCTCCCAAGTGAAGCCAATGGAAGCGAAATGTGAAAATCATGAAGGATTAAAAAGGAAGTCTGCAATTTTAGCTTTCCAATTTAGGAGGGTAGTGAGTTTGGGAAATGTGTGCATTAGTCAGTAGGGTTAAGCAGAATTCAGCATGTGGTTGTGCTCAGTCATTGCCTGCAGAGCTGTTCTGATCAGAATACGCTTAACGCTTGGATTTAGTGCCCAATGAAATGCGTATTTCGACTTCTAGCTCTCCTGTGGACTGCCCTGTTTATAGTGATGTACTGCTCAAGTTCCAGACTTGTGTCCTACTTAAGTCATGAGTTTTCAGACTTTCTCACATGACTTGGTCCTACTTGACTTTACATGTAGAAAACTTAAACTTTGTAGTTAGTTTGAGACATCACAAGAGTTCATGTGACATCACACAGCTTCAACAAACACGGAGAAGAAGAAGAACAATGGCTGCCATTTGAAGGACCAACAATAGACAAAGCTGTAGGGCTGTGGTAATGTGTTACAAAGGAGAAAATGTGTTACGCTTGATGTTTCTGTAGTTACAGTATGCATTACTGTAATCTAGGGGATTTTCATGATCGCATTACGCAATCGAAAAAGGTTTGTTTACCTTTTACCATCTGAATGAACAAAAGAGTTGTATGAGTATGAGTACACCTCTCAGTAAACATCTCATCATGCAACATATTTTTAACTTTTTTGCCTTGTTTAATTCCGTGCATTATGAAACCAAAACAATCCGGATGGCAGCCGAAACCAAAAGTATCAATTTTGCGCCGGCGAACAGACGATTAGATGTGACAGCGCTTTCAGGATTCATTTGGATTTCAGACACGACTTAAGTGACTTAACAACACCATTGTCGTCTTCTTGTGTTTTCTCCATCTCCCAGCAGAGCGAGTGCGCCATTATCTCCACAGCTCTTTTGGATAGGAGCTTGACAAAAGCAATACATCGGTGGTGGTAATGAAAGCAGCGGGATAAATGAACAAACGTAATTGCCTTTATGAGACAGTGAGACTCTTGTCATTCCTGGTTTGAATCTATGTTTTTTGCCGCGTCAGATCAATCTTCTTTGGCCGCCTTTGCACGAGGGGTTCAGTGCATCGTTTGGCGGCAGTCGGCTCCGGTTTTGTTCTCAATTAATAACCCTCTCATGTGTGGAGGCCGATGAAACGCTCCGTAGACAGCATCTTTTCAAAACAACGTACGTGTTAGTTCAGCACTTGTACTCCATTTTTCTTTTTTCGCTCTCTCTGTCGCGCAGACAGTTTCCTCCGCGCGTACACCCACATGTATGGCATGTTGATGGACTGTGTGTTCATAGGAATGCTGATGGCCGGCCAGTGATGATTGATAGTTGGCTTTGTTTTAGCTGTGTTTATCCCTGCTGGTGTGATTGCTTTTTGATCATTATTACAAATGGGGAATTAGAGCAGACCATTAGTGAGCCTACACACTTGTACAGCAAGAAAGAGAGAGAGAGAGAGGGGGGGGGGAGATATACAGAAAGGGTGAGACAGGGAAAGAATGGCAGAATGGTCTCTGGGTGGCACTGTTATGACACACAATAGGCTTTTATGGCCTGGTCTCTCTAATCTTTAAATACTAATGCAGTAATTAGTGCTGGGGCAGACTCCAATGATTTACATCCTGCTCTTCAGCAGATCTCAGGCTAGTTGAGAGGCTCCAGTACCGACCGCTGAAATGCTGACCTTTCAATTTGGGAGGGTTTACAGTACATGTGCTTCTATTAATGCATTTCTCTCATGATAAAAGAGTGTCTTAGTGAATTCAACAAAATACAGTATGTATGTGCCTAAATATACACTACTGGAATAAAAAGACCAACAGTTTTAACATCCATTAACATTCCACACAGGTAGTAATCAGGTGGTGTAATATTGTGGGAATGGGATGGGTATGGGAAGGAATTGTTCTGCCACTTTGGTCCTCTCACTGACGACCACTTCCGTAGTCAACTATGAATACTTTTTCCTGTATCGAGAGACCAATTTCCAACAACAACTGCACAACACAACTTCCTTTTCACTACTGGGAAAACGCGAGGACGCGAGATCAGTGTCATCAGCAAATGCCTGAGTTTCAGTACTTTATATTTTGCCGCATGCCATACAGTATATATACTGTATATAATATGGCAAGCCGTTTAGGAAAATATTCATGAGAGAATTGAATGAAAACTCGATATTGAATGGATTCTGAATATATTGAATGAAACTCGATATATATTGAAGGAAACTCGATATATATTGAAGGAAACTCGATATATATTGAATGAAACTCGATATATATTGAATGGATTCTGAATATATTGAATGAAACTCGATATATATTGAATGAAACTCGATATACTGTATATTGAATGGATTCTGAATATATTGAATGAAACTTGATATATATTGAATGAAAACTCAATATATATTGAATGGATTCTGAATATATTGAATGAAACTTGATATATATTGAATGAAAACTCAATATATATTGAATGGATTCTGAATATATTGAATGAAACTTGATATATATTGAATGAAAACTCAATATATATTGAATGGATTCTGAATATATTGAATGAAACTCGATATATATTGAATGGATTCTGAATATATTGAATGAAACTTGATATATATTGAATGAAACTCGATATACTGTATATTGAATGGATTCTGAATATATTGAATGAAACTTGATATATATTGAATGAAAACTCGATATATATTGAATGGATTCTGAATATATTGAATGAAACTTGATATATATTGAATGAAAACTCAATATATATTGAATGGATTCTGAATATATTGAATGAAACTTGATATATATTGAATGAAACTTGATATATATTGAATGAAAACTCGATATATATTGAATGGATTCTGAATATATTGAATGAAACTTGATATATATTGAATGAAAACTCGATATATATTGAATGGATTCTGAATATATTGAATGAAACTTGATATATATTGAATGAAAACTCAATATATATTGAATGGATTCTGAATATATTGAATGAAACTTGATATATATTGAATGAAAACTCAATATATATTGAATGGATTCTGAATATATTGAATGAAACTTGATATATATTGAATGGATTCTGAATATATTGAATGAAACTTGATATACTGTATATTGAATGGATTCTGAATATATTGAATGAAACTTGATATACTGTATATTGAATGGATTCTGAATATATTGAATGAAACTTGATATATATTGAATGAAAACTCAATATATATTGAATGGATTCTGAATATATTGAATGAAACTCGATATATATTGAATGGATTCTGAATATATTGAATGAAACTTGATATATATTGAATGAAACTCGATATACTGTATATTGAATGGATTCTGAATATATTGAATGAAACTTGATATATATTGAATGAAAACTCGATATATATTGAATGGATTCTGAATATATTGAATGAAACTCGATATATATTGAATGGATTCTGAATATATTGAATGAAACTTGATATATATTGAATGAAAACTCGATATATATTGAATGGATTCTGAATATATTGAATGAAACTCGATATATATTGAATGAAACTTGATATCTATTGAATGAAACTCGATATATATTGAATGGATTCTGAATATATTGAATGAAACTTGATATATATTGAATGAAAACTCGATATACTGTATATTGAATGGATTCTGAATATATTGAATGAAACTCGATATATATTGAATGAAACTTGATATCTATTGAATGAAACTCGATATATACTGTATTGAATGAAACTCGATATATATTGAATGGATTCTGAATATATTGAAAAGTCTGAATATATTGATTGAACCATGACGTCATCGAAACGAGTGAGTCAGCGAGAAACTTGGTTGCTGCGATTCTGAGAAATGAAGAGATGGTCAACACTTTAGTGAGCGCGTGTACGGCCCAAAGTGGTGTCGTAAGCCGCACTCAATATCAGATTTCCACATTCGAATACATTTAAACCTGCCACGAGTTATTATATTTTCCTCCCTAATGTGTCACAGCTGCGTTTGGTTTTCCCGGTTAATTTGAGTTGTATTTAAGCCCAGCGTTTCGTCATGTACTAGGCTGTTACGGTCAGTTTCTTTGTGGCTTGCTCTAATTAATTTCGCCCTCTGTAAATGTTCTTGGCTACCAGCTCGCCTTAGATCATGCGCGGGGTGCGCGCGTTCAGATCATGCGATGGGTCGATGTGCAGCCTGTGAAATCTAATACCGTATTGTGTAGTGTCCCTTTTTAGGCGGATTTTCCCGCTAACGCAGATCATTTTATCAACTTGTCATTAATTAATTTTATGAGTATATTAACATGTGCTTTCTCAACATTTAAACATTTTTATTGAGTTAGAACCGGCCCTGGTTTGAATACGAATCAGTGAGTGTAACTGTCTTCACTCTCGCTATCAAACATCACTTTATACAACACTAGTGTAAGTACTCGGACGTGGAAAAGAGGAGGAAATGACCATCTCTTCATTTCTCAGAATCGCAGCAACCAAGTTTATCGCGGACTCGCTCATTCTTCCTAAAGATGGCGCTGTGTTTCGACGTCATGTTTCAATCAATATATTCAATATATATCGAGTTTTCATTCAATTCTCTCATGAACATTTTCCTAAACGGCTTGCCATAATTTGTATATATATATATATATATATATATATATATATATATATATATATATATATATATTGATTATAGCCAACATTAATCCAATAAAACTGCTGTACTATCAGATCGGGCATGACCTAAAAAATCGAAATTATGATCATAATGAAAGTGATAATGATGATGATGCTGATGATAATAATAAATGAACAAATAAAACAAATATATTTGCCCTCATGCATAAACAATTCAGCATGACTTACCATTATTAACTATTAATCATGTTGATATAAATATATAAAACAATGTTTAATATTAATGGGTTTAAATGTCCAGCTCGGAATTTTTTCCTTGTTAAGAAAGCAGTGTGCCAATGTGAAATGCTTAACACATAGATACTGTACACACACACACACACATGTTCAGGTTTTTGGAGAGCTGAAATAAAACTTCTGCTTCAGTCAGAAAAAAATATAAACTGGTGACCCCCGGGTTGAGCTGATCCCTGAGACAGAGGATGGTTTTAGCACCTTTTTTCTCAGGAACACTGTGTGAACAGCATGAGAAAAAGACAAATCTGAAAAAAAGAGAAGGGAGAGAGAGAGAGAGAGAGAGAAAAGCAAGAAAACACACAATTATAAAAAGACTGAGGGAAGTGGAGGGAATGTGTTTTGTGTTGATAGACACCCATGTGACGATCAAAAAGTGAATTTTGCATACAGTAATTAATATAGTCCCCTTTAAGAATGTAAAAAATTGGGATGTAATCAAATCTTTCTACAGTATTGGAATCAACATCCCTCCAGATGCTGATGTTCAACCATATAGAAAAGTTCATGCTATTATGAGACCGGGGAAATTAATTAATACTTTTATTTATGTGAATATGGTTTATGTGTGTACATGTCTTGAGGCCTCACTGATTTGTTAATACTTAAAATTAATTAATATTAATTAACAAACATGTACTCCGTCTGGAAAAATGAACGTCCTGATAAATGCATAATTATGTAAAATGAAACAAAGCACTAGAAAGCATTAATTGTAAATGATCAGCTACAGCCAACACAGAAGGTAAGGCTGTGTCTGTCTGTGTGGGCGTGTGTGTGTGTGTGTGTGTGTGTGTGTGTGTGTGTGTGTGTGTGTGTGTGTGTGTGTGTGTGTGTGTGTGTGTTTTTTTTCCCTCTTTAAGTATGTTTGCGACGGTCTCATGCTGCTGGTGCGAGGTGGCTTACTGTTGTGTACTTGTTTATGGTCGATTTCATCAGTCTCCCTGTGGCTCGTCTCCTCACACTGCGCTGGGTCTGAGGTGAGCTGTGTTATTGCAGAAATGTGGGCGCAGTCACACGCCTCTCCGTTTGCCTGAAGACAGAACCCTCACTGTGCCTCTCTCTCTCTCTCTCTCGCTCGCTCTCTCACCCCTCTCTCGCTCTTTCCATCTTGGTAAACAGGTTCATTATTGCTGTGTGTTTGCTGTAGCCGTAGCTCTCTAATCAGCCTGTCTGCCTCTGTCCTCTCCTCTCTTATCACCTGACAGCTCTCTGGCAACTGGGAAGCCCAGTCTTAACCATTCTCCTAAAACGAGTTGAAAGACCTTGAGATAGACCGTGGAGCAGAACTCTCTGCATTTCGACAGCTAATTGAAGGGACTCCTGGTGTCTGAGTCCTGTCTAATAGTATGGATATTTGACAGAGACCCTGAACCACTTCCCACAGGAAAATGGTTTAGAAGAAGGCATAAAAAAAATAAAAATCTTTTAAAGTCCACCATTTGAATTCATCTCAATGCTTCGTTCAGGGTCAGCCAGGGAAGAAAAGAAGAAGATTTCCTGTGTTCGGCGTTCCCTCGTCTCCTTCTTCTTTGGCTTACAGCAATAATGATCTTAATGCAGGCATTATGAAGTGAAAATACTGCTCAAGGCAAAGAGATCACAGACAGACCAGAGGGAAGTGTCTGCTGTCTATGTGTGTGTGTGTGTGTGTGTGTGTGTGTGTGTGTGTGTGTGTGTGTGTGTGTGTGTGTGTGTTTATGAGCGACAGGGATATTACTGTGTGGGCAGGCAAATGTCAAGGCTTCCTATTTTGTTCAGCTAATGAGCAGCGTGACCCGCTAGCAGGCACGAACGCAGCGCCCAGAGTTAACTACAGTAATGTGCAGAAAATGCGGTCAAAGGAAAATAACCTTGATCACCATCTTGAAATAAGGGTTCATTGTTGAGATGCAGGTCCTTGCCCTAGAGGTCATGTGAATTGTTGGTATTAAAGAATTACTGTATATACTACGCGTTATAGAAACTAACGACCGATTTAGCACTTGGGTCACGTCTACTCAATGGACAAACACAAAAAAATATAAAAAATCCCTTTCCCAGAATCCTTAGCCGAACAACGTCATGTGATTGAGACGCCGCCTTATTCTAGTCTATCGGTCTCCGAATTGCAGCTACGTCTTTCTGACTAGTATGAACTTTAGAAATATCAGCTAATCTTCCTGAAGTCTCGCTGCTCCACAATTGCACATCAGTAGTGATGTTACTGAGATTTCATTCGTGTTTACATCCTGGTTCGCTTGGTTTGTTTAGTCGTAGATAAATATGTCTTCTGACTTTAAATTTTTGGGTTACCATTTTTTTTTTATCAGCTTTGTTCAATAAAACCATGAATTTGGAGCCAAAGCACATTGCCAAGGAAACAGGTCAGATAGCGTTCGCTATATTACCAAAACTATTAAACTATTACTATTACTTAAAAATATTACCAAAATATTAATGGGATTAATTAGTTAAATTAGATTTTCACATATCATTTAATAGTAAGGTTTAGACTTAGATCAGTTGTCTGGTTTTTAGAAAACAAAATAGTAATAAGGATATTCATTATCAGTCATTGACCAGAAAATTTCATGAAGAATTTAACTGAAATGTATTAACATTTTTTCTTAACCACACTGGCCTGACACCCCCAGGGTCGATCGGGTCTGTGTGTGTGTTCTAACCGTGCTTGGTGGGTTTCCTCCCACAGTCCAAAGATATGCAGATTAGATTTCTAAATTGACCGTATGTGTGTGTGTGTGTGTGTGTGTGCCCTGTAATGGGCCCCTATGTTAGGCTCTAGGCCGCCCACCACCCTGTACCAAATAATTGTATTTTGCGTAATATTTCTCCGTAGTTCACATAGTTATTAATTTGTACACCACAAGAGGGTACACTTACTGTTCAGCCAGTGCGCAACATTGCAAATTTTATATTTACAGTATCAGCTTTATTTTTGACTTAGGACAGAAACAGCAGTATTTTACACAGACTTCTTGTTTTTTATTATTTATTTATTTATTTATGGTAATTTGTCTTGCATAACATAACATAATGTGTGGTATTTCGCTGGGACTGTGTACTGTTGTGAGGAAGAAATGCACATTTTGTCATCATTATTTATTAATGAACATATAATTAATGAACATTAACATGTTTAACTATCGGTTAAGAAAAAGTATCAAAATTTGCAACCTAATTTCACAACGAACGTTACTTCCTTCCTTACATGTATGTAGTCTGATAAGGCTAAGGTTCGGTGATAAGCAACATGCCAAAAGACTAGAGCTTTACGCTGACGGAACAACGGCTGCAGTGTGGTAATAATTTAAAACCACATTAATAAAGAATTTAATTCTCCTGAGGCGGTCACAGGTTTGCATATATTCAGAATGTTGTAACGGGTTTAAATGCAGCTCAGATTTTACACCCGCAACTATTTGTTTTTATTGGAGCCTATCTGTAAATTTAATGGTTTTACCCTCTAAGTGTGCCTGAACTTAAGAAAGCACTCATTTAGAGCTCCATTTGGATCTGAGAGAGAGAGAGAGAGAGAGAGAGAGAGAGCAGTTAATAAGTTCAACAAAGATTTAGATTTCCTTATTTAATTGTCGTTCGGGATCATCCTGTTTGCTCTGTGGCAATAAGCAGTGTTGGTGATTTAACTATAAATTATTTAAGAAATAAAGAAAGAAAGAAGTTTGAATTGGACCTTTCATCTGCAATAAAACCTTTTTATGCTATAATTAGGCAATATACAACTAGGAACTATATATAGGAACTAGGGGTGGGCGATATACCGGTATACACGGTTAACCGGGAGAAATTTGGCAACCGATAGAGATTTTGGCCTATCGTCTTAATCGCGGTTGAGATCACGTGACGTTGCACGTTACGTAACGACGCAATACACATTCACTTCTATGGGAAGCCAAACACATCTAAAATGGGACCAAACCGTGGCACCCGATTGAGCCGGCGTAGGCAGAACAAATATCCGGACCCGGTGGATCACGCAGCGCCGACCAACTTGAGCAGCGCTGCTCGAATCACAAACCTGCGCGACGCTGATAGAAATAAACCACGCCGACCATCAAAATACATTTTACCCCGCTGGGATGTGCACATACAAACCAGGCATGGCAAGGCGGAAACAATATTAAACAGTCCTGACATTTTATATAAATAGTTTTTAAATAAAAAACAGTGAGTCGTGCAGGTTTGTGATCCAAGCAGCGCTGCTCAAGTAGGTCCGCGCTGCGCAAATAAACAAATAAACATCTCTGCGCTATCCAGATAGTCGTGCTGCGCCGTCCACTGGGCAGCGCAGATATTTGGTTCAATCGGGTGTAAAAACAATAAAAACGAGAGCACACAAAATCCTTATCAACTGTTTATTCTCCTTTATTCACAAAAACAAATTGAAACTCCAACACACGCGACACTCTAGAGGAGGAAGTGCACATGCGCCTTTTGCCCTTCTACGGCAAGCCCCAAAGGGATAAAAACCTCACACACACCTCACGAGCGCCTGTGCATCTAACATTAGCACAATATAACAAAATCAAATTAGGTCTGTTACACATCCAATCGAATATGGCCAAAGTAAAAAAATGCGGCAAACCTCAGCAATTCCCAGTTTAAATAAAATGACATTATGTAAAACAGTTTCTTTGTGTTTGAATTTTTATTTATGCATTTTCAGATACAAATTGCTATATTGTGATATATACAGTATCGTTATCGAGGTAGACAATTGCTTCTACCATGATAGCTAGGGTGTCAGGGGTGGCTCAGTGGTTAAGTCACTAGACTACGGTTCAGAAGATCCCAGGTTCAAACCCCACAACCACCAAGTTGCCCTTGAGCAAGGCCCTTAACCCTCAACTTCTCAGATGTATAATGAGACAAAAATGTAAGTCGCTCTGGATAAGATCGTCTGCCAAATGCCTAAATGTGATAGAAGATTTTATATCGCCCACGCCTAATAGGAACTATGAATAAAATTTTATTTTGCTAGAGCTGCTATTGGATTATATATGGTTAGGTTTTAGGTCATTTTATAAAATTATAACATGAATAAAACATCATTTTGGCTTCACAGTAGCTTAATTTTAAATCTCAGACCTCTTGCATGGTCTCCTTGTGGTGGGTTTCCTCTGGTTTCTACGGTTTCCTCCCACAGTACTCATAGATGCAGTGTAGGCTATAGTAACTGGCATTACACCAAATGTACTGTATGATTGGTTGTTTGCTTGTGCCCTGCTATAGTTGGCACCCTATCCAGCATCTCCCTCGCCTTGTGTCCTGAGTTCCCTTGGACAGGCTCCAGGCTCCCCTAACGACTTCACACAGAATGAGCGATATAAACCATAGATGAATGGATGGAGGCGGCGCGGTGGTGTAGTGGTTAGCACTGTCGCCTTGCACCTCCAGGGTCTGGGTTCGATTCCCCGGCCAGGCTCGATTCCCGTCTCTGTCCCCGTGCTTGGTGGGTTTCCTCCGGGTACTCCGGTTTCCTCCCACAATCCAAAGATATGCAGGTTAGGCTAATTGGCGTTCCCAAATTGCCCGTAGTGTGTGATTGGGTGTGTGAGTGTGTGTACTGTATGTGTGTGTGCCCTGCGATGGATTGGCACCCTGTCCAGGGTGTACCCCGCCTAGTGCCCGAAGTCTCCTGGGATAGGCTCCAGGTCCCCCACGACCCTGAACACAGGATTAAGCGGTATAGAGAATGAATGAATGGATGGATAGATGGATGAGAAACTCAAGTGGCCATGCCAAAAATTAATTGGTTACTTTCTATTAACCGAACAGCCTCATTACTATTATGCATCTTATATTTCAACAATTTGCCAATAATTACAATCAACACAATGTTTATTTATAAAAAAAAAAACTACTCATGATACCCTTTAAGCAAGTTCATAATTATGTTATAGTAAAAACAGCAGCACCTTTCTTTCTTTTTAATTGAATACATGAATAAATTGAATAAATTGTTTCGCTGATGGGGGAATTCGGGGAATTGAGGGGTTTAAAATGATTTAACAAGACCGAGCAGACCTACATGAAAGGTGAGAAGTGGGATTACAGTAACTGTAACTATATATACAGTACAACACGCGTTTATCAGCCTTTTGATCAAAACGCTGCCTTTTTGTAAAGTGAAAGTACTTTACAAAAGATGAACAGCTTTATTTCACTCCAAATTGTGGCATCAATTCTTAATGGCCACATCTGTACCGGTCAGTTATTTTTTCTGTTGGTCTAAAGATTATTTTTTATGGTTACTCTAGAGATTTCGTTTTTCTGGTTACATGATTAATCCTTTTATTAACTTGTCAGTAAATAATAATTATAAATTTGATATTTAATTGTTTGTCCATTTATTCAAACATATTTTCATAATAATATTTATTTTCCAAAGAAGTAATTGCCACATAAAAAAAGTCAAGAATTAATAAGTCGAGTGGCCATGTGGTGTACGCATAAAAGTTTTATAGGAAAAAAATCTCTTTTCATCTCAAAAAAAAAAAAAAATCCCACAGAATAAAATCAGTGATGTTTTACAATATAAACCTGTGAATAAAATCAACTACATTCCTCTCAGAAAGGCTCATGCATTTACCACTTATTTTAACGTGAACTCTATGTAGGAAACAACCATTTCAAACTCGACGTCACTTTGTTTTAAAATTCTCTACATGCGTGAACAAACTGTTTACAACTCGCCGATGCTCTGGAAAGCGGCACTGCCTGCCACTCTCTCACACACCTTATATTGAGGTCAGAGAGAACCCTGGTGATTCCGTTTGAAATGCTTGTGCTGTGTATGCTCTTGCGTGTACCTTTTTTGTGTATGTATGTGTGTGCACTGTGGTGAGCCATTTCACATCGCAGTGATGTGCATAGTGCACTATTTTATTAGGTCTTTTTTTAAACAGTTACCACATGTTGACCGATCAGATTCAGAAAATTGGTGGCAAAACCGGGGCGAAAGTAAACTTCATGATGCATTGACACAGAAATTGACATATTGACATATTGGTGGCATGCGTCATTGCTGTCATCATGTTATAACAGCTAAGACCAGTCATTCAATCTCCATGTTCCTTCCAAAAACACAAATATAATGTCATCATATCAATAGTTAACAAACATGATGCATATGTGCAGTAACGGTGCCAGAGAAGTGCAAAAAAATTATTTTTTTTTAACAAAATAACAAAACCAAAAAAATTATGATAATAATAATAATAATTCAAAAACAAAACATCCAAAAACAAATTAACAAAAGCAAAAAAATAAATTTAAAAACCAATTAACAAAACTGAAAAACAAATCAACAAAACATCATGTAACTCAAAGGTAGAGAGAGTGTCTACTCGTGATAACCAGGATACTCTTTTTTTTTTTTTTTATTAACCCACTCAAACATCCGGTTTTATGGTGTACATATCAAACATACAGGGACAGCGATTATAGGACACCACACTCATGGTTATTCATGTCTGTCTGTCTGTCTGTCTGTCTATCTATCTATCTATCTATCTATCTACAGTATCTAAGCACCCGCATATGAGGGGGTAACATGATATCCTGAAGTCCATGATATACTGTATGGATTTCCATGATAAAACACAGACATACATAATTGGCACAGCACATGTTATAATAGCACTTTTACATTAAATAATGTATCTGAATTGGTTATTTTTCTTTAATTTCACAAAGTATGGAAACTTGAAGTTTATTACAAATGTTAACTGGGTGAATTGATTTCCAGGAGTCTCTTGTTAAAAATAGTGTTTAAAAAAACATCATCTCACAGTATTACCTAAGCACACATGTCTCTGAGGCAATTTCAGACATCCCTGACTCTTCCACAGCCAGTAGGGAAACAGATTTTCCTGATCATCAACAGAAGAAGAGATACTTCCGGTTTTAGAGAACGAAAATGCAGCTATTTTTTCGTTTCCAAGCTGTAGAACTTTCTTTATTCAAAGTATAAACGAGAAAAGAAAATCAAGTCTAATTTTAAAAACATTTTAAAATAAAAAACAAATATAACTCTCGTTTTCATTTTTTGATTTTTGTTTATAAGAAGAAGCTACAAATACCAAAAAGTACACGGACCAAAAACTAAATAAAAAAACAAAAATGAAATAAAACAACAAAAAAGGTCAGTGTACTTTTTGGTATTTGTAGTTTCTTTTTATAAACAAAAATCAAAAAATGAAAATGAGAGTTATATTTGTTTTTTATTTTAAAATGTCAGACACCTTTTTAAAAATAGACTTGATTTTCTTTTCTCGTTTATACTTTGAATAAAGAAAGTTCTACAGCTTAGAAACGAAAAAATAGCTGCATTTTCGTTCTCTAAAACCGGAAGTATCTCTTCTTCTGTTGATGATCAGGAAGATCTGTTTCCCTACTGGCTGTGGAAGAGTCAGGGATGTCTGAAATTGCCTCAGAGACATGTGTGCTTAGGTAATACAGTGAGATGATGTTTTTTTAAACACTATTTTTAACAAGAGACTCCTGGAAATCAATTCACCCAGTTAACATTTGTAATAAACTTCAAGTTTCCATACTTTGTGAAATTAAAGAAAAATAACCAATTCAGATACATTATTTAATGTACAGTAAAAGTGCTATTATAACATGTGCTATGCCAATTATGTATGTCTGTTTTATCATTGATATCCATACAGTATATCATGGACTTCAGGATATCATGTTTCCCCATCATCAGCGGATGCCTAGATAGATAGAAAGATAGACAGACAGATAGATAGACATGAATAACTATGAGTGTGGTGTCCTATAATCTCTGGACCTGTGTGTTTGATATGTACACCATAAAACCGGATGTTTGAGTGGGTTAAAAAAAAAAAAGAGAGAGAGAGAGTATCCTGGTTATCACGAGTATACACTCTCTCTACCCTTGAGTTACATGCTATAATAAATTACAAAGTATAACCTTAATGTATATTTAGAATAAATCAGTATCACATCATCACACAGCTAATGTACGTGTAATAAAAGTAGTCGTGATGTCAGTACTCGCCCAGCAAACCAGTCTTTTGCAGCGGCTTAAAACGTCCGAATTATCTTCAAATGTACAAAAAAAAAGCGAAAAGACACTCGATTGTTTTGCATAGGTTATTTGTTTAATTCACAAAGATCGAACAAAGATTAAACACTTTAAAACGAGAGAAAAACGGTTAAAATTCTCGTTCGCCTTCTCAGTGTTAGGTAGTGAGTGACGTCATGGGAAACATAGGGAAACTGAATTTCCCGGAACACCGGCCGGACTGGCGTTAGCTGCAGGTGAGGTGCCGGGTGATGCACACCTCGCTGTAACAACTTCCGGCTTCTTACTAATTAAATAACGATTCGTTTCTGGTTTTTGTTTTCTTGCATTATTCCTTTCTGATACACAAAAGGAAACATGGAAAAACAACCGTTTTCATTTTCCATTATTGTTTTATTTTAATTACAAGTCAAATAAGCCTGTATTTTTATTTTTTTGTTTTCTTTTTTAAACGATCATTTCAAATACCAAAATATACACGGACCAAAAAAAAACTAAATAAAATAAACTGAAAACAAAAGAACAAATAAAAAAATTAAAAAAAATGCATTTTGAATTTGTTATTTTGTTTTCGGTTTTGTTACTTTGTTTTTGAATTTGTACATTTGTTTTCTGTTTTGTTATTTGGTCTTTACATTTTTTATTTGGTTTTTGATTTTTGTTATTTTGTCTTTGAATTTGTAATTTAGTAATTTAGTTTTCAGTTTTGTTATGGGGAAGCGCTCAATTGGCCATGAAATCCTTAGTGTTGAGTCACATACAGTGTGTGGGTCAAGCATGGCACAGTTTGTGGTATGAGCATGCAGTAGTGAGTGTGACACAAGCATATGTTCCTCCTTGTGGCCAAATAACAAACAGGCACTCACAGACACACTCACACATACGCACACGCCCACACCTCACAGCTCAGCGAGCCCCCCTGCCGCTACATCAGCATGTGCTTAACAAAGCGCAAAGGCACACAACACACATCTCGACACCTTGAGTGCTGAACACGTGTCAGGCGGAATATCAGCTCCTTGAAGTCTTAATCTATTCTTCAGGGTCTCTAGTTATTCTTCTGAAGTCTCATGCCAGGATTTTACAGGCTATGCTTACAATCAGGGTACTGCTTGGGCTCGGAAGCATGATGTAATAGGAATATGCGAAAGCAGGCCATATATCACGGCTTTGACAGCGTAGACAACTGAGGAAAAATCAGCGCCGTGTAGTCTTTTACAAAAAATAGCCAGCTGATGTGAGGGTCAGTAGTCTGTGCTAGATGTCAAATGCAATCATAGTCAAGAAGCCTGGGAATGTGCAATCTTCCTCCCCTCAGATGTCAGTGAATCAGATGAGTGGGCTTTTATTTTAAAAAGTCAAGAAGCGATCCTCATGGCTTATGAGTTTGATGTTGTTAGCAAAGTTCAAGCTGTGAAACATCTTGCATGTTGCCCACTAGCACTGCAATGCTACTATATGCGTTTATAAACATTTGGTATGGCGACGCAATGGCTCAGCGGTTAGCACTGTCACCTCGCACCTCTGTTCTGTGTATATGTGGAGCTCGGATGTACTTGGTAGGTTTACCCGATTACTTTCCTTCCATATTGCCGGTAGTTTGTATGAGTGTGTGTTTACTCGGTGGACCCTGTTTTGATCTCATGAGGTGTTAAAGGAAGTAATTTTCCGTTTAGAAATCATAATTTTATTTAACTCCCAAAACAAATGGACTTCATGTCAAGCTTTACAGTACACAGCATCTTCTTATTAATGCCGAGCTATCAAAGTTTCAGTAGTATTTCTTCAGGGTTGACAGCGTGCGTACTCCAGACAGACATAGTAAATCAGAAATGTGCATTAAAGACGAAGTAAATCAGAAACGTGCAACAAAGAAAAAACAAAGAAGAAAAGTTTGTCTACCCTGTCCTATGTCTAAACATTTTGGACAAACTTTTGGTTGGTTTTTAAGTTGTCGTTAAAATGGGTTTTTTGTACAACCCATACAGCAAGCTTGTGCTCCTATGAAGCTTTTGGTTTCTTATGCACACACCCCGATCAGCTTAATATTGAGTAGTTCCCACCTTTTGCCACTAAAACGGTTATGACCTGTGTGTTTTGACACCTTTCTAAAGAAACCATGATTAACCTTTTAAGCTATTTGATCTACAGCAGCACTTCTATTGGATCAGATTACTCGGGCCAGCCTTCACTCCCCATGTGCATCAATGAGCATTGGCCTGATTTTCCTTCTTTGGATCACTTTTGGAATGTCCTGACCACTGCAGCCTGGGAACATCCCACAAGAGCTGGAGTTTTGGAGTTGCTCTGACCCAGTCCTCTAGCCATCACAATTTAGTTGTTAACTTTGACTGTTAAAGCATGCTTCATGTTTGCATGCAAAACACAGAAGCTTCCATTTTTTTATTTTATTTTATTTTTTGTCGGAAAAGTGGTTCTTATATAATATTTTTCATTCTTTCCGGGAATACATACGATTTTTTTGTAACCTGTAATTTTATTGTGGAATACTGATGTTTTTGTACTAGCTCAATAATAAATCCCTAAAATAAAAAATATACATTGGAAAGTTTGTACAAAAAAAAAAAACACAGTGTACCAAAGACTTTTACACAGTACTGCATATTCTTTAGGATGCATTATCTGTTCCTTCTGAGTCACATAATGCATATTCAGTTCCACACCTCTACCGCATACTGCTCATGCTAAACACTTCCTAAGAGCGATATGCCCTTTTGAGCACCATCACAGTATGATGGCGCTCGCATTCTGTCAGTCATCAGTGTACCATAATAGCACCTCACCAACTCCCTCTCACACTTAAAGCGAGTCCCGGATCTTGTTAAATACAGCAGGTTAATACTGTATCTAGGTGGCGCATTTAGAGATCATTGCTGTGACACTCCAGATGAAGTGCTACCTAACAATCCAGCGAGAATTTCCTGAAGAGGGCCGATTTAACACGACTTAAAGTTGGAATTCACACAGAAAATTTAAAAATGGCAGTCCGAGGGTGACAGGTGCGATGAAGGACAATGTACTGATGCAAAGCCGAAGCGCTCTGAAAGGTGCTCTGTGTTATTTTGTGGGTCCGAGCTTGACAGAGTTTAGAGTGTTGTTGTCTGGACATTGAATATTATAATATTGGAGGTATGCAGATAATAATCACTAACTTCAGCTGACTTTTCAGTGATATGCAACCTACATTTAAGTCTTTCTCAAATATGCGTTACCACACAGTGATTTTTTTTCCTTGCATATCCCAGCTTCTTAGCCGTGATACTGAGCAGACAGGGTTAACACTAGAAGCGCCGAGCACGGTCATTTTGACCGCAATGGGAAAAAAAAAATACTGTAAATACTTCACACTCGATCAAATTCCAGGACCCTCCTTTCATGACTTTTCCTAGATCTGTGAGCTTAAATTTTCAAAATCGCACCAGTACAAGCCAGTATAAAGTTATTTTGCTCTTATTTATGTGAAATTGCTGACAGCTGCGCGGCGGCATAACGTTTCCTGTCTTTTCCAACCTGCGATTCTCATTTCTCTTAGCAGATGGCGCAAGGGATCGCACATACTATCTATGCGTCATTCAATGCTTATATGTAACTATCTCAGGTTTCATTCCATATGTGCAGTTTATATATATATATATATATATATATATATATATATATATATATATATATATATACTTCCGTATCGACAATTCGCCATTCATTCCCGCATTGATAATCAGCAATATTTTATAAGGAGATTTAGGGATTTAGCTCTACTTAATTTTATAACGTTTTAAGAAAATTCAATTGTTCGTTCATTCTATTTGAAGCTTCTGAACCTCTCGGATGTTTTTTTAGTGTGACAGTGCTTTAGATTAGTTCTGAACTCGCTTACGTGAAATTATCGCTAAAACAATGTAATGACCCCTCCTGAGGATATAAAGCTTTATTATTGTGTTTGAATAAATAATCAGATCTACCACAGCTGAACAACTTCACTTTTCCGTTAAGGTAACATAAGCACCTCGGATACCTGTCGCTGCTGCTGTGGAAATATTCCGCTACTGATATTAAATATAGAATATTTATTGAAACAAAAACTAATACCATTATAAAATATATAACGTATTGAAACGTTTATAACTTATCGAAAATGATTCGATTAATTTACAAGATGTATGCTATATAATACTAAAGGTTTCCGGGGCACTGGTGGCTCAGTGGTAGGTGTTTTGCTTGCCATGTGGAAGACCCGGGTTCGATTCCCAGCAATTTAGTTGAAAAATAGATTATTGTGTCCTATTTATATAATGTACTCGATAATGATTATAATAAATATATAAATAATTTTTCAAGTTAATTTTTTTTTACTTTTTTGCTCTAGGGCACCACCCAGCCCCTAACCCCCAGAGCTACCCCTGCACCATTTTGAATTTGCTTTCACAGATAAAAAATGCGCGTTATAAAAGGAAATTTGGTTGTGATTTGAGATCCTTGGCTTCTGAAACAACAAAAGTGTACTTTTACTTGTCATTAGGATGATCCCATTAAAGATACATCTTTGTTTTTGTATCTTCTAGCTAAGAAGAAGTCATATACAGTGTAGATTGAAGGGACATCAGTGTTCGTATTAGGTCTAATTACTGTACTGTACAGTCCAAAAGTACTGGAGGAGTTGGTGTGATCTGATTTGTTTCATACACCTTACAAAACTGATCTATTGTCCCATCATCATTTTTTTCATCTGAAACCCTGATGTCTTTAGTGTATAGCATATAGTGTACGGCAAGAAAATAATTGCCCTTGCCATTTCAGTACTTTTAGGTGGGAATTCTTCATACCATAAATTGAATATATATATATATATATATATATATATATATATATATATATATATATATATTTATTTTTTTAAAAGATAGACTATATTCCTGTTTTTAATGAAAAAGGAACACTAGGGGTATCGCTTCAGTGACAAGGGGAAAGTACAGTTTGGTGCGTTTATTACCGAGACTGCAGTGAGAAAATGTTTGATTAAAATTTCAGTGTGACCCTCATCTAAGAGCCACACACAGGAGTCACAGGATTAATAAAAATCCCCTAGCTATAAATATGATAGTGGAAATGGGAAAGAGAAAACAAAATGTGCTAACGGATATGTGAAAAAAAGAACACTTAGTACTTCAAGCGTGCACAAATATTTGTGTTTATGTGACCTACAGTGCACACACACACACACACACACACACACACACACACACACACACACACACACACACTATAAGTAATTTGGGAATTCCAATGAGCCTAATCTGCATGTCTTTGGACTGTGGGAGGAAACCGGAGTACCTGGAAGAAACCCACCAAACATGAAGAGAACATGCCGACTCAGACCCTGGAGGTGCAAGTTCTAACCACTATACCAGAGTGAGTGCCCATGTCTTGATCTATAGGCAAAAATGTACTTAATTTATAAATTACATTTCATTCACCAACTGACTTCATCAGTCATTTCGTGATTCATTAGAAACATTTATGTTTTTGGGCCAATTTCCATAAACTACTGCTGTCAGCTGACCATACAGAAAGAAATCACATGGTTCTGTTTGATCTTCTCTTGTTAATTTGAATCTGACACTTAAAAAAAATCTGAATTCATATTCAAGGGAAAACGCCTATGGATCCAGACCTTTGGCCAGCTCTGTATATTGGGGAGAAAACTATGTGCATAATACACAGTTCTCCCAAAGGGCTTTGACACACTTGAATGAAAGCGGATCAAAGATCAGCTGGTGCTTCTGTGACTGACTGGGAAGAGCGAGTATACCCGTGAGTGTACCGTCACCCCAACAGATAGAGAGTCCTGGCTGTTACATCATCAGGAGTCGGACATACGATTTTCCCAAATTTCCCCTTTTCGATGTTTACTACAGGACATTGTGATTTGATTTAATTGCAGTTCTTTACTTAAAGGATCTCCGCCGCATAATCCGAGATGCCGAACACGTTATCACCCACTCTGTTATAGAATTCGGCAAAGATTGTATTGAAATGGCAGAAACTGCTCAGTGTAAATCCTGCTCAATAAAGTAATAACTGAGCACACACTCTGAGTGCACTTGACTGCGTTAATACAAAAGTGCATTCCACTAGGCCGGTTAATAACAGTGCAGCTGTATGGATCTCTGCTTGGTGTGTGACGGCTATTTTTCGCCGCGTGAAAGCGGACTCCGGATGTTTTATCTCTTTATGTTTGGTCATGCTTTGTGCAGATAACATCTCTTCTTTTCCCCCTCTCTCATTGTCATTTTGCTCCCTCTCTCTAATCAGTTTTGTGCAACTGGGTTTTTATGAAAATCTTCTGGGAAGGAAAAAAAAGGCACAAAGTATGTCTAGTACTGTAGTGAAGGGTTTAAGATTCCAGTAAGGAGTTTATATAATTGTTAAACCTATTTCTAGATAGTCTTACTCAATGTATCAATTTATTAACATATACATGCATGGAGTTTGTGTCTTCTCCCCGTGCTCGGTGTGTTTCCTCCAGTCATTCTTGCAGATTAGGCAAATTTGCGTTTTCAAATTGCCTGGAGTGTGTGTATGTGTGTGTGCCCTGTGATGGATTGGCACCCTGTCCGGGGAGCACCTCACCTCATGCCCTAAGCCTCCTTGGATAGGCTCCAGGCCTCCCGTGACCCTGTATACAGGATAAAGTGGGATCGACGGTCAGTGAGTCAGCGTGCTGTATTTATATCAGATATAATTTCTACCTTAGATAGAGTCTTTTCCCCACAATCTTTTTCAGGCCTTTCTAGGGTCACAATGATAGCAGCACGCTGCTATACCGGGCTACCGATCTACTTGATCAGGTTTCCAATTTGGCATGCACTGTTTAAAAATGCACTGATTATTTTTTTTTATAGTTACCGTCAGTTAAATAACCGCTCATGGTCGTGTCCGGTTGCAGCTCCATCACGGGTTCGGAGCAGCAGCAGGCCAAGTGCAGCTGTCCACTGCTGGTGCAGAGCTGTATTGTTTCCTTTTAGCTCCGCCAAAGCCATCCTGCTAAATCACTTTAACAGCATGAGCTTTACTCGGAATGGACTCATAACAGCATAATAAGCCACAGGCTGTGGCGGCTCGAGCACATTTACAGAGAGAAATCCTTTGCCTTTCAGCTTCTCAATATTGGATTGGGAGAGCCAGGAAACGGTCCAGTTCCGAGCCACTAATTTATTGGCTGCACTGCTGAGAATATGAGTAGGAGAGTACCTGAAGTAAATACAGTGTTTGTGGAATCCAGCCACCCATGTGCATCATCATCCTTTATTGGCTGCATGTGTAGGAGGTTGTGGGTGGATGCGAGGAGTGGAGCTGTGACTCTATCCGAAATAGCGGCTCTCTTATTTATTTATTTATTTATTTATTTATTTTATCACTCCCAAATTACACGTCTGTGATCTTGTTTTTCTGGTGTTTAATCACTCTGTGACCAACCCAAATGAAATTATCATCATTAATGCCAAGTGCACAGACGCAACACTAAATCATTTCTGCAACGAACGTTCCGAGGAAATGCTATTTTTCACCTGATGCGGATGCAGGGATTGGACATGTTGGAGGGAGTATAGGTAAATTAATAGAAGGGTGTCATATTGCCATATTACGGTGAAGCCATGCGAAAACGAAGGCATGCCAATGATTAAGTGTGTGGTCAATTTCCTTGTATGAATAACACACACACACACAAATTGAAAGAGTGCTTAATAATAAAACTCTGAAGTGCGTTTAAAGTGACGCTCCATGACATTAAGAAGTAGGATGGGTTCCATTGTTCTTAGGTTCTTCTATTTTTCTTTATGTTCGTCTAGATTTCTCTTTATTTTGTTTTTATTGTATAAATAGTGACAGGGTAGATATCCACTACGCTAATATCTGTGCTGGTCATATATGGAAATTCTTATTGCAACCTCAAAATCATAATTTCTTTCTCAGCATCCAAGTTATATTTTAATACACATTCTATACATAAAACGTATACTGTATGCCACACATGAATTATCAGATGTCAAGTAAAAAGCCAGTTTAAAGCAAGGAGACCTGTAGGAAAAAAAAAGTCTGCTCCAAACATGATATAAAAGCTAAGAAAAAGGATCCAGACATGAGTGTTTAATGTTGTCTGAATGAAAAGCTTTTCATAGCTGTTGGCATCTGAGATGTGAATGTGCTGAGAATATAAAACCAAGGTTACCATGGTAATAAGAAATCATCATTTCGAGAAAGCTGAATAATTTGAAATAGAATTACTTGATAAAGAAACTTTCTTAACTGGATGAAACACCATTAGAGTCGCTTCTTGTTTAAGTTTTTGAAGTCTTATAATTTAGTTAGATCTTGGTCTCAAACATGTTTGACATCCTTTCCACTTCCTGATGTGGTCGCTGCGTCCTTAACTTTTGCAATCCTTATTTTATAAGGAATAAAAAAAAAAGAATCCACCCCCCTTTGTGTGAAATTTTATGTTCTAGTCCTGTCTGAGCTGGTTTGCTACCTGTGTGTTCACTTGTTCTATGGAAATCTTTGACTGGTTTGAACATTTTGCATTCTGGTTTAATCATTAGGCTTTGTTTATATAGGCTTTGTTTCACCGCAATCGTCACACAGGAAGAAATTTTAATGGAAAACGCCCTCATATCATAAAAAAATTATTAGTTCATCTCAAAATTCAACAGATGGCACTGTACATTTTTAATACGTTCCTGTGAGTGCACAATTGAAATCTACTTAATAAATGCGATCTCACCTTCATTCCTTATACTTATGGGTGTGCAGTTGCATTTTAAAATTGGTAAGTACATCTGCGATACAGTAACTATACAATAAAAAAATTCCACAGAGGCACAGCTAGTACTGTATATACAGCATGGATAAGAGGGGAAATAAAAGAGAACTAAGTAATGCAGTTGTGAAATATGTTGCAAGTTAGTTATTACTGGTCGGTGTTTCCCTTTGGTTTTGTCCCAGCTTGTTAACCAGTGTTGACTGGTTACAAAGTAACCCGTTAGAGTAACGAGTAATCTAACGCGTTAGGTCTGCTATTTAAATACTCAGTTATTTAGTTATACTTTCAAAAATGTAATCCATTATTCAGACAATTTATGTAATCTGAGAGCCAGACAGCAGTGATTCCGTGTGTATGTGAAAGTCGTCCTACAAGCCCCGACCCTGATAACTCGCCCCTCTCTGTATTTCCTGCAGTTATACCCCTATCTTACCTATGCGGTTTGACTCGCGGTGAGAAGCGATGTTAGGCACTGTGAGCCGCCGCAAAGTTCTGCAAGGTCTGCAAGAACCGACATGGAAGCATAATCACAGCGCCAAAACACGCGGTGAATCATGTTGAACTGTAATTACGGCCGCCGCGCAAAACAGCATCCTGTAGGTGAGCTAGTGGTATTAGTAGTTAAAAGATTATGGGTCAATCTTCGCTGAGTGATGATGGTAGAATAATTATAATGTTCTCGACTAAAACAACTTGCATGAGGAATAACAAAGGAGTTTTCAGTTTCTGCAATGGAAAAGTAGGCAGAAAGTAACGCTGTAATGTAACTACAGTGGAACCTCGGATTACGAGTAACGCGGTTTACGAGTGTTCCGCAAGACGAGCAAAGATTTTTAATAAATTTTGACTTGAAAAACAAGCCTTGTCTTGGTTTACGAGCACCGAGTATCATGTTTCACGCATGCGCTTCTTGCTTTGACGCCGAGCGTCACGTCATCACAACTGAGCCAATGTTTTTTCTCTCTCTTGCACTGCAGAATTGTGGGTAAGCGTCTCTCCTGCTGGGTCTTAGTGCTCGTCTCTTACTGGTATAATCAACATTGATTGTGACCGTGCACGAGTGTACTGTTTACTATAACACTGTGACACCCTGTGTGTGTGTAAAACATATTTTAGTTTGTGTTCGGAAGCGCGTGTGTACAGCGCGTGTACTGTTTCTTATAACACACGTGTGTGTGCGCGAGTAAAGCAAAAGAAATTCTCAATACAGAGGTTAAAAAAACATTTTCTTCCTCAGCTCATAGCGGTGTGTGTGTGTGTCTGTGCACGAGTGTAATTTGACACTATGTTTCTGAAGGGGGATTCACACACACATCCGGCAAACACACACACACACACACACGCGCGCGCGCGAGACACACACACTTTGCTCTCCGAAGAAACTCAGATCAGAGGTAAGGTTATATAGGATATAGAGCCTGAATTTTGTTCTTCAGTAGTTTTTTCAGTTGGATTCAAGTGCAGGATCCACCCGAAAGTTTATACTATAACCTGACAATGCAGAAAATAAAAGGACGGACATCGAGCAGTTTGTCCTTCTCATCATTACACGAGCGTGAATTAACGGGCTGCTACGCTGTCGCGAGCAACATTAAAATAAAGTGGAGAAGCTTTAATAATTTAGAGGAGAACAATAGTCTTTCCGTTAATGTGTGTGTGTTTAATTCAGACGAAAGGAGATAGTTTTACTGTGTAAGATGAGAAGGGGCTGAAATACAGGAGGGGCTGAAAGTAAGAGTCCCCACTTACTCTAGACTCACACACAGACAGCGCCTGCACGCACAAACGGAAACACTTATTTGTCGGGATTTATTTTTTACTTTGAAAGGTAAAGTGCAGGTACATTTGTTTTATTTTTACTTTATATCTTGTGTTAATTATTTTTATGTATTTTTTTGGGTTGTAGAACGAATAATTTAAGTTTCCATTATTTCTTATGGGAAAATTAAATTTGGAATACGAGCCCGCTTCTGGAACGAATTATGCTCGTAATCCGAGGTTCCACTGTAATTACTTTTTAAGGACAGTAATTTTGTAATGTAATTAATTACTTAAAAAAGTAACATCGCCCAACACTTTTGTTAACAATAACTATCTTGGATTATCTTATATATTTTTATATTTGCTCTTGTTTTTACAACAGCTATCCTTGAATCCTTGAACTCTTTGAGCAGTTGGAGCTAATAAGCCTATAGCAATTTATATATAGCGAGTATCCGGGCCAACCATTGAGTTTTTAACTTACCTTTAGTGTACATCTTTACCATCATACTAATGTGTGTGAACAGCCTTCCCATTGGATAGACCCTGTTAATGCATGATTACTTAATTTACTTTCAATGTGGTCAAATCTAATTTGGGAGCATAATAATTACCTGGCAATCAGACTGTTCATGGACTGTGACGAGGTGTTGATTTAAACTGAAGAGAGCGTGGCAAGCCCTTCAGCTAGAGAATTTCTAAAGAGAATATAATGCGCCTGGAGAGTCTGGGGCTTAAACTTCACAGTAATTTGCATCTATTTGTCTAAGAAACATGAAGGATTACATGGTAGGTTATTTAGGGACTTGAACACCTTTTATAGCGTCAGCCACATATGGATTCTTCAGTAGGAAAACGTCCTTGAGTGGTTTAAACAGTCACACAGTGCAGTTATATTTTATGTAATGCAGGCTGAGGGTTTGTTCTTTATGAAGAGTTGTTTAACATGAACATCAAGCTGAGTCATATAATAAATCTCATTATTGAGGGTTTCATCTCCATGGTATGAATTTGTACTGACAATAATATGCGTTATATAATATCACAGTCAAAGTACTGTAACTGTTAATGCTTAGTTCAGGTCAATAGTCAATATACAGTCAGGCCTATAAGTATTTGGATAGTGAGACAGTTTAATGAACTCTGAACACAGCTTGTGTTTAACTAAAAGAAATATCGCATTAACTGTTTTTTTTTTCCCAAAAGTAACTGGACAAACTGGTATAACATCATTACAAATATCATTACAAAAATATTATTTTTATTACTTGCTGTTAACGACTACCTGAAGTCTGGAACCTATGGGCATTACCAAATACTGAACTTCAACTGTAGAGCTGCCTGGCGTGATCTTTACTTCCACCGGTTTTGTGTGGGTCTTTCTGCCTCCAGGTTTGTGTTAAATAAGGGTAAAGCATGCTTGATTGGGTTGAGGTCAGGTGGCTGACACTGCCCTTTAACAACATTCAATTTCTTTGCCTTGGGTTGCTTTTTCAGTACTTATTCTATTATGCATCTGTACTTGCATCAGTTATGCAGTGCTTGCCTGAATCCGGGCCGACAGTATACCGCAGATCTACACGTCACACTCGTTTTTCTGTGTTGTCGAGCTTACCAGTTATTTTTTTCTTTTTAAGATCATGCCAAATAGTTAATTTGGCCATTCCTAAAGCTGTGATGACCTCATTCACTCGCATTAACATTTTTTTGGATTGCATATTAGGATTCCCCATGCACAGCTACCAGTTACAAATTCAACAGCTGGAATCAGTGACAGACCCACATTGGCCACAACTGGCTCTCAAACTGTTGCTTAGTTGTTCAGTTACTTTTGTGCCTGTTAAAAAGGCGAGACTCTGTATCTATACTGTACATCATTCGTCATTCATTCACTAATTAATTAATTAATTGATTGATTTATTTGTTTATTCATCTTTTATATTGCTTATCCTGTATAAGGTTGCAGGGACATGGGGCCCATCCGAGGAGACTTTGAGCAGGACACGGGGTACACCCTGGACAGGGTGTCAGTCCATCGCAGGGCACACACTTTTCTTATATATAAAATAATAGAGCTGGCACGGTGGTGTAGTGGTTAGCACTGTTGCCCTGCACCTCCAGGGTTTGGGTTCAATTCCTGGCCAGGGTCGATTCCCGTCTCGGTGTGTATGGAGTTTGCATGTTCGCCCCGTGCTTGGTGGGTTTCCTTCATGTACTCCGGATTAGTCTAATTGGCGTTCCCAAATTGCCTGTAGTGTGTGAGTGTGTGTGTATGTGATGCGATGGATTGGCACCCTGTACAGAGTGTACCCAATCTTGTGCCATGTATCGTCCTGGGATAGACTAGGCCCCCTGCGACTCAATCAAATAATAGTTGACAAAATTTTGTTGCTGTCCAAACACTTATGGATCTGATTTTTGAAGTGCATATAGTTTTATATATTACACAGGTTCTCTGGTTAATATAAAAGTGTTAGTGCAGTACTTCAGTATTATCCCCAAGGAAGACGGATGATTAGTGTAATTAATGGGGCAAAACAGCAATTAGAGAACCATGCATGTGTAGCAGTGTAGTTGTGATCAGCAGAGCGACCACAGTTATACAGTGCAATGATATAATGAGTAGTTTCAGTGCAGTGAGCAGGAGGCAACCCAGCGCAAAAATATAACATATGTCCAATGAGCCTCTTCTTGGAAGCACAATAATGTCCTGGCAAAGTGACGAATTGTTCTACAGGACAAGCACGTGTTGGTAAGCATGACCCCTCCTGTGCCATTCCTTGCTACAACAGAGCAGAGGGTTTAACTGATGCTGATTTGCTGTTTGACCCAAAGAGCATAGAGGGGATGTGATGCATTGTCCAAAGCATGATTTTTTATTTTTTTATTTTTTGCACAAAGCAGACATCAGTGGTACGAACAGGCTGGCAGAAGATTTCTAACATCTTGCCACAAACAAACTAAAGGGAAAAAAAATTGCCATTTCAGAAGGGTCAACATCTTGGGCTGCACCAAGCAAAGAAAACTACTAAGAATGTATGAAATTACTGGAACTGGACTAAGAACCATTCAACACTTTGTGAAAAGCTGGAACGATAGTGTTGAACCTGTGGTCAGAAAAAATCATGAATGGAGATCAAAAAATCAGAAGAAAGACTGGACATGAGACGCCAAAAAAAAAAATCTGTTGACAAAAAAAAATTGTCACATAAGAGGAAACAAATTAAAACCTTATGGCTTGTTTTCTCCAGGTCAGTCTTTTGTCGCCAAAATATGTAAAGAAAAGTATTTACTTCACTGTTGTGTGAAGTACCATGTAGAGTATTTTAAACATTTGTGCTTAACTTGTAATATTTTTCTGTCACCCATGTCCATTTAAGGGCTCCGTACTTACAAACTGAGTAAATTTTCATGGCAAGAAATCAACAGTAAAAACCAGAGCTAATAGTGAAACTGAGAGCATTTCCATACACACCCAATGTCATTAGAACTCACCGGATCAGGAATAAACAGCTGCATGTCCATAAGAAAAACACTTGTTAGTGAGACTCATTAGAAAAAAAAGCCTATGTACTGTAACAAAGATTGAACAACGGAAAAAGGTTGTGTGTTCTGATGAGTCCAGATTGGCCCTGTCTCTATGCTATGGGAGCATCAGGGCAAAAAGAGAAACACATGAAGCCATGCACCCGTCATACATAGACGCCACTGAACAGTACAAGCCTTTGGAGGCAGTGTTATGATCTGGAGTGGCTTCAGTTGATCAGGTCCAGACTCAGCAACGTCATGTGGCAATGAAATGAAGTCAGCTGACGACCTGAATGTACCGAATGTTCAGGTTATCACATCTACAGTACGGAGTTTTTCATCCATGATGACACAGAAGATGTGTCCCACTGTAACGTCAGATTTGACTTTGTAGCTCTGTGCTTTGCTGGAGTTTCAGAGTGACTTGGTAATCATATAATGAGCTAAATGGTGTAAAAAAATACTTACTGAAAAAAAAATGGTAACTAAAAATAGTTACTGAAAAAAGGTGAGAATATCCATAAATGTTCTGTGGTGTCTGATGAACTCAACACTTGGTGGCAACATTGAGATGAAAACCTGGTGTATAACTCTGCTACAGAGTGAAGGTTCATTAGTGATTAACGGTCTTCACGGTGGTGTGTAAATTTACACATGGAAGTAAAGTGAGATTAAACTGGCAAGTTGTGTGTGTTTTTATGCAAACCCTTTGGCAATGCAATGACTGTAATCACAGGGTTATGTCTATATTTTCTATTTGGCTCTAAATGACTGTGAGTGTGCTTTTGATGTTTGACACTGTAATATAATTTCATAATATATATGCATAAACAGATATTTTTACGACAGATTTATGATGGCTGAGAAATTGCTTTTTTGTGTAATGTTCATGTAAGCTAATCCCAGCTGCCATGATTGGCTTATAGTTATATGTCGGTGAGATACCCTCCATCTTGGGTCATGGCTTTTCAGTTAACAAGAAAAGAGAATGCCTTTGTAAGTAATTAAACATGTAGGTGGTGTGCTATCTTAGAGAATTAATCGATGATGAAGTGGTGTGGTGCCTGAGGTTGATCATGCTCGTATAACAGCATGTTCTAAAGTTTCAAATATTGTAAATATTCAGAGTCTCTGCCAAACATGTCCCTGTTACTATAGAAACCATAAAAATATAAATAAATGCATCAACAGCCCTGTAATATACTGGAACCCATACAGTATGATACACGAGAAAATGTCCTTTTATTTACGTTTGCCTGTGGTTTTAACTGATTGGTCTAGATTTAGATTTAGTTTTCCTGTCTTGCAAGTTCAGTAAATCAATTATTCATTAATTTTACAATGTTGTAATGTAAGTCGTCCATGCAGTGTGAACTAAAAATATCGTTCCCATCACTAGAGATTTTGCGTCACTGACTGGCTGTTGACCTAACGGATCAGTTTTGCATGTTATAAAAACACCTGGCCAGTTGCTCACTTCCCATTTTGCACCTCTCTGCAGCACCCCTCTGCGCATCTCTATCTCTTTTGACGCTGTAGCTCGGTCGTTCCTGCCCTTTTCATTTCCGCTTGCTCCACAGGTACACATGGTGGCTGTGGAGAGCCTGGCCACCTCTCACTGGAAAGCTAATTTGTTTGTTTGCTTGTGCCAAGTGAGATGATTCACGGTGCCCGCTAGCATTGTGTCCAATGCTACTATGTTTACTCTGGGCTGCAGGGGCCCAAACGGGCCATGCCTTCATCACCCACTTGTTTACTCCGCTGACAGATGGACAGCAAGCTGATGTAAGGTGGCAGCAGGTTAGCGTAGGCTGAGAAGCCTTAGGGTGTAGCCCATGGAGCATCCGTTTATACCCCGCCAACGCAGTACACGATTATGGGGTGTTGACTCTCACTGCTTTTGACAGCCATGCCCTGGTTAATAAACTGTCTTAGATCATTGGCTTGAGTGGGTTGTATGGGAGGATCGTAGGTCTCAGTATGGAGTGTTGGATGAAGGCGGGGTAATGATAGCCCTAACTGGGATCAGGTTGGAGGACACGGGCAGGAAATGAGAGACGTACAGAAAGCTGACGCTGCAGGAGCAGCATCCCGCACACTGTAGCAGGGAATGCAGAGAGTAGATACAGGACAGTCTGTGAATTATCCAGAAGCTCATTCATCCAGTCGTCCAATCAGCCAATCATGTGGCAGCAGAGCAATACTTACAGTATATCGTGCAGATACAGGTCAAGAGCTATAACTAATGTTTAGAATAAAAATCAGAATGGGTACAGAATGTGATCAACACTTGATCAATGCCTGGTCTTTTTCCAATCCAGTTTTTCTGAGTCTGTGCTCACCGTAGCTGCAGATTTCCTTTTTCTTTTGTTTTTGGCAGGATATGATATGGTCTTCTGTTGGTGTAGCCCGTCCACCTCAGGGTTGTGCATTCAGAGATTTTCTTCTGCTCACCGTGGGTGTTTGAATGGTTATTTGAGCTTGCGTAGCCTTGAACAAGTCTGACTATTCTCCTCTGACTGCTCTAACCTAAAAAGAGTTTTACATTCACCTAAAACAATTCCGTGTTTACAACATGCTGTGCATGGCAATGCCAGATATTTTCTTTCTGGGGAGGAAAAAATAAAAATAAATCACAGCCCGCCTACTGTTAACATTGCATGAATGAGCACAGGTACAATAAAGAGGCTGATGAATGTATAATTGCATCGCTTTCTTGCTTAATAAAGGTCTCCCTGGTGTGTTTATATGCAGACACGTAACCAGTGATGTTTAAACGAGTTCCTGCTTCTGAAGGCCACGGGCTATGTGTGTGCCGAGGAGTGGGCAGAGCATATGAAAGGCATCTATCACATGCCCAGTCCTGACCCTGAGGGAGGGCCTGAACTGGCAACAGGGCAACCGCAGGTGTTTGATGAATAGGCTCTCTGTTAGCCTGCACTGCTCATCCCTCTCTCAGGCCTGTTAGCATTAGCATTGATCTGCTTTGACCGATTAAGAATGGGGACATGATCGGTCTTAAGCACAAACTGTTCCAGAGATAGATAGGCAGGTTACCTGAGGTCACCATCCACCATGGCAACTCTCTAACCAGAAGCGGTACTATTAAAAAAATGTTATTAGCCTTTCGTGTTTTAGATTTTGTTTTAGAACTCGACTTCTTAATGGTTCTTGTTCTGCTAGAGCAAGGGTTCTTAACTTTTTTTTTCCTGCCAGCTGGACTGCTTCGACATAATTTTCCTTAAGTACTGTACCCCTGTGATTTTATGCAGGCGAAGGCTTAGAGGAACTTTTGTTGTGATCAGCATTTGCATGAATACCGGCTACAGAACCGAAAAGGTGTGGACTTGGATCCGCTAAACCTAACCTTAACCCTCATGCTGTACAACACAAAACAACACACTTATCCAACCTGAAGCCTCCACCACCTGGACTTTTCCACACCTCCTCTCATGTAGGAGGAGCTGGATCGGGTCCAACTCCACCCTAAGGACTTTTAGTTTTGCAGCATATTTGTACTGTTTTCAGTTAATGCATTATTGATTTAAGATATTTCATGGCAAAAGTGACATTACTATATAGTATGTCTTTATAAAACATGTGCACTGCTATACTACCACTGTGAATTTTGGGCAAGGCTGTCAGCGACTGCATCAGCATGTGTTCGCCACTTTACTGTCACATGACCAGACATTTCATCAAGGAAAAAAAAAGAAAGAAAGAAAAAAATCTAATTCAAAATACCTTCACTGCGCTTGATCCTGCCTGACAGGCCCACCCACGTGCAGCCTCCGCCTCCACCTAAATATGCCATACTCCCCCACTTTCACACGCTTACAACTCTGCAGGGTGCACACACACTCAGAAAAACACACACAAATAAAAGCGCAGGAGGTGCACGTCGCACCTGGAGGAAACACAAGGCACACAAGCAGCCTCGCTTCAATCCGCTCAGCTGCACTGACGTTAATTGAGATGATTTTCTGTCTGGAGATTACATTTAATTATGATTAATGGCAACTTAATATTTTGATAGCTTTCATTTTTTGTCATTCACTTCCAAGACTTTATTTTTCACTTGCAATTATTTAGATGCCTTTGAACCAGCTATTAGCAGGATAGAATGCATTCGCTAAGTGACAGAGATAACCATGATGAACACAATCATCAAAAATGCGTGATAAATGTGGCCATTAGTGTTTCTTCATATAGCTGGAAGAGGTACCAAAATAATGTGTGTTTGGTCCAGACCTGCGCTGTACGTAGGTGTGATTTATGAAGTCATTCCGTGTGTGTGTTTCAAAGTGCATTGCTCAGAGTGATTTTCTTAATTTGCTTAAAGGTTTACAAATCCTGAGCTTTTAAGATGTGTTTGCTGCATCAAAATATATATACAGTGGCTTGCAAAAGTATTCGGCCCCCTTGAACTTTTCCACATTTTGTCACATTACAGCCACAAACATGAATCAATTTTATTGGAATTCCATGTGAAAGACCAATACAAAGTGGTGTACACGTGAGAAGTGGAAGGAAATCATACATGATTCCAAACATTTTTTACAAATAAATAACTGCAAAGTGGGCTGTGTGTAATTATTCAGCCCCCTTTGGTCTGAGTGCAGTCAGTTGCCCATAGACATTGCCTGATGAGTGCTAATGACTAAATAGAGTGCACCTGTGTATAATCTAATGTCAGTACAAATACAGCTGCTCTGTGAGGTTGTCTAAGAGAATATTAGCCAGCTTAGGCTATTTGAACATCCCACAGAGCACTGTTCAAACTATCATTCAGAAATGGAAGGAGTATGGCACAACTGTAGACCTACCAAGACAAGGCCGTCCACCTAAACTCACAGGCCGAACAAGGAGAGCGCTGATCAGAAATGCAGCCAGGAGGCCCATGGTGACTCTGGACGAGCTGCAGAGATCTACAGCTCAGGTGGGGGAATCTGTCCATAGGACAACTATTAGTCGTGCACTGCACAAAGTTGGCCTTTATGGAAGAGTGACAAGAAGAAAGCCATTGTTAACAGAAAACCATAAGAAGTCCCATTTGCACAGCAAACGTGTAAGAAGGTGCTCTGGTCAGATGAGACCAAAATGGAACTTTTTGGACAAAATGCAAAACGCTGTGTGTGGTGGAAAACTAACACTGCACATCACTCTGAACACACCGTCCACACTGTCAAATATGGTGGTGGCAGCATCATGCTCTGGGGGGGGCTTCTCTTCAGCAGGGACAGGGAAGCTGGTCAGAGTTGATGGGAAGATGGATGGAGCCAAATACAGGGCAATCTTGGAAGAAAACCTCTTGGAGTCTGCAAAAGACTTGAGACTGGGGCGGAGGTTCACCTTCCAGCAGGACAACGACCCTAAACATAAAGCCAGGGCAACAATGGAATGGTTTAAAACAAAAGATATCCATGTGTTAGAATGGCCCAAAGTCCAGATCTAAATCCAATCGAGAATCTGTGGCAAGATCTGAAAACTGCTGTCCATCTAATCTGACTGAGCTGTTTTGCAAAGAAGAATGGGCAAGGATTTCAGTCTCTAGATGTGCAAAGCTGGTAGAGACATACCCTAAAAGACTGGCAGCTGTAATTGCAGCAAAAGGTGATTCTACAAAGTATTGACTCAGGGGGCTGAATAATTACGCACACCCCACTTTTCAGTTATTTATTTGTAAAAAATGTTTGGAATCAGGTATAATTTTCGTTCCACTCCTCACGTGTACACCACTTTGTATTGGTCTTTCACGTGGAATTGCAATAAAATTGATTCATGTTTGTGGCTGTAATGTGACAAAATGTGGAAAAGTTCAAAGGGGCCGAATACTTTTGCAAACCACTGTGTATAGTGGCATGGTGGTGTAGTGGTTAGCACTGTCACCTTACACCTCCAGGGTCCGGGTTCGATTCCCTGCCAGACTCGATTCTTGTCTCTGTGTGCATGGAGTTTGCATGTTCTCCCCGTGCTTGGTGGGTTTCCTCCAGGTACTCCGGTTTCCTCTCACAGTCCAAAGATATGCAGGTTAGGCCGTTCCAAAATTCCCTATAATGTGTGAATGGTTGTGTGTCGGCCCTGCGATGGATTGGCACCCTGTCCAGGGTGTACCCTGCCTCGTGATCTGAGCCTATTAGTATAGGCTATAAGTACCCATGACCCTGAATACAGGATAAAGCGGTATGTGAGTGAGTGAGTGAGTAAACATTACATCAACCATGATTTATAATTCCTCTTGGCACCGGCTGCTTTAAAATCGAAACAACTTCTTCTTGCTCCTAGATAACATTCTTGGGACCCATGTTGCCACAGTACTGTATGTCTTCACTAAAACTTTCAGGAAATGCAAAAAAAAAGCCGACAAAAAACTCACTTCGCTTAGCTTTCCACTGACGCAAACAGTTTTTGAACGCCCCCGGACATACACTCAACTTTGCCAGCCAACTTAGTCTCGTCTCGGTTCGTCTGCTCATATGCTTCGCATGCCTAAAGAAAGGCCGTTCGTATGCCGAGGTTCCACATATATGATGTTTGGTTATATTTTGTAAAATCTTTTGTTTATTTCAATAATTCACTAATATCATCAGCCCGCACTTAACAATTTTTTAGAGCAGCTATTTAATAATTATCAATAATATTCATTTCAGTAACTATTTCAACAACTGATATTTGATGATGAGCAACACAGACTTTTCCCCCTTTTCCATAATATAGGTTCCATTGTGGAGGCTTCATGCACTGCCTTTTTACAGCTTAAAACAGAATGCATGCTTATCAGTCTCATTAATAAGACAGTAATTCAGTAATGTGTAGCCACGTCCAGGGGAAATAATGTGTAACCTGATGCAGGCAGTGTACACACACCGCTGTTTAAGTGTGCGTTTTGACTGCAGATGGCATTACTACCCTGCATTGTATCCTTAATGGGAACTGCTAGAGCAAAGGCTGACTAAAACTCAGAGATTTCAAGCTCCTTTGGTGCTAATTGTGTTTTAAGGTATAAACTAATTGCAAAGAATTACTTGAAGTTCAGAATCTGTCTCTCATTAACGAGTTTGTTGGGTAAGTCTGACAAGGACAGAAATGCAGACTTTTATTTTAGACTTTTTGAATATTTTATATTTCAGGTTGTGTTGAGAAACTAAAATCAAGGTCAATGTACATCAGAATTACAGCCCCGCATTCAAAAGCTTGGCTTTTGAACACCTGGGACTCCACAGTTCATGTAATAATAAGAAGTATTTCTGTCACAGATAGTTGAGTTTGCTTTCTGGTAGCACCTGGATCTCGGTTTACACAAACACACGCACACACACACACACACACACAGACACACAACCTTTTCTTCTTCTTGCACCACCCATGATGATTGATGGGACAACCTTGGCCACCTAAGCACCATATGGGAGAGACTTTGGCACACATGGGCCCAAGCTTTTTTTTTTTCTTTGTACCAGTCAACTCCTGCCTCTTTTAATGAATGATCCATAGACTCAGATCACTGTCCACTATTCAAGCCAAGGGACAAATGGAATTCATCTAATCAGTATTGCATTGATGACGCGGTGAGTTCTGTCATGTTCTTCTTCTCTAGAATCATTTTAGGATTGTTATCAAGCTGTTGACTTTGCGCACGGTCCCAGTTTACAGCCTGACGGCTATAAACATATAAAAAAGCATAAATTAGCTATTATTGTTATTCCTTAGAGACAATTGAGGGTTGATTGAGGGGGACATGACGTTTGGATTGGTTCAATGTAGAGTTCAACAATTCCTGCTGTTAGGAGAACATCTGTGAAGGTGTGAAGGTTAATTTGTTTAATTATAGCATCTATGGCAGACATCGATGTACCAGTTTTCCCCCATCTGTAATTTAAACTGACATTTAATTATAAATTTAGGAGCCAGATGTACTTTAGAATGTCTTCATTTATTTCTCCACTTCCATTCAAAAAAAAAACAACCTAATTTCCATATAGCTAAGAAATATTATTAACATCCCACGATAGTGTGGCTGAACCTTAGCTAGAAATTATTATGACTTTAAGGAGAATGGAGTTAACCTCAAGCTCTCGATTTGCTCCAGAGAGTCTTTTGGTTGTCACAGTGTAGCGTGTATTTGCCCTGAACATGCCACTTCCTCTTTGCCCCCCTTACCAGCAATGTGAGCTGCCGTAGTTATAAAGCGAATTAAATCAAGCAGATATCTCAACCGCAGGCCATTAGTTCCAGAGAAGGCAAGCATCAAGAATAATTATGCCAAAACTGCCATTATTAATGCGACCGCTTCATCCCCGGAGGCCACTGCACCAATGTTTTGGTTGGAAAAGCGTAGGACGCCAGAGAACAAAGAATATGTCTTTTCCTCTTTTACTTACCACATTACATTGTTGGTTTTCCTCACAAATGACACAGCACTTGAAAATGTGGGGGACAAAAAAATAAATGGCTTAACTGGGGAAAAAAAACACATAAAAAAAACACGATCTACAAGAGCCCAGGAGGTTATGCGAGATTAGCTGTTATAAAATTTAATTTGAAATTTCTGGAGGGGACTGGAATTAATTCCTGCTTACTGTAGTATTGAATAAAATAGCTAAATAGACATTTCTATTGTATTTTTTTTTGTGCATGTGTGTGTGTATGTGTGTGTGGGGGCGGGGGCAGGAGGGGGTCACACTATACGCAATTTCAGCCTATGCATTGTAAGTATGAAATTTTAAAAAATGTGGTTTAACATTATCCTGCTTTAAGTTGTTGAAATCTCCACCAGACCCCTTGTGGGTTTTCCATCTTGTTCTCTGCATGCTGTTTGAACTCTGGGGACAAGTCATTTGGCGGGTTGTGGAGAGAAAAGATGGCCAGCAGTAAAGGCTGCCAGGCAACAGATGGTTAAACTCAGGGACACCTAGCACAACGTCCCAGTTCACACAGATACCATCGGTCCTATCGTGATGAGCCACCCCCGGGCTGGCAGATTGATTAATACTAGCCTTTCATCTGAGAGAACCCTCATGAAGATAGCATCGGAGCTGTGGTGGGTGTCCCCGATCTGTTGACCTGACAATGGACGGCCACTCTTATAAATGACCACCTCTGTAATTTGCCTGCCTTCATTACTCTCTGTGGTTATCGCCGCTCCAGTTTCCTACAGTCTGTATTCCATAGTCCTGTGGATTAATGCAGTGTGACAGCAGTACAGACTAAAATTAAAACCAAAGGTCTGTATTGCAACATAAAACACGACATAGAATGGTGTTACCCCCCCTCAAAAAAACTCCCCTGTAATTTTAGATTTATATTTTAGATCATTTCCACCACTGCTATTTAGAAGTTATAACGCCCTAGTAAAAAAAAAGTATGCTTAGTATATTAAATCCTAGCGTGCCAAAGCATACTTAAATGTACTTGCAGCCAGACTAATGACTAGTATACTTGAAGTTTGCTATTTTGGAACAATTAATTTTGTACTACGTGTATTTAAGTTGTAATTAACTTGTACAAAAGCACAATTTTAAGTGTATTAAGTATACTTGTGTGCTAAAGTGGAACAACTTTAAGTATACTTTAGTACACTTAAAGTATATGGCTGTGTGTGTACTAAAGTACATACCTGACAGTAATTAATACATTTTAAGTATATATTTAATATATTATAAGTACATTACAGCTATTTTTGCTGTATTACAAATGTATTACAAATGCTGTATTACTATGAGTATATTCTTATTGCAGCAGTAGCATGCTGTTATACTTCTGGACAATTACAAATACTCATAAAGTACACTTTGTGGTTAATACAAATATACTTTATTGTATCATACAGTACACACAACCTTCTATACTACAGTATTGCAAATGTGTTACCAGTACATTAAAGGTGTTTAGGATAATTTACAAATGATAAATGCATTTTCTACACTATAACATGTTTTTGAAACACATTACATCAGTAATTATGAGGCAGATTTTATTCATGAGTTCAACAGATTTAATTTGCACAAGGTTACAAAAAAGCACTACTATAGTTTATTTGTGTTCAACAAAACATCAGGTTGTCTTACAAACACACAAACTAAAATATAAACTGGTGTGTGAACACAGACAGACATTAGTATTAGAATCTACAGGTACAGTATTAGTTTAAACCTGGTGTGTTGATTCTGTTACACAGAGACTGAAAACAGGCCGAGAGCTACAGTACGGAGCCACAAGTATAGTACATAAGATTTAGTAATAACACAATAGACAATACATTATACAGCTTAAAGTATGTACTTAATGACAAATTACCTACAGTAACAAAAACTGTTAAATTTACCTTATGCTGATGAAAATAAAGTAATAACGATACGAACAAACGCACGCGATGATGCAGCTTCAGCCGCGTTTCAACTACTGTAGAAACGAAGGACTGGGGAGCCAATCAGAGAACGGACAGTCCGAATCTGCCCGCCTCCAGTCTCTGATTGGCTGGTGGAGCGCAGATTCTAGTATCCGGTTGGCTTTTTTTTTTGTTAGTATATTTGCAATGTATTATCGAGGATTTCAATATATGTGTAATACACTAAACTGTATTTTTTTTCCACTGGGGACTAACTAACTTGTTTAGTAGATTTCGCACATCATCAACTATAACTATATCTGAACCAAAATATGATGTGTTGTTCATTTTCTACCAAGGTTTTTTGTCTTGTTAACGTTAGAAAACGCTGGAATAAGAGTTTTGACATTGTTACACAACATCAAACATTATACACCAGTGTCCCTCACTTGGGACAGTTTGACCACATGCCAGGAAACTTCCCAAGCATTTTCAACATACTGTACACTCCCCTCAGGAAAAAAGCCTTTACTATAATAGAGACTGCTAAAATATGGCCTGAAGCATCCTCTCATCAGTTGCAGGAGTGCTTTGGTAGGATCAGACTGGAAAAAAATTTGGGGCTTCTGGATTTAAAAGAATACACGGCAACTATACAAGTTACATCAAGTTTAGTATTGTTATTTCAAAACCAAGTATGTTTGGACGTACAGTACAAGGGATTTGCTTTGGTGCAGAAGGTTCCAGAGACGACAACAAAAAGTGGGATATTATCAAATAAATATCAGTGGTATTTCACGGCATTGCACATATTAATATTGCACATATTTTTATTGCACAGTGGGGAGAACGTTTAACTGTTCATGAGGTACATTGCCTGGGGGAAGAAACTGTTCTTTTGGCTAGTTGCCCTGGTGCTTAGGGCTCAGTAGCGCCGACCAGCAAGCAAAAGTTGAAGAAGATGGCTTGGAACTGAGGGGTCCAAAGTGATTTTATGAGCCCTTTTCTTAACTCTGCATATATAAAGCTCTTGAAGGGTAGGCAGACACCCTTGTATTTTCATTATAGTTTATCCAAGCTAAAAGCCATTGAGTGAGGTGTTCCACATTTAACCAACTCTAAATCCAGAAACCTCACAGCTGTTGGTGACACATCTGTGTGAGAGGAGCCGAACCGTTTCTTCACCTGCTTTAAGGCAGTCACCTGAAGCTACCTCAACTTATCTTCTAGCCTACAGATCCCACATCCTCACAGTGGAGAAATATGAATATTTCGAGGCAAACTTTAAGCTATCAAACCTGAGGGTGCATCTGGAAGGGTTTGGTAAGACTGTGCAGGGCTGGGGTCTTCATGGGGTCTTCCAATCTGTACGTATCCCAGTCTACTGTTCTAGTCAGCCTGAAGTCATCAACAAACATCTAACGGCCAATAAACAGCCTACTGTAAATGACTACGGTCCAGTGTGTCTCTCTGTCTCTCTGTCCTCTTATTATGGTCTAAAGATCTATTATAAACTGCCTTCCATTCACATTAAACTCATATCAGTTTGCATATAGAGTTACAAATTGCTGTTCAGACGATGTAGTAGCTACAGCTATCCACTTAACTCTGACCCATCTCAAGCAGCAGGGGAGCTACACCAGACTCAGCTCTGCTTTTAACACGATCATCCCGCAGAGACTGATATCTAAATTGAGTGACCCGGGACTGTCGTATTCCATCTGACTCTGTATAACAGACTTTCTGATGGATTGCCTAATGAGAACTGAACAGTCGGCCAGCGCCTCTCCTTAGCCCTTAGCCTCAGTACAGGCTTACTGCAGGGTTTTGTACTGAACCCCCTGCTCTATACTCTCTTCACCTTTGACTACACCCCCACTAACTGTATCTGAGGAATTTCATCATCAAGTTTGTGGACATCACAGTAATGGTCAGAATCATCTCTGGGGGAGATGGTTAACAACAACAGCCGGATGCTCAACACCACAAAAACCAAGGAACTCATTATTCACTGCAGAAAGAACAAATCTGACCTATACTGGATACATCAATGGGAACTGCATGGAAAGGTTGACAGACTTTCAGTGCTTGGACATACACCTGGATGAAGGCCTGAGCTGGAGCAAACACATCAGTGCTGACAAGGAAGGAACAGCAATGGCTTTACCTCCTGAGGATCCTCATGGAGAACAACTTAGAGGAAAAATTGCTAGTGTCCTTCTACCACTGCTCCATCATCAGTAGCGTGCTGACCTAATGCATCTCCATGAGGTTTGCTACTGTAGGTGCACTGTGGGGGAAAAAGAAAGTGCTCCAGAGGGTAGGTAGTCACTACCACACAGAAAATCATTGGTCGTCCTCTCTATTCTCTGGAGGAGATTGCCGCCTTGGGAATGTCTCCAGCATCCTTAATAGCTCAGGTCACGATCTGTTTGAACTGCTGCCCTCTGCTAGACGTTATAGAACTGTTCAATCATGAGCAGACAGTCTGAAAAATAGCTTCTGTCCTAGTGCCATTATTGCACTACATGCTGCCACGTCCGAGTAATTTGGTACTAAAACATACTATGGTACAGCACCGTTGGAGGTTAAAAACATGTGCAATATGAACTAATAAATGCAATATTACTGTGCAAGGCACAATGGTTTTACAGTGCTTTACAGTATTTTATAGGTTTTGGGTTTTATGTGTCATTAGCATTTTGTGTCATAGGTTTTTATTACTGTTTTACTTTGTGTCAGCTATTACGTGCATCACACCACTGGGATTGCATTTAATTTAATTGTACTAGTCCAAACACAATAAATGTACTCATTTGTATTCTATTCATGTGGCACATTGTAATAGTGGTTAGCACTGTGGCCTTGCGCCTCCAGGGTTGAGGGTCAGATTCCTGCAGAAGTGGAGATTGCATGTTCTCCCCATGCTTGATGGGTTTCCTCCGGGTACTCCGGTTTCCTTCCTTAGTGGTCAACAATGATAAATAGAAATATACCATGAGAAAAATGACATTTTTCATGGTGATGGCTTTGCATTTTGCGTCATGTCCTGTTATTTATTCTTTACTTGTTTTACCTCTTCTCTCTAAAGTATTGCTACACTAGCTCACCAGCTGCATGCCTGCAGCTGCAACATATGGCTGAATGAGTTTGTGTGCATGTGAATGTGAGATAACATACAGTATGAAGAAGAAGGCAGATAGAGCCTTCTCCATGTTGCGCCGAACGAGCCCTGTTTACTTCCTTTCAAAAACCATCTTGAATTCCTCAGGTGACTAATTGGGTGGGGATCAAAATCCTGTTTATCTGTTGTTCTCCTCCACTGACCAGATAGCATTCGAAGCCATGCAAGACATTTCACCTGCTCTCAAGGTTATCTTTTTTAAGTCTCAGGCACTTGTTGTGAAGAGGAATGAGAATCGATTAGACTCGAGAGAGAGAGAGAGAGAGAGAGAGAGAGAGAGAGAGATGTGCAGCTGCCCCCACTCTCTTTACCCTGGGGAGGGGAAGGGGGTAAATCTCGATGAGTGGAACTTCATGTTCATTTTAACTTTGTGGCTAACTGCAGCCGCTAGCCCTGCCTGCCAGCCAGGATTTACGCTGTGTGGTTGCGGTACTGTATGCTGTGAAAAGGAGTCGCCTCTCCCCTCTCATGTGCACCACTCCTCAATCAGCCTTGGCTCGCTAGCGACGGTCCGCTCCCTATTTCTCTCTCTGTGGCTGAGTAATGGCCCGCTTCTCCCCTCCTGTCATCATGAAAGGTGGCACTGCCTCCATTCTGTTCTGCCTTTTTTTTTTTTTTTTTCAACCAGTGAGGCAATCCTAACTGAGATCTCTATCCTGGTTGATTTATCTGATGTATGGGGTTGCACAGAGTCAGTCTTCTTTTCTATTCTGCTTCTTTTGTACTCTCTCTTTTAATCTCTCTTTCACAATTCTTGACTCTTATTGCATTTTAGCACCCTGCTCTCAATAGCAGCGATGGCTCTGTTGGAATATGACAAGCCTGTGCTAAGAGAACTACTGTAATCACAAACGCTTTCGCACTGTGGCATTAGGGATTGGGATAACTCAAGAGCAAAAATAAATAAATAAATAAAAGTGAGCCTTCTTTCTATTAGATCTAGTGTAAATTATTCTTTCATCAAGAAGAAGCATTGTTTGGTCAGAGGATCTCTTTGTGAAAGCTTCCAGCTCTACATTCATACCGTAAAACTGTAGGACCGGCGAAATCTTTTGATTTAGTTCCCTCCAAAATTCCTTAGAGACTGATTTCATCCGTCACAGTCCTGCTAAATCTGGATGCGCGACACTACTACTTTACGGTGAGTCAACATTAGAAGCTCTGATTTGTTTGCATGGGTGTTTGCGAGCCCTTGTATCTAATACTTTTTTTTTTTTCCTTTCGGCTTGTCTCTATGTCTGCCTGTGTGCTTATGCACTGCGTTGCCTGCCTCCTCCACCTCCCTCCCTTCTCCCTCTCTCACAGACACTACGCTGCTCTCTTTCTCCTTTTCTTTCTCTCTCTCATGCTGTGATAGTCATTGCCTATGGTTTTAGAAGGAGGACTCTGTGTCCTGGTCTGCACGTTCATGGAGAACAGCCAAGAGTCAGCATTTCTGTGCTCTCTGCTCACAGTCCTGGCTATCCTGGTTTTACATCCATCTAGGATTCACGTTGGAGGAAAGGAAGATGCGTTATCTGACAGTTTTTGAGTCTAATTAGCCTGTGGAAAGAAAAGAAAAAAGCCGTACAACATCAGCAAGCATCTTTCCTCACCTGTCCTCTGGGAATCATCAGTGTCCTGGGGAGTGTGTCCGTTTCTAGGAGAGGAGAAAAGAGGATAGAGAGAGCGGGGAACAGGAAGGAGAGAAGCGAGGGGGATGGAAAGCGGTGCTAATCAATACAGAGTGCGCGTCAGCGGCTGAGAGAGAAGAGACCGGAGAGAGAGAGAGAGAGAGAGAGAGACTCTTGGCTGCTTGTGGTGAAAGCTCCGTCGCTTCTCTCCTCACTCGCTCTCCTGCTACAGCTCACGGTCTGGAAGGTGAGCGCTTCAAGGAGGAGTGTTATTTCAGCCACCAGCGCATTCTAGGACTCATGGGGAGCTTGAATTTATTTATTTATTTACTGATTTTTCCTACTGCCGCGCTGCAGCAGATTTCTCTCTCTCCCTCCGCCGCTTTTTCTCTCCATCAGAGTTCGTCCTCCTGCTGCCCTTCTTTATCATCCCATATCGTTTTTCTTCTTTCATAGCTTTCTTTGCTGTTCTTTCTTCATATATCCTGGCATCTTTTTTAAAAAAAATCTATCTTTTTCTCCTGGGATGTTTCTTATCACTTCCTCTGCAGTGGAGGGGCCGCCCTCTGAGAGAGAGTGGTCTTAACAGAGCGTAAGCTCTACCTGGAGCTGGAAGAAAGAGAACACGGAAAGAGAGAGAGAGAGTCACCTGGAGCACTTTCTCTTTGCTCAATTAAGCCGATTTTAACCTCCTGATGCATTTGTATCGGCTGTTGTAGGTTTCACGTGAACGCCTGTGGGAATTGTCTTTACAGATGTTTCCGGTAAGATTGCACCGTTTTGTTTATTTGCAGGAAAAACTGCTCTAATTTGCTTTGCCTTTTTTATATGATCGGGAATTGAACCAAGAAACACCGGCCAAGTAGAACAGCAACAGATTTTTTTTTTCCCATTGGATTTTCAAGGAAGACTTAAGAGACTGGGGAGCTGTTTATTTTTTTCCCAATGATTTTTTGGCTGTTTGGAAACCTACCACAAAATCCTTAAAGGTTTTTTTTTTTTTTTGTGCGTTCGTGTGTGTGTGTATGTGTGTGTGCGTGTTATTTTTGCTGAGTTGTTTACCTGTCCTGTGGATAATGGCCGACATGGGCTTCCCTCTCTGAGATGTCTCCTGTGCAGCAGCTGGGACAGATGGGAGGTGGTAGGGCTTGGTGTGGTACTTCCTGCCCCAAGTTGGAGGTGCTGCTTCTGGGCTGGGAGTTGGGGGGAAATGGCTTGATGGGCCTAGGCACCTGGTGGAGGCTGGCATTATCTCTGGTCCTGCTTGTCTCCTTGCCAGACAGAACAGCCAATGCTCGTGTGTCTTCCAGCCTGAGCACCACACATCACGTCCATCACTTCCATAACAAGCACGGGACTGTACCCATCGCCATTAACAGGATGCCCTTTCTTACTAGAGGGGGCCACGGTAAGTTCTCATCCCATGTCTTGCCCAAACCATCTTTTGCATACACTGCTGTGACGCTTACGTTTGAGTTCTTAATATTGAGGTCACTTCTTACATTAATGTTTGCAGCCATGATTGGCATCATGGTGTTCTGCAGCACTCCATGCAACCTGCACATATGCTTTGATCTTTGCCTTTATTCCACTCTTTATAGATCAAGTTGGGAGGGGTCTCAAGCTTTATATCGCTTTGCAGCAGATCTGCTAGAGAGACAGATTTGAAAAGCAGCTATCCTTGCCATAATTTATATCAGTGCATGGAATTTGATAAATAGAGTTGACAGCTTGTCTCCAAATACAGCACTGTCGTTTGCTGCATAGCCAGCATCAGCTCATATATATACACACACACAGTATATATTTGGTTTATATGGACAAACCCTTTGTATTTTTGTTTTTTTGTTTGTTTTTGTATTAGTATACTGCATTAGTGTGTGTCCAGGACTATTTATGTAAGGAAACCTTATTTGGAACATTAAAGATACAATTTGACCTGATCCTCTTCTTCATCACGAGGAGGTTTGGCTATGGATCATGTGAATGTTGCCAGTTCTGCATCCACTGTGAAAAAAAATTGGAGGATCTCCAAAATCTTCTGAGATTTCCCGAAGCCTTTGAGAGTGGTTCTTCACCCTTGTTACCAAACGTATCATTCATGGCTGCTTGGCAAGATTACAGAAATACGAACATTTAATTTCAATGAAAAGTGCTACGTAATATTCTAAAGGCTATTGTTCTGCTATTATTCAGTCCATAGAAACAAACACTGTGGCCTTACCACTTCTTTAATCCAATATTCACTTCATTTTTTTTTAAACCAACACCCCTTTGACTGAGCACTTATAATTGCCATAAATAAAAAGGAAACTGATTTGTTTTGCCCAGATTATTTCTGATTTCCTAAATAATATACTGTAGTAATGACGAATTCCCACCTGGCTCCTGTATTACGCAACAAAGAATGTGTATAATGGTTGGCCTATGATGCTGGATCCATAGGGAATATCCCATTGGGAATATTTACTGTAATTCCAGATATCATGAATTTTTTTATGGAAAAACTAAGAATAGAACATAGAATTGAATAGAACTGTGTTATGTACTGTATGCACGACAGAGAACTTGCTGCCGAATTTAACAACATTTGCTTAGGAGTTAGCAAATGTGTCCATGCAGTCTGGGTTCTCTCTATGTCTCTCCCTCTCTCTCCCTCTCTCTCTCTCTCTCTCTCTCTCTCTCCCTCTCTCTTTCTCTCTGTACCAGTAGACGCTGTAGGAATTTTTTGGAATCACATGCGATTCTACAGTGGAAACATCCAAATGGCACAGCAGAATTCCTGATGGGAATGGGAATCCAGACTGTGGATATTTAACCAGGGCTTTCAACACACACAGGGATTATTTGGCCGAACAGCTTTTGATTAAACTTGCTAAATAAATAATTAAAGAACCGCTTTTATCCCTGAAAGCACAAGCTCTCAAACAGATGCCCTTTAGCAGGACGGGGTCAGTGGAAGTTTTGTTGATGCTGTTGACCATTTGGCGCTTTACAGAAGGAGGAGGATGGTACAGTATATAATAGTATTCAAGTGTCTCTCCTTTTGGATAGCTCTTTGTTGGGGTATGGTTACTTGTATAAATGAGGATGTTGAATGGTGCATTGCAACATAAGATAAGCCTTCATATTAAACAAAGGATGTGACTCTGCATAGTAACCAGGCTATCAAGGCCATTTCTTTCAGTCTCCCTTTTTTTATATTGGATTTGCAATTGTCACCTTGACACTTGGATTTCCACAGTGTCTGATCTGTATAAAGAAAAAAAAAGAAAGGGCCCCAGTTTAACATCTGTGATTTAAAAAAAATGATCTGTTCCACCCTTACTTGCTTAACAGATCTCGCGGTGTCCCAATCTGACAACATTAAAGCCTGCTAATGTTCTGGCTCGGTTACACAAATGACAGATTCAATCGCTAGCTGATACAGTGTGGAGCCTTTCAATTTGACTTGTTCATTTAATTATGTCGTAATATAGGTTGTCCCCAGCTGCAGAAAGCAGATAATAATCCCTGTTTTTTTTTAAATCACACCCATCAAATTATTCTGTTTGTCCGTTTGGATCAGTTTAGAACAATATCCTTTTCAGTATGCATGAGATGAATGTTTAATCCATGCAATTCATGAGATATCAGGCTACCATCTTTAAATATGTAATACAAAAAGAAGCAGCCTTCAAACCATTCACGCTTATTGACCAATTTGCCAAATTCAATCAGTGTGCACCCTTCACACACACATGCACCATTCCACCGAGTGGCAGGAAATTGATGGAATTGATATGCAGATTAGAGGTATCAGGGTGGTCTTCTAGATCTGAGGGAACCTGAAGGGATTTGATTTTGAAGTGGAGGAAATGTGTGTCACGCCTAGTGTCAATCACAGTTCTGACATTTACATCATGTGACAAATGCCTCATCAATCATAGATACTTTCCATCTGACAGCCACAGGCTATGTAGTCGGCCTACAGATCTTGTCTTGTGTCTTGTTTATTTGTGTACACTTGAGAAACTGCTACAGTATGAATCAGGACTTCAAAATCCATTACGTATCATACGTTAAATGTTAAGTCATTCAGTCTGTCATTCATTTTTAGTTACTGCTTTATCCAGATCGGGGTTGCTGTCCATCTAAAGCTGCACACGAGGCATGTTTTCCCTTTAAATCTCTCAAAATAGAAATCACCAAAAAAATTATAGCTATATCTTTCTCTCAAAAGTATACCTTGCAAAACATGTTGCAAAACATATTTCAAATCGAAGCAAACAGATTGCCATCCTTTAAAATGTGGATTTTCCATTTGTTTGTCAGTGTTGTCAATTTCCAAAAATCTGGTCGCTGTGTTTAACAGATATGAGACTGAACACATGCAAAATAAAATGTAAAATAAAAAAAATTATAAACAAAGCACAAAAAAAGACAGCTGGCTGCTGACATGTGGATAATGGCTATAAAAATAAACAAGCAAATGAACTGAAAACGCCGTTAAATAAGCAAAGAAAATATTGGAATGACGAGAATTGGGTTAAAGACCTGCCTAATGCATTATTAAATCCGGGAAAGATACTGTAGTGCCGAACTGTTACCGTCACAAAAGGAATGTGGTCTGAAATATGACCGTGATCAGATAATAAGATGATTTAAATTCTTAGTGCAGTTTCTCTCCAGCAGATATCACATCTATGCATGTGAAAGTAAGTGAATTTCCATCCACACACAATGCAGTGAGAGCTCACAGGATCGGATCTAAACAGCTGTGCGACCATAAGAAAGCCACTTGTTTGTGAGAGTCAACAGAAAAGAATGTTTTATTTTGTTAAGGAGCATAAAGATTGGACTTTGAAGCAACGGGAAAGGGTCATGTGATCTGATGAGTCCAGATCGAGCCTATTCCAGAGTGATGAGCGCATCAGGGTTTGCAGGGAAGGCGCATGAAGCGAAGGTAGTGTTATGATCCGAAGTTGCTTTAGTTGGTCAGGTCCAGGCTCAGCAACGTTACAGTATGTGACATTGAAATTAAGTCAGCTAACGATTTGTCGCAGGTACTGAATGATCAGGATGTCCTAGAAAGGGATTCTGTCCTTCCTGATGGCACTGGCGTATTACAGGATTCAAACTGCGTATAATATTAGGTACATTAAGGAGTATTAGCATACCTCTAAAAGGGTCTTTATCCTTGCACTAACACAAAGTGGCGACTTACTCTATTTTTGTATTTTATACTTGTATGCTAATAACTTTACATACGTTTTTAGGTTTGCAGGGAACAGACAGCATTACTTCGGAAATCTTTAATATAATAATATTGTGTTAAACTAAAAACAGTGCAGTGGTTATGTTTGAAATGGTTACAGTATGTGTGCGGTTTGGAATATCACAAGTTTCATGGTATTTCTTGAGAAGGGTGCCAATAATTTTGTCTTGACAGAAATTCAATTCATTGGTTTGCCTTCTCTGGATTCTTTAATAAGTCATATGTTTGTTGCTACAAAAATGAATGTTTTAAAGCTCTGGTGGTGTAAACTTTGCTGTCGTGGTGGATTGTTCATAAGTCCATCAAATCTTCTCCATCATACTGTAATGTCTTTATTGTATTTTAACGGTTGTTAATGTGCTAATTACCTCTGATTGAGTGAGAAGGGATTTTTAACATTGTTGATCTTTGACAGATACAGTAAAAGCCGAAGTTTTTTCGACTTCCCTTTTTAGATGTTGCACCTTTTTAGGCAGCACAGCTGCTGTATCAATCACAGCTGCATTTCCTATTGCAAAACTCTATCAAAAAGTTCAACCAGTTATCAAACAGTGAATATATCCATCTATTTACTCCATCATTATCCTGCAGTCTTTCCCCTGATTGGAAAGGCTGTCATTATCGAATCTAATCTACACTATTATCCAGTTAACAAGGTTGTGTACAGTATGTGTCTTTGGGGTGTAATCATTACCAACCATCATTTTACCAACTGCTTATACAATTTGATGATCCTTGATTTCGACAACAAGGCCAATAATAACATGTGCACGTTCGAAAGATCAAAATGAGGCAATTGAAATTGTAAGGTGGCAGAATTAAATCAGATGTTTGCTGTTTGATCATTTAAAGGAATTGTATAATGACTTTTTTCTCGGTTAGGGAGTACCTTTGAGGCTTTGTTTAAAGCCGGAGGAAGCTCAGTGATTAAAATTCTGGACTACTGATCGGAATATTAAAAAAAAAAAACATCCCAGGTTAAAACCAGCCCCAGGCTAAAACCCCATCACCACCCTGATGCCACTGTTGGGCCCTTGACTAAGGCCCTTCACCCTCAACTGCTTAGATGTGCGATGACATAATATGGATACAATATACTAGATAAGGATGTCTGCCAAATGCTGTAAAACTTAAATCTCATTATTCATGTTAGACCAAAATGCATTGTCACAAGGAACTATTTAAATAATTCATTAGTACATTAGTAAGTATTTCTACTTGACACTTGTAGAACGATCTCCTTCTCGCCCTTTGACCCGAGTATTGTTTTGCTCGTTGATAACCTAGTAACCTACTGTAGTAATATCTGTACTCTGACTTCCTTCAATCTCTAGCTTTTTGTTCTGCTATGACCACTGCGAGCAGCTTTTCAGGCGAGTTGTGCTCATCCTGAACTCCTCCTGACCTGCAGATCCAGCATGTTCTGCTGACTTTTCACAGCAATCTCTGGGCATCCATGTGCATCAGCGTGCATCATATCTCTGTCTCTGTCATGTTCTATCTCACTCTCTCTCACTATGTGTCACCATTTTGTATGCTGGAGCAGCCCCTCCCTTCCTCTAATACCCAGTGGTCCATGTGCTGATGCTGGTGAGATGTTTGACAAGCAGCGGGTCCTGTTTGTTCACTCATGCCACCCTGTGCATGCAAATTTGCATTCTCCCAGCCATAACCATACAAAACAGGTGTGCACCCCCTCTCATTCACTGTCCTCATCACACACTAGTCCTTCCCAAGCCTTGAAGGACACTGTGTGATCTATACTGGGCACTGTGCCACTCTCTCCCTTAATGCCAGGCTCCGTGGCCATGATGGATGGAGGCTACATTGGCGCAGCGGGATCCACCCTTGTTGCCGAGCAGTGAGCATGCTATAGATTAGACATTATCTGTGTCGGCTCATGCTAGAGAAAGGCGCATCCTATTACCGCTGCCAAGCTGGGCTCGTTGCGTCCACTGCTCAGGGGGTGGCAGAAGAAAGAAACAGGAGTAATTGATCGGCGGGAGAAAATGGTGCGTTATGTCTGACTGCCTCATTGTTTGCTCACAGAGACTTGAATAAGGAGCTGTAATGAGGGAACACTTAACCATGACCTTTGTATTCTCTGAACTCTACTGTTGGGCCTGTGAGCGTTTTCTACAATATAGACCTGAAGAAAAGAGAAAAATAAATGCATCTTTTATTTTTGTAAATAAAAACAATCTGGACTGTTGCTTTGAAGTGGAATGTGACATCCGCTTTGGGAATGAACCAATGAATACAGTTTAGTTTAGAACCTAGAGGAAACATGTGAAATCTGTTAGGACCACACTATTGAGCAAGACACAATTGTTTTCTGTTTGACCCTGAGGTCAAGGGTCTGCCCTTTTCACCTCTAGAAAATAAATAAGTTCTTCACTTGTTGGAACTATGCTAAACATTTTGAGACCTCAGTATTATACAATTCTTTCTGGTATTTGGTAAAAATGTAATTAATCATATAAACCTCACCATTTTTATCCCGTTGTTATTTCTCTCAATGGAGTTTTCTAGGGGTTACTAATTTTTAAGTGGACATTATGAACTTTAAAAATGATGAGACCCCAAACCCTACTATTACAGATATATCATTTAGGAATGTAAAAAAAAAAATGTAAGAAAAACAAAAATCAATAAATCTTTGCTTCATTTTCACATTTTTTTCTTGATTTTTATTGTTCCACTGAGTGGGTCTCTTTCAAAAGTAATCAAGGTCTGATTGGAGGTAGATGGACGGAGAGATTTGTTCAGTTTTATTTTTTTGATGCACTAGTGCATTGTGTGATCATGGCCGAAACAGCATTGTTAATATCAATGGGACTGTTAAAGTAAGACCACATAAAATATTTCTTAATAGTGATGATAATAATATTCAATGAAATGATATTCATAATACAGATTTGCATAATAGAGAAAGCAAAAGAGGAAATTGTCACACCATTGTTTGCAAACTCATTTTACCCATAATTGATCTTCATATGATTTATGAAAATAATAGGAATTACTATAATAATTAATACATGGTATAAACCCACACGATCAGGTATAACATTAAACATTACGCCATGTATTGTGTAGGTTCCCGTTGTGTTACCGTGGCTGCTCACCTATGGGAGTGAGCTTGACATCAGGACACTGGCAACGGATCCTTTGGGTGCTGTGGGTTGTGGTCTCTGTGGATCAGACTACTTTGTCCGGTGCATCCCATGGGTGCATGATCAGATCTTGAATGTAGTCGGGGTAATCTAGCATTTCCATTATAAGATTATAAGATTACAGTGAACCAAATACCTGATTGTTAATCCAATTTGTAGGCATTGTATTAAAGTCAGTTTATCATTAATTATATTCTTATTAACCTTATGTGTTAAAATGTTATTAAAGTTAATTTAATGATTAAGGCTATCTTGATTAAGGCTTTTTTTTTGTAAAATGAAATTAAATGATCTGGTAATAGATTTAAAACATTTACAGCATGAAATATGTACATGTATCTAAAGCAGCTTGAATCATTGTGTTATATACTGTAATAATCTCATAGAAAATTATAGATACGTTTAACCATGTTTTTAACCATTTTTTTAATTATCTTACTGTATATAATGTTGTTTTGATAGACTCCAAATGTATTAATTTGTCCCATTTGTTAGTAATTTGATGAGATCATGAGAAACACTCACACAGCCTTATTAAACAAAATAGCATCAGGGCGAGGAGTAAAGTGTTCTTTTATTAAAGCATAAGATGAAAAGGGTGAAGTGAAAATTAGGTGAGCTGTTGCAAAAGATGCTATCCATGGGCATTCATTCCACAGACTGGGTGAAGCGGAGAAGGTTCAGCGAGGGCCCTTTCTCAGCAGCTTACCCCATTTTTTGGGAATCTCCAGAACACTTGGAGAGAGAGAGACAAGAGAGCAGAGCCGTGAGTCATGCACCCAGAATGTACTACTCAGCAGACTGACGTTTGGCAGTCCTTTTATAGGGCGCTGATGACACCAGGACGGTGGATAATAATGCGCTGCCAGCCACAGTGAGTTAAGGCGCCCCGCCCCTCCCGTGTGAGCAGCGGAGCTATCCGAGGTGCTGAATGCATGCTTATTGTGGTCTCTTCTCCTTGGTCGAGCGAAGGGCTGGCAGATGGCTGAAGGCCTGCCATGTGACATAAGGTTTATCTGTTTGGCCTCGGAAATGTACCTCGGAAATGTCCCGAGAATGTTAGAATATCGATAAGAAGTTGCATTTATATGTTTTTCTAGCTGGAGGATTCAAACTCAAAACAGCTCCTCACCAAGATAGAACCTTGTGATACTGAAGTCACTGTTTTTGTTTCTTCTTTCAGTTAACCTCTTTAAGAAAAGGTACCAAAATAGCACCGGCAGTATCAGCATTTCATCTCCCACCTATACTCCCACATTACCAGGCCCTAGATTATATCTAGCAGGCAATTTCAAGGCGTGTGCTGTAAGCACTGGATAAGAAGGGCCCCTAAATGCTCATTATGTCTACTGCATTAGTAGCACACTATAGCCACATTTGCAGGCATAAAGTTGTTGATGAGCCCCCTCAATGATTATCCTCTGGGACGTCGGCTCTGAATGTAACACGGAGCAGAGAGAGAAGGTACTCAGGCATGCGGTTTTTGCCGAGGATTTCAACCAGAGGTCTGAGTAAAGCTGAAGATCAGTGGTGTGAGCTGTGAGGGGTGAAATCACACTCTTGGTACTCTTCACTCTTTATATAAGAGCAGTAAGATCGAGATCAATCCTGGCTTAACTGTCCTTTAGCAGTGAATTGAAGCTTATCTGTAAAGTAAATCTGTCAGATCTGTCTACATTATTTTTTTAATAATGTGCAGAATTATTTATTTATTCATTATAATACTAATTATTAAATTTTATGACCCACACTTCACACTCCATCTGAAATAAATGTATCCAATTAGAGTTGTTAGTTTTATGCTATTGACCAAAGAAGCAATTCTTTTAAAAAATGATAATTAGCTAACACTTGTTTGTGATATTTTGTTAATACGTCTTTTAGGGAAATTAACAAGCATTTTTTTTCTTTTTTATGAGGAACATGGTGCAATAAAAGATGCAAGTCATATGGTTTTTAATTGGATCTGGTGTGTAATGATAGCAGGGTCTTAAAAACATCCAGCTAATGTGATTCTCTTTAAGGCTATTAGCCTATAAAGACCACAGTAAGCAGTTTGACTCTTTTTGTTTTAGCGGACATTTTACAATCTTACATATCTCACAGCTACCAAATAGCAGTCAATAGTACTTTTTTTGTAATAACTATTTCAATTAGAGACAGATTGCATCTAAAGGAGCTTTTGCATTCTAAGGGACTTTTCTCACTCCTTCACCTGCTCCTGCATTCATTTACTCACTCAGCCACTTGTTCAGTCATTCTCTCACTTACTTCGTTACTCAGTCACTTACTGTACTTACTTACAGTACACTCATCCATTATTCATTCAGTCATTTTCTCATGCACTCTTTCACTCACTCGCTCATTCACTCTCTTACTCCCATGCCATTTATTCACTCTCTTTTGCTCAGACACTCAATCACACATGTTGTACGATCTATCTTACACAAACTCTCACTCGCCTATTCAGCTCATACTGTTCACTTTATCTTCCTGTGTGATTCAGTTACTGTATGTACTCACAGGGCAGTGGTTAAGGCTACTTTGGACTACTGATCCGAAGGTCACGGGTTCAAACCCCAGCACCACAGTTTGAAACCAAGTTACCACAGTTGGCTTAACCCTCACCTGCTCAGATGTATAATGGGATCAAATGTAAGTGGATCTGGATGAGGGCATCTGCCAAATGCCATAAATACAAACATGGGTTCCAGCTTGTTTTAGCTTATTCATTCACTTATTTGTTTAATCATTTACTCACTAGACGCTGTTACATGAATCCTAATATTCCACTATTTGGCTGAATAACAGCCAAATGAGAATAAAAATAAGTAATGTAAACACCTCGGTCGGAACAGTGTGACCCGATCCGGCCCGATTAGAGTTCATTTTTATCAAGAAGGAGACTGGCGGTGTAAACTTTTCATAATCCATTCAGTACTGTAGGTAAATATTAACCATGTAAACACTTGATCTGATCTTTTCTCTATTATTGGAATAAAATATATATCTTCTGCACATGTTTAATCTTTTTTTTTGGTGGGGGGGGGGAGTAGTATGAAGTCACATGACAAGTTTCTGGAAGGAAGAATTTGCTTCCATGGCTGATAAGAACCTTTCCTCCCAGCAGTCTTTACTTCTGACTCTTATCCATTGGGCTTCAGACTGAGGAAGAGGCACATATTTCACATGTACTGTAGTTAAGCATCTAACCAATCATAATGCAGAAGGTGGGATGTATCTGAAAAATGGGAAGCCTTACCCAACCTTAAAGTTAAAGACTAAAGTAAAAGTCTTCATCTTATTCTGTTATCTCTACCGCAGATTAAACGGCTCACAGCGGCCAGAACCACTTTGTAAATGCACCTCTTATCAGATCAGCATTTATGTAAACAGTTATTAAACAGATTGAAGGAATATTGCCTGTAAAAGTGTCGCTACTGACTCATTCACTCATATAGTCATTGAAGTTCTGGATTTTCATTTGGGGCATCACTAGTGTGGGTGTCACACACCTGTAAGTCTTTTAGGCTTTAAATCCAAATGATTTATCATGACACTGGGATCCTATGTTGCATAATTTATATACTGTACATTTACGTTAATTGTTTAGTTGAAGGCAGTTCATTTGGGGGAAAAAAAAACATTTTTACCGACTTTCTTGGATTATAATGAAGTGATTAGTGAAGTGACAGGACGGCTTGCTCCAACTCGAAATGCTTAAATCTGGACTGTTTAAAACCGATCAGACAGAGACATACATGTTTATCCTCTCCTTGCTCAGTCCAAAACAGTGGTGTCTTATTTGTCCACAGTGAAGTCAAGTCCAATTCTTTACCATTAAATTTTTTACCTCATTTTAATACAGTAGGTTGTCATAGATCAGAGACATATCTGATACATGGTCATGTGACTTGAATTAGAACGGGCAGATCAGAAAGCATGCCACTTATTAGCCTCAGCAGCGCAGGGATTTCATAGCAGCGCTGACAGTAATTGCAGAATTCCAAGCATTTTTGCTAATATTGCATAATTTCTATGGAATTAATGAGTGGTCGCATGAACTCATGACATGTTTAAAAGCCCAGATGGATATCGATATGTGCACGCGTGCCATTTCAGAGGACAGAAGTGTCCACATTAGAGTCAGATAAAGGTCACACCGTCCTGACATGAGCATCCAATCTGACCCAATCGGAACTGAACATCGTGGTTTGCAATGTGAACAACATGAAGCAGCACTATGAAACAAAACTTTAACTTCATTAAACTAACCTCTAATGACAAAACATTTAAGATGACTATTGTCACCCTTCAGCCGAGTTCTACAGATCTAATGTTATGTAAAATATTACTTTAGTAAAAGTAGAAGTCATTTACATTTCTACTTGAGCACAAAAGTACTCACCTCCAAATTTACTTAAGTATTAAAACGATTGAGCCTGTATTAGCTTACAGTAGCCTTTGAACCGTTCTTTTCCTGCAAGTATGCACTACCTGACTATAGGTTTGCTATCTGCAACGGATTCCGCTTCTAATTTCAAACGCCTGATACAAGATTAGCGAAACATACTGTATATGCTGTTAATATTTGTTGTAGGACGTCATGAACTGTAGAACTTATCTACTAATAATAAACTCCTTAAATAAAGAACATATAATTTAATATATGTACTTAACCTTCCAACCTTCGTTCTTTAGCATTTATTGTGACATTCAGATGCGCTTTGCATCTCTGACATTGTGTGCTCTTTGTCTGGTCTCCTAGGAACGCGAATTACAGTATAACAATCTGATTAAACAAAATACATGAAAGACATCTTTATTTTGATAGACTTTATTCATTTTTTAAATATGCTTTTAAAAATATTGCTTTAACCTTCAGGAAATACGTGACTGCTGAAGAGTACTTGAAATCTGAATTTAGTAGTGTCGGGTAATCAGTGGATAACGACAGGAGGACTGTGTGTGTGTCTGTGTGTGTGTGTGTGTGTGTGTGTGTGTGTGTGTGTGTGTGTGTGTGGTGTTAGGCATCAGAAGCAGCATTGAAAAAGGTGTTCATCCCCCGTCTTAGTCTTTAGGTCTGATTTGCGCAATCCGCCTACACACGTCTCCTAGGACAGAGTAAAGAACAGCTCAGCGTGCAGTCCTCGCTTATACAGTAGCTGCATAACATGCACGCAGACACACTGTTATCAAGACACAAAGCCGGACCATCAGACATCTCCTGCTGGAACATCCACAGCCATTACTGTATATGTGTTGTGTATTTGTTCTGCATAGTGTTAGCTGGGAAAGTGCTGCTGTGGCACATCCTTCACCGTATAATTGCAGACAAACCAAAGCTGAAGGTTTCTCTTTTGATTCCTTTTCTTTTTTTCTTTTTTCATATATACGGGGTAGTTATGTTTGCGAAAGTGTTCTCCGTTTATTTTTAAACGACATTTGGCAGGACGAAGGATTCGAGCTTTACAAGAACCGGTTACAGCTCATTTTGCTATTTAGAGAGATAATAAAATTATTCTTGGCAATCTCTCTAAGGATTACACAATTTCACAGATAAACGAGTGCACAGCGAGCAACAGCAGCAGTGATAATACTGGTGGAATAAGTGTGATTCATTTTTACTCACGAGGGGGACTCACTGCCACTTTTGGCTACATCCCTGACTCCAGTAGAGAAAGAGGATTATTTTAACATGAGAACTGGGTGAGCATCGTTCTCCAGATCCAGACTGAAGATTCATTCACATTGCAACAAAAGAGTGAACGGATGATCCGGGTAAATGTTGCTGAAACCAAGCACGTACAGTATATTATAGACGAGAGCCGCGCTTCAGTCAGCGAGTGAGGACTCATATATTTGGTCATGATTTTTTATTCTTTATATAAAGAATACAGTATAAACTGCATTTATATCATTTCTATTATGATATTAAAAATGTGATGTGGTTATTTAATGTTTTTTTTTCTCCATTCATGACCACCTCATTATCTAACGCTTATTGGAGCAACAAAAGTAGGTTTTAATTTCTGCCTAAATGTTACATGCAGCTAAAAAAAATCAGTTTGCTGATATAAAGTCTATCATATGACACTTTCACAGACGTTTCACCTTCTATTATAAACCTTCAAAAACTCTTAATTAGGATGTAAACATTGTGTTTATTTAAATCTTAAATTTGTTTCTTTCAATCTCTTAAATCTAAATATAAACGTTACCCTGTTGATAATGAGAATTAGATCATTAGAATTAGAATAAAGGTGTCAAAAAGTGTTGTATTTATTTATTCATTCATTTTCCCTGGGGCTTTTCCCTTTTGCTGGGTCGGAACATTGGATCATTTGATACGCAAGTTATTGCCTACTGTATGTTAAAAAAGAAAGAAAGAAAGAAATCCATCCTCGATCCCCTGACTCTCCGATCAGCAACCCAGAGTTTGAACCTATTGATTTATAATAATTTTTGGTTTGAAAATTCAAGGTTTTTTTTGTTTGTTTGTTTTTTATTAGTCTAAGGTATTTCAAAGTTTTTGTTGTAAACATTCTCCTTTTTACATATAATTATATAGAAAATTTTTGGATGAACAAAACTTTTTGTTTGCCAGCATGTTATCGTTGTAAGCACATGTTTAAATGAGCCCTGTTGATGCTGCAAAGCGTGAGTGCTGTACACTAAGGATGTTGTGACACTATCTGATATTGTTCTCGATCATTGTGGTAAATTTCATTAAAATGCATGAAGTGTTATATAGACCGCTATTACTGTAAGTCTTATTATGGAAACATACAATCACTGTACGGTGCCCATGACCTGCGGTGGCAGCGCAAAACGTATTGTAATAATATCAACAGTCAGGTTGTACAGACTGATTGTCAAATCCACTGTTTCTTTTATTTTAAATGACACTATTCTCTCCTGCAGTGCCCTTGTCTTGTTTTATTTAAATACAAAATGTGATTATGTTCCATTAAGTGTTTTTGTGTTCGACATTTTGTGCTGATAGAATGGAAGTCGGAAGTTTACATACAGTACACTGTGTCGTCATCCCAAATGGCATGGCAGTGTTGGGATGTACGGTATGATTGGCAAACATACATCTTTTAAATTCTGAGTTTTAAAAAATTCTTCGCATGAACCACTTTTTTTTTCTTAGTCTGATGTGCGTCAGATGCTGGAGATAGGCTTAGATTTTACCCAGCATTCAGCACTGTGAGATGTGAGGCCGTGTATGCTGTGCAGTGGTACGTGTGTGTGTGTGTGTGTGTGTGTGTGTGTGTGTGTGTGTGTGTGTGTGTGTGTGTGTGTGTGTGTGTGTGTGTGTGTGTGTGTGTGTGTGTGTGTGAAATGCAGGAGGTCGCTATGCTACAACCCTGGTGTGAATCATAAAAAATTACTGGACTAGTAAAGAGTAAGAAGTTGGTATTACTGACTTTTAAGAAAGCGTTAGGTTTGTGTGGAATGGGAATCCTGCTTTTCCATACCGCCTCCTCTTTCATTTTGAATGAATGGCCTTTTTCAACAGGCTGATGTTATTTGTGCTCGAGATGACCACTGCATGAGGCTGAAATCGTCCATATTAAGATGTAAATGGAGCACTTTCGCTTTCACATTTTGCCTTAAATAATAGATGTGGAATAAATAGAACCTTAAACTGTTTCTATATCTAAACACATTAACACACAAAGCTGTGTTTAAATAAATAAATGAGCAGTTTGAGCGTAAAATATCTGCAATATTGCTATTTTGGCAGTTAAGAAATTGTATTTATTCATTTATTTCAAAAGACGAAACAAAGTATTATAAGCTGTTAGAGAATATTTTGTGCATGGTCACACAAATGCCTATCATCATGTCAAAGCTCTTTTGCTTATACCAGTGTGAGTTTTCTATTATCTGGCAAAACGCTATAACTCCACCTCCTACAGTTTGTTCCCAATGGATAAAACATCCTTCAGTTGTGTTTGTGGCAATGTAAATATGATTTATTATTATTATTATTATTATTATTATTATTATTATTATTTGGAATAGATACTCATGCTTTAATTGTGTTTTCATTGACAGCGAATTGGAACAAGAAAAACATTTAGAATTTACTTGCACGAAACATGTAGTTCAGAAATCCCAGTTAGAGATTGCAAAATAGTAAATGTAACCAGACATAGTGAATGTAACAGCTTCCCACACTCCAAACACATTTATCTCATGTCAATTTAAAAGAAAGCGAAGAAACACATATCTTGAGTGTTGTACCGTTATCATTCTGTTTAATTTTCTTCGGTAAATATTACCATGAATTGCATCATGGCACTTACAAAACAAGTGCTAATAATAGTTTCAAACCTGGAAAACAAGAGCATGTAATGATTTTTGACATAAAAAAAGTTTATCTATAAACAACCTGAGGAAATTCCTTGAGTGAAATTCCCCCCAAAATGACTTATATTAGTCACTCACTCACTCATTGTGTATAACGCTTTATCCTGTGTACAGGGTCGCAGGGAGCTTGCTTCCCATCCCAATTGAGATAGGGCATGAGGCGGGGTACACACTGGACAGGGTGCCAATCCGTTGCAGGGCACACATACACTCACACACCACTAGCAATTAACAATGCCAGTCAGCCTAATCTGCATGTCATTGGACTGCGGGAGGAAACCAGAATACCCTGAGGAAACCCACCAAGCACAGGGGGAATCGAACCTGGACCCTGAAGGTGCAAGGCTAAAGACTAAGCCACCCATACAGTCATAATCAGTCATCCTGTTCTAATTTGTATCCAATTTTTCTGTTAATAAAAAGACAGAAAGCCAATTAGAGGCTGTGTCCTCAATCAAATATTAAAGTGTCCTCAATAAAATATTTAATAATAGTATAAATCTACTCAAGCTAGATGAGTACCATTGGCCAGCAAGTCTTCCAATGCAGCTCTCTTAGTTTAACTCTTATTTTTAATTTATAGACATTTTTACACACCGAAGTGTTTCCTGTGCAATTTGCTGCATTGACACAATGACTTAAGATGCGTTGTTGTTGTTGTTGTTGTTGCGCTGATTTTATGGCTCTTCCACATGGCAGGGTTAGGATTTGTGCTTCTCAGCTTCTCGCATTATTTTTCATTCTTCAACCTAATTTCAGCCAGTTTAAGAGCCCACTCACTCAGATCTGAACAGTATAAATTCAGTTCTGTTTCCTCCATTTCTCACACTATATTCTGGAGAATATGTACTGTAGTTTATTTTTTCCCCAGACTAGATGTAATCATCAGGATAGAATGCCTGCAGAAAAACATGAGTTTTTTCTGCCCCGGCTTATTGTTTTTTTCCTGTCAGAAAAAAGAAATTGCAGACGCACCAGAAAGACAAGGGTCTTGTGCAATTTTACAATTCCTCAGCTTATCACTTTCTTTTTCCTTTTCCACTACTGTTCATATTCATCATGGTTGCAAAGTTTTTTTTTTTTTACTGGGCACCTGGTGTTTGAAGTAAATTAAAGAGAACTCTTCAGACCTATCAGTGACAGTGACTTAATTGCTGGAGACATTTGCATCACTGTAATCATGATATAATCTTGTATGAGACTTCTTGGGTTTACCACTGACTTCTCCACACTCGAGCCGAACTGCCTGAGTAGTCTGTGTCATCAAGGCTCCAACAGCCTTCAGCACCTTTTAATCTCACCTCTGACTCCTTTCTAGATGCAAATCTATGCACCGAGAGTCCTCACACCATCATTTGGTAAATCATTCACATCATTTCTACCTGCGGCTTAGCCAGGAATGATAATTTGATAATTTGAGGGGAACTAAAGTAAATTGCTTTCCCAACTATACAATTAAACTATTAATTTTTTAAAAAGATTTTCCCTAAATGCTAGACAGTACTTCATTATTCTCTATTCTCTATACGGCTTAATCCTGTGTTCAGGGTCACGGGGACCTGGAGCCTATCCCAGGAGACTTCGGGCACTAGGCGGGGTACACCCTGGACAGGGTGCCAATCCATCGCAGGGCACACACACATACACACACTCACACACCCAATCACACACTACGGGCAATTTAGGAACGCCAAGTACTACATTATGTAGGGCATAATATTCCTGCAATCCCATTCAGAAATCCTATAAAACAATGACCTATGTGCATTTTATGCATTGAAGAAGAAAACAAAAACAGGAAGTATTGTTTATTGTTATTAAGGTTCAATACAAGACAAAGGCATGAACATTATGCATTGGATGTCAAGACGCCTCAAAGTTGACTTCTCAACATTTCCTCGTCTTTTTCCAATCCTTAGCTTACATTTACAGCATTTGGCAGAAGCCTCATCCAGAGCCTTGACCACTGAACCTGGGCCTTGCTCAAGGGTTCAACAATGGCAACTTGGTGTTGCTACAGTATGTTTGAACCTGGGAACTTCTGATCAATAGTCTTGATCAAAATGCCTTAACCACTGGCTTTGGTTTCAGTTTCCTGTTCTTGCCGTGGTCTTCTTCAATTTTCATCCAAAAAATTTTATGCATCCTGAGATGCTATTCTACTCACCATGGTAGTAAAAAGTGATTATTTTTGTACTGTAACTGTAGTTTTTCCAAAACAAACTATAAGGCGTGTTAACTTGACATTTGGCACATTTAAATAAATGTGAAAGAGCAGTGAAATAATCATGATAAATTCATTATTACGACTTTTGTTGTTAATGAGCGAGGCATGTCATTTGATAGGTTTATACTGTAGTTAAATGCTTTGGGGTCTATGGTGGCTGAAGGTCAGTGGAAGGCTTCTCTCCTGTCCTGCAGAAGGCCCGTGTTTTATTTCATCCAATGTCCTAAACCCAACCATTGGATCCAAGTCCCAAATCCACATAAAATGAGAGGTTTTGAGTCAGGAAGGGCATCTGGCATAAAACCTGTGCCAAGTGAAAATTTGTGCAGATTTGACGTTCAAATCTTATTCATTGAGGAAAAGCATTTAAAAAAACACTGCTGTTATTTTTACCCTCCTTTGGCAAAGTGAGTGGCTGGATGAAGTAGTACTTCAAAGATAATTGTATTTTTATAAAATAACCATTGACTATGCCAAAAGACTTAAAATGAAAGCTTTTGAGTAAGGGGAAAGAAGGGTTAAATCCTTACTTTATTGGCACAGGGATACAGTGAGTGTTAGGTTGCCTCATCCTTAAGACAGCAGTAACCAAGAACAAAGTCAAGCAGCAGACAGTGGAAACAACAAAGCTACAAACTGGCAGAGGGCGAAAATGAATCTCTACTGGCAGGGATCACTGCAAACTCAGTCAAATGTCACTCAAAAACTGTAGGAGGATATCAAGTGACCTTCAAACACAGTGGCAATCTGAAGCTGGGGTGAAGTAAGGATGGTTTGTAACCGGCTCCTAGGGGCAGGGCTGAAGTCATGTAAAGCCAGAAAAAAGCTCTTCATCATTGAGAAGCAAAGAAGATCAAGGCTGAGATTTTATGAGAAGTACCATAGGGATTAGAGTATAAGGAACTAGAGAAAAGTCATCTTCACTGATGAGTCAGATTTTCAGCTTTGGCCAATACCTGGAGAGGCCCAAAAACCACAATGTCTTGTACCAACTGCGAAATGAGGAGGAGGATCAGTGATGACCTGGGGAGCTTCAGTAAAGCTGAAATTGGGCAGATTTATCTTTGTGAAGGACACATGAATCAATCCATGTACAGTACAACATTGTCCTGGAAGATCATTTGTTTCCTTCTGCTCTGACTATGTTCCCCAAATATGTGGTCATAATCCATGCCACACAGCCAGGGCAATCAATAGATCAAGACCCCGTCATGGCCAACCCAATCTCAAGGTTGGAACCACTATTAAAAACTTCTAGAATGTGTTCAAGAGGAAGTTCGATGGTCACAAGCCCTCAAACAAAAATGAGTTGCTTGTGTTTTTTGCATCAAGGGTGGCATAAAGTTGCCCACAGCAATGTGGAAGACTGGTGGAAAGCATGCCAAGATGCATGGAAGCTGTGATTGTAAATTTAAGGTTATTCCACCAAAAACATTCCTTGTTATTTGATAAAAATGTTGTCAGGAGTTCACAAAACTGTTCGTTTTAACAAAACACAAACCTATAAAAAGTAAAACCCAAATAACTGTCCGTTTTGCAGTGGTTTATTTTCTAGAGCTTGTTGTAAAGGTTGTGGTGTGCACTTGACTATATACGAATGTGAATGTATGGAACTTAAGACGCACAGCACTAGAAGAGCAACTTCGTTATTGTGTTTGAAGGAGCGTGTTAATCACATTTTCCTAATTGGGCTAAACATTAGGCTTTTGGAAGTAACAAGTCATTCGTGATTGCAGTAACCAGGATTAAATTGAGGGTCTCAGGGGAGAGAACTGAATGGAAAGCGGAGCTGAGCTTCAGTACTATAATTTGAAGGAAATGTAAATCATAGGCTGGCATAATGGTGGGAATAAATATAATGATAATAACGATCATGATGTAATACAGGGTAACACCGCTTTACATAGACATGCTTTCATTTCTACCGTAAGGTCTGGCCACTCAGTTGTAAGGAATAAAAACCTTTTTGGATGTTATAGGAGGAGAATTGTTCACAACAAGGCGAGAGGGCAGAGAGTTATTCCTCTTATACTACAGGGATTTATCGACTATTTCAGTTTTGAATTTTATAACATCACGTTTAGCAATTTTAAATTACAGGTCTGCAGAATAAGTTAGTTCCTGTTATCATTTATATCAAAGCAGCTACAGTATAAACAGTTGTTTTATCAATATTTTGTAATATCTTAATAAATAACAAAAAGAAAACAAAAAGAGTCTTCCAGATGTCTAATTTGACAGGTTTATACTGTAGTTAGCTGCACTGGGCATGGCTTTAGTGGCTGGAGGTCAGCCACTAGTGGAACACTTCTTGACTGTCTTGCAAAAGACCCATGTTTTATATCCAGTGGCCCAAATCCAACCATTGGATGCAGGATCCAAGTCCAGATTAAAAAAGAGAGACGGTTGCATCAGGAAGGGCATCTGGTGTAAAACCTGTGCCAAGTCAAAATGTGCAGATTGAGTGGTCAAGTCTTATTCAATAAGGAAATCACTGCTGTGTCATCACGCATCTCTTGCATTGAGACCAGCTGGATGACAAAAAACAGAATCTTCCGAAGTTAAATAAAGTCTCAGCGACCGACGATTTATCTTCGATTAAATATAAATAAATTTTTTTTAGGAATAATCATTGTTTTTGGTGAGGTTACTGTGAAAACAATTTTCACATTTTCATTGCATAGGCTAATTATGATTTGGGTTCCCTTTTTTATGTATTTGATTCGTTTTCATGGTTTACTGAACAAGAAAGTAATTTAATTAATACTTCAATCCTTTTATTTATTACTTTCGACAAAGTCGTCTTTGTTTTACTCAATGAATTTAAGATATACCGTGCTTAAGACTTTTGCATAGCACATTATAAATAAAAAAAAAACATTAAATCTACAGTTTCATCTATAAATAGTATAAATGTTCTCTTAGAAAGTGCTATACAGCCATGATTCATTTATGCCACACTGCTTTGGTTTAGTACGTTAACCACTTTATTCAAGAATTCTCTGAAATGCCTCTGCGGGTAATGAATGAACCTGTGGTGGTGTTGAAAAAACGCACAGACGTTGTTCAGCTCCATTATCGTTCTAGCATAAAAAGGCCACTGTGTTGGTCAGATTAATTACATGCTTTAATTTGACTGGTGGACAAACAGCAATAGTGCCGGTACTCAAGAGCAGCGGATAGACGATGGCTACATTAGACACTGCTTGCCCAGGTATGGGTTATTGATTCTAGCTATAGGATTACGTATTGTTGTTGTTGGTCTTTCGACTGCTCCCGGCAAGAGGTCGCCACATCGAAATATCCAGTCTGCACAACAAGTTGGCACAGGTTTTATGCCGCTTGCCCTTCCTGATGCAACCCTCCCATTTAATCCGAGCTTGGGACCGGCACTGCATCCAGTGGCTGGGGGGTTCGGGCACTGGCTGGGAATCGAACCCGGGCCTTTCGCACACACACACATTATAGACTCTTTGGGAGTACCTGAAAAACCAGAGGAAACCCTCCATGCACACAAACCCGAGGTGGGAATCGATCCCCCGACCGTAAAGGTATAGGGCCACAGTGCTAACCATTACACCACTCTGATAATCAAATTTCCTAATGATTTTTAATTTCTCTGACAATTTATTTTTGCATTGGATACCAGGATCCTGTATTACCCAGAATGCTGTATGGTAGTGATGATGGTGACAGGTTAAACCTATTTTTCATCCCTACAGTACGTGAGAATAACGATGCGGTAGCACCTTAGTCAGTCCAGTACGTTGTCCTGCTCATCTGTATTCTGTTCAGGAACAGTTCAGCTCCCAAATCGTTCAGCGTTCATTCAATTGCAACATCGATGCCATTGTGCTTGTCATCTCTTAGTAACTAGGCCGAGCCAAGTCTATGGCATAAATAAACACATCTTTGGCGTATGTCTGCCCTGCATTCTCAAAGTTTGAGTGCAATTCTTTCACCAACATCACCACTTGATTTATACTGGCTTTCTCATTTATATGACGTTAAACATGAGTAAGAAACTAAGCTCTTTAAGCTCGTTTTTAGAAGTTAATCAGATTGCTATCACATATATTCACATATAAAACACAAAAATTACTAAGGATATTATAAATTTCACCATTTATTGTAAGCATATTTCCAGGGTGAAGTTTTTCTTTAAAAACAGACGCTTGTATAGTGGGAGAAATCTGCAGGCTGACATATTGAACAGATTTTTGAAGTTCTGGAAAGTTAGAGAGAAAGAGACATGTGCGACAGATAGGAAAGAAGCCCTTCCTTGCTCATTAAGAAAGAAGCATGGTCTCAGATTGCCTGGCACTGCTGAGGCCGGGCGCTCTGCAGGATATTTTGCATGGTGTTTGCAAATTAGAGTTAATGGTTTAGGATGTCGGTAATACAGACCTGTGCGCCACTCCAACAAATGCATAATGCGGGTAAAATAGTTCAGCCTGACTGATTACATTTGCCTATATTGTTTTTCATAAATAGTTCCAACAAGCATGAAGCAAGGAGGCGGTACTGATTTAAACAGTCCTCTGATGTTTAAGGAAACACTGCTGAAAAATAATGTCACGACTCTCAAATTAAAAACTTTTCTCTTCTTTTTGAAGCAGGAACAAGTAAAAAAAAAAGAGGTTTAGACAAAAAAACAAAAAAGAGATGCATCTCATATTGTGCAGATGGGAGACTGATGAAATCAGCCGCAGCCCCTTAGTATGTGTCAAGCCACGTCCCAGTTTGTAACCTAGCAACCATTAGAGAGTGAGACGAGCCTGAGTCTCCTATAGCTGACTGTACAGTGTGTCAATACACTGAATAATCTGGAAGCATCAATTCACTCCTGTCCTAATTCTATCATGCAGGCATTAGAGTTCAACTCAATCGATGCTCATGTGCATCACGCATCATTTTCTGTTCGAAGACGCATATGTTTTCCGAGAGGTTTGAAGGGCACTTCCAAACAAGTCTGCACTCCGTGCTTTGGACTGGCACGTTGCTGCAGTAACCATCCCCACTAGAACTTCAGAGGGTTTTTTTTCCAGCTCCCTCGCCCCTGGGTGGAATATGCATCATACTGTACAGAGAGAGGTTTGGTTGTTTGTCCATGTGCCCCCAGCCCTCCTGAAATATCCCAGAGGAATCTATTGTTTGTTCTTCTTCGTGACACTGTAAGGCTCGGAGTAAGACCACAGTGCAGGTGGAAATTGTTTTATTGCTAATGTGTGTATGGGGTGAAAAATTGATGTTATGGTTCCTTATTTAAGAGGACTCTTTGTCGGCTTGGTGGCGCTTCCTGGATGCCTTAAAATTATCCATGACAAATGGCTTTTTAATCGAAATGAAATATTGTCAATATGGTTTTGAGACTTTTCCTGCTAAATAACCAGGTTGATGACATGTTTATTTATGGGCCAAGAAAGAAAATGGTACTCCCTTTGAAACCGGCTCCACTACAGAACCCCATGAAATCTGGTTCTATTTTTGCTTAGAATGTAAATGTTTTATTTTTAAGCTAGGGCTGCGGTGGCATAGTGATTTAGTTGATAACTGTCGCTTTCCTCTGAATACTCCGGTTTCCTCCCATGGTCCAAAGAAATGTGGTGTGCAGTAGTCCTGTTCAAAGATTTTGAGCCAACCCTTATTTCTTCATATTAGTTCAAATTAAATTATGTTGATGAAAATAAAGAAATGAGAACAGAGGTTTTACTGCGACAGGCTGCAAAGTGCCTAAAGGTATCATTTAAAAACTGGTGGTTTATGTAACAACTGCAGCAGCAGCCTCATTTCCCCTCTTGTCTGTTCCAGCCACTTAGCATTCAGCATCACCAGTATACTAATCACCGACCCGATCATCTGTCATCATCTGCACCTGTTTACTGAGGATAACCGCAAAATAACTGGACAAATTATATCATTAAGAAGATGTTTGCCCATATTTAATTATCATCTAAATATAGTATATTATTATTATTATTTTAATGTTGAGTTGACCATTAATATACTTTCTTAAGTAAGTAATATACTTTCTTAAGCAAGGCATGTATTACTCGTCATCGATGACGCTTTATCCTGTATACTCGTTCATGGGGGGCCTGGATTCGTTCATTCACACACTACGGACAATTCGGGAACTCCAATTAGCCCAACCAGTGTGTCTTTGGACTTGTGTGTGTGCTTGGTGGGTTTCATCCGGGTACTCCGGTTTCCTCCCACAGTCCAAAGACATGTAGGTTAGGTTGATTGGCATTCCCAAATTACCCGTAGTGTGTGAATGAGTGTGTGAGTGTGTGTATGTGTGTGTACCCTGCGATAGATTGGCACCCTGTCCAGGGTGTACCCAGCCTCGTGCCCTAAGCCTCCTGGGATAGGCTCCAGGCCCCTGCGACCTTGAATACAGGTAAAGCGGTATAGAAGATGAGTGAGTGAGTGTTTAGTTTTAGGTGTAAACCAAGTTCCCTGAGTACTGTACCCAGTGGCGGACTGGGACAATAATTCAGGCCGGGAATTTGACTCCACTCCCAGGCCACCTCTGCTGCTGCAGTCACCACCACCCTATTCATGTAATCTACTGGACTGATAAACTTGTAGGCTATCCTATTATTGTAACAGGTACAGTAGACTACCAGATGCAATATAAATTAATTAAAAAAAATAACCCTTAACAACTCACTAGGAATACACCATTTATACTACCAAACCAATGACAAATAGAAAATTGGCTTTTTAAAAGAGATAATAAGAGACACATTCACATGTTGAAATTTTACATTTTATGTAATTTCAGTGCTCAACTCTAGTATACCAAATGTATCAGAAACACAAACACAAATAAACTTAACAAAACCTATGACAGCGTAAGTAACATAACAATGTTTACTCAATTATGGCATTATGTGGAACAGACCAGTAAGAGTAAACAGTAAGTAATTAGCACTACTAGTACACCGGCTTTCACTGTCTCCTTCATCTTTCCCTGAATCCTTCTCTCTCTCACTCTGCACATCTAGTTGCTCTGCGATATGAAATAAGCGTGTTCAATAATCTGTATTTATAATTGTGCAGCCATCAGTTGTATGTCCCCAAAATCACAGTCCTACTACAGATCTTATAAATCATAAAAAGCACATGTTGTTTAAAAAGTATAGGCTGCTGCCTGCATGTTTAGTTTTGCTTATCTTAAACTTTTACCTGAAGGTTCCTGCTCTGACTCTAACGCTGGACTGTCCACCACCTCTACTGTAGCTCAACAGCAGGAGCATTTGCAGCACTAGTGCTACTGCTGCTTCCTTCCTCACCTTTTCTAAATAAATAAATAAACAAACAAACATTGTATGCTGTATATTGTAGACTAGAAATGAAAAATCTAAATAGCTAATACTGTATTCTTTTCTATACCATCTACTTGATTTATTTATTATTTTAAACAATTTGACCCACTAACACTATTCTGTCTACTTTTTATTCATTTTTATTTATTATATGAAAAATATGCTACATGTAGACGAAACGAGACTTGACACAGCACAGCAGCACTTACATATTGTTGCTCGTTTGTTGGTTTAATTTTATCTATTGTGATTATCTAAGTGATTTGGATGAAAGTGTTCGTCTGCCAAATTATTATAAATATAATGTAAATGTAATCTTGACCGACCTGTTCCCTTACTGGCGAACATGGCTGGGATTTTGCAGCAGCTTGCTGCGTCTGCGGCCGGGCCTTTTTTCCTTTTTATACGGTCTCTCTCTCTCTCTCTGCTCCTCCTTTGCGTTTACGCTCCATTTTTGAACGATTTAGTCAGATATACCCTGTCTCTGGATATAGCCAGATATTAGGCAGTGCGTCGCTGACGTTGGGTCATGTGGGAGGTCATGTGGGAGTGTAATTTTCCCTCCTGATCTTCTAATCTTCCCTTTCCATTGCCTTATTCGTAGATTGAGAGATCCGTCAATTAATTCGTAGTTGCACACCAGCCTATCACATGCCAGGCTGATCGTCTGCACAGCGGCAGCCGGCAGGCCAGAACGACCGTCAGGCCACCGGGAAATGTCCCGGTGCTCCCAATGGCCAGTCCGCCCCTGACTGTACCATGTAATGTGTACATCATTAAGGACTGCTGAGTCTTTTAGCCCGAAACACCCCCTCCTCTTGAACAGACTGAAAAGAAAAATTTTTTTCTCCTTTGTGTATTCCTGGCCATAGACTGGATAGATCTGTCAGGTACTCCACTGCTCCTACCTAAAATGAATCACTCGACATTGTCAGGCATTAAAATGCCAAAACCTACAGTAGTTTCAACATGTTCGGTACAACATCGGCTTTGCTAATTTTAGTGGTGTGAATGGCAGCCTCAGTCAAAACCTTCACACCCAGTAGATATTTATCTGCCAAGAAATAAGACGAGTTCTGTTCGTGGCTGTGTGATATGACTAGCACTGTCTCGCTTCTGATGCATTCATGTTGTCTGCCTATTTATATCATTAAAGCTAAGTGAGACTCTTTAAGGGAATGCTATATGACAAATATTATTAGGAAAGTCATTACCTCTTATGGACTATAAATGATTAGCCTGCATGACTGCTCTGACTGTCATAAGATGAATTGATATGCTATTCAGGACTCGATTTGAGGGGCGGTATAAGGGAATGTGCTTCCCCTCCCAGTCTAAAAGCATTATGATTACAGAATGATCCAATGTTCTAAATCCGCCCCTTCTTCCGTGTCATTTCGGATTAAGGCTATTATGCGCTAACCCTGTCGCTGACATATCAATTCTCGGTTTTAGATTTAAACGCCAAGTTGCCTTTGGTGTTCCTTGACAGGCCTGGGAAATTAAAAACATATGGACGTTAAATTAACTCACTTTAGAAACATCAGAACATCAGTGACTTTTAGTGTTGCATGGTTGTTGGTGCCAGATGGTCTGGTATGAGTATTTCGAACTGGGATCTTTGCACAGAAAAGTCTCTTGAGTTTACAAAGAATAGTGTGCGGGGAAAAAAATTAAGCACTCAGCTTAAGCCAGTGGCAGGCATGCAGGTGGAAACGGCTTGATTGTTGATGAGAGAGGACCTACAGTACTGTAAGGAACTGGTCAGACTACAGGAAGGCACACTCCTCGAATAACTCGAATAACCACTCATTTTTTATTTTTTCATCCGTGCCTGTTAATGACATCTATCTATAGCGAGAAGCTTCGTTTTTGCAATGCAATTTATTTATGTCCAAGTCACTCTAGGCTCGGAACAGCAGATAGGAAATTGCTGTAAACAAACCCAGAGCGCGGTAAAGATTTATATCGGAGTGTGCATTCTATTCACAGTTTACCTCTGTGTATTGCTGCAGCGGCGCTTGACTGTGTATCCACATAAAACCCGTCTCAGCAGCTCTCCACTGTCACAGTGAGGAGCCAGAAGCTACTGTGACTCTGTAGTTAAAGGTATAGTAATTGATTCTGGAGAAAGACTGTTGATATTTAAACAAATGCATCTTCGAGTTCACTTCTCCTTCAGCGGGTTCACCTCCAATAATCATGGACGTGCGTTGCCAAGGCAATGAACACTAATGCCTGAGATAGCTGGTCAATATTCATATACAGCTTCATGCAATAAATGACATGAAAGCACACTAACACAAATGAGAAAAACTAGCAAGAGGGCATCGCCAGGACCTCAATAAATGAACCGATGTAGTTTTTACTAAAGTATCTGATCAGACTGTTGTTATTCTGGAATAATTGATTCTTAAAATAAATGCTAGAAATGAAATCTTCACCTAAATTTTTACACGTCCTGCATTAAAAGCTGCTCATTACGGCTTCGGATAAACTCCAGCTGGGAATTAATGTATCGTTGGCAGGCCACAACTACTTCCGGATCACAAAGCTGACAGAGGTTCATTTTTAAGCAATGCTATGATCTCTGTATCACTGCATCACGTAAAGGGATTTACAAAGCGGCCTGTACGTTATATGTGCTGAGTAACAGGCGAATTGAGATTCAGCCAGGCGGTCTGCCAAAACCCGAAGCTCGAGTTGGTCACACAAGGTTTTGAAACTTAATTTAAATCATTTAGAGAATGCTATGATTGCATAGTTATTTACCGGTATTGCCGTTTCTACAGCATAAAAGCTCCAGACTCTCCTTCTACTGTAGATCACAAACTACACAAACTAGAAAGTGTCCATGGGTGAGTAATTTACTGTTACACTACATGATACACACATATACCTGAATGTTAGCTAAACATTACCAAGGATAAACCTACTGTATTAGTTGTGTAAAACAGCAAAACTAATGGTACCCATCAGAAATTCTCATCTTTGCCTGTTTATTGGATATGCATGTTAGTTTGTGCCAAATCTATGGGTGCAACTTTCACTGACCATCTGATCGCCCCGTCACTGACCGGCTGGACCATTATTACGAACTGCGGTTCTACCATTTTGTTTATTTCACTTTTACAGAGCCAGAGGCTGTGTACAAGCAACAGATTTTATTATTTTTTTCAGTCCATATCTTGAATGGAGAGCTAGTGGACCGTGCAGACATATTGGCTGAATTTAACAAAACGTGTTCATCGAAAGTCTTTCTCCAGAATCACTAACAATACCTTTAAGGCAGTGCGGAAGGATGTGAGGTTAAAACCTCTGTCGTTTCATCAATTAAGACTTCATTTAAACCTCTTTAATTCGAACCTCTTCAAATCCTTAAAATAATGTATACTGTATACAGTACAAATATTCATAAGCATCTACTGTATGCAGATAAACTGTCACTGAATCATATGCATCGCTGTCTGGGTGGAGTTTAGCATGTACCCACTGGCTCATTAGTTTATTCCGGGCTCCACAGTTTCATACGACATGATTGATTAAAGATCTATTCTTAGGCTCTGGATCTGGATCCACTGTGACCCTGACCAGGACCAGCATAACCTGGTCAAAAAAAAAAAAAGATGACATTTTCAACCAGACATTCAACAAAATATTCAGTCTGCAATTACAAGTCGAGTATTTTTTTCTTCACGTAGTTTTTCAATTAATCAAGGTTCCAGTTTTGCTACTAATAATCCTTATGGGGTGAAGCATAGGTTCAGAGTTTAATAGTAGATTAATCATTCTTTCTTTAAATGCTCCATGTTTTGTTCATGGATGAAGCAATAGACCAGGGGTTATCAACCCTTTTCTGAGATCCACAGCAATGTATTACAGTGGAAAAAGCAGGACATGATTCAGGAACTCGTTTCCAAAACATGAGCCATGTTGGTGTTTATAGCAGATGCTCTGTAGTGGCTTGTTACAGCAAGTGTAGTACAGTACATGCATTACAGACAGACCAGACACTAGTAGAGTAAAGTCTTAAGCAACTCTTGATATTTTGCTTCTAAGGCGTCAGATTTACTTGTAGTCTTGAGGAATTTTTCTCCAGGCTTCCTGAAGGATTTTTTTTTTGGCAGGTTTTTGGCTCTCATTTTCAGTCCAGTCCCTGTACTGTACCTGGTCTGTTTCAGATGAATGTTGAGCCACACAGTGGTTGGAACAGATGAGAGGGAAAATAAGGTTGCTGCTGAGGTTGGTACTGTACATAAACAACCAATAAAAAAATAAAAAATAAGGGGTGGCTCAAGACTTTTATACATTACTGTGTATAGATTATTTTTTACCTGCTCTCGTTTGATTTGACAAGTCGATAATAAAGAAAATGGGTAGAGCAGCGCGTGTTTATTTTCCCATGAATCACACTGAGAGTTATATGCAAAAGCAGGGGCCACAGAGCAAACAAACAGGGAGGGCAAATTCACAAAACTACATTAAAAAAGAACAGTTAGACAGTCAGACGAAATCACAGCCAGTAAATGAACAAAGTTCATGTTCTGATTGAGCGTAGAAATAAACAGGAGCCATGATACCGTCACTATGAGTAAGACCTCGCTATGAGTTAATGAAAGTTCAGGTTCAAGTTCAAATGAGAAGCTGTGCAAGTGTTTTCAAGTTTATTATACTGTACTGCAGAATGTAGTCACGTGACTAATCCTGTAGCAGAGTTGTGACAGAGAGTGTATTATGGGAAATACAGTCTGTTGAAGTGGATAATGATATGGTATGTAGCTTGTGGAGGGGCAATTCGAAACTTAAATATATGTTGAGTCAGTGGTTGTAGTCAAACATGATAACATCATACACGCCATTATTTGCACTCACTCACTCATCGTCTATACTGCTTTATCCTATATATACTGTAGTGTCGCTGGAGGCCTGGAATCTATCCCAGGAGCCTTACTGTAGGGCATGAGGTGCGGCACATCCTGGACAGGGTGCTGATCCATCACAGGGCACACACTATGGGCAATTTATCACAGATTAGCCTTATCTCCATGTCTTTGGACTGTGGGAAGAAACCCACCAAACATGGGAGCTTCATGCACACAGACCTGAGACGGGAATCGAACCCAGACCCTGAAGGTGCAAGGCGACAGGGCTAAACACTAAGCCACCATGCCGCATTACACCATTATTTACACCCATGAACTAATTATTAATGATGATCATTATCACTATTCAGTCATTAGTTGTATATCAGCTTCTTTGTACTGTAAGTAGATCAGTTTATGTAATTGGGTTTACATCAGTAACTTTTGGATGGACTGTATAGATATTTCCAGTAGGGGGTAATCACATCCAGAAGATCTCTATGTACTGTAGATACCATTCTAACGCTAGCTTGACTGCAAAGATTTTATAATTAAAATCATAAATTCTGCGAGGTTTAAGTCTCACACTTATCTTTCCCATCTGACCTTTATGCTCTGCGCAAGAAACTGCAGCTAATGTTTGCTGTAGTCGCTCTGGCAGATCTCAGCTTGACAGCCCCCCGACGGTTCCCAAAGTCACGAGCGTTCAGTCGATTCGTTGTCCGTCGCAAACCCATTATCTCTTAGAGTGCATTCAGAAAACAACAGAATTTTCACCTTTGACACGGACTTCCGAATATCTATAACGTAATAAAAGCGCCAGCGTTCAGACATATCAAATCACCGGGTATCTGAAAAGCAGCATTGATCCTTTGTGTAGGAAAATGTCTAGGTAGTTTGCCCCCTATTCTTTCCTCCTCTACAACAAGACACGCTGTGTGAGCTGTTGTTTCCTCACAAAGGCAGTCTTTAGAGCGGTGCCATTTCAGCCAGCTGCCCCTACATCCCTGCCACTCTCCCTCAGAAAGAAAGAAAGATGTGCGCCCCTCCCACCCTGCCTCTGTCTCCTCGCAAGGGATTTGGAGGTTGACACAAACACCAGGATGACTCGAGCTGTGTTTGTGTTGCTGCATCGCTCTGACAGCACAACCCTCTTTCTTCTGGAGTTCTAAGCTCTTCTATCTTTCTATATCTTTCCGTTACACACAAATACACACCTCATTTATCTCCATGCGGTATTGCAGAAACAGGTAAATAGCCTTGAGAATGAAAGTTCGTGCATGAGTGTATGGGGAAGAGACTTGCTGTGAGAGTTCTACATAGGACGGATGACAGGCAGACAGCTCTGCAGCAGAGAGAGAGAGAGAGAGAGAGAGAGAGAGAGTTGGTGCAACCCAGGTACAAGAACTAGAAAAGACCAAATATGGGGAAAAAAAGCTAATAAATACAAGATTACCCTGAAGCTACTACACAAGAGGTAAGGTTATGATAAAGGTGCATTCAGGATATTTTTTAATGATACAGGAGATGTTTTGCATACAGAAATAAATTCACCAGAAACCAGAAAGGTTCCGCAAACTATTGCTAATTTACAATCTATTTTACCTTTTCCAGCTAATAAAAAATTAGTTCATATTACCTTGAACAAATATTCATCCCCTTGAAATGTTTCACTTTTTTGTAGTATAACAGCAAGAAAGTAGAAAAGGCCCTAATATGGATTATGACATAAATTGTCACTGAGAAACCAATATGATTCTTAGGGTGTTTCACACATCCCAGAACTTTTTGTTAGAAAATCCTACATTTTCCCCATTTGAAATTCTTGACTGTCACGTATCACTTATTGACTATGCATTACTTACAAAATGTTAAGATGAGTTACCTATAATTCCACTACAAACTGTTCATCTCATGCTGAAGTGTCAAGAACTTTCTAAGAACTATCATGATTCCTCTACCAATTGTTACAAAGTATCTACATCACATCACAATTTCTACATAACTATATGCAGTGGATTATCTATTACAATATATTACCTAGTTAATATGGAATTCATGTATCTAGAATATATTTTTTTAAATAAAATTTTAATGTTTATATGTTTGCATTTGAGGTGGTAAAACAAACACATTGCCAGGCAGCGCAGCATACCCTGTGGTAAAAGCAAATATACAAGAAAGAATATAAAACCAGTATTGGCACCTGCTGTTGGCATCGTGAGAAGGATATCATATATGCTGGTCCCTGGTGATTTCCATCCCTACTACTACTTAGTAGGTTAGTGCACAAGGTTGGATGTAGTATCTGTTTCAGCATACAATTTAGTACTCTACTTTAAAGGGTTGGGTTTAGCTATTTTAGTTGATTCACCCCCTTTACCCCCTCCCTACTGTACTGTATATGAGAGATTTTTACAAGCACTCCATTAGGAAAAGGTCAACATTAAACAAATAGGTCAGCGTTTTTTCCTTTTGAATCCTACGATCCATTATGAAAAGGCATGAACCATCTAGGAAGTCTACAAACAAACCACTTACATATTGCTACAATCCAACCTTGAATAATGTATGAACTACAGTACGAAGATGTTTTAAGTCATCGACTACAATTCTCAATTTCAAGCATATTCTATTTTCCATTTATTTATTTATTTATTTATTTAAAACCTAACCTGCACCAAGCCTTACTGGATTCTGCGAATGTCATTAAACCCTTTACATTTTCCACAATTTTGGACTCAAAATCACGAGTGAACATGCGGAAAGCCGTCTTATTCTTAGACACCATTGTTTCCATGGTAACAAAGTATAGTACAGGAACTTGAAAACAGAACACAAAGTAAACAGAACAGAATTAGTGAAGTTTTTGATAAATATGTTTATTTAGTATTTAGTCTCTAGTGCAAGTGTTTCGTAACACGTTAAGCAAAGCTGTTGTTACTGTCTTTCTGTCAAGTTTTCAGAACAAAGAAATTTACATTTTATATTTTTTTCATTAACATGAGCTGTTGATAGGCAAAAAGAAAAGAAAGTATAGTAAAGGATGACTAATCTGGGTTTTATTTTGTCTTCACTTGGTTATTGGTGTTTACTGCCACTTCTGGTGTGTGTGTGTGTGTGTGTGTGTGTGTGTGTGTGTGTGTCTTGTCACAGATTCCTTTCATGCCACAAACGTACTATCATCTAGAAAAATAACCCTCTAGTCAGCATCCTAGTGGGTGCTATAGTTATAATAAAATATATTGTACGTTTATACACAGTGTTCTATCCCACAAGAGCTGCAGTTTTGCAATAGCTACATTTTTTATATTTTGTAACAATGGCAGCTGGAATAGGATATACTGTATTAGGCAGCAAGTGAACCCTTTTTTCATGAAGTTGATGTGTGGAAGCAGAAAAAATGGGCAAGCATACGGATTTGGGTGACATTGACAAGGGCCAAGTTGTGATGGCTAGAGGACTTGGTCAACTCCAACACTGCAGGTCTTGTGAGATGTTCCTGTTCTGCAGTGGTCAGGACGTACAGTACCAAAAAGTGATCCAAGGAAGGAAAACCAGTGACAGGGTCATGGTCATGGATGGCCAAGGCTCATTTTATTTAGAGGCAACTAAAGGCATCGCCCAATCACCTTGTTGAATTTTTTTTTTTTCGTTCTTTCTTTCTTTTAGCACCCTGTCCGCTGAGTGTAATTCCCACAATAAACCTGTAAATGCTTATTAAGCACCTGTTTATAACTGCCATGTCAACAAAGTTCCACTTTCACACTGATGTGTCCAGAGACTAGAAATCTGTTCACTCGTCAGTTAATTTCTAGCTACATTTTTTTTAGCTTGGATTCTTTTTTTTCCCGCAGTGCCACAGATAGTCAAGTAAAATGATGTCACAATTCGAAAAGTGCAAATGCATAGAAACATAGCACAAGGGCTTTCAAATACAAATTACAACCCATTTCTCCAGAGCAATTTCTAATGGTTTATACATGAACAAATGTTGCATGATCGTACCTCACCCCGTTCTGTTACAAACATGTAATTTATCCTAAAATGTTGCTTTTAATCTAGTAATAATATAATTTGACAATGGAGTAAAGAGAAGACCTCTGATTATACTGCCTGCTCTGTCTGTGTTCATCGTGAAAAAGCCAGTCCATTTGTGAGAGTGTGAGTGCTACTGTAACAGCACCATTAAGAGGCAAAGTCTCCAGAGATGGAGTGAAATGGGAAAATAAACATGACACTCTTAGGCACATAAGTGTTTCTTAGCAAAGACAGAGGTTCAGCATCCCAGATGACTAATCTGGGTTTTATTTTGTGTTCACTCTAGTTATTGGTGTTTACTGCAATTTCTGATGTGTGAGTGTGAGTGTGAGTGAGTCTTGTCACAGATTCCTTTCATACCACAAACGTACAATCATCTAGAAAAATAACCCTCTAGTCAGCATCCAATCCTGACCAGCAAACAGCAAACACTACAGTAATCTGTACTTTCAGCTCGTTCCATTACATTAATAAAGGCAGTATAGGAATAACCGCATTAAAAAAATCACACAGGCCAGTTTAATTGTTGAATATGCAACAATAACTTCATGTTATTATAAATGTGATATTTATGATATTATGGATGTGCTGGAAACGGCACATTACTACAGTTCCCAGAATGCAGGTGTGGTCGATGAGGACCAGCCCACACACACACACACACACACACACAGTATATGCTCCAACTCACCTGATTACTGATCACACACCTGGATTTATTTCCTGTGCACGCACAGTATTAAAAAAAAAATCACAGTTCTCACACACACACTGTGAAGAATTAGGTCTGTGTTGATCATCTTCCAGTGTATGCCAAACCTTATATTATTCCATGTTGATAGACTGGTTTTGAGCCTGTTGTCTAACTTTAGTTTAAAGTGTGGTCTATAACCCTATAACAGGTGGATAACCGGTATAGGAGTATGTTTTATATGTCAGATCAAGATTTAAAAAATAGTTAAACTAAAAAAAAATATGCACATTATTACTATTTGCCGTGCATATAAGTTTATTATGGAAGGTCTTGGTCGTTATACATTTTCCTGCTTTGCACACAACGAGGTTTATTCACTGGAATGCAAGTAAGTGCAGTAAGTAAAGCAAATGTAAGTGATGTAAGTAAATGTAAGTTTGGAGCCAAGTTTAGTAATAACTGGAAAACAACTGGAACTGGCCACATGACTACTTCTGGTCAAAGAAATTCATTAGATTTGTACTAAATACCAACTCAGTGCAGCTCCGAAACTTCTTCATATGAGTCTCAGCTGAACTTTGGAACGACTTGGTTTGTTGAGAAAATTTGGTTCCAATTACATACTGTACATTGTAGTCCTGTTCCATGTGACAAACTTCCACGGTCAGTATGCATGACCCATACCTGTTGTAATATGCTTATATGCACCTCCATTTTGATTTAAGACAGACCCGACCTATACCTTTCAGTTAAGAAATTAATGTCAAGGAATCAGCATGAAAACTGAACATTTAGTTGGTTATACCTTACATATGTGCTTCATACCCTTGGGTAGCATTTAGAGTCAGCAAGTTAAGAGGTTAAGTGTATTCAGTGATGGGTTAAACACAGTTTCCTGGGTGTGTCATTCAGATTATGCAAATCACTTACAGTACATGCAGTTCACTTCTCACCTCAGAGGTTGGTAGTATTTTCTTGAGTAGAAGTGTCCAAGAGTTTCTAATAGTGTCAGGACTGCTGCACATACCTTTACGCCATAAAAAAGTGGACTGAACTAAGACATTGATTTCTTTTTTTTCCCTCTGCTATTCAAATATAGTATGATGTAATATAAAATCAATAGAGAAAGAATTAAAAGATGCCGATATACAGTATCATTGAAAATACAGTCAATTAATAGGAGACAAATCATAGTTCTATCAGTGAATAATTTGGTCCTTGAGATCGGCAATGTCTCTGAATAAGATGATGTCTCATCTGATATATAAAAAAAAAAGCATTGAATTCACTATAAATGGAAGATATTATTAATTAATCAGTGTTGCTGCTTCAAACTGTCAGAGAGTGACAGTGGTCTTAATGCTGGTCGATGGTCAGAATCATGCAGAACTATCGTGTGTGCGTGTGTGTGTGTGTGTGTGTGTGTGCATGTGTGTGTCACTCTCAAATAACTTCTTAAGAGCAATTAAGTCTGCAGTTGGATCTGAGGTCTGAATAACAATGTGTGCAATTTTGGTATTACAGTGGTGTGAAAAACTATTTGCCCCCTCCCTGATTTCTTATTCTTTTGCATGTTTGTCACACTTAAATGTTTCTGCTCATCAAAAACCGTTAACTATTAGTCAAAGATAACATAATTGAACACAAAATGCAGTTTTTAAATGAAGGTTTACGTTATTAAGGGAGAAAAAAAACTCCAAATCTACATGGCCCTGTGTGAAAAAGTGATTGCTCCCCTTGTTAAAAAATAACTTAACTGTGGTTTATCACACCTGAGTTCAATTTCTGTAGTCACCCCCAGGCCTGATTACTGCCACACCTGTTTCAATCAAGAAATCACTTAAATAGGAGCTACCTGACACAGAGAAGTAGACCAAAAGCACCTCAAAAGCTAGACATCATGCCAAGATCCAAAGAAATTCAGGAACAAATGAGAACAAAAGTAATTGAGATCTATCAGTCTGGTAAAGGTTATAAAGCCATTTCTAAAGCTTTGGGACTCCAGAGAACCACAGTGAGAGCCATTATCCACAAATGGCAAAAACATGGAACAGTGGTGAACCTTCCCAGGAGTGGCCGGCCGACCAAAATTAACCCAAGAGCGCAGAGACGACTCATCCGAGAGGCCACAAAAGACCCCAGGACAACATCTAAAGAACTGCAGGCCTCACTTGCCTCAGTTAAGGTCAGTGTTCACGACTCCACCATAAGAAAGAGACTGGGCAAAAACGGCCTGCATGGCAGATTTCCAAGGCGCAAACCACTTTTAAGCAAAAAGAACATTAAGGCTCGTCTCAATTTTGCTAAAAAACATCTCAATGATTGCCAAGACTTTTGGGAAAATACCTTGTGGACCGACGAGACAAAAGTTGAACTCTTTGGAAGGTGCGTGTCCCGTTACATCTGGCGTAAAAGTAACACAGCATTTCAGAAAAAGAACATCATACCAACAGTAAAATATGGTGGTGGTAGTGTGATGGTCTGGGTTTGTTTTGCTGCTTCAGGACCTGGAAGGCTTGCTGTGATGGATGGAACCATGAATTCTACTGTCTACCGAAAAATCCTGAAGGAGAATGTCCGGCCATCTGTTCGTCAACTCAAGCTGAAGCGATCTTGGGTGCTGCAGCAGGACAATGACCCAAAACACACCAGCAAATCCACCTCTGAATGGCTGAAGAAAAACAAAATGAAGACTTTGGAGTGGCCTAGTCAAAGTCCTGACCTGAATCCTATTGAGATGTTGTGGCATGACCTTAAAAAGGTGGTTCATGCTAGAAAACCCTCAAATAAAGCTGAATTACAACAATTCTGCAAAGATGAGTGGGACAAAATTCCTCCAGAGCGCTGTAAAAGACTCGTTGCAAGTTATCGCAAACGCTTGATTGCAGTTATTGCTGCTAAGGGTGGCCCAACCAGTTATTAGGTTCAAGGGGCAATTACTTTTTCACACAGGGCCATGTAGGTTTGGATTTTTTTTCTCCCTTAATAATAAAACCCCTCATTTAAAAACTGCATTTTGTGTTTACTTGTGTTATCTTTGACTAATAGTTAAATGTGTTTGATGATCAGAAACATTTTGTGTGACAAACATGCAAAAGAATAAGAAATCAGGAGGGGGGCAAATAGTTTTTCACACCACTGTACATCCTCACAGCTCATCACTATCAACATTCTGAGGAGTTTAAGCACAGAGCAAGGTTACACCATGAAGCTCCAGTCCTATTTTTTTCTTGGCCTTTGTCCCTTTTTTTTCCTAGGGGGCGGTAAGTCGCATCCATTCAGCCACTGGTACAGGTTTTACTCAGGATACCCTTCCTGTAGCAACGCTCCCATTTTCTAATTGGGCTTGGGACCATACTGCAGGCAGTGGCTGGGTTGTATGGGGAGTAGGGTTAAGGGTCTCAAATGCAATGATCCTGCGATTAAGGGGTTGAACCCTCGACCTTCCAATCAGCTAACCAGAGCCCCGACAACCACGTCCCTAACATATCATTCATTCATTCATTCATTTTCTATACCGCTTAATCCTGTGTTCAGGGTCGCGGGGGACCTGGAGCCTATCCCAGGAGACTTCGGGCACTAGGTGGGGTACACCCTGGACAGGGTGCCAATCCATCGCAGGGCACACACACATACACACACTCACACACCCAATCACACACTACGGGCAATTTAGGAACGCCAATTAGCCTAACCTGCATATCTTTGGACTGTGGGAGGAAACCGGAGTACCCGGAGGAAACCCACCAAGCACGGGGAGAACATGCAAACTCCATCCACACAGAGACGGGAATCGAACCTGGCCGGGGAATCGAACCCAGACCCTGGAGGTGCAAGGCGACAGTGCTAACCACTACACCACCGCGCCGCCCCTAACATATCATTTAGAAATAAAAACTATAAATAGGCGTAGGGTAAATATTAATAGTATTTGTAAAATATTTTCAAGCTCTATACAATAACTAGTAACCAGTCATTAAATTTATGTTAACATTTAACCAGTTTATTATGAAATAAAGTGTAATAAAAAAGGATTAATTCATGACTTGGCAATCGCTGCTGCTACTGGTCCAAGGTGAGGGTCTATTTCCAACCTGGCTGTTACACAATCTCTGTAGGGAACTGGAAGCATGTTACACATCCTCTAAAAGGCATACCCCCCCTCGTGGCTCACAACCATTAGCACTACATAATTTATGGCTGTGGCATTATTATTTCATGTGCTTACCCTATATGTAATGCCAATGCTTGCACTTCAAAAAAACAACACATGGGCTGGTTCTGAGCGAGTTCTGCTGTTTTGTGCTCGGCGTGAAGACGTTTGGTTTGTGCTCTGGCAGTTTCATTGGTGTTTTGTGCTTACCTTTAACCTGGCACACAGGCAATTTCAATTCACAGTATATCTTTGTTTTGGGGAAGAAACCTTTTTATGGGACCTCGCAGTGGATTCTTGTTCAGCTGTAAATCTTTTCTATTAGTTTTTTTTTATGTTTAGAATATACTTCTACTAGTCTTTGGCTTGGATGTATAGATTATGCATTCACAAGACAGATGAAGAGATTAGAAAAAGATCAGGTACCCTGTGCCTACTGTAGTTTAGCTTCAGATTCCTGGGCTTGGCTGACTATGGCCAATAGCACAATTTCAAAAGGAGTTACTATGACTGAAAAACAATTTGCTCTTGGCGGTAGATTATTTTGTGCCAAGTTGACCATCTGAACTTTAACAAGCAAAGAAAACCAATGGAAAAGAAAAAACTTCTATCACCAAACCAACCATGTATACACCCTATTTTATCCGACAAAGACTGCGATGCTCCTGTACACTAATCTATAATATTTCTCCAAAATCAACCTCCCAGATGAAATGTCCATAATCACGGCTTCTGCAGAGAAAATGCCGACCACTCAATGTGACCACTGTTTATCTTCTCAAAGACACATAAATTAAAGAACATGATTTAAAGTGTTATGTTGCAGTAGAAAGGTAACCTGAGCCCATTAAAAAACTTAAATGTCAGTAGTCATTGTGATAAGATCAGGGGGGAGAAATTCGATTGAAGTGACGACCCGAAGCAAAATGACATAAAATCAAATCATATTCCTGTGTAGATATTCCTTCCCTTCACCAGCTCCCCTCCGTCAGCTTTGCAGAAGGGATTTAAAACAGCCCTGGTGACCATATGCCATGTTTCAACAGCATGCTGGTGGACAGCTCCTGTCAAGATAAGGCTTTGTTAGCTCTAAACATTATCTGACTGGCTTTCTACTCAGCTCCTACGCCTTTCCCTCTGCATTTCTGGATGCATCATCTGTTTTCTACCCCTCTTCCTATACCTCATCCCTTTCCTTGTTCACTCTCCCATGAGAGCTGTTTTAACTCCTCAGCAATGTTCTCAGTTGCCCAGAATGCACCTCGGTGGGCCAAACCCTGGCTTGGTGTGTCACATCAGATAAATTCCATTGTGCAATCACCAGTGGCAGGCTCAGCACTTCAGCGCACTCTACAGGACCTCCACTGTGGTGTAGGCTATGCATTATGGAAACAGTGACTGAGAGAGGGCATTAATTAGACATCTCATCTCTAGCTGGAGATGAAACTTATATCAGAATGCAAAATTTTAATGAAGAGCATTGGTGTAAGGAAAAATAATAATAAATCCAGCAGCAAAATAGTTATTTAGATACAAAGTAATGCAACCTTTTTTTGGAGATTATGAAAGATGTTAGGATAGAATGTGGCCAATAGCTACACCCCTACCACACGGTTCTATTTGCAGGGTTCCTCTAACCTCTTGGAAGAAGTGGTCTGAGAGTTCTTTTACCACAAGGCAGGTGGTAATGCTACAAGACCAGCGTGGGGTATTTACAACTTATCGCAGTCCAGTTTTCCCCTCTTTTTGTCTATCCAATCTCTCCTCCATCATGACCTTAAGGGTTCCAGATACAAGCTTCAAAGAAGTTAGAAAGAGTAGAAAAAAAGAGATGACTGCAAGCCGAGTAGAACATTGAGGTATGTTTTTTTTTTTTTATTATCAGAAAACCAATGCTGCTGCTTTCTGCTCTAGGGAGCACAGCAGAAAGGAAAATGGAGATTAAAGATAAGATACCAATCAGCCAAATGGACTGAGAGTGAGAGATCCAAGGATGAAGATTGTGAAAATAGTGAATGAGGTCTGCTAGGAAGAGAGAGAGAGAGAGAGATGAAGGTAAAGAGATATGAGGGGAAGAAGGAAGAGGAGACCTAGGAGGCTTCATCTCACCACCTTCCCACTCTATTCTAGTCGATACAATCTTCAACTCTAACCTCGCCTCATCACCTCCGGGCCGTTTCCGGAAAATAAAAACGAGCTCCACTGCGTTTCTCCAGTGATTTACTGTATTTAGATCTGTATCAGACTCCCTCTGCGTTAAAGTGAGTCATACGTCAAGCTCCATTTACTTATCTTAGCATATCTTGTTCAAGATCATGCCGGAGATTGTGATGGACTGATAGCGGGGAGAGATCAGCCAACAGTCGTGTACTCTACAAAGAAAGTTCCAGTGCTGACACTCAGTTAGAGAAAATGGTGGGAAGGACACAAGATTTGCAGGGTCAGGGAAGGTGAATGTAGATTGGCTCAGTGCGACAGAGGTTAGACATATTAAGCAACATATCACCATTATGTAGTCAAAAAAAATAATCGGCTTCACCGGCCCATATTCTGAGCTATAGCGAAAGCAATGGAGTGAAGAGGAGGCTACGATCCTGGTGTTGTTCTCTCATCTTCTCAGCTAGCACAGGGGAGACCAGCGCAAACACACTGTCAATCACTGAGTGCTTCTCTCTTTTTTTATATAAAACAGCAAGAAGCACCAGGCGCACTGTGTTGCCCTGGGCTGTCAATCATAGCTTTAATGTCTTGCTCTTCTTTGTGAAGACCTGCTAATCTTATAGTCAGACTGGAAGTGTGAGCACAGAGTAATTGTAGTCTCCCACCTTGCTTTTTTTTTTTTCTTTTTTTAAGAGCTGAATTCTTACCCTAATTGTCACTGATTGTACTGTATGTGCAGAAGTGCCAGACGAAAGAGGAAAAGGAGAAAAGGCTGCAAGAGGGCAGCACAGGACATATAGAGTCCATAGGTGCGGCGTATCCCAGCTGCCTGTCTGAAATAGAGGCTATTTTTACTACATAGATGCAGTATTTTCGTGTCCGTAAAGGATCACCTAAACAGGCAGCAATGCACTGGCCATTCAAGAAAAAGAAAAAAAAAGGCATGCATTTTTTATGAGCATTTGGAATATAGTATTTTAAATTGTTAAATGTTAATAGAGTGTTGCAGCATGACCTACAGTAACAGCTACAGAAAGGAGCGAGTTAGGAGAGTATGACAGGAAGCTGTGGTGTGTCCAGCATTTCAGATATGAGAGGTACAATGAGGGAACAAGATCACCACTATTTACATATTTTAGAATGCAGTAAAAAAAAAAATACAATGACCTGTTCTTAGCGATTATTCTGAATCCCCTTATTCAGGAGCTTGGCTGGCAACAATCACTGTTCTTCTTTCTTCCGTTTTGAGGTCACGGTACTGTATGTTCATTTGTTTGTTATGTCTATATGTTATGTTTGTTATGTCTCTGTGTTTCTTTATAAGACTGTATAGAACGGATGTTTGTCTACAGTAGATCTAACCTTCTATTTCTGTCTTCTGTCTTGTGATAAAGTCATAGCGTGCGAGCCCTCTTGCTAGGCACTGAAATAGTTTCTTGTTTTTCGGTTCTGACCATCGTCTGACCATGGTGTGTATCTTAGTTTCATTTTGTGTGTAAAGTGGGACGGTGGCATAGTCTTTAACAAGGGCTGAGGGTTCAAGTCCCGTCTCGGGTCTGTACGTGTGGAGTCTGCATGTTTTCTCTGGTTTCCTACCGCTATCCAAAGATATGAGTTGTAAGCTAACTGGCATTACCAAGCTAATTGGTGCCACTTTGTCACTAAAATCGTACTTTCGAGTTTATGGACTTTCATTCTGCTATCAGTCACTGTACTATACAGTGCCATAATTGTCACTGGGTTCATTGTTGCTGTATAGTTCCTAATATTCTAGGGATTTGGTCCAACAACACTACAAAGCACAGGACTAATAGACCTGTCAGATGTTGGGGAGAAAAAAAGGTTTTTATTGTTTTAGAGCTGAAATGATTTCAAAGGAGAAACCTGCCACACTGTCTCATCCATGTGGCCACACTATTGAATAAGGCTGAAAAGCCAGGTTTTGGCTACAGTTATGGTTATAACATTATGACTAATTTTGAGTAGGTCCCCCTTTTTGCACCCATAACAGTGATGAAACCTTTCATGTTTCCTTCTATCTAATCCTTTTGCTCGTTTTAAGCTACACTACTGTAGCTCTTCTATTGGATCAGACTACACGGGTCAGCCTTCGCTCTCTATGTGCATCAGTGAGTGTTGGCCACCCATGATGACAGTTGTCGCCAGTTCACTGGTTTTCCTTCTTTGGATCACTTTTAGTACGTCCTGACCACAGGTGCAGCCTGGGAACATCTTACAAGACCTGCAGTTTTGGAGTTGCTCTGACAATCACATTTCTAGGCATCACAAATTGTCCCTTCTAACATTAGCTACAGTTTCAGTATCTCATTACAATGGTGGCAGTAACTGGGTGTGATATATTAGGCAGCGAGTGAACTCTTTTTAGTGAAGTTGTTGTGTTGGAAGGAGAAAGAAAACTCCAAAACTGTGATTCTTGTGTGATGTTTGCAGGCTGCACTGGTCAGGACATACCAAAAGTAATCCAAGGAAGGAAAACTGGTGCACTGTCAACAAGCTCATTGATGCACATGACAAGTTAAGGACGGCCGGTGTAGTCCAATCCAATAGAAGAGCTACTTTAGCTCAAACTTAGGAAAAGTTAATGCTGGTTCCAATAGAAAGGTGTCAGAACACACAGATCTTTACTGTTTTGGTGGAAAAAAAGGAGGGTCCTGCTCAATATTAGGCAAGTGGTCATGTGTGTGAGTGTGTGTATATGCACATACTGTACAGTATATAGGTTTTAGGTTTCAGCACGGACAACAACAGGGGAGACATATGGTCTCTGAACTCCTGTGCCTCGAAGCATAAAACTCTCATGATTAATTAACTTCTTAGAAGAGTTCATTAAAATAACCTTAATTACGTGTATAATTAATAACACCCTTACTGAAAATTGAGCCATGGCAGCTGGACCTTTAGTTGCTGGTTCCAAATGTTTCACTGCTCATCCAAGTAGCTTCTTCAGATTAATATTGGTAAGGGATTCCAAATATATAGTCCAGGGCAACTAGGCTCGTTAGGTGCCCCAGTGAAAAAAAATACACTTTAGTGTGTTACAAATATATTGAAATCCTCGATAATACATTGCAAATATACTAACAAAAAATTGTACCATCAGTTAATATATAAAAAGTATACTAACATCATGCTTTTACCAAATTTTGGAATTAAACTTTAAATATACTTTAATATAATTGTATTATAGTACACTTTCTAAAAATATATTATTGGAAAATATACTTTAAGTGAAAGGCTGGTCTAATTTCCAAAGTATACTTATTTAAACTTGTTTTTCAATGTATTTTTGGTATATTTAAAAAATATATGCTCGAAATAATCATTATACAAATGTACAGAAAGTATACATTAGAATACAATTATTAATATACGGTAGTCTCAGTATATTATCAGTTAAATGTAAATGTACTTATATTGAGTGCACTACTCTCTCGTGCGTGTGCGCTTTTAGACTCGTTTTTGCACACTGAATCTCTCTCCCTCTCGCGCGCGATCTCAAACTCGTTCTTGCGCGCTGAAAATAACTTTTGCCGTTCAAGATAATTTATGTTTGCACTCTCTCACTCTTCTGTCCGCTCAGAGTCATAAAGCGACACTTACACAAACTGCCTCAGCGTTGTGAACTCTGCAACTATTCCAGCCAACCGGAGACTAGACAGCGCCCCACCAGCCAATCAGAGACTGGAGGCGGGCAGATTCGGACTGTCTGTTCTCTGATTGGCTCCCCAGTCCTCCGCTTCTAGTTTGAATTAACGGCTGAAGCTGCATCATCGCGTGCGTTTGTTCGTATCGTTATTATTTTATTTTCATCAGCATAAGGTAAATTTAACGGTTTTTGTTAGGTAATTTGTCATTAAGTACATACTTTAAGCTGTATAATGTATTGTCTATTGTGTTATTGCTTAATCTCATGTACTTTGCTTGTGGTATAATGGCTCTGTAGCTCTCGGCCTGTTTTCAGTCTCTGTGTAACAGAATCAACACACCAGGTTTAAACTAATACTGTACCTGTAGATTCTAATACTAATGTCTGTCTGTGTTCACACACCAGTTTATATTTTAGTTTGTGTGTTTGTAAGACAACCTGACTTTTGTTGAACACAAATAAACTATAGTAGTGCTTTTTTGTAACCTTGTGCAAATTAAATCTGTTGAACTCATTTATAAAATCTACCTCATAAAGAATGTAATGCTTTTCAAAAACATGTTATAGTGTAGAAAATGCATTTAGAATTTGTAAATTATCCTAAACACCTTTAATGTACTGGTAACACATTTGCAATACTGTAGTATAGAAGGTTGTGTGTACTGTATGATACAATAAAGTATATTTGTATTAACCACAAAGTGTACTTTTTTAGTATTTGTAATTGGCTAGAAGTATAACAGCATGCTACTGCTGCAATAAGAATATACTCATAGTATATTAATCATGTACCGTATTTGTAAAACAGCAAAAATAGCTGTAATGTACTTATAATACATTAAATATATACTTAAATTGTATTAATTACTGTCAGGTACGTACGTTAATACACACACAGCCATATACTTTAAGTGTACTAAAGTATACTTAAAGTTGTTCCACTTTAGCACACAAAAGTATACTTACACTTAAAATGGTGCTTTTGTACAATTTAATTACAACTTAAATACACTTAGTACAAAATTAGTTGTTCCAAAATAGCAAACTTCAAGTATACTAGTCATTAGTCTGGCTGCAATACATTTAAGTATGCTTTGGCACGCTAGGATTTAATATACTTAGCATACTTTTTTTTTTTTACTAGGGTGGACAGTAGAGAATGTAAGAGAAATAGGAGAGTCATTACAGTGCGACAGTCACAACAAGCCTATTCAGTTCATTTGAGCAACTGCCCAGGACTACATACAGTATTTGGGCTCCCTATCCAACCTTCCTCCGACTGAAGAAGCTACAGCACTCCGGTGTGTAGTGAGACATTTCGAACTAATGCCATGACCTACAATCCTATATTTCCAAACAGAAGAGCATGTTCATTGGAGGACTTATGTCGCAAAGCTGCTTAGCTGACAGACTCAGGAAATCCTTCGTCCCCAGAGACATTCGGCTTTTCAGCACATCTTTACAGGGGCATGGGAATCCAGACTGGGAAATTTAGGCTTTAGGCTCTTCTGCTATATACCGTACATCACCGTGCTACCCACATAACTTCTTCTTCTTTTAGCTTCAGGGTCTGCTCACTCGATTATTACATATTATGTCGATACGCATAGACCCAATCAGTTGACAATTATTACTATTACAGCACTGTTACTTTGTCGTAAATACAATTGTACAATTGTATTTCACTTTATTTGACCTATGGTCATGCATTTATTCTGCTTTTATTACTTGTGTCTTATGTGCTATATTATAGATTAGTAAAACTATTAGCTGTTTTAGCGTAGTAATTTTGGTCAGCTCTCACATTTCAAATTGAAATTTCATTCGTCTTATACACAGTCATACACAGTACGATATGAAGTGAAATGCTTATACTACTGCTGCTGACCTCAAGATTTCAAAAAGAAAGAGAAATAAGAGAATTTGCTAATTAGAAATATAACAGAAATATGGAGATAAACTTTAGATGTAAAGGACTTTTAAATTTACATAATGTATAGGCAATAAAAATAATGTAAATAAAATAGAAATATGGGCGGTGCGGTGGTGTAGTGGTTAGCACTGTCGCCTTGCACCTCCAGGGTCCAGGGTTCGATTCCCGTCTCTGTGTTTGCATGTTCTCCCCGTGCTTGGTGGGTTTCCTCCAGGTACTCCGGTTTCCTCCCACAGTCCAAAGATATGCAGGTTAGGCTAATTGGCATTCCTAAAATTGCCCGTAGTGTGTGATTGGGTGTGCGAGTGTGTACTGTATGTGTGTGTGCCCTGTGATGGATTGGCACCCTGTCCAGTGTGTACCCCGCCTAGTGCCCGAAGTCTCCTGGGATAGGCTCCAGGTCCCCCGCGACCCTGAACACAGGATTAAGCGGTATAGAAAATGAATGAATGAATGAATGAAAAATAGGAATATAAAGAATGTATAATAAAATAATGTGCAAGGTTGCACTTAAAAATTGTTCAAATGTGCAAATGTGTAATGTGTGAATGTGTGTGTCATAGTTCAGAGTTTGCAGTTCACATTTACTGTGTGTCTACTGATTATATGTAAGATATACATTGTGCAATTTACAAATCTGTCTTTTAATTATTTTATTACTGTCTTCATCGCCACTGGATGTCTGGAATTTCTTTCAGAATCAATAATCCATCCATCCATCCATCCATCCATCCATCCATCTTCATATAAACAGTTGAGAATCTCCGACTGTTATATAAAATATATGTTATAAAATAACATATATCTTTGAGAGGTATAAGGAGCACTGGTTGTGAAACAGTACTTTATTCTGTATCTCAAGATGAAGCTATACTTTGACCATACTCAGAAATGTGTTATTGTCACCAGAATAGCCGGATAGCTGGCTCTTACCTAACTGTGATCGTTGCCGAGAACGATGAGAGTTCTTTTCATCGTGATTCTGCTTCACTTGAGGGTGGAACTGGGAACAGAATACCAATGCTTGAGCGCACAGCCCAAAATGCCTAAGCTACTTTAAAGCTAAAGCCTATGACTAGTATCCTGCCAGCACCATGACTGAGGAACTAAGTAACTGTGCAAAGATCACACATGCATATTTCCAGTTCCTGACTGGGTTTCTTATTAACAAAAAAAAAAGTAGTAAAATGAAATCAACTTACAGTAACTCATGGTGCAGTTTTAGTCCCTGTAAATAAGCATTAATGAGATTGATTTTAGCTGGACCTGTGTTTGGACTGAACAGACTGAAATGGATTTTCAGTGGAACATGCACATCAGCTCTATAATTTACTCCATGGGTCTCCAAAGATCTTGATAAATTGCTTACTATCACAGTCAGCATAACAAAATTATTTTACAAAAAAAAACTCATTTTGAGATGATTTTAAGCATGACTTTTTTCAGGAGATTAGTTTACTAATTATTTTCTGAAATACTCAAGCAGTACGGTGGTACAGTATAGTGGTTAGCACTGTGTCCTCTCACCTCCACGATCAGGGGTTCGAGCCCAACCTCTAGTCTGTGTGCTTGTTCTCCCCATGCTTTCTTCCGGGGATCCATTTTTTTCCCCACAGCCCCAAGACATGCATGGTTTCCAAATGGCATTTCCAAACTGCCTGTAGTGTGTGCATATGCGTGCTTGTGCACTATGATGGATTGGCACCCTGTCCGACGTGTACCCCACCTACAGGAAAAGTAGTATACTGTACAGAATGAATAAGTGAGAGCGATATGGAGACAGAAAGAAAAATACTCAAACCAACACGTCTGGTACCGAAATCATGCCCCTGTCATTATGTTTAATGTGAACATTAAATGAAACTCTCCATCTGTGTCTGCATGATTTCACGCATTAAGGCTCTTACAGATGAATTAGATAATTGCATGAATGACAAGGTGTACATGTGTTCCTAATGAAGAAAGCAGGAAGTGTATATGGAGCACTACAATTACCTTGAACGCTGTATTATTAGAAGGACCAGCACTACATTGTAGGAGCTAATGTATGAAATAATAACAGTGCAGCAATAAAATGCATGAAATAGACAGGACGCCTGAGTACCTCTATTTCTCTTCACCATGTTATACTTAATAAGGTTATATATACTGTATATAGGTAGGCAAATATAGTCACAGTCTAGGGCAGTGATTTTAACAGAATGTCTCGGTTTGTTTTTTACTGAAATAACATTGAACGGCATCTACTTTGTACCATCATAACACATTCATAAAAGACAGATGTTTGATTCAGATATTTTATGAACAGTTTTTCTCTGCTGGTTATTTTGTTGTCAGTCCTTCTACAATTTTTCAAAGTGTCTTCAAGATACTTTTTATTCACACAAAAACGAACTAACAGCAGTGTTTTTTCCTGTTTCTCTCTTATGTACTGTAAAGACAAGTGACCTCTAAAACCTCTAATATCACCATGTTAGACATAATTTCATACATTTTCCATGGCTTAAATTATAAAGGTTAATGCATTGTTTTTAATAAATACCCTAGATATTGTATACAGGCACAGTGTAGGTACCCTTAAATGTAAAGTTTCCCCCAAAGTATGGTATGCGCCAAAATAATAGTAATAGTACTGAAACTTGCGCATCTCGAACGCAAGCATTCATAGTTGAGTTTTAATTTCACTCATATGAAAGTGGTCCTGAATGGGGACAGAACAATTCCTTCCGTTACCCGTCCCATTCCCTCGATCTTACACCACCTGATGCCTACTTGTGGGGAATGTTAAAGGAGAGTGTATTCAGCTGTGAAGATCTGCCAAGAACTGTTCCTGCAGCAGCCTTTATTCTGGGAATCCGTGTGAAGAATCTGCATGAACGATGTACTGTAAACACTGCCTACAGCGAGGTGGTGCACATACAGTACACACACTTCTAACACTTATATTACGCATACCATGGGTATGTTAGTTTCTTTCAGGAGATGACAACAAGGCAATATTCTTCATCTGTTCATTTCAGTGCTGTATATTTTGGTGCACACTGTACTTTTAAAATACAGCAATTCATTAATTTATTATGCGTGTGTTCTCTTTCCATCTGTACTAATGACTAAATGGTGGATTAGTGGTTAGCACTGTCGCCTTGCACCTCCAGGCTCTGGGTTCGATGTGCGTAGAGTTTGCATGTTCTCCCCGTGCTTGGTGGGTTTCCTCCCACATTCCAAAGACATGCAGATTAGGCTAATTGGCGTTCCCAAATTGTTCCGTAGTGTGTGTGTCACGCTCTCAGTGCCTTCGCGCCGATCAAAGACCCTTGACATTTCCTTTCCCACGCTGTCAGGCACCCATCACGTGACCATGTTTTCCCACGCTGTCATCGCCCCTCCCGGACCGCCCCGCCGGCACACCGGTTTCTCATCCAGCGCTGATTTCTTTCAGCTTATAAGGAGGCGCAGCGCGCAAGCTCGCCGCTGGATTATTGTGTGTTTTTTTGGCCATAGTTTTCTCGCGCTTCTGTTCATGACTTTTCACGTTACCGATCTCGCATGTCTCTCGTTTTTCCCCTCGCCTCCCGATTTGGATTATTGCCACGCTTGGATTTAACGGCTTTGAACTTTCGCTTTCGTTTCTCGACCACGGCTCAGCTTCACGTTTTGGCTCGACGCCCTCGCTGACTGATCACACGGCTTTGACCTCTTGCTCTCCCCTCCTCGACTTCGATTCAGCTCCACGCTCACGGCGCGTCTCCCGCCCCCGCGAATTTCCCGGCGCGACACGCCCACTCTCATTCACTCAAGCACAGTCAACGCCTCGTGCCTGCACCTGCATCTGGATTCACCTCCGCGAACTGACGTACATCGCAGCCCCCTGACAGTGTGAGAGAGTGCATTTGTGTATCCCGTGATGGATTAGCACCCTGTCCTGGGTGTGCGCCGAGTCTCTTGGGATACAATCTTGTATACATTATAGATGAACAAGCAATGACTAAAGGGTGTTTTTAACTTTAATGACCAGAAGCCACACAATACAGTTCATCCTATCTGCTTTTAATGTGACTCAATTTTACTGCTATAATTACATTATTGAAAAGCAACATACTGTACAGTGATTTTTCCTCTTAATAGTATGTCTTGGGACATTGCTAGAAATTATCAAATTGTGTCATAATACCGAATACATGATGTATTGTGATGTGTGCAGAGGTGTCAAGTAACGAAGTACAAATACTTCGTTACCTTACTTAAGTAGAAATTTTGGGTATCTATACTTTACTGGAGTAATTATTTTTCAGCCGACTTTTTACTTCTACTCCTTACATTTTTAAGCAATTATCTGTACTTTCTACTCCTTACATTTTAAAAACAGCCTCGTTACTCTATTTTTATGATCAGAACGCGCAACCCCCCCGGTTGCATGATAAGAACGCGCACAAACCCCCCCGCCCCGCCCCTTCCCCCCCGTCGCATGATCAGAAAGCGAGACCTTAATGCTTTTTTCGCTCCTCACGGTACTTTTACTTTTATACTTTAAGTAGTTTTGAAACCAGTACTTTTAAACTTTTACTTAAGTAAAAAGCTTGGGTTGATACTTCAACTTCTAAAGAAGTATTTTTGAACCCTAGTATCTATACTTCTACTCAAGTAATGAATGTGAATACTTTTGACACCACTGGATGTGTGTGACACGTGTATGACATGAGATTTATCCACGAGAAAAGAAAATATTAAATTGCACTTCTGTTTATTGCCTACATTGGAATAACATAATTGCAACCAATTGGTTTGAAGTACGGAGCAATTCATTCTCTGTTTGCCCACTTAAACCACTTCAGGGCTGAATTATGGTCTGTCAAAATTGAACATGTAGCATTGTAGTGTCCCAATCACAAAATTACAATTACAGAGTGGTGGTGGCGTCTGCACTTTACTTCTAATGCTCAGGGTGTTTAGGTGAGCCTTTTATTGTTGGATGCAGTGTTTATTAATTCATGAGGGGAAATGAGTGCTGGAGGGAAATGTAAAAGGAGATCATCTGTAACCATTTTTATAACCAATTTATTCAGGCTTCAGATTGTTTTTTTTTTTTTTGTTGGTTTTTTTTTTAATGGTTCTTTCTGCTTTTTAACTGGCTGTAGATTCACCAATGTTTGGTTTTAGTGCCCTGGAGCAGGCATGCTTAATGCTGTAATGCGAGAAATGATTGAAGGGAGGACGGAGTGGAAAGAGAGAAGAGGAGAGAATGCAGGAGGCAGGCTAGAGAAACATAAAAGCAAGAAAGAGGGTGTAGAGAGATGGGTACTGGAACATGACCTACTTCGATCGTAATCGATTGAGGTTTGTGTTCGGTATGCGCAAATGGGAGGCTGACTGAATCCTGCCCCAGCAGCACTTCTCTGAAAGAGACAAGGTCACACTGTTTGCAGCTTTCCTTTCAATAACTCTGTCTCTCTCACTCCTTTAAAGCTCAGGACTATTGGGACACACTCTCCAGGGCACCACTTTACCGGTCCGAATGATAAAGTACATGAGATCTGACAGTTCCATATGTTGACAAGCTGGAGGTGTCCAAACCAGAAGGGGCATTGTTATAGCACATGGCTCCCACTGGGTCCCTTTACATACTGTATACTGTTGCCGTCACTTAACACTCCAGTGAAATTGTGGCACTACCAGGCCTTCGTAGGGCATCCCAGGTATTGAGAAATAGCTTGTGAAATTGGAATGAGTTATGTGTGGACCTAAAGTACTCATCATAAAAAGATTATGAAAGATGTAAGGGCATTGCTACGAGGGACATTAGATTGGACAGTGCTACAAGGGCCACCATGTTGAAAGCACATCCTTTGTTTCTGCTTTTTATAAAAGGAGTATTGGGCTTCCTTATTGAAGGTCCAGGTCAGGTCTACTTTTAACAAGTGGCTGGAACTCTGAACATAGCCTTCAGCTAAATCATTCAATTCAATTCAATTTTATTTGTATAGCGCTTTTAACAATTGACATTGTCTCAAAGCAACTTTACACAATCAAAAGCATTATTTAAGTTTGTATGGAATCATATATATAAATGGATGGTACAAATGGTTTTGTACCCAAAAAAAAGCCGGTTTGTTAAATGCTCACTCACTCACTCTCACTCATCGTATGTATTCAGGGTTGCAAGGGGCCTAGAGCCGATCCCAGCAGGCTTAGAGCACGAGGCGGTGTACACCCTGGACAGGGTGGCAATCCATTGCAGGGCACACACACTTACTCACTGACAGAACAATTAGGGAACGGCATTTACAGTAGCCTAATCTGCAGGTCTTTGGACTGTGGGAGGAAACCGGAGTACCCGGAGGAAACCCACCAAGCACAGGAAGAACATGCAAACTCCATGAACACAGAGACGGGAATCGAACCTGGCTGGGAATCAAACCCAGACCCTGGAGCTGCAAGGCGACAGTGCTACTACACCGTTTGTTAAACTATGACATTTTTTTTTTTTTTAAAGAAAGAAAAAGGTGGCACAGTTATGTCGTACTGTAGTTAGCACTGAGACCTCGCATTTCCAGGGTTGAGGAGGTCGAGTCCTGTCTTGGGTCTGTCTTGGGTACTGTAGTTAGCATGTTCTCCCCATGATTTGGTGGGTTCCTTCCTCCGAGTCCTCCTGTAATTGGCATTTCCAAATTGCCCTATAGTGTGTAAGTGTGGGTGCCAGTTCCCTGCCATGGATGACCTTGTTCCATAATATAAGCGGTATAGAAAATGAATGAGAGAGAATGCGTGAGTCTGTTCTGTTTTGAGATCTGTTCTGCCGCCTTATTTTTCGTAATGATTAGTTCAGTACGTTGAGGTGCTTTGCTAGACGGACCAACCATCCAGACATCCCTGATTATTAGGCCACTTCCAGTATTTCCACTTCCACCATATCTGCACAAGACAGTACTTGTGCAGAGATGGTGGGATATAGTGTAAGAACTGTAACACTACATACGGAAACAGTAAAGAAATTGTCAAGACTGAGACAACTGGTTGAAATTTAAAGATTAGCTTTTCATTTTCCTATGTAATAAACTACATGCACAATTTATTTCAATACATTTGTATTCGAAATATGAGAAATATAAATTTTTAATGCCTGCTTACTTTTCAGCCACGTTGCATATTACTGTATGCCTCCATACTGCAGACAAGACTTGTAATTAAGATGAGCTATTTCCACATCTTTCCACCGAGTCTAACCACCACTATGGCTATTGATGTTTTCCCGCTCAGACCGCGCTGGCTGAGATCACCGATATTGTATGTATAGGATGTTAAGAATGGATGCTTTCATTCATCTGACCTGTCTCAGTCATGCCACGTGACCATGTGATGTAATCATTTCTCAGGTCTCATTTGGAAACATGAGATTTTTATGTTGTAATATAAGATGTGTCACATTAAGCAGATTTGTGTCTTCAACCTGGTAATGTGAGCAAAGCCAATGATTAATGGATGGAACAAATGAAATGTACTGTATTACACAATAAGTTGCCCCTTACTATGCTAGTAAACCTCTTACAGGTAAAACATCTTGTGCTCAAAATATTCTTAAATACTCTATCCCATCAAAAAAAATAAGATTAATATGTGTGTGTGTGTGTGTGTGTGTGTGTGTGTGTGTGTGTGTGTGTGTGTGTGTGTGTGTGTGTGTGTGAAATTGCAGTAAAACCCATTGCTATGAACATGTTTAAGAACAAAGCATCAAAAAAATTACCCTTCCAGCTTATCTTGCAACACTCACTTGATATATAATACAAAATCCACGGATCATCCCTTTACTTTACTTTTTTCGGCAAACATCAAAGCAGAGCTGTCAGAGGAGGAGACACGGTTCTGCTGGAAAAATTCGATCTCTTTGCCCAAGTGGTTGTAAGTCCCTCTGTGGTGCTGAAGAAGTACCCTGCAGTGTCCCAGTTAGCTGGAGAGAACCCAATAAGACGGGTGTTAATTGTGTTTCTCTCTGTAGTCTCTTCAGCTACAAGCTGCCATCGGACAATAGGTTTAGATTTAATTTGGACCTCCGAGTTGGAGAGGCCATATGTCTCACAGCTGGACTGCTCAGTGCTCAAATGAGGCTGTGCTCTTGATCCTGAACCTGCTTCTTTTGCTTTTTTTTTTTTTTGCATAATAAAAAAGGCAACTAGATTTGTTAAAAGAGGCAGCTGGATTCTGTTCGCCCTTCACTAAAAGTTCCATCTTTAAAAGCATGTACTCTGAAATGCACTTCATTAGTAATGCTGTGACTATAGTATGTGTACTGTATATGCAGCTAAATTTCAGCAGTAAAGATGGTTTAAAGACAATACTTTGTGCTGAAGTTTTCTTGCTTTTATGCTGAGGAAAATCTTGCGCATCTATTAGAACCTAGATTGTCATGAAGTGGACAAGGTTGGATTTAATCACAAGCTCTTTATTAAACAAATGTAAATCACCGTGCAGTAATCACAAACAGTAGGCAGGTCAATCGATCAGGCAAACAGCATGCGCAGGGCTCAACTCAAACAGAAACAAGGCAGCACGTTCAAAACCAGAGAAGACAAGTACAAAGAGACAGGTTGGATTCTCTTCCTCTAATGAGGAAGTAGTAGAAAAACTGAAAGAAAAAAAAAACGTGCAAAAGAAAAAGAAGGTAATCCTACATGCTTGTGCGCGATCTGCTTGGAGAGTTCACCATGACTCACTTTTGCTTCTGTAGATCACCTCACCTACTTGGGAACATCAGTTGGCCTACTCTACATGTCTCTGCATGTCTTTGGACTGTGGGAGGAAACCAGAGTACCCTGAGGACTTAAATGCTGCAGTTATATTAACACTTCTGTTGGCCACACTCTTATCAACACTTTCTGTTTAAGGCTTCTGTCTCCCCAGTCACTGCTGTGCAGGTGTGAACTTGTTACATCAGTTCATTTGGGGCAAAAGTGGACGCCCCATCTTGCTCCATCTGACTCTCACCTGTGTGGTTCCCTAAAGGCAGTGCTACAAGGACATAAATTCACTTCTGATGAAGAAGTGAAGACAGTGAAGATGAAGTGAAGATTTTCTCCCTAATTTAGTCATGGCCAATTCCCCCCAAGTACCTCTCATCCCTCCCCCCTGAGAGAGCTCGGCCAATCAGCTCTCTCTAGACCTCCAGCTGTGAGAGGAAAACAGCATCACCCGGGGTTCGAACCAGCGATCTCCGGATGATAGGGCGAGCGCTTTACCACTGCGCCAATCGAGACCCAGCCCAAAACATTTTTATGAAGAATTACAAAAGCCTGTTGATAGATGAACAAAGTGTATTAAAAAGCAAGGAGACAATGTATTTGTCTTATCATAAACACAAAGGACATGCATGTATGAAAAATACAGCATTGAAAAGTTGTCTATGCTTTCGACATGTAATAGGTCAACCGTGCATACAACACTAAGAAGCTGAGAGGGGGCATATCACCACCTATCGTAGTTCAGTCAAAAAAGGTATTCCTCTGCTGTGCTTGTATAGTGGGATAAGGACATGAATCCAATTAAATGGCCCAGTCAAGCTATAACAATAGCTCAAGTTAACTGTGCATGTAAACGTACTGACACCATTAGTACTGTTCTCATGTTGAATAACCCTACAGTACTATAGTATCTGGTGTCACCCTTCAAGTCTGGCTCTGCTCAAGGTCATTTAATACAGTTTCCCTTGCCTCTGGCTTGCCCATTAGATGTCTAACTCTACATGCAAATTTCACTACAACTGATTTGTGAGTATGTGTCTATTGCGGAAAGTGTTGCATAAATAAAGGCAAATTAAATTATGCTGCATTATGTATCAGTTCCAGTGTTTTGGGGTGTGCACCCAATCATCGACTATACAGTTAGGTCTTTCAGCAGGCAAACTATTATCTAAAGTCCTGCAGGTGCATTGTTCGACTCTTGCTTAATCAATGGTTTCTTTTCTGCTTCTCCCCTCTGGGGAAGGTTTACTCAACCGTAGTCACCGGTAACTGGTCTCTTGACTTAATGAATGGTTGGAATTTGTAGTCAAATGGAATTCGATAGCTGTAATTACACTCAGGAATCCAGAGTCGCTGGCTTTTATTTAGTCTAGTTTGGTTTTTAAAGCCACATTATACCCACACACATGGTCATTGTACTGCATGTGAGGGGGGTCATTTATTACCACAGCTTGATTTAGTGTGTCTTCGGTATTCGGGCTCTGCTTGGCCATCTGCATTTAAAGATTTCCACATCCCTATGGACATTCAGCGGTGTGTACAGCGCTGGTGGAGTCAGCAGTAAATATGCAGTATCCTCAAAAGGAATCTGGAGTCGTATTAAGAGTATGGTTGAATGCTTATTCTAGCATTGCAGTATAATTCAGATAGCAGTATCATGAGGACCTTAAAAAGCCTATGGGGGCCTTATAAAATAAGAGGAGTAGAAGTGCCACTTGACTCTCCGGAGGTGGGGGAAAAAAATAAATAAATATTTATATCATGCCCCCATGATCCTTGTTCTTCTCTTAACCTCTCACTCACCTTCCTGGCTCTCTCTTTCTCTCTCTCTCTCTCTCTCTCTTCAAGCAGCTGCTAAATTCCCATTCCACTTTGACAAGCGATGAGCTCGATTTAATTAGAGGCAATCCAGAGGACAGGGAGTAGAGCTGCCAGGGTTTTACCTGTCATATTTCTAGCACGTATTTCTGTCAGGCAGAGGAAACACACGTCAGCTCCAAACCTGTTCCGCTAAACCTGTAACATCTTTACTTAAGCACCGGACACTGAATGGACCTAAATGATGTCTCACTGATGTCGCACAAATGGACGCATCCGTACTTATTCGTTTTTATTATTATACATTTTTTGATGAGCCTTAGGGGAAGCTCTGATTCGTAAGGGTATTGTAATGTAGCATTTAGCCACATTGATCACTTAAGCTCAGATTGACACGATAGGAGTAATCTGCCACCTCTGTGTTGACTTATTGCTCCTCAGAGACATAGGCTGTGACATGTCAATCAATTAGGCTTGACTTTTAATAGTTCATAATTTAATAGTTAGTCTCGTATGCCTCATTCTTTTTTTTTTTTTTTGGACGTGTTGGGAATAGCTAATTAAGATGATGTTACATAGACCAGCCTTTGCCCTTTAAGGACTAAATGATTATATGTCAGACATTTTTGAGTTATCGCTGGGTTTTTTTTGGATGAAATTACAGTATGAATGTATGCTAAATCCAGTGCTTCAGGGGCCTCGGACATCAATATACACTGATTGGAAAAAAAATGCGATCGAAATCCACCCAATCTGAACTCTAAACCCAACTACGCTTTCTCTCTACAGAAAGCTTTTAAAATAAACATGGATTGTCTATACGGAAGTAAGCACATGAATGTGGTTTTTATTGAGTGCTTCATGTGTTACTTTGCACTGGCTTATAAAGCTTCATGGTTTACCAGTTTCTACACACCAAAGAGCGTGTGTACATGGTGGACTTGCTTTACAAGAATCTGCGGGTTTCCGTAACAGCTTAGAAAGCCTCCCAAAAATTTGAATGTACATTTCCGCAACAGTTAATATGCTGTTTAATTATCCGTCCCAGTGGTGCTGTAAGTGGGCACTGAAAGGAGACGAAAAAACCTGTTACCATCTGCTCGTCATGAATATATACTGTGGGACAAGTGGGTTCATCATAAACAGTAGTGGTGAGCCTTCACTGGTGGCGGGAAGACCGAAATTGAGGTTTATGATATCTTGGAATCCCATCTAATAGCCAATAAAAGGCAGTGAATTGGAAAGGTCCGTCATTTGACCTTCATTTGGCATACTATATGAACAATGGTGAGCTATCCACCTGGGCACGGGCGTTCATTTTGTCTTCGCAGGTTAGATCTTCTGCCGGTTCTATTCATTTTATACATTATGCAGACGTTATTTTTGAACAACTCACGAGTTCAGTGAAACATAAACAAAAGCTGTCAGAGGCGCATCCACAGAGGCCTTCATCATGTAGCAGCATGGTGCCTGAAGCTCCATGATGCCTCTGCAGCCTGCTGGAGTGAGACCTGGTTTGTTCAGGAGAACGTTTTATATTCTTACCCAGGCCTGTCATTTATCAAGGCAGAAGGATGGAGTGGGGAATAAATGTTTAAAGAGCATGCTGGTATAACTGTACAGTATATATACATTTCATTCTTTCTTTTTATGTCCTGTCATCCGTCGTCCCCTCATCCCCTGGCCTATACTATAGGTAAAGTCCGGCCTGCGTGTACACATGACCTTACTTCAGCCATGCTCCTTGATGCGATTTTTATTTCGAGACCGGCGGTAACCTTATGCTGATTGCAGACTTGCAGCGAAAGCTAAATCAATTTGTATTCTGCAGTGGAGCTACGCAGCTTCACTGCCAATCCGTGAGCTGCATGCTGTACCAGTCACCTGCAGGACAATTGCTCTGCTTGTATCTGTTATAAATATTTGTTGAGATTTTAGTGCTGTCGCCTTCTCCTTAAAATAAGAGCATTTCTAAATGAATTACATTTACCTTGGGAATGCAGAAGTTCTCTATGTCTGGGGGCTGTTTTGTTATGAATCTGAAATTAAGTTTTCTAGTATACACTTCACCGCTGAAGGGTGAGACGGTGTTTCGGAAGCCTGGCAGTTGATGATGTTTCTGTGTGGTGGGAGTAAAAAAAATGTTCCCCGAATTCTGTTTTATTCACCTGCTTATCATCATGGTTGGTTTATGCATTATGCTCCATCCACAAACTCATTCACACATTTGGGAACGCCAGTTAGGCTAATCTGCATGTCTTTGGACTGTGGGAGGAAACCCATCAAACATGGGCAGAACATGCAAACTCCATGCACACAGACCCAAGGCGGGAATCGAACCCGGACCCTTTAATCTGGCGACCACGCTAACCACTAATCCACTGCGCCACCATCTTTTGCAGCAACAGAGCACTATGAACAAAGAAAAAAAAATGTTATCAAGTGAAATATGCATCTTCCAGAAGAGAACTGTACAATATTCCCTCAACTTTATAATCACTGTGCACTGTGCAGACTCAGGGCTCATTATCAGCCCACTTGGTTGTTTGTATTTGAGAAGGAAAAGAAGGAGAAGGAGAGAAAGAAAGACAGAGTGAAACGGGTGTCAGAGCAACAGAAAGAGAATTATCAATATCACTGTTGCCTCACTCATGTTTACCAAAGCGGTCCTTCATGGACCTCTCACCTTTGAAGCTTCGCTTAGTCCCCAGATGGACAATTATTTTCTCTCATAGAGACATCCTACCCATGTCAATGAGCCTTCCACACACTGCAGCATCAGCCACAGGCTCTGTCTCTCCTCTCCTCTTTACTCTCTGCCAGTCTCTCCCTGTCTTTCTCTCTCTCTCCCCATGTCTTACAGCATAATCCTTGTCCAAACAATCACCATCTCCCACCATTTAGATCAGAGGATGCCTTTTATGAACAGCCCCCTAATTCATCTTTCATTTGCCTTCTGTGATTGTTAATCCAATTAGCACACAGCTTAATTGATGGCCCGATAGGAGCAGTGCTGGCCTCTGAGCACTGTGACTTGAGCTCAGCCTGAAGCTTTTTCCCCAGTGTTGTTGTGCATTGTGTTTTCAAGGGGCAGCCTGCTGTGTGGCTGGGGAGAGTTTGATAAGATGGAAGCAGGATTGTGAATGTGAATAGCAACGGATGAGAGACTATTGGGGTGAAGTATTCATGGTGCAGAGTGGAGAAGCCCACCCGAACACAGAAACGGCTGCTGGTTAGAATCTCCAGCTCCATACCACTTCGCCTTAGGCATGCTGGATAAAGTGAGCAGGCAGCTGTGTCTGGGGAAATGTACTATGTCTGTTTTTCCTTACACGGGTCAGAAAAGCTGTATGATTACCACCAGCAGCCTCCTTGCAATGCAGCTAGGAGCCTACAGTGGGTGGGAAATCGTAATTAGGGGGGGGCAACAGTGCACATCTTTTGCAGGAACATGATGGGAATTCACCCTGGATTACATGCCAAGAAACAACAGGGCACCATACCCACCTAGGACACATAGATGACCATGGGGAGAACATGTGATAGTCCACAGAGCCAGTAACCTATAGTAAGGTCAGGATAACTTTGTACAGCAGTGCTACCCACTCCACCAATGTTCGGTTCCACCAAATAATGTCAAGTATACAGTATATAAAGTTTCCCTAAACGTTTCGACATGCAACAAACTTTTCCACTTCTGCAAAAAAATCTGGGTCATGAGTAGCTCAGTGCTTACGGCATTGGACTATGGTTTGGATGGTCCCATGACCACCAAGTTGTCCCTGTTGGTCCCTTGAGCAAGGCCCTTTATCCTCAACTGCTTAGATGTACTGTATAATGAGATAAAAAAATGTACAGTAAGTCTGATAAGGACATCTGCCAAATGCTTAAATTTAAAGATGTCATGGTGTCATGGTTGGTACTATTGACTTGCCTTGTTCTAATCTTGCCCCTGATTTATGCATGGTTCTCTCATTCTTTGTGGATTTCCTCTGGGTTTTTTAGTTTCCTCTAACAGTATTTTCTATACAGATACAGTATGTGTTGTAGGTTGACTGGTGTTTCTAAATTGCCCATAGTGTATGAATAGATGAATAGATTGGCACTCCATCCAGGGTGTATCTCACCTTAGAGTGCCCAGATGTACAGTAGGTTGTTTTTTATTTTTTATTTTTAGGATAGGCTCCCAGACATCCTAAATAGGAAATGTTTCAGAAAATGGATGGATGGATTGTAAAATCACCATTGCTAATTTCATTATCTTACTTCAGAATAGTTAAATAGGGCACTGGTGGCTCAGTGGTATAGTACAGTAGGTGTTTCACCTGCCATGCGAATGGCCTGGGTTCAATTCCCAGTCAGTGCCCAAAACCCAGCCACTGGATGTAGTGCTGGTCCCAAGCCCAGATAAAATGGGAGGCTTGGGCATCAGGAAGGGCATCTGGCGTAAAAACCTGTGCTAAGCTTAGTTGGGAGCAGTCGAAAGACCAACAGCAACGTCAGAATATGTAAATGTATTGGATATACTTGCTTAGTTTAGACTAAGACTAATAACCTACTGTATTTGTGATGGAACCTGTAGTCTAGCATAGTTTGTAACTGACAATCAAATGCTGGTATGTACAGTAATTGTTGCTCTAACGTTAAATTTAACCCTACATGCTGATCCATTAAATGATTGACTATTTGTCCCATTCATTTATTCTCCAAGCTGCTGTTATAATACTTTTTGAGCATTTACTGTATACTGTATATGACTACATCATATACAATAAAACTAGACCAGTGTTCTTCTAGACTGCAGCAGCAGAACTGATTGTCTGCACTAATCAGAGTCTTATGCAAAGCATCTAAAGTACAGTACATCCCCAAAAGTAATTTCGAGCAGAGGATTGTAGCTGCATGCCAGCTGTTGGGAGCTCATGCGTTACATCCATTACATCATCCATTAGCTCATTTCAAACTTTCCTGACTGTTCTCCTGCAGTCGCTAGGCACAAACCTTCAAATCAGATATGAGCTAGCAAAAGATAGAGATAGAAAGAACTGGCTTGATGGTAGGAAAAAGGTAAGGAAGAAGGCGACAGGGTTGCAGCTCAGCCCCGGTCTCTCCACCACTGGCTGATATAATCTATTCCAAATGCGAGAAGCTAATTAGAAATAGCAACATCATTTGGCATTCACTGGTGACAAGATGAGGGGAACCAGCTCTACCGTAAATCAGGAAAGTCATTACCCGTAGCGAAGTGAAGCAAATTAACGGGCCTGTCATCTCTGTCGCAGAAGCCTCATAGCATCTTGCTTAAGTGCTGCACTTTCAACCACTTTAGAGACTGACACTTATTAGATGCCAAGTGTCCTCTGATACCCACCTGTGCAGATATAGCCTGGGGGTTTTAGTGCTTTCTGGTAGTTTAAAACAGGCAAACAAGTGCTTATATGATGTTTTTGTTTGTTAGTTTGTTTTATGGGCGGCAGTTAGAGTACTTAGCGGTTAGCACCGTCGCCTTGAACGTCCAGGGTTCGATTCCCGTCTGTATGCATGTAGTTTGCATGTTCTTCCTGTGCTTGGTGGTTTCCTCTACCTTTCAGTTCAAGCCAGAAACTTTAAATGCCAAGGTTACTCCTACCTTCTCTCACAACCAGCCTGCCGTCATGCTTTATCTTCAACTGCTTCAAATAATTTTTTTAGTATCAACCATACCCCACTACTACAACCACCAGCAGCAATCCTTTATCAGTCACAACATCTTCTTTGGACTGTCACAGTCCAAAAGCTTTTGATCTACTCTTCTTTCTGTCCACTGCTCACTTCCTCTCTGCATCTCAGCACAGCCGGCCACTGCTGGTGCTTTGGCAGCAAAGACATGCTGTTAGCAATGCTTCCCAGCCTTTACTGAGCTTCACGCTTCGTCATTTACGGCACAGTGGGAAGCCTTTCCTGCAGTCTGAGCCAGATATTCAGCAGACATCTACTCTGGGAATCTATGAGTTTCATTAAACTCTAAGGGTTTGATTTTGGCTGCTAGTTTATTTATATTTTAGAAAGAAATAACCACCTAAATTGCTTGGAAAATCCCATCATCTCATTAAGCCTTGGCATTTCTATTTTTATGTTTTTCAAATGTTTCCAAGGGTTTAGTTTCTGCCACATTCACTTTGTGTTTAAATCCAGATCATGATACATACGTATATACTGTAGTATAGATATTTTAGATAACGTAATTCCATTACACCTCTAGTGGACACATTTGGTCTCATCGATACAGGTACTGCCAACTTTTTCGAGATAATGTACTGTAATGGACATGGAAAAGACTTAACCATTCCATTTTAATTGGAATGCAAGAACAAAAATATAAAAACATTGGCTCTGTTAGAAGGGAACGGATTTTCTGAGCTCTTTTCATGTATGTCTGGTAACTTTCCAGCTGTGAATTTTTCAAATCGGAATTATGCTTTGTGCCTCGTGCTTATATTTCAGCATGAGAGGTTTGGGAATAAGCCCTGGAAGTACTCAGTGCTGCTTAAAGCCATCCTGGGTTCCATGTTGCTTCCCTTTCACACGCATCTCTCGACACGGATGTAGGTGAAAATTACACCAAACTCAATCGGGAGCTGAGCTCTCGCTGTCTTCTTTCTCGCTTCTGTCATCATAATACTCAGCCACCTCTGAAGAGCGGCTTCACTTTTTCACTCAATTAAGGTCATAATAAGTATAATGCATTCATTCCAGCACTAAAAATAACTATAACCTTTATGTACGACTGTGCATTTTTATATCAGGTCATATTTTTAATTGTATAGCCATACAGGTTTTTTTATGTCTATTGTGTAAATGTGTATTTTTAGTAATGTCAGCAGTATACAGTACACCGACCAGTCATAACATTAACACCACAAAACTTTAATGCATTAACAATGTTTATCACAGAATCATGGGCACCCAAGGTTCACCCATTCCTGTGGGGGACCAAAGACAAGGCTGTCTGGTCTGATAGCAAGGAAAAGGCAATGCAGCAGAAAAAAATTAAATGACGGTCAATACAGAAAGGCACAGCATCGAAGGCATAAAAGAGCCCAGAACCATCAACCCAACCTCCAAAATCCCCAAATCATAATCGGATCCGCTGCCAATGTCCTGGTCTCAACCACCACCCCATACAGCATACCTACTCATGCCTCAAAGAGCTGCCCAGGTGGCACAACAGGACCCTACAACAATACTTGGCATAATTCTTTCTTTTAGGTGTTGTAATGTCATACCCCTTCACATGCAAGGGGATCTATCTAATAGAAGGTGTACATCTTCAGGTAATGTAACGCAGATGGAAATGACATTTGTTTTCACATTTACAACAACAAATTATATTTAAAACATTTATTTAGTCCAATTAAAAAAAACACCTTTTTTGGTTTTCATCTTCATGGTGAAAAAGTTAATGCAGACCCCGCTTCACACATGTACATCATACATTATACTTTTCACCTTCATCATGCTCAATAATTAAGCTTTATGCTATGGGCAATAACTAAATAGAAAGACAAGTTTGCAGTGCAGCAAATAAATGAATATACCAGATAAATAATTGGAATTGAGCCTAAGAGCCTATAAGTGCATGAAACAAGTGAGTCCATTGCTGAAAGAACAACTGCACCATGGTTTTATATTCCCTCATGAGTTATGACTAAATCCTGTACTGACTCTTTTATCTACTCTCCTCTACCACATTCCCATCCAAGAGATTTAATCTTGACTCACATATTTTACAAAAAATAATAATAAAACTTTACAATAGCTGAGAGCACTCTGATTATTTGTTTTCAGCCTTTCCAAAGTGCGGCTTTTTATCAGATACAGAACTTCCTCTTGTGATTGAACACTTGAAAAGCAACCTTTTGCTTTGTCCAACTTTTTTTTTTTTTTAAGTAATTTTGCTGCATTGTGTTGGTTAGTGTATGTATGTCGTGGCTGAACTGTGAATTTTCATGGTAGGAGACAAATGTGGAAAGCAACAGGCCACAGTGTGAGAGAAATACAATCTGATATTGAAATAAAAATTGAAAACTAGCAGAAGTACCCGTCGTTGACAGGAAAAGAGTTTAGTTAAAAGTTTAAAACTAAAAATATGCTGATCAGCGTTAATGTAATCAGATATTATTATTATTCCATGTACATGTCTGTTTGCATTGAAAAATAGATCTGATGAAATACGTTTTGTCTTAAAATGACTCCAGCACTTTAAAATTCACTTAAGCACTGTTATTTCAGCAGTGAAAACTAATCCCAGTAAAAAAATATTGTAGCGGTTTTCATCCTCAAGTCTAGGATGTTGGAGAGACGAGTGAGCTTGCTTGCTGCCCAATGCAATGTCTGGGAGTATTTTATTCCAAGCAGCACTGTATAGCATGAGCAGCACATTCACTGTTATAGCACACACAGAGAAAGCACACACGCACACACATACATTCACACACAAACATGGCCGAAGCCATCAACCCAAACCCCTTTTCCAAACAGGGTGAACACACAGAGAACCCCCGCAAGGCATGACGGTCGTCAGGCGCCGCCCCGCCCACGCCACAATATTTTAAAATTTAGATTTCCTAATTAATATCTATTGGTGAAGGTGTTTGTTTACATTGAGGAAGTAGCTTATTAGAAGCTTTTTTCAAAGTATTTTCAATATAACTGCTCCTGACTTCATATCGTATCGAAATTTTCAGTTCATTTACTGAATGGTGCAGGTTTAACTTCAGGTAAATACCAAAGTCCTGCTGAGATTTTGTTAAATCTCAGCAGGACTCTGTCCAGCTGGTTTTGCATAATGCTGTTAAAAAATCTTGCTGGACAGACATACTGTACAGACAGGCAGACAGACATACATACTGTACATACAGTACAGACAAAACATTTCTTTTATTTATATAGATGTGTTCGAACCCATCTATAAGGTCAGACTTAAGAAATTTATTAAACCCTCCATTGTGGGATTTCACAGTAATGCTAATTAGTTGATCACATCAGAACCTGTAGCATGTTGATTATTAAATATTAACTCCGATAGTACAAGTAGGGGTAAAATCAACTTCAAAACCTTAGTTCGGCCAGACATTAGATTCACAAGATGCTACAAAGCAAATGAGTATACTCTGCTCAACCTCATTCTTCACATACAGTAGTTAGAAACCTTATAATACTGAGATCATGGAAATGTTGGTGCAGTACAAATGACTTTATAATAAATTACAAAAGACGATTTTTGGAGTCATAACCATAGCAGGTGGGATGCAGATATTGCTTTAGTTTTTTAGGAAGATAGATCATTTCCCTTTACTGTTACGTGGGTCTGTGGGTTTCCCAGAATTTGAAGGATTGCTGAAGACTTGCGTCATTATTATGCATTTCACTGACGATCCTGTCTAAGCAAGCTATCTACAGTATGTATTTATTGATGTTCTTTTGCTGTGCAACTTCACAAAAAAGCACTTGATTAGATTTGTGTGTATTGATTACAAACTTGTGGCATGTCCTTATACAGCATATATTCCTGGTCGATTAGCATTTTGTGTGTTTTATTCATACAGTCCAATGAACAAAAAACGACATTGCACACAAATGTGGTTTTGTATGGTTTTGGAATAAAAGACATCAGGTAAGACCTACTCTTCATTGATTGCCCAATAGCCCATGACACTTAAGTCTACAGAGTTAGTAGCCCTTCCCTTTAATTCATGCATTTTAAATCAGCCATTTCCAAAGACACGGTCTGAATATTTATAATAGAAATATGTGGGACAGATGTTGTTCCGAGGCAATTAAGCTGTTGTTGTCATGCAAGCAGTTCCCCAATATAAGGTGCTTAACCACCCCTTGAGAGTTTGTGTAGTCATAATTTAATACCCCCATCCTTCGGTATATAAATCATGCATGTGTAAACTATATGTTTAATCCCTACAAGGAGTCCTAAATGTTTTAGGCCATTCAGCTGCTTTCAGCCTGGAGGAGTGGAACGGAAAAGCCCGGCTATGTCAGAAGTGAAGAAAAGCGAAATCCCATTTCACACAGAGCTTAAAGAGGAAGTGAGACAGGCTGCCCATGTGAAACCTACCATTTTCATCTTTAGCCCACTTCAGGCGTGGGTAACAGAGCAAGATCATTTTGGCATCACAGTATGAAAGGCCTTTGGTCCTAAATTGGCTCTCTCATTCAGAAGGCAAAGATTGGTTCCTTGTGACATTTTTTTCTAGAACGGATTTTAGACTAGCCGATAATGTTTCCCGCGGACCCGGAAGCTCCACTTTAGTGAAGTGGCTGTTGTTTTATCTGTACACAGCATTGCAGGGAGCATCTTTATAATTCTAGCAGATGACGCCTGCATAATTGCATGGTCCTGTCGCTCTCTTTTTCATCTCACTGACCTCTCTGTGTCTGAGCATGCTGCTCCCTGGTGGGTATTTTAACAGAATAGCATGTCCTCTGACCACAGAGGTCGGACAGAAGCTACCCCTGGGACAACAGGACTTTTCAGCTGGCGTAATTGTGCCTGCAAGGAACAATACGACCAGACAAAACAGAGCATTGTAAAAAGGAAATTGCCCAGGCTTGAAAATAACATGCTAATGTTATACCTAAATTAAACAACTAGTGGATGGGACCTCGGGTGAGGTCACAGCATTCAAAGCCAACTGGCTTGGTCTGACGGCATTAGTGCAGCAGGACAAGGGCACAAACTCTGCCACCTCCACTGTGTGGCAATGAATCACATCTCGCCATAGTGAGGGATAGCCATGCTTTCAGTTCTAATAGTACTGGGGGGGAAAATCACATCTTAATAATTCTTAAATCATATCAATTTCCATGTGTAGGACTTTAATTACATATTATCCAGTATATTACAAAGAAAGAAATTAACCAGCCCTGCTCCATATGCAGTTAACAGCAGCCTTGGCATGGAAGTCTCTAGAGAGAAATCTGACTATATCACAGCTTTGAGTGGTGAGAGACAGTCGTGATTCTTGTCAGACTGAAAATAACAAAGGCAGCCCTGAGAACAAAACCATACACAATGTGGATCAACATCTCTTAGTGATTCAGATGGTACCGAGGCCAGAGTAGAGCATGCTCATTTACCTTCTAGATCATTATCAGCCTGGGAAAAATAGTGGACAAAGAATGGACATAGTGTCCTCTGTCAAAGAATAGCACACCACAGAGCAATGGACATGAGCTTCCATGCTGCATACACTAAGTTCCAAAATGAACTATTTAAACTGAGCATCTGTTTCATCCAGTCATGGAGATCCTAGCCTAAGTACGACTAGGAATCTGGTGTCAGAGCATAGGGTCAGCCGGGATACAGGACCTCTGGAGCAGATAGGGTTAAGGGCCTTGCTGAAGGGCTCAACAGTGGCAACTTGCTGATGGTGGGGCTTGAACCCTGACCCTCCAATCAGCAGACCACGTCCTTAACCATTTGAGCCACCACTGCTCATAAAGGCAGCATGGGATTGTTGAGACAGAAAACTAAAGCCTATGAACAGCAAGGGAAATCTCAGGCCTCTGCTGCAGAAAAGAGTGTGTGAACAGAGTCTCCATGCTTGCTGTCACAGTGAGCTCAAGATCCCAGCGAAAGAGGAATTATTCATGATGGAGGAGGATAGACACATGCACATCAGCACATTTGAAGCCCTGTGTAAAAAACAGCGGTAGGGCACGCAATTAGTTATGTATTGAAAGAGAGATAGAGCGAGAGAGTGAGTGAGAGGTGGGGATGTTTTGGCTGACCCACTTAAGCAACACAGCGAGGCGGAAAAACGCAACTTCAGCTGAAACAAATAGCACCTTCAAGCTTGGCAGGCTTTCGCTGAAATATGGATGGGCAGATTTACACTATGAAAGAGGGCAGGATCATTTGCCAGCACGTACTGTACTCAAACTCCTTAATTATCAAACAAACAAAGACACGTACTGTACATTCTCATGTTGATTGCTGAGAGCTTCTACAGTATGTGCCTTCCCGACTGCCATTTTGGAGCAGAGCGGTTGTTCTCTCAGCACACTGCTTTCCCTCAGTGCTGCCAAGGCCTTAATGAAGATTAGGAAGTGTTTTCTCGAGCACCTCCTTCAGCTTTCTGTCTGCATCACTTCAGGTAATCAGTTCAGATTAGACTCAGCATAGCTCCAGGTGGATGGACTGATTGGGACTACAGGTCAACCTCTTTGGGCTTGTGGTTTGGCAAATGTTAATGGATGTTTGTTGTGCCACTAAACCATCTTAGATACTGCTCTCTGATACTGTAGATGGGAAGTCTAGTAAAATGGATGATTGTTTTAACGGCAGATAATAATGCATCGTTTTCAGTAAATGATTTCTTGAGATCATGGTTTCAAAGCTAAGCGGGTGGGAAAAAAAAGAAGAGGGAGCAGCTACTGTACACTTTTACCTTCTTCAAGAAAAGCAGTCTGTATTAAAATGCAAATTAGAAATACCCAAGTCGTACTCCAGCTGAACTCCTGACTCATGTACACTACAGAATTTTTTAATTAGTATAGAAGACTCCTATAGAACTACAGAATTTTTCCTTGAATGATTCTGATTTTATCATTTGGATTTATTTAACATTTACAGATGGAGTCTCTGTTGGTGGTATTTAGTTTCCGTCATAGGAGAGTTGTCAAGAAATTGATTTTCTTGGTTTTGTAGCCTTTGTAACATTATAGCCAAGTGTAACAGGAAACAAATTGTTTTCTGACTATTGCACATCATTTTAACTCGTTAAATGCTAATTATTAAGATAAAACATCTTATTGTTGGAAAAGTATGCCGTCTTACTGTACTGTATGTGATGCGACACGAAGCAGAGTTATGGTTACCTTGAATCATATTAAGATTACCTTGAATCATATACAGTATTTCTGCTTCATGTCGCATCACATAACACCACCCTGTCACTGATTATTTCCTTTATATAACACTTCATTTATTCCTTACATAACACTTGCCTGTTCCATAGATTTCTCTTTCAGATATATTTAGGCCCTTCTTTCTTCATAGAAGACCATAAAACCGCTACACTTACAGTTTCGATGACGATGTTTAAGCGTCCGCTGAATTAAACGTTTATTTCTGTTTCATGTTATTTTGTATTTGATTCTCAATTCTCTACATTTAAAAAAAAAAAAAGAAATTATTCAGTTCATTGTTTATATTTTCAGATCTCTATACCTAACTCTGTATTCTAAGTATTCTAACACAATGGCGAAATTTCGTATTGCGAAACGCAATTTCCCATAGGAAATAATGTTAAAGCAGATAATCTGTTCCAGCCACTCCAAATTATTACCAAGGTTATCCATTTCCAAAACTATGATCATATTTCTGCATATAAAAACATTCATTCATTTTCTATACCGCTTAATCCTGTGTTCAGGGTCACGGGGGACCTGGAGCCTATCCCAAGAGACTTCGGGCACTAGGCGGGGTACACCCTGGACAGGGTGCCAATCCATTGCAGGGCACACACACATACACACACTCACACACCCAATCACACACTACGGGCAATTTAGGAACACCAATTAACCTAACCTGCATATCTTTGGACTGTGGGAGGAAACCGGAGTACCCGGAGGAAACCCACCAAGCACGGGGAGGACATGCAAACTCCATGCACACAGAGACGGGAATCGAGCCTGGCCGGGGAATCGAACCCAGACCCTGGAGGTGCAAGGCGACAGTGATAACCATATAAAAACAATCAACACATTTAGAAAAGACATTAAGTAAATATAAAAAAATAGACATTAAACGCCACTTAACTTTTATTTATGATTCCTCTCGGCAGTTTAAAAACAAAACGGAAAGTAGCTCAGTTTTCTTCTTGCTACCGTCTTGCTAACATTCCTGGAACCCATGACGCAAACTAAATCTTGCACAAAAATACATTATGTAAACTCGCTTTTGTTTGGCTTTCCAATGATGCAAAACAATTTTGCAGAGCTCCTGGATGTACATGCAACTTAGCCGGCGTTCAGTTTGGTTCGGTTCGGTCGAGCGTATGCCGAACATGCTTCATATGATAAGGCAAAATTTTAGTTCTTAGGGCGAAAATTCATAAATTAGGCGTTCATATGTCGTGATGCCACTTTTGTTGTACCAAACTGATCAAACATATTTAACCCCAGCATCAGCCTAACAAGGGGTAAAAAAAAAAATCTAATTACAGCACCCAAAACTCAATTTTTAACTTGAGAACGGCATTTATAAGCTGCGTGTGCTCATGAGCTATTTTTGCTTATACTGCCTTTATGAATAAACAGAAATGTATTATTAATTCAGTTTACAGATTCAGGATTTATTCCTGCTGTAATAGCTGTCAATTTCCCGGCATATTACTCCATATTATATGTCTAAAAATATAAACTATACAATACCAGCATACACCCTTATAAACCAACAAAAGCATGAAATAAAAAGCAGGAACTTTTTTTTAATAGAAGCAGTGTAGTAAGATACTTTCTTGCTTTAGCAGGATTTATTCAGCTATCTATCAATCTTTCTCTCTCCATCTCTCTCTCTCTCTGTCTCTCTTCCTATTCTTTGTTCTGTATCCTCTTTCTCAGCCTCTTCAGTTTCCTGCATGGTTGTCAGTGGTAATTACTGCGACTTTCAGGGTTATCTGCCAGAGAGCCTTGTCGAACCACTGGAACATTATTGAGCTGACATCTCTAGAACTCTTTAGAGGGGATTTGAATTGTAGGTTTGTGATTGTAATGCCTCTTCTTCCATGTCCCTCTGGTCTATATGCATAGCCTGCCATTATTTTTCATTTAAAGAAGGGCTTTTCCCCCCTATTTGAATACTGAATCGTGTCTGTGGATAAGTCAATCAATTCACATTCACCAGGGTAATAAGGAGCTTTTTCTTTTTTTTAGATCAATCTTAGCTTTCATCACTAATACCAGTTGTGTCAGGAAGGGCATCCGGTAAAAAGCATGTGCAAGTTGTCTGTCTGTCTGTCTATCTATAGTATCTATCCAGACATAGTATACAATGTCAAAATATCACCCTCCGAATGATTTCCAAGTGCCACACAAAATCAGAACTGAACAATGAGAAGCATAATATATTGCTTCTCGAAAAAATTCGGTCAAATGTATATTTTCCACAGAAAAAAAAACATTTCTTGTCTGAAGAGCAGGTATAATGTGCTGACAAATGTCAAAAATTTTTCATTCTTGATAAATGTGTCTCTAAAGCCAGTCAGCTTTGTTTTTTTCCTTCTTGCTTTTTCTGAACACATTCTCCCCGTTTTATGCACAAAGCTCATAATGCACAGACTGCGAGAAATCAAATTCAGGAAGGGAATCTATCAAATAATGAATCACAATGTATGAAGAATGGAGTGATTACTTAAGTTTATGAAGACAGTTCAAAAGTGCTTTTAGGGAGATCTTGCAGAGGGTTTCTTTTCCCCACATACAGTAGTCAGAGGAGCTTGTTCAATTCAAATGTGAGCTACCATCTTCTTAATGAAAGGCTGCGAGGTTGGTGTTTTTGGGGTGTTTTTTCTTTTTCTTTTTCTTTTTTTGCAGCACCTGTGCTGGTGGGATGAATAGAGAATTGAGTTAGAAGCTGTGACACTGCAGAGGATTGAGGAAAGGGAAAGGGTGTGCTTATGAGCTTATAAAGGAGCCCTGGTGGGTACAAACTGATATGTGTATCAAAGCTTTACCGGTGGAATTAGGTCAGTCAAAAAACTTGAGGCTAAACAATGTAAAGATACAAGCTATTGTTCCAGGGCATGAGAATCTAGACTGCAGGAATGCCCACTGTGCTCCTGTTTATTCGGCATATGTTCACGCTGAGCCTGGTTCCTCATAAGATCCTGCTAATTGCTTATCATTATGTTTGATCTAAGACTGATTTTGTCTTCTTTTTTTCAATTCTCAGCAGAAGTTTGATGCTGAAGTACAAATTAATTGCGAATGTTATCATCGGCTAACGAGACATGACGTCTTCGGTTGAACTCGTGGGAGGTGTGTGAAGTTTGCACAGACAGCTGTTGTTCCTTGCAGGGCTTCACCGCAAACAGACATACAGAACTGACAGGCTTCTGGTGAAAGAGAGGGGGGAGATATTTGAACATATGTAACATGAAGACTTGTCAGCTGAAAAGGAAAGAACAATGAGACAGCTCTATATTTGCTTCAGAACGACCTAGGGGTATAAGACTGGTGCAGATGTGGTTCCATTTACAGCTGTAATAAATATCCGCTCAATTAAGTTAAACATATAAAACCAGTTTTAGGATACATTGTTACCTCCTTGGCCGTACAGTGGCTTAGTGGTTAGTACTGTCGCCTTGCACCTCTAGGGACCGGGTTCGATTCCTTCAGTGGAATGTTCTTGGGGTGTTCCTCCGGGTACTCCGGTTTCCTCCTGCAGTCCAATATGTGTGTGCCCTGTGTTGGATTGGACGATGGACCTCACCTCTTGCCCTAAGTCTCCTGGGATGGGCTCCGCCCCATCCCGCCCCCCCCCCCCCCCCCCACGTGACCCTGTATACAGGATAAAGCCGTTTAGAAAGAGTGAGTGTTACTGCTTTATTAGACCAACCTTGATTAATTCTTTTATAAGATTGTAGAAGGTGTTGATTAATCTTTTACAGCACCAACACTGACAGTTCAATCACATGATTGCATTTGTTCTAACACATTATTGTTTCTGTAGTAATGGCTCAATCACAGAAACCTATCTAGTGTTAGTAAGATAATAGATGTGGTACTATTGAAAAGTAATCAGCTTTGTTGTAATAACAGCATCACCCCAGCACAGTCTTTATCATTTTCTCTCCAATATATATTATAGGATCTTTCTATACAGTACAAGCTTTTCTCCTATATGATAGGACTGAAGGTCAATAGCTCAGCTAACCGACAAAATCAATTCCTTACTTACCCGTCCAATACAGTTGGGGAAACCTGAAACTAAAAAATCATCATCTGGGCCATTTTCTGATCTAAAACCTCCCGCTGTTTCTCGTTTTTGCCTCGCTGTTATTTTCTACTTTCTATAAGAACTGCCCGTATCTTGGTTTACAACATGCATTTAAAATTTTTGATGTCACCCTAGAGGTGAAAACTAACATACTGAGTCTTAAGACATATTCCAATGATGTAGGAAGTGGTTTATCCAAAGTGCTTTATCCTGAGAAATGTAGGAGGTTAATATACGATGGCGTCCAGGGAATTCTGAGAAGGAGTCAATATTATGTTGCTTGCATTCAGAAACACGAGAGTCACTGTAATGAATCCTAAACAGCTCGAACTCCTTGGGATTTTTTACACTCCATTTTCTGTTAGATAAATAAAAAAAAGTCACTTTTTTGAAGCTGGTATTGAGAATGCATTTTTTTTCCCGGTATGTTTCCTTTTTAAGCCGAATTATATTCAGTGTAGCAACTGGTTATTTTCTTGTGTTTCTGCACGCAGCTCAGGGGCAGATGCATGTTATTTGCATTTGTTGACAAAGGATATGAAGCATGGCACTGAATGAACTTTGTTCTGAATCATTCCTCTGCCATAAATCCAGCCAATGCAGAGTCCACTAACAAGCAAAATGCGCATCAGCCTGGGAAAACTTTTCATACTGTATGATCAGATCTTAACATTTCTTTTCTATTATGTTATATAGTTTTGAAAATGCAGACACTGCTGAATTGAAATACAGTTCTCTTATGCATGGTGCAAACACAAGCAAAGCTCTAGCGTTTTAAAGGTGGTTAAGCATAGAGACACCCTGACTATACATGTACAGTATAACCCAGGTTACTCATGGAAAGAAAACTACTAGATTACTGACAAACTACAGTACAGTGGGAAATGAGTTGTTATTGATTTTCAGCATCATCCACATTGGTGTTTGTCACATCACCTGAAGTTTAAGTCACTTAGGTCAGCACTGTCCCCTTGCACCTCCGGAGTCCAGGTTTGATTCCTACCTCTGGTCTGACCGCATGGAGTTTGCATGGTCTCGCCATGCATGGTGGGTTCCCTCTAGGTTCTCCAGTTTCCTCCCACAGTCCAAAAACATGCAGATTAGGCTAATTGGTGTTCCTAAATCAGAGGTGTCAAGTAACGAAGTACAAATACTTCGTTACCTTACTTAAGTAGAACTTTTGGGTACCTATACTTTACTGGAGTAATTATTTTTTAGCCGACTTTTTACTTCTACTCCTTACATTTTTAAGCAATTATCTGTACTTTCTACTCCTTACTTTTTAAAAACAGCCTCGTTATTCTATTTTTATGATCAGAACGCGCACAACGCCCCCCCCCCGTCACATGATCAGAACACGCACAACGCCCCCCCCCGTCACATGATCAGAACGCGCACAATGCCCCCCCCTCGTCACATGATCAGAACGCGCACAACGCCCCCCCCCCTCGTCACATGATCAAAACGCGCACAACGCCGTCCCCCCCCCCCCCCCCCCTCGCATGATCAGAAAGCGAGACCTTAATGCTTTTTTTCCCACTCACGGTACTTTTACTTTTATACTTTAAGTAGTTTTGAAACCAGTACTTTTAAACTTTTACTTAAGTAAAAAGCTTGGGTTGATACTTCAACTTCTAAAGAAGTATTTTTGAACCCTAGTATCTATACTTCTACTCAAGTAATGAATGTGAATACTTTTGACACCACTGTCCTAAATTGCCCGTAGTGTGTGAATGAGTGTGAGTGTCTGCATGTGTGTGTGTGTGTCCTGTGTTAGACTGACATCATGTCCAGGGTTTACCCCGACTATTCATCGAATTGATCAAAGTGTAACAGGTATGGAAAACACAGTTCGCTAGATTGGGATTAGACAGAGAGGCAAAGTATTCATGGTGAAAGTCTTGTTTCTTAAGCTAAATATAAAGTACTATGCAAAATTTGTGATCCCTCTTCTCATTTTTATGATAAAATTAAATTAAGAAAATGAAGTGAAGAATTGATTAATATATTAAATTGAAGGTAAATTTTAGATTAATTTAAAGAAATGGGAACAAATGTTTTACTGTAAAAAGCTGCAACGTGCTTAAAGATAGCATTTTTTGTTTGTTTGTTTGTTTACTGTATGTAAAAAACTTCCGCAGCAGCATCATTTCCCCCCTCGGCTGTTCCAATCACTCATTTATTCAGCATTTAGTATACTAATCACCGGCCTGATCATCTGCACCTGTTTCTCACTGGTTCATGCCTTAACATGATGCTGTTATAATGCCTGATTCATTCATCGGCTACTGTGTGGCTTAACAAAAAGAAAAATTCCTCTGGATCTGGTCAGGTACAGGGACTGGACCTGCAAATGAGAGCCAAAAACGTGTTAAAAGTAAAAGCAAAAAAGTCCTTCAGGAAGCCTGGAGCACAAGATTAAAAATATAAGAAAGTCTGTCTCTTTGGAAGCAAAATATGAAGAAACTTTTGCACAATACTGTACAGTATATTATTATCAGAGGTTTCCAAAGTTCGTCTGGAGCAACATCCAGTGGTAGTAGATTCATTAGGCCCCAAAACAAATGTTTAATCTGTGGCAAAACTACACGCCTGACTCGCTCACAGCGGGGAAAAGCGAATTATGGATGGTAACGCAATCCATATTCTAAAAAGCCTCCTGATATATGGATAACCTGAGCCATTTTTTCCCTTTATTGAGCACTTCTAGATAATGTATGCTCTTTAATCTGTACTATTTAACTTTGATGTAATGTAAAGCCCCCTGACTGTGTGTGAGGGCATGACCATGACTCGGGCAGTGATTATTCTCAGGGTGATGGGAACAGCAAGATAGGTTCTCACCGCACTCCTCTTTTATGTTGCTTTATAAGCGGCGGCCTTTGATGACCAACACTAGATGTGTGTCTGGGAAAATAACTGAGCCAGTATCCACACATGCTCCACTGGCCATGAGTCCAATATCCCCCAATGAGAGGCTGGCAGCACACAGTAAATAACCTCTGTGGTCACCAAATCCCCCAGTATCAGTCTATGTGCAGGCCTTATCTGATGGGTAAGTCTCACTGAAGCTCTAAAGACTCCGGCTTACACGGAAATCAACTAGGAAATTTTAGCTCATATTTCTTTACTTGATTACTATCTCTTATTTAAGCCTAATTTTTGGACCTGTAGCAAAAGGAGAAAGTAAATCAGCCTAACGAGGGGCTCCTTAGTGGAAAGGACATTCTCTAATGTATTACCAATACGCTTCATGGGTTATGTCCAGTGATAGAAAGTTTGAAAAGAAGTCCTTTATTTCAAGAGAGACGAAATAAAATCATTGTTAACAAAGTGGCGTGTATTTGATCATCGAGAGCGACCCTTCTCTCATCGCCTGTCTTGTAATAGGTGTGTTTTCTATAAACCAGTATTACCCAGCAGGGGGGGAAAAGCATTACCTCTGGCAAATTGCGCAAAAAGCTTTAGGAAAGTTACTGTGTGATTGGCACGCAAGCTGAGGGAATGTAGCAAGCCAGAAAAAGTAAACCGGTATACCTTATCTTACTCAAAGCTCAAGGTTTTTTTCCCCCTTGCCTCACTCGCAGCAAGCAAGTGAAGCAAGAAAATGGATTTTTTTTTTTTTTTGCCTGAGAGGTCTTTTCCTTTCCAAATAGGTTTATGTGGACGGTGTTTATTGTTTGCTCTTGGGCGAATTAAATACCATTTACAAATCCTTAACCTGTCAGCCAAGGCTTTACTACTTATACGATAGTCATGGCCTCGTCCTATTGACCGAGCCTACAGAATTTGCAAACAGGTAGCAAAAATGAGCAAATCATTATTATAATTTTTTTAACTTAGTCAATCACAGCTACAAACATACAGGGATGTGTTTTTTCTTTCCTCACACCAAAATGCAGTTTATGACGAGCTTCCCTAATTAGCCGATGAGCTGAATGAGATGCCAAACGGCAGTCTTTTTGTCTCCAGGGTTTGTGCCTGACAGCCTTGACTCAAATTACCTCATTTGTTTTTAATTATGTTATCTTTGTTGACTTGTCTTTCCTGTAAAGACAGTGGATTTCTGCATAACGTTAGAGATAAATCACACCGAGGTATGCTTTTACAGGAAAATAAATAATGACTACTGTGCAATGTGGGTGGCATTTTGATGCAAAGTCAAATGCATTCCCTTTTTTTTTCAATAACAACATTGCATTCTTTTGTAATGCAACATTTGTAAAATACGACTGTTGTATGATACGAGTTGAACTAGTATGAATCTAGGGGCATTTCAGAAATAAGAACGTTTGCTTCTGAGACATTGCCACTACTCATTAAAGCATTACTTATATATAAATCTTATAAACATGTCTTCGGACTTCCATTAGGTATTTTGCTAAATTGGAATTGTCCTATTATTGTCTCTCCAAAGTGCAAGCTTACATGAACAAAGTGCATTTCATTTCTTTAACATTGAAGATGTGGGAACGGAAGCACGCATTCTGGAAACTTCAAACTTTATCAGCTCAAAAATAACAGCCGAGGAGGTGCAAACTTTGAAAGAGCTCACTATTAAGAAACAATAAGTTCATTTATCAACCTCAAGGGCAAATGAAGTCTGAATAAATGCACTAAATGACTACATTGTTAGATGAGAATTGATGGAGATATTGATCGCTTTATAGCAGCCTTAATACCATATAAGATAAAGGCCAACTCCTGACATTTGCCAAATAAACAGACCCATCATTCAGTTTCATTTGTGAGGAAATCAATGCTTTTCCACCAGTGAAACTCTATAGGACAGGATTGCAGTGCTTAACTTTTGTTCTGCGCAGTGCCATTTCAGGTTAAGTCTCTCCGTTCGAGGGCAGACTGTCCTTGTCTGTTCTCCACAGTCTGCACTTCACCCTGCCTGTTATCTCTGAGGCATTCAGGTTTCAGGCCCATTGCACACTCCGTGCCCACGTGTTGCTAACAGGTGTCCGCTCCCTGGGGACCCTTACACGCCCCAGTGCTAGCAACAAGTTAGCTGTAGATTCTAGAAGCAGGTGCGCAACATTGTCTCCCACAGCCAGTCTCACCAGATCAGCTAATTACATTCCCCTCACCTATTCTGTTTAGCTCGTTTATACCACCACAGGCGCCAGGGAAGACAGGTGGTGTCAGAATCCGGCTCTCAGGTTCGATTCGATAATGCAGCCGAGCTCACATGTTTAACGGAGCGTAAAGTGCTTTACAGGAAATGTACGCAAAGTAGGCTACATCTAGACTCGGAAAGGTAAAAAGGAGGTGTATTATTTCACCTGCCAACTGGCAGCAAAACAATAGAGAAGAGTTTACATGAAACAAACCCAATTGTGTGGAATTCAGAAAACATGAAACTTAAAACACACAATGAAAAGCTGAACATGAAGGTGAATGACAGCAGAATGGATGATTTTTTTTTCTTTTTCATGGTGCTTCCTAGGCATCTGTGGGTTTCCATCCATTGTTCACTAAATATTGTTTTCCTATCCATGCAGGACTGGAAAATATTTGAGTACCTGTACTTATACTTTATTCTATTTATACTGGGGTGTAGTGAAATATTCACTTTATAATAACTTTATAACTTCTCAGAGTAAAAATTAGGCCAAATAATTTCACTTTCAATTTAATCACATTTTGATACATACTTTCCTTATAACATGTAATAATCCAAAACTTAACTGTCATGGAAATTTTGGGCTTGCAATAATTTTTAACGGGTCACTTTTTTTTTGAAAAACTGAGCAAATCTGAGAAAGAAGATGGTAGATTTACACAAGAAAGGAAAGGAGCCATTTCTAAACAACTACAGATTCCAGGATCAGTTCAAAGAATTTTATGTAATTACAAGTTATTGGAAGTTGGCATACCAGTTTGCCACTAACTAATTTGTTTGAGTATTTTGGTGTGTGACATAATAGGTCAACCGGGAATGCAATGCGTACAAGCTGAAAGGGGAGCATATTGCCACCTATTGTTGCTGAGTCAAACATACATTGGTTCCCCTGCTGTGCGTGTATAATGGGACAAGGACAGGAGTCCAATTATATGGTCGAGCTGCTGCATAACCACAGCTTGACTTTACTGCGCATGTCCATCACCTGGGACTGAAAGTCTGCCATGCTAATGAATCTACACCTTCAAGCTTGAGTAAAGTTTACAGTTGACCACATGAATAGGCCCTGCAAAGGAAAGTTTGGAGGTATGTTTGGAGAAATCATAAGCTGGAAATTAAGAGTTCCAACATGGCAATGGCCAGGTGCACACATTAAAGCTGTTTGTAGAATAGATTAAACCAGATTAAACATAATTGTGGACCGTACTTAAAAGTCATATCGTTGCCAGAAATTTAACAAATTTAACTAAACACTGCTAATTCTGCTGAGAAGAGTTCCAAATACCCAAACAGAATTCTGCCAGGAGCTTGTTGATTGGCTTCCAAAAGCATCTGAAGGTAAAACTTCCTATGGGACCAAACATTAACCAAACTATAGATGTGCAGTTTGTATATTTTAGTCCCTTTATGTATAAATTTGACCCTGTGTTGATTCCTGAAAACAAAAAACCTGTGTTGCAATTTCTTGGAGTTTTGTATAATGATTCTGGCCCAGAAAAAGCCCAGTTCAAAAAATTCCTCGTAACCAGTATGACATTCAATTCATGAAAGTATACAGTTGTCAGTTTGTTTTTTGCAAACTTGTATGCATGTCACATTATGGCTTGAGGTAATTTGAGAGAGTTCTTACTTTAACCTAGCAGCACAGACGTCTGAACATTGTGCTACACTGGGTGGGCCAGCCATCACTCTTGCTCTTTGTAGCCTGGCATTATTCCCCTGTCACTATTTCTCTGTCACATACATATGTGCCTCTACACCAGTGTGTCTCAGCCACTCAGCCCAAACCCTGTTCCATATTAGCGCTTGACTGCACAGGCAGCCCAGCAAAAGGTCAGAAACTAGGATAAAGTTTGATTAGAACATGATCATGGCTTTCATGAGCAACGGGGCTGTTAAGCTACAAGTCAGCAGAGGATGACATCCCCTTATTTGACATTGCAGGCTGTGGTTTGTTTGCTTCAGATGTAATATTTCATGAAAGAACATCCAAATCAAAGAATTGGATGCATCCAAAGCTTAAGTGCATCCAAAGTAAATCTTGACTTGGCTGATCAGTTTATCATTCAACCTGCCTTGTTTAACCGTTCATGAAATGCTTAATCAATTTCTCTTTCTTTCTTTCTTTCTGCACAGCTGGGACCACATATATATTTGGGAAAGGAGGCGCTCTCATCACATACACATGGGCACCAAATGAGCGGCCAAGCACGAGAGCGGACCGGCTGGCCGTTGGTTTTAGCACTCAGTTGAAAGATGCCATCCTGGTGCAGGTGGAAAGCACACAAGGCCTGGGAGACTTCCTCCAGCTACACATAGTGAGTACCAAAATTTAACCTTGTTCAAAGACTCTAGTCGACTTGAGTCATGGATTGGGCCACGATAAAATGAATGGCCAGTTACATGTAAACCGATAATTTTGGCTTATTGGGGGGAAAAGTAGAAAAATCTTAAGTAAAGGTAAAGTTACTCAAGTAACTTGAGTAAAGGTAAAGATTCCCAAGGGCAAATATTACTCAAGCAAACGGATAAGCCATCCATTTCCTAGTGTTCTTGAGTAAACGTGCAAAGTATTAAACTTTAAATGTACTTAAATATCAAATGTACTGGGGCTGCCTTATCTTACAGCAGACTCTCTGTCTACCAATTGTGAACATGCTGTTTTCATTACTGTCTGCAACCAGCTCCACTTCTGATTTCAAATACCTCATTTCTAATATTATTAGGTGTGTCTCGATGCAAAGGCAAGTCATGCAATTACTTATAATAGTCAGCAGGTGGCCTCACTTCAAATACAACTGTATTTATTTAATGTTCAGAGCATTGGTGGCTCAGTAGGTTTCTCATCTTCCATTCGAAAGTCCCGGGTTTAATTCCCACCCAATGCCAGTGCTCAATGCCCAATGTTTAATTCCCAAACTTCAGCCGCTGGATGAGAGCCAGTCCCACGCCCGGATAAAATGGAAGCGTTGCATCATGAAGGGTATCAGGAGTTTGAAAAAAAAAACCTTGATGGATGGCGACCCATCGATGTGCAGCCAAAAGACCAACAACAACTTGGTTTAGGTACCGCAACACTATGCAGGAATGTAGTAGAAGTACAGACATTGCCAGTACTTCTGTGCAGAGTAAACGTAAAAAGTATCCTCTAATAAAACTCCTCAAGTAAAGTACAGATAAAAATACAGGAAGTTTGTACTTAGGTACAGCAATGAAGTACATGCACTCTGTTACCTCCCACCTCTGATTGTCACTGGCATTAGTTTAAGTATGAAAGCTTAAAGCTGTGTATTTCTGCATGTGATTATAAGCTTTGGTTCATTTGTTCTGGCTTGGTTGATTTGTCACCTGGGAACTCGAGTCAAGTCGTGAGCATGCACTTCTATAGATGTTACTTGCAGTTTGGGAACCCTTGGGATATCTGAAATAAAAACTCAATGCAAATGAAGGAGGATAAAATCTTAACTTGAGTTATTCATTTCAGGCACTGTAAAAATCATGAAGCTTCATTGAGGCCATATTCTGATCTCAAGCTGTGCAAATACGCTTTGTCATTTGCCCCAGATAAGATGAAGCGATAGCACAGCTCATAGGAAAGATTAGAGGTGCCTGGTGAGAACATTCATCTCCATAGTGTAAAGAACATGAATATAGTAACAGTAAAATGTGATAACGGGTAAAATAGCATAGCATAGACCTGTGATCGTATCATAGTATGGTGGTGTATCATGTTGGAAAATGCCTCACTAACCCCCTTTTCCCCCCTTATGATTATATTTCAGGTGAGGTTAAAAAAGATGTGCATTATCTATAAGATGAGAAATGAATTCAGTCTAAGGCATAGACTTTCACATTTGAAGCCTCCTTAGCAGTCCAGGAATAAACAGTCTGACAGCAGCTGCTTGGCCATACACAGAGTGTCGTTTGTTTTCAGAGCCTCCCCCTCGCTTGTTGCCGTCTTTAAACTCAACAATGGTGGATTCTAGTGCTGAAAGGGTGGGTTTGTGTGAGCTCTGTCAGATGGCTGTTTTGATGGCTCATCTGCAAAATGTCTTTCTGTTAGATGCAGTCCAAGCCCCGGAGCTTATTCTCGCTCTACACAAGGGCATCGCTTAACATTGATTTTCACACCATCAAGCACCTGTCATTTGGCGTGTATAATGTATGAAGGTCTGTTGTAAATAAAAGCAAGTCTGTAAAGTTTATGGTAAGGCATAAAAACCGGGCTACAATATGGTTCGCCCCTGCTTTTACCATCAGCACAGATTTCACCTCAATACTTGTCCTTCATGCATAAGAATTTGCTCTGCTTTGCTTTGCTTCAGAAATTAAAAGCAAGGACACATTACTCATTTGGTCATAAGTACAGCAGTGACATGGGTTCAACGAGAACAAAACGCACACCCCCGGGGAAACACAATCTTTAAGGTGTTCTACCTCCTGCGCATTTGTTCATGTCCTGTCATAGCATACCTGCAGTGTCCATCCCTCTAGCGCTACCTGGTTCCAGGCTGATGATGCTCAGCTCCACATTCTCGCCCACAGAGTCTGAGACCTGCAGGAAGGCGTGGGCTGATGAATGAGGCGGTACCATCAGCAGACCAGCCGCTCTCACTGCCAGTAATGAGCAGCAGAGTGGTTTGGTATTCCAGGGTGGCTGTGTATCGATCTTTACTGAGACTCTAGCCTCCATCATCTCACAGGCATTTTGGAATGAAGGTGCCGTGGGGGTTCGCCACCCCACTTGTCAGGAGGGGGGGGAGCTGATGGATTAATAGAGCTCTCTGATCTGTGTGGCTGAGTTTGTTCAGTATAAGCAAGTATTGGGTGAGAGGTGCTGCAGCTAAGCTGTGCTGAGCTGCAGGAGGGGTGTAGATCATAGATTCCCTACCCTGGTCCTGGGGTACCCCATTCTCAGCATTGTTTAATATTTTATGAAGACCTCTCATTTCATAGCTGATTGGTTGATTTAGGTCTGTTGGGTGCACTAAATAGAGGAACTTTAGAGTCAGTGTTGGGAACAGAGATGATGAATGCAATGAAATGAAGGTGTCTAGAACTTTTTGATTCAAAGCTTAGTCCTTCTGAGAATCTGTAGAACATGACTCTAGCCCAAAAACAGATTTATGAATGTGAAATTAAGTAGCTGAAATATCTTGCCCAGTGGATTTATCTCAATCTTACCATGGGTTTGATTAATAAGCCAATTGATCATCACCCATGCCCTGCTCTCAACAGTGACAGAGGTGATTGCTCCAGACAGCCATTTGTATTAGACCAATTCTTGGGCACCAGTATTAGATTGCCCATAGACTCCCATCTTTCAGGAGATTGTTGGATGTGTCGCCTTCGGACAAATGGACGATAAATATCCCGGGGGGTTTTAATAGATGGTTTTTCATCCTGGCTCTCAGTCAAAAGTCAGTTGTGATGAGCCAGATCTTCATACTGTAATATACGCAGTAGCCTTCTTCCATACTTGCACATCTTAGTATGGACTCCTGACCACAGAACAGCTACAAAAGTTACCATTTGCCTTGAAATATTGCTGCGCTTGGAGGTTCTACAATGCTGAACTCCCTCTTTCCTACCTCAGGCTGAGGGCATCCATCTCACATTTGACTTATTGTGGAGCACTTTAGGCTGAGGAACAGATGCAAAGGGTTGGGGGGGCCTCTCCTCAGGGGAAATCAGTCTTTTTAGCAGTGTGTATCCCCTGGACAGATGTGCCATGATTAAAAACGGAGGGAAAATCTGTCAAATGGTGGTGCCTTGCCTCATAATTAAAGGAGCACCTGTTCCTGAAACAGTGGGCTCCATCTTGAAAGCCCTGCACATTGACTCAGCAATTTTCTCAGTCTCTTTAGTAACTCTTATCTATACTTATAATGCAATGGCAATGTGATGACTCAACAAGTGAACAAATCTAATATGCGAAAGAATGAATAGTGTAAACCTTAGAAACTGTGTAGGCCAATTTACTGAAATGTTATGAAAGATTGTGTTTCAAATCAGAAAAATTTGCATGTCTTCTCTCTCCATATCTCTCTTTTAACAAGTTTAATATGCACAAATTTGCATGACTGTAGGGCAGGTATTACATTTTCCGAGCACCTGTTTTCCACCAAAGTCAGTGCAGATTCACTTCTTTAATGTGACAAAAACAAACAAGAGAACCGTAACTAGAAACTATGAACTCTAAACAGGAGCTAATCACTATTACATGAGAGCAAAGCAGACAGCTATCATGAACAAGACAAGAACAAACTGAAAACATGGTACTGAAATATACTGCTTATTCAAGCATAAGTAAGACTCCGGTGCAAGCATAATCAGGAAGTCAACTTGAAGACAAATATGTACTGACATGATATCAGAATCTGTAAGCTTTTATATTGAATAATATTCAGATTTCCCAAACCTTATTACCATGGTAACTCGTTAATATCGCTGGCTGATGGGGGGGGGGGACGGCACTTAGGGCATTAGGTGGGGTACACCTTGGACGAGGTGCCAATCCATCGTATAGCACTCACACACACTCACACGCTCATTTACACATTACGGGTAATTCGAGAACACTCATTAGCATAATGTCTGAATTGTGGGAGGAAACTCGAGAACCTGGAGGAAACCCACCAAGCATGGGGAGAACATGTAAACAAGGTGGCAGTCGAACTTGGAGGTGCAAGGCCACAGTGTTAACCACTAAGCCGCCATGCCGCCTTACTACATTAACACTGATCTATATTTGAAAATTACAGCCACCTCAGATGCCAACATCATTACACACTCTAATATCCACATTCTTATTATACAGTCTTGTTTGAGTTCTCCAAAATCCCTCCTTGCTGTAATTTGCCAATACAGGTAATGTGTATTTAGGCATATTTGATGTTTTATTAAATCATGGGCAGTGGAGCGCTGGTGATGTGTAGTTGGCTATCAAGTACAAGACGGCCAGGTACAATAATAATAATCTAATTACAGATCACCAACATAGTCCTGAGCAAAGGGTGATGCTCCAGCCAGATGGAAGACTTAGGGAGCAAAATTGTCTGTGTTCTCAGAAGGAGATGGGTGGCATATTTGCTCTTCAGTATCGAAATATCACGGGCATCTTTGAGGACACAGTGGCAGATACTGTAGCACTTTCCTCCAAGTATGTTCCACCACAAGCTGATATGGCATGACCAGCAGTTCATCTGGTTTCAAGATGCATGTGATACATTTTCCCCTTCCTGGTTAGAAGTGGTTGTTTAATGTCAAAGAGCTGCTAGATATAGTAGGTGGGAATGATTAAGGGAAAAAATCTGACAAAAGAAAGCACATGAAATCCCTCAGACGGTAAAATGGGATTCATAAAATGTTACACTTATGAGCTTTTATGCTGACTCCTTTAATTAATGAAGCTTCATTAATTGCATGTGTCATATAATTAGTAATTAATTATTATTGCAGTTTCAATTTGTACTTACATTGCAGAAGCTAATTAAATCAACCATACATTAGTTATAATTTGTGGGAATCTTATTTCAAGTCATCACTGATTCAACTAGAAAGCATTTGGATATGCATCTTCCAGCAGTGGTGTGTGACTACTGATTTACAGTAAGGTTAAAAGTGACATCACCTTAAAGAAGAAGAATATTCAATTATTGTCACATGTACTTTTTACAGCACAGCGAAATTTCTTCTTCGCATATCCCAATTAGGAAACTGGGGTCAGAGCGCAGGGTCAGCCAGCTTACAGCGCCCCTGGAGCAGATAGGGTTAAGGGCCTTGCTCAAGGGCTCAACAGTGGCAACTTGCCGATGCTGGGGTTCGAACCCCCGACCTTCCGATCAGTAACCCAGTAACCCACAGCCTTAACCGATTGAGCCACCACTGCCCTAAAGCATCATAAATACAACAACACAGTAGAAGTACCTTAATTTCTCGATCCTGCAACACTAACGCATTTGTCAAGGTAGAACGTTTTCTCAGACTTGATACAGTATGCTTCACATCTGAAAACCCTGGCCTCCCAGGAACTCCTTTGTGGAAATGACTTGTCGTCCAGGAGATGTGGCAATTACTTGCTAGCCGAGTGTTGTTTGTGAGAGGTTGTGCAAACAGATGTGTTTCTTCCCCAAGATTACAAGTTATGCATCAATTTAAACGATCAGGCATTCCATTTGCTGATTATTCATGTGAACAAGTGCACCTCGACCGGGATCATCATTCACATACTGTATGTACAGTACAGCATTCTTTAAAATGTTTGCACCATTTAAACGTTTTACTGGGGATAAGAGTCTCATCAATGTACTGTGCTTTTAGTCTTCTGTAAATACCAATCCATTTTATGACTTCATTCATGAGAATTTTATGGTCTTGGTTTGACTTGAACACCATTCTGTATTTAAAAAAATATATTAATTGGTATAAAAGCAAAACCTGGTGGCCATTAAGTATTAAATTTTAAATTGGCATAAAACTACCCTAGACTGTCTAGTCCTGATTCCTGACCCCTGGGACCGCCACTATAGTTTCCGTTTTTGAATACTAGGTGTATTAATAACTCAACACTCATGGCCTAACGTATAGAGACAAAATCTAAATTTAGAGTCAGCAGGATGTCTGCAGTACTCTGGTGTCACTCTCTCAATCCATGCCTGCTTGATTGCTTCCTGAAGATTATATAAAGAAGATTGTTTTCTACTGTGACTCCCATCTTCACCATTGTCCAAGAGGATTCTATTGGGTTTACAGTAGGTCTGGAGATGACCCATCTGTGGCTCGAAAGCTGAATACACATTGTCACATAGCCAGTTTCTCACAGAATTCGCCATGTGTCATCCATTTCCCTCTTGCTGAAAAATGGTGGCTCAGATGAATGTCAAGTTTTGTGCACAGAGGGAACTAATACATGGCATATGTTGCCTTACTACTTTTAGCCATCACTATGTATATTGGGACTCTAAACCTAAACTTGCCTCTATGAACAAGTCACCACTGGTCCCTATGTCTAGTATTGCCGAAATGATGTGCTTTAAGCTATGTTGTGGGATTTTTTTTTAATGTGTCATGATGAGATGCTACAGTATGTTGGTCTTTTCTGTGTAGTGCTTGTTTCCGTATGACAGCAAGAGAAATCAATTAGTTCATAAATTTTCTTTGATAATAATCTGCAGCTTTTAATGGTGAACCTAGAAGGAGGAACGAGCCTGAGAATAGTCTTTTTTTATTAGCATCTTCTTAAAAGCCTTCTTTTTATATTTTCTTCTTTTGGAATTTTTCTGTGTTTATTCTTTGGGTAAGTGCAGTAGATGGAGTGATACAGTACTTATCAGGCATTGTCTTTTTTTGTGCCTGAAGTATGGGTACTACAGACTACTACACTGGTAGAATCCATTTGCACATCTCTGGCTAAGTTTGTGTTGCCAGTGAAATAACCATTTTAACAATCCTATGAGGCATTTTAAACTGCTCTTACAAATCCTCTGCATTTGTCAGGTCATTTTTACCAAAACGTGTGCCGTGTTTTTATCAGCCGTGTGCTTGTTTGATGGTGCCGAGGGCTGCCTAAGATTTGTGAGCTCTTCGCCATTTATTCCATTATTATTTTGTAAACAAATCAAGATAATGTGTTTTTCTTTTAGGACGCAACATATACCACTTACACATCGATCTTTGCTTGAGATATAACTTCTCAGCCCTTATTGAGCTGCCTAATGCACATTTGATTACTGACCAGGATCCAACTTACTATCCAATGCTCTGTTATGAAGATAAAGGCAACTGATGTATTTATATATGTTTAATCACTCAATCCATTGCCAGTCTGTTTATACATTCCACAATACACTCCATGAGCACATTTGGAATGTTTGTATATCTGCTCATTCTCTAATCAGCCAGTCGTGCGGCAGCAATGAAATGGATAAAATCATGCAGATATGACCCAGCAGCTTAGGGTTACCATTAGAATGGGGGGGAAATGGGAGTATTTTGACTGAGGATGATTGCCCATGCCAGATGGGCTGGTTTGAGTTACTATAACTGCTGATCTCTCTGGAATTTTCACACACAATAGTCTCGGGAGTTTATTTTAAAACATCCAATGGGCAGCAAATGTGTGAATGGTGTTAAGACAGTTGAGGTTAGTGGCGATGATGAAATTGTATGGGGAATGTTTTTGTGGCACACCTTGGGGCTGATAATACCGATCAATCATCTCTTACCTGCCACAGATTATCTGAGCATTGTTGCTGATGATGTGCATCCCTTCATTGCCACAATTTACTTCCTCATCTACTGGATTGATATAAACAGCATGGGATTGCACCATGTCACAATGAAAACTGATTTCATGAACGTGACAATGAGTTTCAGTGTTTTCCAGGGGTCTTCCCCATGACTGGAGCTGAGTCTTCAGTAGTGAACATCATCTTTGAGTCACACCATGAAAATTCATTTGAAAAATCTGCATCAATTGCATGATGCTGTCAAGTCAACATGGGCCACAATCTCAATTAAATGTTTCCAACATCTTGTGGAATCTATGACACACAATGGAGGTTGTTTTAAGAGCAAAGGAAACAGTATGCATTGGACACTTTAAACATTAATACTGTAGATTAAATGCACATGGCTCAACAAAATACTGTGTGATACTGTGTTGACGTTACAGTAGCTTGGCATAAACTAAAAGTTAGACTACTTTATTAAAGATATATTGCAGCTACATCAATGCTAAAATAAGAAATCTGGTAAGATACCAGCTGTCCACCCGGTTTATTAAATGTGGCCATGTCATCCCCTCAGCTGACTTTAACATCGCCTGGACTAGCAACGGCACTTACAGGTACTCGCCAGAATACTGTACTAATGGCCTGCCCAGGTTTTTTTTTTCAGGTCAGTGAAAGAGAAAGTGAACTAACCAAGTAACGAACCATTAGGAAATTTTTGGTTGTCAAAATTGTATGGCAACGTAAATTTGGCAGCATTATGGACGTTTGGACACCATTGTTGGACTATTGTTTAGTACCTGGCACTGGGATCATTGGGATGATCCAAATAAAGTGTTGAAAATACCAACTCAAATCAGTGTTTATTAAGAGCATTTATGTTTATCTGTCAACCCTTGGCAAATTCAACCCCTGCCAAATTCACCCTTTGGTACCACATTCCTGTAGATACATTCTTAGACACCTCAATATTTCTGCTGCATTCTTTTTTCAATCAAGTTGATGCCCTGACCATGATGTGAACCCTGGTCCCAATGAAAATAACTTTTTACCAATGCTCAACAAATAAACCTGCATATAGTTGTGTTGCCACATCAGATCATTTGATCCAAAACATCTGGCACAGGTATTAGCCTGGATATCGCAACCCTACTGTTTTCTTACTGGGCTTGGAACCGGCACTGCACAAGCTAAGGTGTTTGCCCAAGAACCCAACAGTGGTGACATGGTGGTGGCTCAAACCCCTGACCCTTTGATTAGCAACATAGAACCTCAACCTCCTGAGCCACCACATTAGATATACAGCCTTGTCAAATGCCACAAATTGGAAGGGGGAAAAACCTGCTTACATTCCAAGATCTGTTGTGTGAAACCGGTCTTGATGCAGTTCATACAGTATGTTGGACTAACGTCATATTACAGTGTAATAATTTGGGAGCTATGATAAACTTCACTGTAATATTTCATTAATCGTCAACTGTCCAGTTTCAGTCCAGCTGTGGCTTTAGGTGGCAGTTCGGTGATTTGATTTCAGATTTCAGTTTGTGGTCATTTGATGTTATAGTCCATGTGCCTTAAAGTGTGCTGTCTTTCTGCATCAATCTTTGTAAACACTGCAACATTATTAGTTGATTGTTTAATTACATGAATGAGCAGTTTTTCAGTTGCTTTACAGATTATTAGAGAGAGAGAGCGTAGGGAGAAGTCAGCGAGGTGTGAGGTTCAGATTTCCTTACTCCACTAAGTCACAAACTAATGTTACATATCAAATGTCAATTGTACAGCCCTAAATTAATGTTATGCAGTGAAGATCTCTTGCTAAATTTATCTTTGATGAAACCTGATAGTGTGAACCAGTGATTGAGAGAAAAACATCTGCTTCATTTCACATTTAAAAGCTATTCTTGAAAAGCCTTCTATTTTAGGATAGTTTTAACTAGAAGTAAATTCTATATTTTCAGTATAAGTAGAGATATCCTAGGTAAAATACTATGTAAAAGTAGAAGTGTTACATTTGCATATCTGGTTGAATGAAAGTAGAAAAGTATGCGCCATCAAATTTATTTAAGTACCAAAAGTACCATGCTTTTCTTCAAAAACGTCTAAATTGTGGCGTGGTGACAGGGTGGTGTAGTGGTCGCCTTGCATCTCCAGGGGCTGGGTTTGATTCCTGGCCAGGCTCGATTCCTGTCTCTGTGTGCATGGAGTTTGCATGTTCTCCCTGTGCTTGGTGGGTTTCCTCCTGGTACTCCGGTTTCCTCCCACAGTCCAAAGACATGTATGTTAGGTTAATTGGTGTTCTCAAAACATTGCCCGTAGTGTGTGAGTACTGTATGTGTATGTCTGTGTGCCATGTGGTGGATTGGCACCCTGTCCAGACCCCGTCTCGTGCCCTAAGTCTCCTGGGATAGGCTCCAGGCCCCCGTGACCCTGAATAGAGGATTAAGCGGTAATGACAATGAGCGAGTGAAATGTCTAAATTAAAAATTCTCTCTCTCTCTATTATCATCTGTCTGACTTTGGACATGTTGTTTTATTGCTGTCTGCAGTGATCCACGCTTCTGTTTTTAAACACCTGCTACGTGATTCAAAGTTTCCTAGGGGGAAGGCAAATTATGCAATAATGCATAATAGTCAGCAGGTGGCACCACTGAGGTTGAATAACGCAACACCATGCAGAAATGTAGTGAAGTAGAAAGTACAGATGTTTTGTTGTAGAATGTAATGTAGTAAAAGTAAAAAAATAAATAAAAAAAAAAACTTTTTAAGTAAAGTACAGACAGTACGTATGAAAGATGCAAATGTAATTAGTTATCCTCTGCCTCTGGTTATTGCTGTTAAGTTTGTTCTAATAATCACATCTGTATAACACTAGGGTACTCTGTATTTGTTGATACAGACATTTTTTGTCAGTATAGTACAGACACAAAAGCACCCGTATCAGATGTACGGGTGTACATCTGATATTTTTCCATGTGGTCAATAGCTGAGCTGAAAAGCCCTGTTCTAGCGGTATATTCCACAGTGCTAATGCAACCTTCTTCACTCCCATATTATATTCCACCAAACTCGGAGGCCAGGTCGTTTCTATAGTCCCTGCTCAGAATCAGCGGATCAGCATCAGCCAGGATGAAAATAAGTTGTATGTGTTTGTTGGGTTCACAGTCCACCGAGCTGTAGCCGTAGATGATTTATGGTTGTCCGATATGCAGGGCCTACTGTCAGGTGCTAACCTGGAGTCACCGCACACTGTGCTCTGAATATGAGATGAAGCGCCTTTGGGGAAGGAGTGATTCGCCTGTGGCATGACTGCAGATATGCACTGTATGCGTTAAGAGAACCACGAGGGTAAACTACAAGGTGACTTGACACTTCCTTGTTAAAAGTGAACAAAAGTTGCAGCAGGGTCAGAATTTATAAGAAAATCCCCACTGCAGTACATTTTACTATTAACAGTCAACCTGGAAATACAACTACTTTATATTATTCTACAGGCTATAAACCTGCATATACACTGTATGGACAAAAGTAATTGGACAATCCTGCAATGACATTGTATCCAGATACATACAGTATACGTCAATATGGAGCTGGACCCCAAACAGCTTCCACTCTTCTTGATAGACTGTCTACAAGATTTTGGAGTGTTACTCTGGGAATTTGTGCCTGTTAATTCTGTACAGCATTTATAAGGTCAGCCACTGATGTTGGATGAGAAGACCTGTCTCGCAATCTTCGTTCCAGTTCATCCTAAAGGTGCTCAATGGGATTGAGGTCACAGGGCTCTGTGTTAGGGCCAGTCAAGTTCTTCCACTGCAAACCCATCAAACCAAGTCTTTATACAGTAGTCCGCGCTTGTTGTAATAGAAAAGGGCCTTCCCCAAGCTTTTGTTGGAAGCATAGCATTGTCCGAGATTTCTTGGTATGCTGAAGCATTAAGATTGCTCTCTACTGGGGATAAGGCACCTGTTTGAAACACCTGAATTTAATAATTAACAGGATTTGTTCATTTAGTGTATATTGTTTTATGTAAATACTGTGTGACATACAGTATACAGCCCCTTCTTAACATGTTTCACATTAGATAGTGTATTTCAGTAGTTAGGTCAATAACGTGTGTATGTGTGGGTGTATGTGTGGACATGCAAACATGTTTTAGTGACTTATTCTAACTGCCCAAGCACCCATCCCCAGCCACTCTTATGCTTTTGTCAGTAGCAATAGCATACATGATGGCTGTTTTGTAACCTGACCATGAGTCTGCCTACTTTTGTTTATTTTATTAAAAACTGCAGGTGAATTCACAGAACACTTGCTACACCTTCAGGCTAGACTCATCCCAGGCTGCTTCAATCTAATATGAGAAAATGCTGTACTTAAATCTGGTCCTTCCTTTCTTCTATAAATTCCAGCATTTGTACCGCTTTAGTTAAGTGAGCCACTAAATTTGCTATAGAAGGGTCAAAGGAGCATAGCTCGGCGATTTGAAGTGCAGATCCATCACTGCTGATGTCGAGAAAACCATGATCAGCCACCGGAATGTCTAGACAGTCATTGAAATTGAGGTGATTATTGCTCCACCCTAATGCTCATCCATGTGACCAGAATGCAGCCAATTACGTTTAGGTTTTCCCACTTGAGCACAGCACAGTCCATTGGTATGCATGATGCAGAGTCACCTGGGAGTATAATTTGGCAGACAGCTTAACCACAAGAAGAAAACGAAGACGGAAACCAATTGGAAAAAAGACCAAGAATATAAATCTGTTCTACTTTGAGGTGCATGCAATGTAAAGGGAAATGTTTTGTTACAAGTCGAGATCAGCCACCTGATTCCTGCTGAGGGCTCTCTGGCTTCAGTGTTCCACCATCAGGAAGTCCTGAATCATCAGCATCATGGTCTTCATGGTGTAGGAGTGTTTATATTTACTACAGTCTCTAAAAAACAGCTTAATGTTGTGGCATGTAATAAGTTTAATGCTAGATATTTTAAGCACGATGTATATTAGTACATGGGGGAAGGGGAGGACCTATGGAGATTGAGAGAGCCTTGGCTGTCCAGGCCTGTCCTTGGGCTCAGATTAAGTGTGAAGGTCATGTGCTGTGACTTATTAACATGCAGCGTTTGTGAGCAAACACGCAGGTGAACTTGGTGGGTGCGCAATCTAGCCTCCCTGGGCAACCCTCGCCCGTGACCTGGAAAGATATATTTGTCTTTAATCAGTGCTGTTTCCATGTTCCAACCCAGACGGCTGTCTCTTATTAGATAGTCTAAGAAACATCCCATTATTACTATCAGCAGCTCTCATCATTATAATCTTACCTCTCGGCTTTAATACAAAAAAAAGTAGGACAGCTTTTTTTTTTTTAATGAATGAGGCTTCTTCATGAGAAGAGCACAGAACATGAATGCTTGTCAGGCTTTTAAATGCAGACCCTATGCTGCAAGACATAATGTGTGCCTATAATAAAAACTTCATGACAATTGAAATGTCTTTTTTTTTTCTCTCTCTCTCTCTTTTCCCCATTGGTATCTTCTTTTATGTTGAAAAGAATGTCATGCTCCCATCTTGCAACAGCTACATTCACTCACATCTTTTTATATATTTAAGAAGCAGGACAATGGAGACATTTCAAACATTTTCCCCCCACAGAAGAGGAATTCCTTAAATGAAAATCGTCCCCAAAAAATAATGGCAAGCGGCTAAATTGAAAGGCGGTCGTGGCAAATGGCTGCATACGAGTGTAGCGATGACTGTCGCTTTGTGTTTGCCGCTGCCTATGTGCAGGCTGATTATTTCAGTCAGATTAGGTGCGAGAAGTCTAATGAGCGTTATTGTGCTTCCAGAAATCTGCAATCTATTTTCTGCCAAACACCATCAACTTTAGAGTTTAAACCAGAAACCCGGCTGTGCCGCATTATTAAATCAGATCGGCTTTGATTTTAACATGAGCTCGGTTTTTGCAGAGAGGAGTATAAAGATAAGGGCAAATACAGCATTTGTGCCTGAAATACGCCCATTCAGAAATCATAATTCATTCTGTATAGGGCTTTAATGGTGCTTCAAAGCAATTATGCATCCACTTGTAACATTAATAGGAAATTCAAGGACATGTTAAGTAGCCCTGGAGATGCTTTGAGAGCAATAAACGTAGAATGCATGCGAAAGCCCACCCAAATGCATATAATCTTGAAATGAGATGTGTAATATTAATATTTGCATATCTGAAATCGCTAGTAGTTTACATTCACAGCAAAAAAAAAAAGAAGACATTTAGTCATTCGGTTTTTGTGCCATAACAGAAATTGAAGAATGGTTATTTGATGCAGGTTATTGTTCCCAAATAGCTGAATACATTATCTACAATATTACAGTCATCAATGTGCATCTATAGTCAAATACTAGAGTGAGTCAAAAGTTATCTGCACTCTGGCTGTAAAATCAACTTTTGTTTCAGCACCAGGTACACCATCAGACCACAAAAAAAAAACTAATCCATCCATCCATTTTTGCTCACACCACAACAGTGAATGGGGAGCCAATAGCCTTGAATGAAAAGCACTAATAAGACAGAAGTTTTAATATAACCGGACTGCAGATATTTTTCCACTCACCCTGGAATTATACAATACGAACACCTGAGTACTGAACATCTCTTTCCAAAACCATGGCCGTGTACAGTATATTGATGCAGATTCATCTGCTTTTGCCACTATAAGAGCTTTTTTATTCTGTGAAGGTGTTCTTGGAAATTGGTTGTGGAAGTTTCTGTCCATTCACCCGCAAGAACAAGTCATGTCCAGCATGAACGCCTGGCACAAAATTGGCATTTCAGTGATTACCAAAGGTATTCAGAGGGTTTGAGGTCAGGGCTTTGTGCAAGCCGCTTTAGTTCTTCCTCTCTAAGGCTGGGGACATGCTTTCACAATCTGAAAAGATTCTGGGAGTATACATGAATAAATGAATGAATGAATTAATGAATTAATGAATTAAGAAGTACTTGCAAGTGAGCACGCGCATGCCCAGCTTAACATCGCCAATTATCTCTTCATGGAACTCACTTTGTGCACAAGGACATTGTAATGCTGGAACAGGTTCAGGGATCTTAGTTCCAGAGAAAAGATTACTGTCTTACTGTAATTCCGCTGGTCAATTGTGTGTCTCCAGCATTTTGGGGGAAGAAATACTACATATATATGATATGGTCAGGTGCCCGCATACTGAACTTTGGTTTAGATATAGTGCCAGATACATGGTGTTTACTTCGTTTATAGCTTAAACCACCTCTAAGTCCAATTGCATAGGAGAGTTGATTTTAACCCTGCTCAGAACAAAATCTTCTAATAGTCCTTGACGAAAAGCTGTTTGCTTCACCTCAGTCGATCAACATAATCTCGGATAGTTTTGTGGAGGACAATCCTCTTCTGGCCATTTCATCAATCATTTCGCAATATGGTTCCAAAGTTATGCCTAAAGCCGGGTAAGAATGATAGGCTGTAACGTACCGGCCGGCTTTGATCTAATTATTTCAGGCTTAATTTTGTATCTGCTATTTCAGACAATAAAGCTAAGAAATTACTGTTGTTTCTTTCTATCCTTTTTCCAGAATTTGGAAACAGTAATTAAATAATCTAGTCTTTTTTTTCTTTTTCTTTTTTTGCTACGTCTCAGATAGTGATTTATTCTAGAAAAGCCTTAAAGTTAGCTAAACTACCAAATGACGAAAGGAGGAACAGAGAAAGAAAGAGAAGAAAAGCGATACCGTAGAGAGTTCAATGAGGTGAGAGCACATGATTTTCTTACCATCTTTCTTACCATCTCGTCTGCATCGAGCATGAACTCCTCCACTTCCAATCGACAGGCCGACCAAGTGGGCAGATGTGTGACAGCTAGGAAGAGTGGGCGGATGTGATTGAGTTCAGAGTAGTGAGGAGGTACCTTTAATGCAGGGACAAATCTGAGACCTGCAGGCTACTGTAGGTTTAACTGTGTTTCAGCTCATGAGATGACGAAGACTTGCGGTGGGATTTACTGGGGAGGAAATTTGTGACCAACAGTGAAATTCAGGGTTATAATGACATTCTCAAATAATGACAATCAAGATAATAAGAATAGTTTGTTATTTTATGCAATAGAAACTGCTATACAATGATCAATATTTGGTAGAAAGTTCTTTATTCTTCAAAACCTGCTGGATCCGGCTGGACAGGGAGTCAAAAGGAATGTCTGCTTCATTGCTTCTTGAAGATCTTGTACACACATTTGACACAGAAGATCACAATTCACTTGCGAATACCCTAGTTTTGAGCCATTTGTGTTCATCGTTGGACACCCTGGCTTCAGAAACTAAAAGCCCTGCCACATATTCGTTCCATCCATTAAATAAACCATCCAATTTTAATTAGCACAACTCTTCAGCCAGATAGGCTCGGACTAATTAGTGAGATCACCTGTTTTGTGTACAGGGGAGAACTACGGTATAATTGTGTAAGATCACACTCAAGGTCATGCTGTCGTACTAAATATCAGCACAGCTATGAGGGGTGATATTAATGATATTCCATTTATACAACAGTTCTACAACAGCATTTATTATCAACAGATTATGATGTGTCTGGCTGTTTAATCAGTTATTTTGTGCCACCAACACGTTTTCTTTTGCAACCAGAAAAGGTGAGGAGAATAAACCATGGAAGTGGTGGACAGTTCTGTACATCTCCTTGTACAGGACTGTTTCTCTTTATATTTTCACTTATTCTGCTCTAGAATATCAGCTAACTTCAAGGGTTTCGGGGTTAAATCCTGAATATTGTTAAATGGGAATCTAGTGTGCTATGTAGCATGTACAACCCCTGGTTTCACACATCAAGTAGTGCCCTTACACTAGTGCCCTTACAGGTTACAGTGGGGATTTGGGATTCAGCCTTGTGTTAGAAGCTAATTGGTTTTGTAGCTCGTTCAGTTCAAAGGCAATTTGGACCCAATTAGGATCAGTTATTAAGGAGATAAAGTATTGTTTAAGATGACATACCATTATAAAATTGCAAGTGTGAGGGAGACTGGAGTGTTCTAGGTTGATCCAATCCGCCAGTACTGACTGAAGCCAGCGGGATTCTGCTGCATGTAATATACAGTATATTACAAGTCAATAAAATAAAAATTTATGAGCTCTGGAAATATCCTTAACATGAATTACACAATTTCAGGATATGTTGTGGATAGTGGATATTTCTGCTAGATACATTCACATGACACCTGACAAAAAAAAAAAATCAGCGCTATGTGTCTAATAAGCATTTATTTATTTATTTATTGAACATACAGGTAGTCCCCGACGTTATGATCATTCGAGTTATGAATTTCCACAGATTCAAACGGACTGCGGTTCTACTTCACGGTTCAATCACGGAAGTAGCTCACGTGTATTCTACAAAATTGCACCAGATACCAATATTTACAATTATATCCAATATTTTCAGTGTGTAAGTGAATGTATAAAATGTCCGGTGTTTATGTGAGTGTGTTTAATTTACTTCTTAAAGCTACATTTTTATGTATTTATTAATATTATTCATTTCAATTTATTTAGTTTTGCTTGCTGACTACTCGAAGAAAGTAAAAACTCTACACTCCTGACTCCTGATCAGCCTGTTACTCTGTAACATGTCCCCTGCTGTGTATCGTGTCCACAATTCCTGCACTCTGTATAACAAAGAACACATCAGATGTACAACACTTTTAATCGGCCTCCTCCTACTGTACATTAAACAAACTGTGTGAGACATTTGTAAAGCAACCGATTACATCAAAATGTAAAAAAAAAAAAGCAAACACTTCTTTTCTTTTTTTTTGATAAATTGGTTGCACCATGTCTGACTCTCCACCGGGGTTAGAAGCAAAGTGGTTTGGAAACATTCCATTCGCCTTCATGCCAAAACCATCACATCAGTTGTACACACCATGTCTGATTTAATAAAAGATAATGGGTATTATTTAATCTGGTGTTTTTTTAGAGTACCAGATGAGAGGATCAGCCATTCTCCAAAGCTAATGTTTGAGCTCTAAGCAATGTCCATTACAACAGTCATTTCTGGTCCTCAACAAAGTACCTTCTCTGGAGGAGGAACCAAACAGTTTAATCGATCTGTAGACCCGGTTCATCGGAAAATACATACATTTAAAAAAAGGTTTCTATGTTCCTGAAAATGTTCCTGCAACATAAATACAGCTAAAGGAATCCCTGTGTCCAGGATTGAGAACATGACTATAATGCTTAACTTGTTCTAAACTACACTGATTGTTTCCACTAAACGGCTTCTTGCGTATAGAGATGAAGGCAAACAAACCCAATTTGGAGCGTTGAATGTCAGCAGTGATTGAAAAGAGCATGTGTGCAGGACGCTTACGATGCTCAAAAGCCCCTGGCCATCACCACAACCCAGACTGTCAGACTTGTTTTGTAGGATGTTTGGCATTTGGGGATTAGAGCTGGTTGTTTTGTACGCTAGCCTGCAGGGACAGCCTGTTGACAGGCGATCTCTCCTCTGGCTCGTAGCACCGCCTGCTCGTTACCAGCTGCCCTGAAGAGATTACTCATTCTCCCCACTCTTGCCTGGCTGCCATCAGGAGCTCTGCCTTGCACACGGGAGATGCGCAAAAAACCCTAAATCAGCTAAGGGTCTATTAAGCTCTATTGTTTTTGGATATCGTTCCAGATTTGCAGGCCTGACCCAAGCTTTACCTCCACCCGACCTTCTCACCATCCTAAGCCTATTGATCCAATAAAATACTGGCCTCAGTCTGATCATGACCCCGAATATGAAGTAGTGTTGGAGCTCATTAGAGCAGGATTTTGACATGATGCTCCATCCTATGCAACAGCTGAATCCAGGTTCTCGAAACAAAATGTGACTATTCCAGCATTGAACAGAAATGATTTCCTTGCTCTGAGCAGTGCAGGGCATGTTTCAGCAGATGGCTAATGAGTCATCTACAAGTAAGATAGCAAGCCTATTGGAAGAGAGCCTGTCAGAGAGGAAGCTAGACAGGCAGAAAGCAGGAGAGGAAGCAGAGGAGGCTGATAAGAAGCACATGGCAGAATTCCATCCTCTGAGTGCCAGCTGATAATATTAAGCTCTACACTAGCACTCTCTCCGGAGCCAGATGAAGAATTTTGCCTTTAGTGACTTAAGTACACTTTGAAGGAAAAGGAATCCTTAAGCATGGTATGAGTAAATATATATCTCTATGTAGCTATACACTCACCGGCCACTTCATTAGGTACCCCTGTTCAACTACTTGTTAACGCAATCAGCCAATCACATGGCAGCAACTTGCCACATTTTGGCATGTAGACATGGTCGAAAAGATCTGCTGAAGTTCAAGCCGAGAATCAGAATGGGAAAGAAAAGGTAATTTAAGTGGCTTTGAACGTGGCATGCTTGTTGGCACCAGACGGGCCTGTCTGAGTACTTCCGAAACTGCTGATCTACTGGGATTTTCACACAAAAGCGTCTCTGGGGTTTACAGAGAATGGTCTGAAAAGGAGAAAATATCCAGCGAGCAGCATTTCTCCGGGTAAAAATGCCCTCGGAGGTCAGACTGGCTCGAGCTGATAGAAAGGCAACAGTAACTCAAATAAAATCTCGTTACACCCGAGGTATGCCGACGAGCGCTTCTGAATACCCGACATGTCGAACCTTGAAGCAGAAGGGCAACAGAAGGCCACACCAGGTGCTATTCTTATCAACAGAGAACAGGGAACTGACGCTACAATCCAGAATTGGACAATAGAACATTGGGAAAATGTTGTCTGGTCTGATGGCCTGGACAATTTCTGCTGTGATTTTCAGTTGGTAGTGTCAGAATATGGCATAAACAACATGAAAGCATGGGTCTATCCTGCCTTTGAGACATGACAATGAGATCACTGTTCCCAAATGTCCTCCACAAGTAACAAGGTCCTCCAATAGAGCACCTTTGGGATGTGGTGAAACGGGAGATTAGCGTCATGGATGTGCAGCCGACAAATCTGCCATCAGGTCATTAAGGACTAAAATCTCTAAGGAATGTGTCCAGCACCTTGTTGAATCTGCGCCTTGAAGAATTATGGCAGTTCTGAAAGCAAAATGGGGCACTAGCGAGGTGTATACCTAATGAAATAGCAAGTGAGTCTATATATATATATACATTTATATATATATATATACAGTGGTGTGAAAAACTATTTGCCCCCTTCCTGATTTCTTATTCTTTTGCATGTTTGTCACACTTAAATGTTTCTGCTCATCAAAAACCGTTAACTATTAGTCAAAGATAACATAATTGAACACAAAATGCAGTTTTTATATGAAGGTTTACGTTATTAATGGAGAAAAAAAACTCCAAATCTACATGGCCCTGTGTGAAAAAGTGATTGCCCCCCTTGTTAAAAAATAACTTAACTGTGGTTTATCACACCTGAGTTAAATTTCTGTAGTCACCCCCAGGCCTGATTACTGCCACACCTGTTTCAATCAAGAAATCACTTAAATAGGAGCTACCTGACACCGAGAAGTAGACCAAAAGCACCTCAAAAGCTAGACATCATGCCAAGATCCAAAGAAATTCAGGAACAAATGAGAACAAAAGTAATTGAGATCTATCAGTCTGGTAAAGGTTATAAAGCCATTTCTAAAGCTTTGGGACTCCAGCGAACCACAGTGAGAGCCATTATCCACAAATGGCAAAAACATGGAACAGTGGTGAACCTTCCCAGGAGTGGCCGGCCGACCAAAATTACCCCAAGAGCACAGAGACAACTCATCCGAGAGGCCACAAAAGACCCCAGGACAACATCTAAAGAACTGCAGGCCTCACTTGCCTCAATTAAGGTCAGTGTTCACGACTCCACCATAAGAAAGAGACTGGGCAAAAATGGCCTGCTTGGAAGATTTCCAAGGCGCAAACCACTTTTAAGCAAAAAGAACATTAAGGCTCGTCTCAATTTTGCTAAAAACCATCTCAATGATTGCCAAGAGTTTTGGGGAAATACCTTGTGGATCGACGAGACAAAAGTTGAACTTTTTGGAAGGTGCGTGTCCCGTTACATCTGGCGTAAAAGTAACACAGCATTTCAGAAAAAGAACATCATACCAACAGTAAAATATGGTGGTGGTAGTGTGATGGTCTGGGGTTGTTTTGCTGCTTCAGGACCTGGAAGGCTTGCTGTGATAGATGGAACCATGAATTCTACTGTCTACCAAAAAATCCTGAAGGAGAATGTCCGGCCATCTGTTCGTCAACTCAAGCTGAAGCGATCTTGGGTGCTGCAGCAGGCCAATGACCCAAAACACACCAGCAAATCCACCTCTGAATGGTTGAAGAAAAACAAAATGAAGACTTTGGAGTGGCCTAGTCAAAGTCCTGACCTGAATCCTATTGAGATGTTGTGGCATGACCTTAAAAAGGCGGTTCATGCTAGAAAACCCTCAAATAAAGCTGAATTACAACAATTCTGCAAAGATGAGTGGGCCAAAATTCCTCCAGAGCGCTGTAAAAGACTCGTTGCAAGTTATCGTAAACGCTTGATTGCAGTTATTGCTGCTAAGGGTGGCCCAACCAGTTATTAGGTTCAGGGGGCAATTACTTTTTCACACAGGGCCATGTAGGTTTGGATTTTTTTCTCCCTAAATAATAAAACCCCTCATTTAAAAACTGCATTTTGTGTTTACTTGTGTTATCTTTGACTAATAGTTAAATGTGTTTGATGATCAGAAACATTTTGTGTGACAAACATGCAAAAGAATAAGAAATCAGGAGGGGGGCAAATAGTTTTTCACACCACTGTATATAGAAATGTATATAGAGAAATATACTGCATATTTATGCATATAAATTAGCAGAGTTCATTAACTAAAAAAAATTATCTAGCTAATCTCAGTTGTAGTCTGTGATTAATCATGATTAAAAACTATTTTTAAAAAAATGCAGATTTATTGTATTACAAACGTGCAATGTTGAAAAAAAAATTGTGCATTTAGAAAACTAGATGAAAATAGATTATGCAACATAACAAATGGTACATTAAAATATATCAAATGGGACTGGCAATGCTGGCAGTGGCTGAGTAATATGGGGAGTTGCAATCCCACCGACGGTGGGGTTCAAACCCAGATCATCAAATCCCAAAATAAACAACTTAGAGCTTTAGCCACCTGAGCCACCACTCCCACATCTTACATTTAATGTATTCTTGTAAAAATATTTCCCCTTGATGGTAGCTCGAGCACATAACTTTGGTTTCATCCAAACTTCCATCTCGAAGCTTTTTATAATGAAATGTGCCCTTCAGCACACCTGGTGATGTTTCCTCAATCATTTTATTATCCGTGTTAAATGTGCCATGCGCCACGTCACACACAACTGGGCAAATGTATTGCGATTATGGGAAGCCAGTAGGGTCAAACTTGGTCATATGATCAATTTGCATTTTTTATTTTTTCAAAAAATTTATAATAATAATAATGCGTTAAATCACATGTTAAATCACATGTTACCATGTTAATATTAACAGTCCATATATATATATATATATATATATATATATATATATATATATATATATATATACACTACCCAAAAGTTTGGGGTCACCTTCTAACTCCATGATCGTTCCTGATTTTAATTTCTTTCTACATTGTAAAGGAATGCTGAAGGCGTCCAAAAATTCATTAATGTCCTTTGAACAGGACAGGAATGTGTCTGCTTCTTCTGCTCTATAAAGACTTCATAACGCCTCTAATCTGAGGTGCTGTTAATTGGTCATTTTTCAGGCTGATAACTCTAAATGAACTTCTCGTCTGCAGCAGAGGTAGGTTTTGGTCTCGTCCTCCTGGGACGGCCTTCATGAGAGACAGTTTCATTATGGTGCTTGACGGATTTTGCAAATGCACTTGACAATACTGTTCTTGCAAGAACTATTACAGAAAGGCCGACCTCTGTGTCTTAAAATAACAACTAACTGTTGTTTTTGTTGTTGTTATGTAATTACCTAATTCCATATGTGTTATTTAATAGTTTTGAAATCCCCAGTATTGTTGTAGAATGTAGAAAATAAATCTCTGAACAAAAACAAAGAAATTTGGAAGTGACCCCAAACTCTATATATAAAAGCATAATTGTGTCAGCCAAAACATTATGCACAGGACCTCTCACTACTCTCTCAACCCTACCCACTGCACCACTTACAAACATCATTCATAAAAAAATACAACTTTTACCAGTTCGGTGGAGTGACACTGTTGATCGAAAATTGTTCTACTACTAAACTTATGTAACCACTCTTTACATCCTACTGCCAATCTCAAAAGCAGCCAATTGGATTTCAGCCCACATAGCCCACATCTTTTTGCTTGTGATTTTTAACAGAATAAACTAAAAATCATTCAAACACGTGTTTTCTTCTGGTGCAGCACCTTCTCTCTCATTTTGAACTTTGAACTGTCAGGGTCGTGCCGCAGGGTGTGGGACTACAAAACCCACAGGTCACACTTCCTTAATCACATGCACATAGTTCGAGTTTAATTACGTCTTGTTTAACACAGTACTGTATTTAAGTTCCGGGTTTTCGGGCTAGTTAATAGTCTTGTCCCTTTTAATGCTTGTGTATTTTATTGATGGCTATTCGAATTCAGTCTCCACCTGCATCCTCTGCACTTTTCTTTCCTGACAGTTTCAAACATGCTTTAAGTTTTGAGAAAGTAAATCTTTATTGTAAATCTGACCAGGCGCTACTTCATGATAGTATATTTTGTACCGCAACACCCAACTTTAATACTATGTTCATACTGTACACGGTGTGGCTATGTGACAGCCTTTGCTGCACATCCACATAATACAAATACATGTGACCGACTGTGTGAATGTATGTACGGTAATGCATCCTTTACAATGCGAGTCTCTTAACAGTTTGAGAATTAGGGAATGATTATGGTTCATTTGGACTTTTTTCCAACATCTGTTTGGTGTATGAAGATGTTTGGCTTGATGTTAAATTAAACATACTAAATATTCATCCTCATCTGTATGGTAAACAGTTGCGATTTTGCTTGTTATCCCTGTCCTTCAGTCTCCAGTACATGTTTTATATTCATCATATGTTGCATTTGATATTTGTCAGGCATCAGCATCTAAATAAGAAGCTGACAGCTCAGGCCAAAGAGAAGGAGGGCTATATCCGAACTTGGAACGTGGGCGGACATTTGATCAGCCTGGCTTGGTTGTGTCCGAGCAGATAGATAGCGCCGGGTTTGTGAATGCCAGCTCTGGCTTTCTTCCCACCTGCCTCAGACTGTTGGATATAGTGGGTCATGACAAGCCTGTAAAACAGCTGAGCTTTCTCTCTGTTTCCGCAGCCTGCCACATTAGCACTGCGACCTGCAATTCCCCGATGCAGCAAGCAAGAGATAGCGCCATGGCGAACCCCGCCCTGAGCTTCTCGCCTCTCAGCAGCGTCACCCAGCGGCAGCCTGATTTACAGCACACGTTGTATTTGCTAGAGGCTGGATATGAGTCTAAAACAGAAACAGCAGGGAAATGCCAGAACTGATACATGTCAGGGAGATGCCGGTGAGGAGGGGAGAGGGAAAGCGAGAGCGAGGGGGATGGGTGATGAATGTAAAACATGGAGACACACTTCATTTCCCACCAGCATTACATAGGGCATTACTCTCCCAAGGGTGAGTTAGTGCAGCATGACCAGGTAGACAGATGTTCCCCTTTCCAAGTCTGCATGTGACCTCGGCACAGCTTTGCATTTCTCTTCATTCGTCCTGAATGAAATTTCTTCCATTCTCTTACAGGAGCAAGGAAAAATCTGTGTCATCTTCAACGTAGGCACCGATGACATCACCATAGACGAGCCAGCTGTCCTCGTGAGCGACGGCAAGTACCACGTAGTGCGCTTCACCCGCAGCGGGGGTAATGCCACCCTCCAGGTGGACAACCAACCCGTCATCGAGCGCTACCCAACAGGTAAAAACCCTGCCGCTGGCCGCAAATGACAGACTGTGGGAGGGAACCTCCGACATGAGAAGTGTGATATGTTGTTTGTGTGATGGAGAGAGGACAATACCGTGCACAGTCATGGGCACACAGTCAGAGAGTCAGAGAGAGAGAGAGAGAGAGAGAGAGAGAGAAAGATAAGTGGCCCAGCTAGCTCCAAAGACGCAATTATCACCTCTCAAAATAAACATTTTTGTCCTTCAAAAATCTGACGGATGCTGTTTGAAGACTTTGGCATCAATTTGAAAGCATATTGGCGAACCTACCTCGTGCCAGAGTGCAGATTGATTTATATTTGCGAATGCACGTCATTAGTTTTTCAAGTGTGCCATTTTGCCTTCAGATTCTTCCCAGGCTCTGACTCACCGAGTGGAGGCCCTAAATAACCACCTCATGAACAATCTAATAACAATTGCAAATTGACACATTTCGCTCCAAGCTGCTGCGCTTAATATATTCAGCCCAGGATGAATTTGGATCATTTACAGTAGCTAGCCAGCCAGCCAGCTTTGCTTCGCTTTGCAGCCTTGGAGTGATTCTGCACCGCTGCTGTTTTCTGAATCTTCCTCCAGACAAATTTGAAATCACAAAGCAGCTTTTAATTTTTAGTGGCAACTAAAAAGGGCAAAAATATGTTTAAGTCTTCTTAAAGGAAAATTCCACCTTGAATATTTTTATTCTTAAATATCTGTGGTCTACTTACTGTACTGTATAGTATAAGGATCGGCGATATTAAAATGTAACATACTATAGTATAGTTTGGTGACATTTAAAAAAAAAAAAAAAAATATATATATATATATATATATATATATATATATATATATATATATATATATATATATATATATATATGGAAAATGTCTACGCTGTCTACAAAAAATATTAACAAAACATTTGAATAATCTTAATACATTACAAAAATTTACAATTATAAAAGGTTCAGAACATCAGCTGCACACACGTCAAGTCTGTTATTAGTATTAATACACATATAAGTATTAGAATTTAATAGAATTAGAATTTAATAAAAAGAAAAAGTCAAGGACCTCAAACATAATACTGTACGTACAGTAATCAGATGCCAGAATTTACTGTAGCCTTGAAAACAAGAGCAAATAGTTAAGCACCTTCGACTGGATTCCTTCTCCAGTGATTAATACAGTATGGTTCAACTGGCAACAAGTTGTTTAACTTGTTCTCTCATTTCATAAACAACAACAATGTCAGAAGATATATCATGTGGTCGTGGCCAAGATGTTACTCTGTTTCAGATGGGTCAAGAAATCAAGATTGTAGATCGAAGGAAAGAAAACTAGTGAGATTGCTGGAACTACTAACAGTACAGTAGGCTAAGAACCGTCCAATGCATTATTACAACCTGGAAGAATAGTCCTGAACCATCGTGTTCTAGGAAGAAATGTGGTTGGAAAAACATCATAAATCATGAGTTAGCGTGATGTGAGATCATTTAAACACATAGTAAAATCACATCATTAAAAAAAAAAAAACAAGAGTAGAAATTACAGTTATGTTTAATAGTAAAATTAAGAAAGACCTCAAGGGATTGGGACTAAACAGCTGTGTAGCCTTAAGAAAACCATGTATAAATGTTGCTAATCAGGAAAAGGCTAAGGAACATCAATAATGGACCTTGGAGCATTAGAAAAAGGTCATGTGATGAGTCTAGATTTCCCTGTTCCAGAGTGATTGCTGATTCATTGTAAGAAGGGAAGCAGATGAAGTGATGATGTGCCTACCTTACAAGCCTGTGTGGGCATGATGCATTTCACTTGGTCAGGTCTAGGCTCTGCAACGATATGTGGCCAAAAGAATGAGGTCAGCCGACAACCTGAACGACCAGGTTTTTCCATCGATGGAGTTTTTTTCCTTACCAGATGTCATGGGCATATTCCCAGATGAAAAGTCCAGGTTTCATCAGGCTGAATTTGTAAAACAGTGGTTTATGGAGCATGAGACAGAATTTTCACACATGGATTAACCACCACAGAGTCCAGGCTAGAGACCTGCACTCCCGCGGGAGGACCGCGGGACCCAGCGCACGGAGTGCGGTGCGGGACAAAATTTGATGGTTGAATGCGGGTGCGAGCGGGAAGGTCTTCATGTATGTGCGGGATGCAGGAGAATAACATTAATCGCGGGACTCCCGCAAAATGGAATTATCTTAAAATTTATTTATTTTTAAACAAATACTGTATTATTTATCTACTCAGTCGCGGTTCTATACTCAATTGCTCCCCGCTCAGCGCCACGCTACCCCTCGGAAAAATCCGTCCCGCGCAGGTCTCTAGTCCAGACCTTAACTCCATCATGAATCTTTGGGATTTGCTGGAGAAGACGTTAAGCAACGGTCCAACTTTTCCATCATCAATACAAATACAAGATCTTGGAGAGAAATTAATGCGACTCTGGATGGGAAAAAAATGTTGTGACATTGCATAAGCAATCAAAAGCGGAAATCAAAGCCGGAATCAAAGCAAAAGGAGGTCCAGTGAAATATTAGAGTGCGTATAGACTTTTTTTCTTTTGTGTCCGGATAGCGTATATATATGTCACACTGAGTTACAGCTCAGAGTGAAGTTGAGATCAGGTGGTTAGTGAGGTATGGGATGACAAAGATAACGGCGCTTATTGCGGTTTTAGCATGAAAACTGAAACACTGGAATCTGATCTGTTTAAGTGTGATGTTACAGTTTAAATATAAGCAGGACAGACTAAAAGGCTAAAGCACAGTTGCAGTGCTCTTTTCCGTCAAAACAAGACACTGGTACATTATTGACAGGTATTCGATTGACGTTGAGGGCAAAGAAGGAAATATCTATTCGAGGTGGAATTAGACTAACTCGCTCGCTCATTCGCTAGCCCGCTTAGCCTGTATACGGTCATAGGAAGGGGTAGTAGACGGGGTAGTAGACCAATCCATCGCACAGCACACAATCTCTTACACTATGGGAAATTTGGAACAAGTAATCAGCCTACCCTTTGGAAGAGTTCCAGGAGGACACTCACAAAACAAGGTCCAAGGCCACTACACCACTCTGCCACCATTAGAATCCTCAATTACAAACATTTTAACTCAAAAGCTCATCTCACAAATATGAAGATCACAAATATGATTATAAATGTTGATATTAAAGTCGTATGGTGGATTTTTCCTTTAATTAAAAAAAAAAGTGATGTTGCTACTTTGGAGCTGTACTTTTTCCTCCCCAGTTGCCCACCCTTCTGCACTTAGAAACTTACACAAAGTAAGCAAACTCTCTCTCTCTCTCTCTCTCTCTCTCTCTCTCTCTTTCCACACTGTGAGCACAGGGACTCACATCCCTCTCATAGCTGATGTTGCACAGGAAGACATTTTCTCTGCCTATAATAACTGCCCGTGCTCTCACCCAATTCTCAATTTTCAATCTGCTCTCTGGATACACGGATACACACCAGACCTACTGCCACACTTAAGGGCCTTTTTTTATCGTAACCTAACTCAAAGAGGGGAAAAAACTATTCAAAAAGTGCTCTACTTGGTGTTTCCAGATTCTCTCCCCATGCACATGTTTCCTACCATCTCCACAGAGTAAAGGCTGGTCTCGCATATGCATCGGGTCGAGAAGCTATTGTAGGTTTGAGATTTTGCATCATTTCTTAAAGGCAAAAATGGCTTTATTTCACTGAAGGAGTGAAGAAATATCTGATCCAAGATGCAGAAAGTTTTGCGTGAAAAAAACAACTTGACAGTGTTCAGTGTTTTTAGCAGCCGAGGTTAATTCCGCTAATTAAGATGGAGGATTAGATAATTGTGTCTGATGGTAGATTTAAAGCCGTCCATGGATACCCATGGATACATACAACATGGAGACTTGTATACTTGTATCTCGTTTAGGGCAACGCTTTTTATTGATACTCCTTTATCAAAACTTTATCATGCATCCTTTATTGAAATGCATCAGTAAACGTTTGATTGGTTAGCCCAGCTTTTCTCCCTTTCTTTCCCCGCCTGCTCATCGATGGATACATTTTCTATTTCAAGTTTCCTTTGAAGGTTTTAGCAGAGAATTTGTCACACATGAGAGCTTCTAACAGGATTAAGGAAGCGGTAGGTTTGAGCCTCTTTCAGAGTGTTTGGGGAGGAAGGATAGTGCAAGGAGTGATGAGACGGGCATCGCAGTATGAACACCACATATTGTCCTGTCAGTTAGTGCAGACCTTATTATCCAAGTGTTATATTTTTAAATGATTATGTTATCCTTTAGAATAAGACCCCTTGACTTTATTTTATTTTATTGAAATGCAAATGCCGGTGGGAAAAACGGAATGGATATGGATACGGATTTGTTGAACATGTGCTGTACAATTAATCATTAATCTAAAAGCTGTTGAATAGCAAATACGGTATATATTGAGCTTTATACATAATCCAAATACTTAGGCTTTTATATCTCATTCTCGATGCCATTACTTCTGTGGTACTGATAGGAGTTTCAGTGTGTGCATTAAGATGAATATAGAAAAAAAGGGAGATGTGAAGAAATCGAGGCTGACATTGCTGTAATCTCTCAAAGGATGCCTCGTACCAAGTGCTCGTTTCAGGCCCAATGAAAAGACCCGTCAAACCCTGTCTCTTAGACACAGGGACAATGGAAAGCGTAGTCGCTCATGAGATGCACATCTCGTCTTATCTGGGAAAGCCAAGCCATAAAGTCAATTACCAGGAGCTTTCTTAGGATAATTACATGTCGGTCTAGCGTATCTTATTTGGACATAATTGTGCGGCTTTAAATGAAAATCTGTTCCCGAGAAGTGGAAATGTCTTCCTGAACATTGCAATATAGGTGTTAAAATGCATGTCTAAATGATCATTTCTGTCATTATGAAGGTATTTGGTTCTTTTGAATTGTCCTTCCCTTGCAATGAAAGTACTTTACAATGAAATTAACCAGATGATCAAACTATATATTAAACTACTACTAAATATGTTCCCATGACATTCTAACCAGATTTTAAACTGTTATAAATAGTCTCAAGCTTCTAAAACTGTCTAATAACTAAGGATAGTCCATCTAAACCAACATAATGTTAATCCTAAAGCTCGTTCACTTCCTAACTTGAAAAACTTGCTAATCTTGATGCCATGTTTTTTTTTTTTAACCTTGTGATACTTGAACTTCCAGATATTAACCTCTAACTATGTGTCTCTCTAAATTCTTTGAAGGCAACTTTGATAATGAACGGCTGGCTATAGCCAGGCAAAGAATCCCATACAGACTCGGTCGGGTAGTTGACGAGTGGCTACTCGACAAAGGTAAAAAAAATGAATGAATTAAACAGTGACTTAATGACTTATTAAGGCTCTGGAAGAGGTGCAGTTTCCTGAAGTTGACAGAATTGGCATGTGCAAATTGATCGCGTTGGTGAGCAGAATTGTAACTGTAGCTGCCCACTCAGCCTGTCCACTATATTGATCATCTCTGGGTCTCATCTTGGCCTTTTCCTTTTGTCTATTTTTTCTTCAAGGCACTACTGTCCTTCCTAAACTGAGAACTGCACCGCTTCAGAGAATAACATTTAATACAGTACATAACATAATCCCTGACTAACCCTTTAACAACACCCCATAACTCCAGTAACTGTATGCAAATAATCTGCTGCTTTCTATGCTCTGTTGTTCTCTTCTTTGTCTTCCCTACAACACCTCAAACATTATTTCGTAAAAACATGATTTCCTCCTAAAAATAAAAAATCCCTAACACACAGAAAAGCTCTAAACACTCCAGTTTCAGTTCCAAGTAGTTAAAGGGACGGATGCAATTTTTACAGTATGTGCGATAAACTGTACGTAAAGTTGAGATAAAGCCACATTTGATGTGTCTTAACCCTTTGAGTGCAACATACACATAATTCATCTAAAGCATAATTAAAAAAGAACAAAGGTTACAGATAAATTACAGCTGTTTTGTATTTTTATGAAACACATATCCTCGTTATGCAAATGTCAGAATTGAGCTCGGAGCGCGCGCGCGACCCGACGTCAGCTCCGTCACCTAAAATAAACAATCTAAAGTTCACCGATTGTGACTTTTTCATTTATAACAACAAAGTCATCTGTATGCAAACATTTCTCACGGCTGTGCCATCCACCAAAATGTTAAGTGTAGAATAAACACATCTGCACAACACCCAGTAAGTGTGACCTTTTTGTTTCTGCATATTTCAGATAATCTCATTTGAAAGCAAATGCTAAGAATTACAGTGCGAATCACTACTACTACCATTAATACTAAAACCGCATACAACATCTCGCACTCGGAAGTGAAGCCCTGTGCCTCACTACTGTATGTTGTACTATAGATTTCATTTCGCGTTTCATATTAAATAGGTCAATAACATAACAAAACATAACTACTGCAATAATCTCTTCTCAATAACTCAGAGGGTTAAACATTTTTCTAACTATAAATGAACTAAATACATCTAATTAATCCTTAATCAAGTAACTAGATACGTAAAAAACAATGTCCCTTTAACATACACGTTAAACATGTAACACACAAACCTTTATACCCGCTCATATTTTAGTAAAGATATCCTGCATGAATGTTTGAATGTTGCTTTTGATAAGAGGGTTTAGACAAATTTATTCTCATCACTGAGTTCTGTTTCTGTATAAGAGAGTCTTTGGTCTCCCCCAAATGGTCCATTCATGCCCTCGAGGCTGTCGTGTCATCTCCAATATGTGTACACTGAGCAACACGGTACCTGGACTTACAGTGTATGATAAATGATCTTAATACCACTCACACTGCAGAAATCACATGACAAAAGCACTCATGCTTTACAAGTGCCTCACGACGCAGGTGTTTATAGTGAATGACCACTGAATTAGAAGGTAAAGGACAATTGCATAAAATTGTGCACAGAAATTGCCAAAGAAAAAGATTTGGACAAAAGTCAATTTTTTAGGGAAAAGTGTGGTCCTTGAAATGAGTTAAACATTCTCTCTGGTTGAGAGCCTGATGTAGTTTTCATTAGAATCAAAACCCTGCTCAGATTTGAGTGAAACAGTGGAGGCACTCGTGCAGTCGTGCAGAAACGACACAAAAAAAAAAATAAAGAATGACCTTTTAGGCTTTTTTCCACACACTAAAGAAGTTTGGTCCTGAATCAGTGCAATCCGTAAAAAATCAGGTCAGCTCAAAATATTTTTTTTCACATCAGATCAGAGTGCTGGAGCAGGTAGGGTTAAGAGGCCTTGCTCAAGGGCTCAACAGTGGCAGCTTGGAGGTCCTGAACCTCTGACCTTCTGATCAGTAACCCATAGCCAGTAACCATTTGCACCACCAATGCCCCTGTTTTAATTGGTTCTGGATTAGACTTTGGTGCAATGGAAAAGGTCATGTGATCTGATTATCCCAGATTGACCCTATTACCAGAGTAATGGGAGAATCATGTTAATGGAGGACGCGCATGAAGCGATGCACAGATCATGTCTGATGTACACACGTACACACGTGTTATGATGTGGGGTCGCTTCAGTTGGTCAGGTCTAGGCTTAGCAACGTTAAAAGGAAAGACCATGGTTGTATACCCACTGACTAAGAAACATGAGTATGAATAAGTCTTGTGCATTGTAGCGGTTTAAAGTTTGTTTGTAGACATTCTCGGTGGATCATGATCAGGGATGTGCTTAATTCCTTGTTTAACAGTGATGTTGCCAGTTTGAGCTGTCACTCCAGGAGCTCTTGTAAAAACCTCTCATACAGGATGTGGAGCAAATCCACTGCAATGACATAATCCCTTTCCTCATTCTAAACTACTAAATCGTATGCTCTAATAGATATTACTGTAAATCCTTTGGCTAAATCCATGGATACATTTCCAAATCCAACTAAACTACTAAATAGTTTGCCCTAATTGATACTTAATCCATGGCTAAATCCAAACCTGCACAGTAACCTACTACATAATATCCATGAAGAGATGACCTACACTGTATTCTACAACGGAAATGAATGTGTCTGGAGCGCACAGGATACTTGTTTTTGTTTTTCTTTATTTTTACACATCCAATTCTGCACACTAAACTACTAAATACTGTAATATGCATTAATACACCTCCGGTCCCCAAAAAAAGTGCTGTTAGAAGTTAAATAAGTAAATACGTAAGAACCTTTGTTTGCAGGATTACTGCAGTGATCAATATATTTCAGGTGTGAAGCTGGATTGCAAAGAAAGTAATCAGGAAGCACAGTTACAGTATGTTTAATAGTGAAAATTATGAAAATTAAGAGGAATGGGTCTAAACAGCCATGTGGCCATAATAAATCCACTTATTACTGAGACTAATCAGAAAAAAAAAAAACTTTATTTTACAGAGAAGCATAAAGATTCAGTTATTTGTCACATTACAGTTACATGTACCTTAGACCACAGTGTCCCAGTTAGGGAGCTAGGGTCAGAGCGCTATAGTTAAGGGGGCTTGCTCAAGGGCTCAACAGTGGCAGCTTGGCAGTCCAGAGGCTTGAACCTCTGCCTTAACTGTTTGCACCACTGATGAACCTGTTTTAATAGGTTCGAGATTGGACGTTAGAACCAAAAGGACATGTGATCTGATTATTTTAAATTGACCCTATTCCTGAGTGACGGGATCATCATGGTAAGAAGAAAGCATATAAAGTGATGCACCCTTCATGGATAGTGACCACAGTGCAAGCCTCTGGAGTTAGTTTCAGTTGATCAGGTCTAGATTCAGCAATATGTGAAGTCATCTGATGTCCTGAATGTACTGACTGACCAGGTTGTCACATCTATAGAGATCTTCTTTCCTGGTGACAGAAATATTCCAGGACTAGATTGGAGCAGAGTGAGAGAGAGAGACCTTAGAGAGTCTTGTCCTAAATTCCATTGAAAGTCTTTAGGATGTGCTGGAGAAGACCTTCGTAACATTCAGTAGGTTTACTAAGTCATGAATACAAACCATGTTCCAGGATCGGACGAGAGAACCACTGACTTAAGCGAACACTAAAAGATTTTGCCCATCACCACCAAACAACTGACCACATTTAAAATATCACATGACAACAATATATTAATTAATTTAATTAAAGAGCTCAAGTTGGGCACGCTGATGCATATGCTTTGGGAATGTCCTGATGTGCAAGATTTCTGGGATAAGGTGCTTGAGGTTCTGTACAAGATCAATGGAATTCGTTTTCCCAAAGATCCTGTTCTGTTACTGTTGAATGACAACTCTCAGTTTCCTCTGAAGAAGAAGGACTGGAAATTTTGGTTAGCTGCCTCGCCTGCTGCAAAAGAACTTTTAGTTCAACGATGGAAACTGCCACATGACCTTTCTATTAAGCATTGGTTACATTCTCTACTTGAGATATTATATTTGGAACTGTCTTCAACGCGGACAAATCACGCTAAACCCACTATTTTATCTATGTGGAAGAAGTTGCACAACTTTTATTGCCATATTGTTGTTTTAAAAAAATCATAGCCATATTTGACTTGAAATATTAACTCAATATTAATTCAGTGTCATGCCTTTATTAAAAAAATAATAACACTTTCCATAACTTCAGTGGCAAGTGATTGTACAGGACTACAGTAGTTGGAGTTCTGTTTTCCATGCCGCTTCAGTAACAGTAGATTACTCGAGGCCCTTTTGCACAATGTACGTTTTTTATTTGCTCGTTAATCAGGAACGATTCTACCCATTTATGTTCCTGTACAAAGATCTGAACTTGATTTGTTTATGCTGCCAGATGAATATCCTCCTGATGAGTCCTAGACTTCACCATATTCACTGTTTCTACCATTATTTACCATCTCACTATTAAAAACTAGAGCCTACTCATATTGAAAGGCAACCTCGCTTTAGTCCTGGAGAGGCTCTCTCTAAGGCCAGAACAACTGCCCACTTCATAATCAAATGTGGAAGATTACTCTGTGTATGGCTGTTCATCAGGAATAATAGAAGCTCAAGTCCAGCTCTCAGAATTCACTAACAAGTGCGTGTTTCCCAATCAGCCATCCCTTTACGCTTTTAAAAAGTGCTTTTAAAGTTTACTGTACCTGGTAGTGAATCTTTCCAGTGGAACAATTTGATTATTTTACTTTCTACCTGGGTTTATAACACCCGTAATGAATCATTTTCAATTCTAAGCTAGGGGAATCTAATTACGTCAAGATTGTTTGTGATTAGCAGCCTGTGTTCTTGCTGTTAGTCTCACTTGGTCAAGCTGCTTTAGCACTCATTCCCTAAAACAATACGTTTATGAGACGGTTGTTGCTGATCAGAAAGCGCTGGGGTTCTCCATCAGATGGTTCTGCCATCTGTTTAGCCAGGGATGCCTTCAACTGTGAAATAACCACCCTCTTCAGTATAGATTAGTTCTATGAACTTATTTAAATATGACTTTCTCACTGTACAATAGTATTTTTGGATATTTAATACTAGCGTTAGTAAGGGGGAAAAGAGATTGTAGAAATAGTTAAAAGGTTAAAGCTAAAAATAAGCTGATCATCTTTAATGTAATCAGTCATATTATTTCAGGTTGAAAGCTACAAACATATCTGTTTATCTTTCTGTACAGCAGAACTCTCTGACCAACTTATTAATACAAAGAAATACAATTTTGCAAGATTGAGTATCTTACACCATGTTTATGCTAAGTTGTATTTTTACAGTTGTCAGCCTAATCTGGCACAAAACTTCAACACTACTCCTCATTTTGGTTTCATTAATGGCACAGGTGAAACTTCAGGCAAATACCAAAGTACTGCCGAACGAAGTTGCATTCAATTCTGTTCAGGCAGTTGTGCGTGATGCTGTGACAAAATCTGGCTGGACAGACATACAAATTTGTTTTCAGATTTTCCAATACATGAAAGGTGAAGATATCGTTGAAAGAGCGAGTCCAATGTGCAGGCAAAACCTCTCTTATTTATATAGCTAAAGATTTTTATTACTGAACGTTCAACTGACGAAAGGTCCAAGTTTAACATTAATTGTAAGCTTTTTTTTTTTTGGGGGGTTGGATTAAACCCATTCAATTCAGTCAAATTGGATAATTACTATACACATCTAATAAATATTATCATTTTAGGTTTAATAGTGTTTGATTTCAACCACTGTAACTAAATACATAATTAAATAAATTCCCCTGGCTCTGCTTAGTGATGTGATACTCTATTACCAAACCTCTTTTTTTATTTAAACTCAAATGTAATAGGCTTCCAAATGGTGCAACAGAAAACATTTAAATGTTTCATCCAGAGATCAAAGGTATTAATTCACAGCCAGCTGTGGCAGGGAGCCCAAAAAACTCAATTTGATGTACTGTTGGTGAGGACAAGATGGGATTCGCTCTATTTCCATTCAATCACAGTGACGCCAGCCAATCATGGGCCTCGGTGAGGCTCACATATAATGAGCAAATAAAATGCTTTCCACTGTGTACGAATGGTGCTTAGAGAAGAAACATGGTAACATTTTCACAAGAACAAGTGGAATAAAAAGTTATGAGAGAACGAAGTGGATATTTGAGGGGGACCAAACACTTAGAGAATATACTGTATGACGTGTGTGTGTGTGTACGTTTGTGTGTGTGTGTGTACGTTTGTGTGTGTGTGCGTGTGCGCGTATGTGTGTGCGCGTGTGTGTGTGTGCGCGCGTGTGTGTGTCTCTGTGTCTGTGCATGAGGCCTAAGGATGAGGAAGAAACCCCTCATGCCCTGGTAACACATTAGCATTGGAGAGATGACACTTATCAATGCAGATTAGCAACAACAAGTCCTCTGAATAAAACATTTCCAAAAATGCTTTACATATTCATAAAAGGTTTTCCAATTTTATGCTTTTCATTATCTTTATTATTATTAATGAGGCACAGATAATTATGTATACAGATGTGTTCTGTTAAAAGGGCATTTTTTCCATTGTTCCTCCAGACAGCTAAACTACAGCACACTTTGTAGCTAATTGCTATTTTTATGATTTATATATCACTTTAAGTCAACCTCTGTAAAAATCTATATTCATTTGAAACTGGAAATATCCATCGCTGAATCCAAATGCTCAGCGTGTTATCGGCTCATGCAGGAAGACCCTGTCATGAAATATGCAAAACCTACCTTTTAGTCGAACTAATGTTTCTTTCTTTCTGTCTTGCTGCTGTTCTGCCTCTCTTCCTTCTCTTCTTCTCTCACTCTGGCTTTCACCCTCTTCCCTTGCTTCCTCTTGGGGACCACGACAGGGCGGCAATTGACTATCTTCAACAGCCAGGCAGCCATTAAGATCGGAGGCCAAGATAAAGGCCGGCCATTCCAGGGTCAGATCTCAGGCCTGTATTACAACGGGCTGCAGGTGCTGAAGCTGGCAGCTGAGGGCGACCCCAGTGTTAAAGTGGAGGGCAACCTGCGCTTGGTGGGAGATGCGCCATCAGTAATGGCCACGGAGACCACTTCGGCAACGCCTCCAGCCGCCATGGACATGTCCACCACCATTATGGAGACCACAACCACCATGGCCACCACTACCACTAGAAGACAGCGCTCACCCAGCCTCAAGGACAGCATAACTCAGGTGAGGGACAGAGTGTCAACTGCCTTGTGATCCATTGTGACATTTGGACATGAAGTATCCATTTTATGTTACTTTAATATTATAATATATTATATACTGTATATAAATATTTTTAGATTATACAAACTTTTCCAATTAACTCAACCAGTCAGTTTGTAATATTTTCTAATTCATGAAAAAGATATTATTGATATTATTAATTAATAATGATATTATTTCATCACAACCTCCAGCACTATTTACACATTTAAATGTAAAAGATCTTACTAATGAAAAAGTACAGTACTTTGCAAAAGTCTTGAGCCAGCCCTCATTTCTTCAAAAGTGCTACAGTAGACTGTCTGGAATTTTTTTTTACAAAGTCATGAGGAAAAGTTCTCCAGGCTTCCTGAAAGACCCTTTTGTCGAGAGGGAAAATAAAGTTGCTGTTAAGGTTTTTACATAAACAACTTTTTTGTACCTGTCATTCGGGCACTCCCCCATCAAGGCAACAACTACCCCTCAGGGTTGTCACGTGATCTCCGGACAATAGGGCAAGTTTGTTACCGCTACACCACTCGGGGGCTCTATAAGCACTTACTCATCGTCAAGACCGCTTTATCATATAAAGGGTCGCGGGAATCCTGGAGTTTATCCCAAGAGACTTAGGGCATGAGTCATGGTACACACTGGATGGGGTGCGGATTCATCACAGGGAGCACAGATACACACTCACATTTTCACACTTAAAGCAATTTGGAACACCAAGCCTATTCTGCTTGCCTTCTACTATGGGAGGAGACCAGAGTAACCCACCAAGCAGGGGGAGAACATACAAACTCCATGCACGCAGGCCCCGAGGTGGGAATCGAACCCGGGTCCTGGAGACAGTACTAACTACCAAGCCACTGTGCCGCTGCTTGTATGAACAACCAATGTTTAAACTGTATCTTTAAGCACTTTGCAGCCTGTCGCAGTAAAGCATTTATTCCCATTTATTTAATTTAATATACATCATTTAATTTAATATGAAGAAATGTGGTCTGGCTCAAGACTTTTGCACAGTTCCTGTATATACATATCATGCAAATGTGCATACTGTTTAAACAGTGAATTTATTCTTTTAGCCTTGTGCAGTGCATGAGATCTTTAAGACTACTGTTGTGAACGTTTGTTGCTGAAGTACAATCAAATCCTTCTAGAGAATGCTTCCAGACCTAACAGTCTTTTAGCATTGATCGCTGACTTACCTCCTGCATCTTTTTCTATACTATTTGATTATCCCTGTTAATCTCACTTCTATTAACTCCATCTTTGTCTCTAACGTAGTTATATATATGGATAGATTTCCCATTTGAGTCTTTCCTCCTTACCAGGTTTCTCCTTCACAATCTCAAATCTCAGACGGTTTTGTCTCAGCGCTGTGACCTTTAGCTTAGTAGGTGTGGTTCGATCTGGTTTAGAATTGTGACACTGATTTTATAAATGGCTAAGTGGTTAGCACTGTCACCTTGCACCTCCAAGGTTTGGGTTTGATTCCTGTCTCGGGTCTGTGTGCATGGAATTTGCACCTGGTACTCTGGTTCCCTCCCACAGTCCAAAGACATGGAAATTCCCAAAATTGCCCGTAGTGTGTGAATGAATGTATAAATGTTGACTGAAGGTCCTACCACGGTTGTAAGAATGGGAATTAATACAATGGTCCCAAACTGCTCCACAATCAATGATAATTTGTTAATGTCATGGTCACCATAATTGTAGAGCATTGTTGGGTCAAATGGTTAAGGCTCTGGGTTACTGAATAGAAGGTCAGGGGTTTAAAACCCAGAACCACCAAGTTGCCAGTTTGGGCTCTTGAGCAAGGTACTTAACCCTGTCTGCTATCTGCTGACCCTGCACTCTGATCACAGCTTCCTTACTGGGAGATGTGAAAAAAATATATATTTCACTGTGCTATAAAGCACATGTGGCATGGTAATTAGAATTCAATAATTGCCGCTGCTGTATGAATAACCAATTATTGAATTCGAATGACCAATTATATACTAGTAAACTGGTGACAGGATTCTCGGCATCTAAGGCTCACCCATGCCTGCAGGAACCAAAAACAAAAAAAGAACTCCCAGTGTACCAGCCCATCATGTTCTGGGCTGGTACACTGGGACATAGAGCCCGAGAGTGCCAACCTGGTCTTCGAACTCCCCAGATAGCAATTCGATTGAGCGCTCATGTGTTACTCCAGACAAACAGGTCTGATCCATGGATGCCTCACCCTGCACTGCAGAGCACCCAAAGGATCTGCTGACTACGTCCTGGTGCCAGACACCACAGCACATTTAGGTGTGCTTGAGGAGCCAGAGCTGGTGTTTATGAACATTTATGATTAAGGCATCCAGCAAGCCTGAATTTAAAGAATATTTTCACTGAACAGATTACAACTTGGTTAGAAATCATTATAGTCAGCCAATATAGGGAGGTAATCAACCTTTGTCTGAATATGAAGATAAGGACAGCACAGCAAACTTATTTAAATCAAAACATCTGTTCACGGGTTAAACTATTCATACAAATGGCCCTCAAGTACGATTTCTCTGCCGCCAATATGAAGCACTGCTTATGTCCAAGTTGTAGCCAGTTTAAATCTTAGCTACAGATAATCTCACTGTGCATGCTTCCTCACAGTATCGGCATTGTATCCGTTGTTGTTCCTCCAGCATGTCTGCTGAACTAAAGCATTCGGTCTCTGCGTTTAGTTGATGTAAACAGCTTGCTCAGCTTCATCTTGCATCTTGCAGGCGCAGGGAGGCATTAATGCGTCTCCTATTGATTGTCATATCTGGCATCATTCCCTTTGTGTCAATTCCCGTAATGTGGCAGCTCAGAGCGGAGCACGTTCACAGATCTTTGGTATTCTTCCCAGCATCTGAGGGTTTATTCATGCGCCATTCAACACCATTGATCAAGAGATGGGAACTGATATGAATAAAGGGTACGCTCAATAACAATCAGTGTCATTCTGAGCTGAACTGTCAGATTCCATAAGAGACGGCACTATGCTTTAGACTGCGAACGTGAATACGGACGGACCCAGATGCAGACCCTGTGCGTGTATGCCAAGAATCCTACTAATTCAGACTTCATTGCTTATAAAAAGCAACATAGAGCAAAACGGGAATGAAATTGAGATGGCATAGTGCCGAGGGGCTCCCAATACACAGCTGCTTTCTCTCTTCGCTTACCAAAAAAGGTGAGAGATGGGAGAGATGTAAATGGGATTATGTGCTGTCGTTCATCCTGATGTCTGTGTGTATACAGATAGGTTGGTGATAAAAAATTTACTTATGTCAAAACTGATAAGTGAGATGTTGAGGTGAGAAGTTGCAAGAGATATTATCAAGGGAGGAGACAGGTTACTGGATGAAATATGAATTCGATGTGCGGTGCTCGATACGGTGGGTGTATTAAAGGGAGAGAGAGAGAAAGAGAGAGAGCGCTAATGCAGCTTTACGCTAACACGCATGAGACAGTCTTGACGGGTTTTCACTTTATATTACTAAAGTACTCATACCACTTAGATACTGTATTCCTTCAGTTCCAAAGCTCATAACTATGAATATGAAGGTTTGTACTGTATAGTGCAAGCATGAGGCTCCATATCTAAACCTACTGTATCATTCTTGCTATTAAATTGTATATTACATCTTTTTACCATTTACATTACGTTACGTTGTTGTCCTATATCAGATATTTACGCCATACGTTGGTCATGTGACTTGAGGGAGAACTCCGGTTTCCATGTGATTTTTTCTTGCCTTTGCACCAGCAGTACTAGCAATAGCTGCTAAAACAGATAAAGCATGGCGTCTGGCTTTCTTCCTTCTTCTGGCCATCAACAAATACAGCTGACTAACTGCCTGCTGTCCTCCAGAGCAAAATCCACAGCATGGTTTTGCTGGAACCACATCCATTTGTTCGAAATGAAAGAGCAGTCACACATACTCATGATGTGTTTTTCAACCCAGATGGCACCAGTGAAGACGTATCTCTATCCACATGCGTGCTGTTCCAGAGGACAATTGCGTCCATCTTAGAGTCAGATAAAAGTCACTTTAAATTTTAAATGTGGACTGTCACAATATGCAAATCCGATCGGATCAAAAATTTTTGTTAGATCTTTGAAGGAAATAAAGTGTTAAGAGTACAAACCTAAACCACAGGAAGAATCCTAAATAGCTTCCTAAAACTTTGTGTACACTACAAGGCAAAAGTTTGGACACCCCTTCTAATTGCATGATCTTTCCTCATTTGTATTTCCTTCTGCTGTAAAACAATACTGAAGGTATCGAAAATATAAAATAATGTTCTTTGAACAGTTGATATTGAGATGTTTCTGCTACTCATGATCTGTAAAGCCTTCATAACAGCTCTAATCTGGAAGCTGTGTGTTAATTGGTTATTTCTGAGGCTGGAATGATCTTCTCCTCTGCAGCAGAATTAAGTTTTGGTCTTGCTTTCCTGGGTTGGTCTTCATGAGAGCCAGTTTCATCACGGTGCAAGTTTGCAAAGGCACTTGACACAATACTGTTCTTACAAGAACTATTCCAGAACAGCTGACCTTCGTGACTTAAAATAACAACTGACCGTTTTTCTTGTTGTGGTTTAATTACCTAATGCCATATGTGTTATTTCATAGTTCTAAATCCAAACCTGTCCAGACTTTTGGTACTGGATTACATGTAAATGTGGAAGAGGTTTGTAATTTAGTTGAAGATATCTAAATTTAACAATGATTTTGGCCATACAGAAGAGGAACGTTTCTCATATTGTGAGAAGCCTCCCATGGTTGGAGTACTCCTGTATGCGGAAGAGGTCAGATCTTTCAAGTGCATCATGCCACCCTGTGAAACAGCTTGACCAGCAGCTCAAGCATGTGTTAGCCCTCAGTATCTCTGGTTTTCAGCTGCCATATGACGAGGAGAGCTGGGTAGGAATCGGCATGAAAATAATGAGTAGAGTTGCACACTGGAAAGATGGCAAAGCTTCACAAATAACATAGACAATAGAGCTATTTACAGCATGTTGGCAGTGAAATTGAGGAGAAACAGGAAAACAAGTATATTACAGTAGGTGAGTTCCAGTGTTGTACGGGACAAGTAATCATGGTTGTTGGACACACAGTAGATCCGGATGTGACAGATTGTCTCAACAACAACATGGTTAATTCATGGAATATTTCCTTCTCTAATGATGCCAGTGTTTTTTTTTTGTTGGTGAACAGATTTTGCCCCATAAACATAATTAGATCATTAAATTAAGATCAGCGACACGGTGGCTTAGCGGTTAGCACTGTCACGTTGCACCTCCAGGGTCTGGGTTCGATTCCTGCCTCTGGGTCTGTGTGCATAGGGTTTGGATGTTCTCTCCGTGCTTGATGGGTTTCCTTCGGCTTTTCTCCGGAATCCTCCCACAGTTCAAAGACATGGAGATTAGGCTAATTGGCGTCCCCAAATTGCCTGTAGTGTGTGAATGAGGTGTGTACAGTATGTGTGTGCCCTGCGATAAATTGGGACCCCGGCCAAGGACATAGGATACAGGTACCCTCTATAGAGGATAAAGCAATATAGATGAGTAGAGTAAGCAAATTTAAATAATTTTTAGTTGAGATGTAGATCAGATCTCATGCGACTAAAGCTCATGGTTTGTTGTCAGACATTCAGACGCATACGTAGCTCTCGCGACCAAGACAGGCCACGTTTATTGGGAGCTTGTACTGCACTGTGTGTCACATATACCTTCTTCTTTCATTGATCATCTGCTTTCTCCTGGTCAGGGTCGGGGCGGTTTAAATGACTAATTTACAGTATTTAAGTGGTAGTGCAATTAACGAACGTTGCCATATTGTGCACCTAACTCTAGCAAATGCTTTTAAACGACCTCCAGCTCGGTTTATAGGACTTAAAGAAGCCTCTGAAGCGCCACGTACGATTCAACTGTGATTAAGGCTCCAAAATGGACCCAAGTAAAGCGAGAGTTACGTTTATAATGCGGTCGGCAAGATTCCGTTCGCACCCACGGGATTAGAGCAATTTAAGTGTCCTCCGCTGGGAGATCTCCATGTTTGTCTTTGTGCTTGTGTCACAAATTAGTTATGGTGCGTTTGTCAGAACCGAACACACGTATCGAAATGAATGTAACTAGCGATTTCAGCACACTTCATAAACTTGTCTTATTAAACACAAATGCATTTGTGCAGAATTGCAGATAAGAGAGGTCCTCATTATGCTTTAATAAATGCAGCAAGGCAAAGCTAACGCTGCAGCGCGTCTGTTAATGAGGAGCTTAGAATACCGCGTGCGCACTTAATCATAGTCAAAAGCTAATGTATTTTGGCATTTAATTTGTGACAAAAAAAAAAAAACACACAAAAAGTCTTTTGTAGTGTAATGCACACTTTGATGATTATTTGTTTGGATTATTTTTTTTTTTTTTTTCGTATTCATTTGTGTAAATGCGGTTGTAATCGAGTGAAGCGTTGCTTGAAGAATTAAAAGCTTACTGTATCTGTCTGTCTTTATTTCCATAATGATAGTTCGGTGGGTTAATAGAATAGAGGGACAATTGGAGCTTAATGGAGCATTTCAGATGTTTCAATGATATCAAAGCTAAAGATCTCGTAAATTGTGATTATTTACTTCGACTCATTTTAGAAAACGTATACTATTCTTTAAAGCTGTGACTCTTAGAAATGGCAGAGGAAAGCATATGGATTAGGAACAGATGAGTGTTTTTTTTTTTTTAGCGGCCCCGCTGCTCACAGTGCATGCTGGGAGTCACATGGAGCCAGAGACCTTTTTAGCCGGCACTGGTTCGGACTGTCTGCATGGTAATTCCATCAATAAATGGATGTCAGTCATGGCTGAAATGCTAATATTCATGTGCAGAATGAGGAGAGAATATTTGCATATATTCAGCTTGAAGCAGGCACTATCTTGATGAATGAGAACTATATTGAAGGTCATGATAATGTCCTTCAAGTTACGGAATGGAGCTTGTCGTGCAAGAGCGGTACGCTTCAGGGCTAGGAGTGTCCTACAGCCTGCTGCACTGTTGATTGAATAAGCTTCTGCTGTCGTTGTTTACGGGCTTTGCTAAAACGGAAGGTCATAGTCCACGCCGAGTCGGAATTTATTCTCAGGTTTTGGTATGAATTTTCTTGAGGGATGATTGTTGGGACTGAAAAAATAGCAATATTAATGCCACAATCGATAAGAATCCTCTTCCACTCCAAGCCTGGCTTGTTAGGCGTAGATGATGTCCCAATAAACAACGATGTGCTCGTCCAAGTGGATAGCGAAATTGTTATGACCTCCTGATAGGAGCGAACAAACTGATGCATTAAAATCAGTCACAGCCCAGATCCAATTACATGTTTTATGAATATGAGGTGCATGTGCAGAATGATAATTTGCTTCCCGACTCCAATCTGGGAAACAACGCATGTTGCGGCATCGCTCTGTATTCTATAAATATGAATATATTGATGGTGACATGTGTAAACAGATGCATTTTGCAGCTATACAGTCTACCCGGGCACTAAAAACACAATGGCCTCATAAAACAAAACATTCTTGTATACACCCATGGACTGAATGGTCAACTAACATACCACTGACATTTCAGAACTCTGATGACCTGTTGGTGGCGTCGGCCGAGTGCCCCAGTGATGACGAGGATCTGGAGGAGTGTGAGCCCGGAACTGGTGAGTAAACACAGGGAAAAGGTTTACAGTATGACTATGGCTCTTCAGAAGAGCTCAGGCTCCATGTACACACACTTCAGACCCAACACATCTCCTAATAAATGGCTGGCTATTTGTACCAGTCTAGATTTTTGATGCGTTTAACAAGCAGCTGTCAAAACCGGTGATTATATGCCATCGTTTCTATAAAATGTATGTCTTATATATAGCAGCATTTCAACAATCAAGTCAAAAGACAGTTCGTTTATTTATTTATTTATTTTTATTCCTACTCGAATTGCACACGGACCAAGAAATGCATCAGTAAACTACCTAGAATAGTTGTTTTGGGAGCTGAGAAAGAGCTGAAATATGGACTGTCTGAAGTTTCCCTTCAGAAACGCTGCATTATATCACCATAGTCCCAGCCATGAGAGCAAAAACCTTGTTACAAACACAATGTAGCTATAATAATGGGGTGTCCGAGTTATAGCCTACAGGGCATTTTGAACCTGCCAAAAGTGTTTAGCCAACCATCCGCGAAGCTTTTTCAACATAAACCCGAAGTTACCGATGCTGTTAAGGGTGAAGGATCGAAGTTAAAACGAACTAAAACATTGCAAGTTGCAGAAGCATGAAATCGAACAAAAAGAAACGAATCAGTTCTTGATGCGTGATCTTGCAAACAGTAACAGTGTTCATGTGATCTTAATGTACAGATGCAGTAAAGTTACATTACAGTTAGTCTCGACCGATCGGATGAGAGGCATTCCTCGAGTGCAGATATAGGGTATAAAAGCACTGAGGCGGTTAACCTGTATGTATCACTTCGCATCACAGGTGTTACATCTAATAATCGTTAATTACACTAATTGTCGGTCTCAGCGTGGGTGAAAGTAGGTCGGTACAGTCCGCAGTACTAGAAAGAGAGGAGAGCAGCTGCCTGCCAAAAATCCACTTTCATTCCCAGTCATGGAAGCACTTTCAGCAGGAAAACACGTCTCATACAGTAATGTTATGTCATCTAAAACAATACTTTTATTCCTTAGTAACTGCTAATGAATCGATTCATTGAATTGCCTCTGAGTCATCAGTGTTTTGCACATGGCTAACGCAAACTACACTAGCTTTCAATACTAACCTGAATCCCAAATCCCCCTCTAACCCGATCAAGACCACTACTTTAGTTAGTGTGTGGAGCATGGGATTGTACACCCTACATACTGTAGCTTTCCATTTACCGCTATTTAGGATTAAGCTAGGCTACATAGTACCGTTTAAAACTACTTTCACCTACCTTTCAACTGGTAGTCGCTGATTGCCAGCTCCGCAAATAGCAGTTAAATTGGTCGTGGAAAAGTATAAAAAAGCAATATCACAATTGAGAGCGTGCTGTTGTACTGAATATTAGCCATACTAAAATCTATGCATTGAGACAGATCTGAATTTAGAAGGAAGACATTCTTTTTTAATATTACAAATAGACTGTGGGCAGTGATTGCATATTTTTTCTCCATCTGGACCGTATTAAAAAATTTTGGACACCCCTGCTGTAACACAACCACGCCATTAATTCAGATAGTCATCAGCTTTATCGAACTAACATCTTATTCTGTTGCTGATTTATTCTATCACCCACACTTTTCTTGTTGTGCAAAGCCAGGCTTTTCTCACACGTCCGTGTTCATCACTATAAATGAGAGAGAAAAAACAGACACTAAGTCTAAAATGTCACACTGTTATCTAGCCTGCCGAGGAAGATGTAAATACCATATGTTCTTAGAGCAGATTGAGAAGTGTGATTTATCTATATATATAAAACACTTATATATAAAACGCTGCGTCTTTACAGTGCGGTGTTATAGTCACCTAGAGAACTCACACTTCTCAGTACGCTTTAAGAACACATGGTATTTACTTCATCACCCCCACTTTATTAACAAAAAATGTCGTTAACACCTGGTTAGTTATACATGAATTATACTTAAAGACAAAAACATCAGACTACAGTTAAAAACCCCAAACTACAACCCTTAATTATAGAAATAACCCGATTTCTATTTTGAGTATTTCGTGACAGACATCCTCACACACTTTCGAGTCATTTCGAGATGTAGTTACACAGCTACTAGAGATACAGTGTGATGTGAAGTGTGATGATCAAAGGTTCTTAGGATAAGGAAAGCTCATTTGCTGACTTTGTTTTTCATAATTGTGAACATACTGTAAATCAATAGCATAAATAGTATTCTACAGTAGAACCTTGGCATACGAATTTAATCCGATCCAGAGATGAGTTCTTAGGGTGAAATTTCATATTGTGCAACACATTTTCCCATAGGAAATAATGTAAATGCATATAATTTGTTCCAGCCCTCCAAAAATATTACCAATATTACCAATTTCCAACACTATACTCATATTTTTGAATTTACGAAAGACATGGAAATTAAGTAAAATATGAAATCAATAGACGTTAAACCTTATTTAACCTTGATATGATTCCCCATGGCACTGGCTGCTTTAAAGACAAAACTGTACGAAACTGTAAGAGGCTCCTTTCTATTCTTGCTACCGGCTGTACTAACATTCTCGGAACTCATGGTGTTACATTATGTCTTCACTAAATCTTGCACAAAATGCCAAAAAATATGTAAACAAAGGTCAAAGTTTTGAACGGCTCCCGGATGCATGCGCGACTTAACGTTTGGTTCAATTCGGTTCGGACGCTTCTATGCAGAAAATGCTTGGTTTTCTGAGTCAAAATTTCTTGCATGTCAGTTCTTATGTAAAATTGTACAGTATTTAATACATTACAGAATTGTGTTATTTTTCATAGTTGAATTCAACAATCAGTGCTCTGCTTTTTCCTCTGTATTAACGTTGAGTTGACAGCAATGATCCCTTTAATAACAACATGAAGCTGTAAATCATGAAGCGAGACTAGCTCTGACCTAGATCCTGTGTGTATGTGTGTAAGGGGTTGCTCGTAATCATCACCCAAAGCGAACGCTTTTGTTCAGTTCTCTGGTAAACGCTAATTCCCCTGTGTGACGAGATTACAGCAGAGACATTCATTACGGTCCGAACATTCTGATCACATTCTTTCCAGCAAATTTATTAACACATCCCAGTGTTTTATACTGGGAACACTGAAATCCTATAATATCACAATCAGACTACTGCCATGAATAGACCTGACTTAATTCTAATGACAAATTGACATGCGACTCTACCTCCAAAGCTTATTGATTTGTTTTTCTGATGTATACATTTACAATTGAATGCAGCCAACAGCTGGAAGATCGATCAAAAATTTGCTTTCAGCTTTATAAGCTCCCCCCCCCCCCCCCCCCCACACAATACTATCGATCTATCTGAATGAAAAAAGAAGACTTCTTTGTATTCTTTTAATGTCTTTATCTATAACTATATTTGTAACTAGATTGGCGAAATATACAGTAGGGCAACAAAAAGATGTTCAGATAAATATAAGGGGGAGGAAAGTTGTATGTTTAAGGGATCATCTTACACAGCTTTCTTTTGTGTAATTTGCTTTTTTTCCCCATGCAAAAATCATCCGGCCTATTTGTCGATGTAAGTGATTCAAACTCCATGGTTTGTTATTTTGCTATACCAAAGAGGAACCAGGAAGAAGCTTATTGTTTATTCAAGCTGTTACACATGCATCTGATCTTTAACAATCTACATTTGAAGAACATATGATAAGATTATATTAGTCAGTATTTATTTCTTATTATGAATGTTATTGTTAGATAATCTCTTGTTTTTGTAGTGTAGTGTTAATGAGATTGAAGTGCTGGTTTCTTGTTCAGACACTAATTCAGGCTCCTTACTGTCTTTTTTTCCTGTATTTTCCACCACAGGAGGTGAATTAGTGTTGCCCATAATTACCATGGACACCCAAGACCCCCAATCTGTGGCCCCTCATTACCCTGCAATTCCCCCTCCCCCTACATCCCTGAGCCCCCTCCAGACCACCAAAGAGTCCCTTGTTCTGTCTGAGCCAAGGCCACCGTGCCCTCCAGACCAGGAGGACTGCGGCGAGCCCATGGAGGTGTCAGCCTTCGGCTCGGGGGAGATGACCGAGTCCGATGACGAGGACTTCTATAAAAACTCCCCGATGGTCACTGATAGGACAGTGCTGCCTCCTCCACCTGGTGTGGGCAAAAGCGGAGGCCAAAAGCCTGGTGCCCATCGCCCTCACGCTCACCCCGCCCCCCCTGACCCGACAACCCACCCCGACGCGCTACACATCCCTGCGGGTAAAATGAACACCCGTGACCAGGTGCTCCTCCCCCCAGCCCCATCCTCCCGCCTTACTCCGGGACTAACTTACCCGCCTGATTTCCCTCGTGTGCCCACAGCTCGGCCCTCGGCTTCCGTAGAGAGGGGCCTCCCCGGTGCAGTGGAGGTGATCCGCGAGTCTAGCAGCACCACAGGAATGGTGGTGGGTATCGTCGCAGCAGCCGCCCTCTGCATCCTGATCCTCCTGTACGCCATGTACAAGTACCGCAACCGCGACGAGGGATCCTACCAGGTAGAGCAGAGGCGTGGCTCCGGCAGCGAGAGCAACGGCGCCGTGGTCAAAGAGAAGACGCCGGGCTCGACCGCCACCATGTCCAAGACCGTCGCGAAGGGGAAGAAAAACAAAGACAAGGAGTATTACGTCTGAGAGAGGAGTGAGAGAGAAAGAGAGAGAGAAAGATGGTGGGTTGATGATTTTAGAGCGTAAATCACCTCCTCTTCATTCTCATCCGCAAACATTTATACCTTCAGTGGAATTTCGAAAATGTTACGAGGCAGTAAGGTAAATCTGGAAAGAGCGAGCGGTAAGGGAAGCCACTAATGATAAAGGAAGCGAATGGCCGTGACCTGGGTGTCGTCGTACATCGCCATTTTAACCTTATTTTATCCCCTTTTGTGCCTCAAGGAGATCATCCATTACAGTCTAGATGATGAAATGTCATTCATTCTCTCCGCAATTTAAAATTTGCCGTTTCCAGAGCGCAAGAATCTTTAGAGGTTAATGAATCACCATGGAAAAGGAGAGAACTCACACAACACTAACTCATCAGCAGTCCTCTCTGGTGTCTGCTGCTTCTGAATCCTTTTGGCTAATTTTAATGTGAAATCGATTATATCCTGCAATTTGAACTATATAAAAAATGTAATTACCCTTGATGTCATTATTCACACTGAGTGGTAAATAGTATGTGAAGTATCAGGCAAGCAAATGTTCCTGTTAATTCACTTCTCTCTTTTTTTCAGATATTTAATTATGCGCTCGGTAAGAAAAACAGGTCGGCAGCTTTTACGCTCAATATTTCTGTGACCACATTTCCCTCGTAACAGGGTATTAGAGGACGAAAAAAAAAAAGTTCAGAGTATGTGCTGTGTACTTTTTTGGCCACCTTTAAGTGAAACGAGAGTGCTGATTAGCTGCATGTGTCCTTTAAGGAATCTATCTACGATTCACCTGAATTGTTATTCATTTTAAATGTAATTGTAAACACGGTGAAAGCGTTAGCCGAGAGGCTAATATGTAATTGTGACCCTTTGACTGCTACGTCTTACCATATTTTCTGGAACCACTTCCAAAGTCATCTTCTTAAAAATGTCTTCATACTGTAGTTACATACTAGCATTACTGCACCATGCATTTGCATTTTCTTTGCGTTTGCATTTTCTTAGGGATGCATCGATACTGTTTGTTTCAGATTGAGTACAGGTTTTTCTCATATGTGTTGGTACTAATACTGAAATATAAAGATATACAATAATGGAATTTAAACAGTATCTTATCATAGAATGAGAGTGAAGGTGGTCCACCTGAATGGAAATGGAATGTGACTCACAAGCAACTAAGTTAATACACCACAAGCGCTCGCAGAACTGAAATGCTTAACCACTTATGAAGGTTTCTCTGCACGCCAGATGAATTAGTCCATTGTCACAAATTCACTGCACTTTGTAATCAATTTTAATGACAACGCACTGCTTGCTCAGGTCAACTGCCCATTGTGTTCACTGACTCACCGTCTATACCGTTATATCCAGTATACAGGGTCGCGGGGGGCCTGGAGCCTATCCCAGGGGACACCCTGGACAGAACACACACACTCACATTCATTTAGGAATGCCAAATAGCCTATTCTGCATGTCTGTGGACTGTGGGAAGAAACCGGAGGAAACTCACCAAACACATGGAGAACATGCACACAGGCACAGGGCGGGATTCGAACCCAGACCCTGGTGTTGCAAGCCACTGGGACACCCCCGTTGTGGTCTTTTATTATTATTATTATTATTATTAACCTTGAGAACACCAAGATTTTTTTTTAACTTACAGAATCCTTTTTTTTATGACAGCTTATATAATGATTGTCTCAATGTCACTTTCACATACTGTACTGCTGCTGCTGCTGCTATCACCAGACTCTGAATCACTGTCACTAAAACTTCCTCTAAAACATAATCACCAGTCAGAATCACCCAGTAATTCATCTTATACTTTAGCTGTGATGAAACATTTACTTCTACGTGACTTTTTTTTTTTTTACACATGCAGCACTTTCAGTAAACATAAATCTGCTGAACAATGAAACTGAAAACCGACCTGTTAACTAGACAAAACACTATGATGCCCCTTTCTGCCTAAAATATCCTCGGCTAAGGAATTCCAATAAAATCCAATACGATATCAGAATACCCACATGAGATCATTTATTTACATGAGACAGACGATCAGTAACATGTAAACAGGGTTAAGAGTAAGGGTAAAGAGTTTTAGGCATCTGTGGGACATCTAATGGTTAAACATCATAATCGGATAACTGATATTGTATGAAGATGCTCTAATAGCTATTCTTTATATTTGCTTAGATCGCATTCTGCTTTGCTTTGAATGACGGCCGTCATTAATACAACAACATGTACCACATCACTTAGTATCAGGTGATATCAGATGCTCACATGAGAGCGCTTTCATGAATAAGACTTTAAGTAAGTAAGAGACAGCTGATAACTGATTCTGTACACAGGTATCAGTATCGATGCATCCCTAATATTTACATCAGCTAAACTGCACTACTAGCAAAGTGGTGTTTGTTTTTTATACGGCGGTACCTCGGCATACAAATTTAATTTTTGAGTTCTTAAGGCGAGATTTCTTATTGTGAAACGCATTTTTCCAACACTATAATTATATTTTTGCATAGAAAAACAACCAAACATTTAGAAAATGCATATAAATTAAGTAAAACCTTAATTTCTGATTCCTTTTGGCACCGGCTGCTTTAAAAAATTTAAACTGAAAGTTGCTCCGTTTTCTTTTTGCTAACATTCCTTGCTAACATTCTTGGCACCCATGATGCTATGTCTTCACTAAATGCAAAAAAATCCATAAAAAAAATAAGTAAACTTATTTCTCTTGGCTTTCCACTAGCGCGAACAAGTTTTGAACGACTCCCAGGCGTAAGCACAGCTTAGCTTAACACAGCATTCGGTTAATTCGATCGTATGCCAAAATCGCGTTATATGCCGAGGCTAATTTCTAATAAGGCGAAAATTCACGAGACGGGGTTTGTGTGCCGAGGTACCACTGCATTTACTTTCCTGCCATTTGAGAGACGACCCTTATCCAGAGTGTCTTATTAAATATTTAAGCAGTTGAAGGTTAAGGGCCTTGCACAAATGATAGCATGGTGATGCTGGGGCTTGAACCTGTGACCAACGTATTAACCAATGAGCTACCACATCTGTCATCTCCTTGAAGCCTTTACTAACTACAGACCCAATATAAAACCCTCCGTCAAGCCTGGAAATGTTCTGTCCTTGTAAACCAGTTATAATCTATCCAGGTTTATTGTTAAAACCCTGTGATTTACTTATAAGTGGTTTTTGTTTGAACATTTCCTGATGCTGTGATGGTGGTGATGATAACATTCTCTATCACCACAATATCAATATTTTAGCACCTACTGTAGCATATCACCTTTTCAGACACATACTGTACAGTACGGATATCACAATTACACTAAAAATACGCAAATTATAAAAGATATCTTCCCATATGGGGGGAACGAAATGGTGTCTTATGGTCCAGAAAATATGGTAGTGCTATTGTTAGGTTGAAAGATTATTGTTATTGCTGAGCGCTGTCTCTCTCTCCCTCTCTCTCTCTCACTCTCTCTCCATGGTGCTAAGATGTTCATTATCTATTAGGCTACTTATCGGTGTTCCATGCATGACGTATTCACATTTAACTTTCGGCTCAGAGCGTTGTTCGATATGGAATCGTTAAGTTGATCATCGTCGGTACGACTCTCAGCTTGTTCCTGGAGGGATTCATAGCACCACCTCATCATGGACGAACAAAAGATCTCGGCTAAAGCAACCTAAGAGAGCTGGAGCAATTAGCATCGATTAAAAAAAAATCAATCAATAAAAACACTGTATTTATGTAAATACAAGATTCTGTGGACATTGCTGACACTACATCAGGATACAGGTTTGTCCGTATGCGTGTGCGCGTGAGTGTTTCGTCCCTGTTCGTCCTCTAGCATGAGAAAGACTGAACTAGACTTTGAGACATCTTTCTCTGCCCCTTTACTCTTCAAGAAATAAAACTAGAATCTGACGCCTATCGAATGAGACTGCAGGAAGTGCACAGTGCTCAGAGGGAAGTCATGTGTGGAGAACTTTTCCTTTGCATCTTCGCTGTGGAAAAAAAAATAAAAAAGGAAACGTTCAACAGTACGTGTCAGAACCCTGGCTCTCCTATTGCCCTGTTGCGAAAGAAGTGGGGAAAAAAGTAACCTGACAACCGAGAACTGCTCTGATGAAAAGCATTTCTGTATAGAGCTACGGGAACTCAAGTCAACAAAGTCTACGTTTTTTTTTTATATATATATATCTATCTAAAGAGGGCGTATCCCTGAAAAGAGAAAAAAATGGTGTAACGTCTAGATATTTCTCACAGTCAATGATTATTATTTTACCGGAATCGGACATACTTGTTATCAGGAAAGGTCTGTTATCCGTACCGTCCATGCAAAATGTGGTCTTCACTACAACCATCATCCCAGTCACATGAGGTGATTTTTTTTTCAAACGTGGAATCGTATGAAATTAAAAATGTTTTCAAATCTTTATTCACTTTCTTTAAATTCCATCAGGAAAAAGTATTTATCCATATTTCCCAATTTTCTTTTTTTTTTTTTTATTTCTAATACATTCTTCAAAAATGTATTGATTTTTTTTTTTTTTACATGATTGCCATTTACATAGAACAGTCAGAGTATATTCCCATTCTTACTTAATGTTATTGTAAAGTGTTCCCGTGAGATGAATTTAAATATGTGTACATTGACAGAGGAAAAAAAAAATACACTTGGTTATATACTTCTTACAGTTCTGGTTTAGTGTGGTCTCTCTCTCTCTCTCTCTCTCTTTGATGTTGTAGTATGGTGGCTTAAGAATTGCATAAGTATTTTCTCAATAACACACCCACACACACACACTTTTACATTTTGACCTTATGAATCTATACAAAATATCCCATAATATTGAACCAAAATCAAACCATATCCAGCCCTCTGCTCGGACCTATCACAGGGACTCTTGGGGAACAAGGACGTGCCAACGCATTGCAAGGAACAATTACACCCACACGAATATACAGTACAATCATACATTAGGGGCAATTAGGAACTATCAATCAAGTGCCTGCAATGTGTGTCTTTGAACTGAAGGAAAAGAAAACTTACAAAGCACAGAGAGAACATTCAACTCCAAAGAGCTACATACAATCATACAATCCTGAAAAAAATGTTCTAAAAAATTCCAATCAGGGTTCTCTAGAAATAGAAATAGCCTACCATGGATTTTTCTTTTGTAAAATGGAACGCATAATGCACAACACAGCGCATTCACTAAACATCTCAGACTGGGTAAAGAGGGCAGTTAATCAGTATATCAAACGTGGCATGAATAATCATGTATCTGTGAAATATGACCACAGGATTGACGGTTCTAAGCCTTGTACTCTCTCTTTTAATTCTACTGTTTTATGTGTAAAAACATGATGACAATCATCTCATTGTGGGTCTCAGTATTAGCCAAATACAACATCAGATGAACAACAACGTATACCTTTTTTCACTGTGCCATTATTTATTTAACAAAAATCAGACAGCTAATCATCAGCAATTGATTAATTGATCTTCAGCAGGTTTGCAGACCTCTATAAAAGCCGAAGACAAAAAGAAAAAAAAGAACTCGTCAATCAATAGCTTGTAGATCTACCTTTTAGCTCATTCTTCTTTACAACATTGATTCAGTTCATTGAGTTTGGTTTCCCCAAACATGGTGCTGGGAATTAAGGCCAAACTCCAATTTAGACTTTTCATAGGACATTGTTCGAGAAGCCTTGTGGTTTATTCAAATATAGTTTTGCAGACCATTCCTATCAACCCTACCCAGCAAAACGTACTTGTTCAGTCTTCTTCTAATTGTGCTTTCATGGACTTTAACATTAAATATGCTCAGTGAGGATTGTAGGGTCTGAGCTGAAGCTCTTGGGTACTTTGTTGTTGTTGTATTTCACTGAAGATTGCACGGTCTGACCTAGAGGTGAATGTTCTGGGACGTCCGCTCCTGGGAAAACTTGTGTTAACACACACTTGAATGCTCCAGACCAGGAAACTGCCAAAACGTCTGCTTTTATAGAGGTCTGCACACCTGATGATGATCAATTAATCAATGGGTGATGATTAGCTGACTCTGGCTGCCGAGATATAAAGCCTTATCTGGACTAGTTTAACCAATAGTCTCCTTTTTGATAAATCTCTCACAGCTAAACTGCAAATAAATTAACACCAGTACATTTCAAAAAGAAGGAGAAGAAGAAGAAGAAGGAAAAGTACAAACACTTTGTGCTTTTAAGTACTGTATTTTACCACTTTTTTTTTCACCGCATATTTTCTACTCAACATCACTCCATTTCTTTTGAATTCTATATTTGTTATATGATAAGGTGAGCTTAGCATCATCATGGCCAATATTCATACTTGCTACTACTGTATATACACACTATGTTCATGTTTGGATAGCTGGGTATTAAATTTCAGCTAGTTTAATAGTTATTATCATTCTAAACTGTCAAGAGAGATTCAAGTACCTTCATTGCAGAAAAAAAAAAAATTCCAGTGAGTGAAGTCAGACCTGACCCAGTTTCTACAACATCTTTGGACTTTTGGTTCTGCATTGAGAGTTATTTTAAGTAATTAGGAATAAATCTTTCATTCCATAGCATTAGTAACTAACATTTCTTGGTTTGGAATTCCTTTGTGATTTTGTTACTCTTACTTCAAATTTTAAGTTTATGCTTTCCTAATCAGAATTAATTTTTTCCCCCAAAAAGTGGCTGCTCTGGTCATTTTTTATTGTCATCAGTCTCCAGTCTGCTTGTGAATGATGCTACAAGCTTAGCACACCTTTTCTTTGGACATTTCCTCCAATCTTCCTACCAGAATAGTTGAAGTTCAACCAGGTTTGATGGGTACTGCCATTTTCAGGTCTCACCAGAGTTGCTCCATTGGGTTCATATTCAATTAATTAAGTGTTAATATTCTGGCTGGGCCATGTCAGGACTTTTACAGAGTTGTTCTGAAGCCACTCCTATGTTTTATTGAAATGTGAGCCATCACTTAAGCCTGACATCCTGTGCTTTCTAAGCATTCTAGTCTCCCTGTCCTAGTTACAGAAAAACATCCCCCCGCATGATGCCACCACCACCATAACTGACTGCAGGGATGATATTAGTGAGTTTATATGCAGTGCCTGATGTAGCATGAGGAAGTATGCCATCAGACCAGGGGATTTTCCTTCTCATGGTTTAAGAGTCCTTCAGTTGCTTTTTGGCAAAATCCCAGCAGGATCTCATATTAGGAATGGCTTCAGTCTGGCCACTCTACCAAAGAGGTCTGATTGGCGGATTGCTGCAATGATGGTTGTCCTTCTGTAAGGCTCTTCCATCTTCACAGGGGACCTCTGGAGCTCATTCATAGTGACCCTTGGTTACCCAGATTAGTTGCTTTGGTCTGGCTGCCAGATCTGGGAAGTTTTCCAAATCTCTTTCAATTGAGAATGATGGAGGCTACCATCTTGGGCAGTTGCAGAAATGTTCTTGTATCCTACCCTAGATCTCTGTCTTGATACAATCCTGTCTCGGAGGTTTACAGATAATTCTCTCAACATACTGTAACTTGTTTTAAGTTGAGACTTTATATGACCCTTAACAAGTAGGCAGTTGAGAAACTCCTCCAAAGCTTTTATTTCTCAGTTCAGAAGTTGTATATGCATGTTAATAATCATACTGATTAAACTGATTTAAAAACTTTTCTTCCCACATACATCACTCATTGGCCACTAACTCTTTCAGGGATCAAAGAAGAAAAACACCAGAAATGTCTGATCTGCGTGCAAATAAAATCACCGCAAATGATTAACCAAGGTCCCTGTGCAAACATACAGTAATCCTGTCCGAATAGCACTTTTGTCTTATATTAGCTGAGATTCCACGCATTTAATACAACTTGTCCTTTTACATGTTGAATGACAAAATGCCTTTCAGTTCCACTTGCAAGTTTTAAAACTGTAGAGCCATGCACTTTATTGCATCCTAGTTTCATCATCTGTTTTTGTGCTATAGATGGAATTGTGGCCAGGATGTAGCCACAGAATGGTGATATAAAGCACAGTCTCTACATACTTCCTTTCACAGCACCAAACAAGACTTTGAACTTCTGCAGTTATGAGCTTGTACAAGATGAAAAACTCATCTTGACTCAATCTACAAAAATAGATATTAGAAAATATTTCTATGAATGCTTCTTTACCATTAGGCGGGTTGTAAGCACGCGTAGCAGGTGTTTGAGGAAGAACATTCCTCCAGATCAGCTTTGAGTATGATCATGCAGGCAAAAATAAAAACGTCAGGTAGTGAATCACATGTCATGATGAAACATTCCATATCAGTACATGAGACATGATAAAATATTTCGAAATAATAATAAACTGATTCACTGACTGTGTTTTTGGTTTTTCATAAATGTATAAAAAACTGGTTAAAAAGATATTTCTACAGCAACAGACATCACCAAGGCAACTTTCGCATTGTGACATGGTGCATTATCATGCCGGAAATATTAGAAGGTAAATTGTGGCCATTAAATGCACTAATGGTTGATTGTATTAACAGGCGTAAAATGTGCCAAGCCAACAATTCCCGCACTCTTCCACCACCTCCATCACCAGTGTGCCTGAATTTATCACACAAGGCAACGTTTATTCCAATGTCCAACTTTTTTGTGTGTGTGGGTCTGATCCCACTGCAGTGTCAACTGTCTATTTCTGTCTGACAGAAGTGAAACCCAACATGGCCTTGTGTTGTTGTAGGACATTTGTACAGGCTCAACTTGTTGAGATGCCTTCCCGCTCACAACAGTTGTCCAGAGTACTTATATGACGACTCAACGCCTTCAATTCCTGCACTTTTTTTTGTCATTTCTAGACAAACAAATGGGTCTCCAGTGTGCATGTCCAGTCAAAAATAATGGGGGAAAAAAAATCCCTGTCTTTGAGACATTTTGTGACCTCATATAAGGAGGGCTCCTCCCCTGACATGTTCCCTGCTCTGCTCAGCCATACTGTTTTCCAATGACACATGGCTCAGCAGTAGCCCAATTACATACACAGGAGCAAAACTAAGGGAGAAAAAACGCATTATTGTGAGGTATTTCAGCCAGAACATTATCAGACACTGTTGAGGGGACCTTTAAATTGACTGTCTCAAGAGACACATCTAGTATGTCTAGCCTGTTTAATAAGACAAAGCTTTATTCTTAAGTAAATTGACTATAATTTCATTTTAAACCTGCAGCGTTATTAAAGCAGACTAAACACTCTGGCTTAGTCCCAGGTCATTTGTCTATTCATTTTAATCAACTGCAAACAAAAATGACTGAAGTCATGGAAACAACACATTTGCCCACTTGGACAATGAGATTTTAATGTAAATGTGCTAAATACTGCAGAGTCATTGTAATTTTTCCCCCCATACATCACTCCTCTCTAGCCATTAATCATCATTGCTGCAGTTTCTGTTCACCTCTGAAACAGTCATTTCACAAGCTGAGGTGTGAAAGTGTGGATGTGAGATTTGCGGTTAGGCTGAGAGGGTCCAAGCTGGTGAGTCATGATTGAACTATCTCCTGAGTTCCAGGGCTGTTTTAAAACACTCTTGTTGACTAACTTTCATTACTCAGAAACACAAGTCATAAGGTCACAAATGGAAGGCTTTGCAAGCCAGACTTCAAGCTCTAACCACACAGTTTTGATAAAGTTGCAGAAAAATTTTGCTTCATAAGACCAAGATTTCGAAGTTGCAATGAAATGAGATGCAGGAAGCAGGAGACCCTAAATATATATATATAGACCCTGAATTGAGTAGTTGTTCTAGTGTGTATATATATATATATATTTAGAAGGTATATTCATTAGAAGGTCTTCATTAGAGCCAGTTTCATCATGGTGCTTGATGCAAATGCACTTGACAATACTAGAACAACTAACCCATGTGTGTGTATATACATACATATATATACACATACACACATACATTATATATATATATATATATATATATATATATATATATATATATATATATATATATAGGGTTAGTTGTTCTAGTATTGTCAAGTGCATTTGTGTATACAGTGGTGTGAAAAACTATTTGCCCCCCTCCTGATTTCTTATTCTTTTGCATGTTTGTCACACAAAATGTTTCTGATCATCAAACACATTTAACTATTAGTCAAAGATAACACAAGTAAACACAAAATGCAGTTTTTAAATGAGGGGTTTTATTATTTAGGGAGAAAACAAATCCAAACCTACATGGCCCTGTGTGAAAAAGTAATTGCCCCCTGAACCTAATAACTGGTTGGGCCACCCTTAGCAGCAATAACTGCAATCAAGCGTTTGCGATAACTTGCAACGAGTCTTTTACAGCGCTCTGGAGGAATTTTGGCCCACTCATCTTTGCAGAATTGTTGTAATTCAGCTTTATTTGAGGGTTTTCTAGCATGAACCGCCTTTTTAAGGTCATGCCACAACATCTCAATAGGATTCAGGTCAGGACTTTGACTAGGCCACTCCAAAGTCTTCATTTTGTTTTTCTTCAGCCATTCAGAGGTGGATTTGCTGGTGTGTTTTGGGTCATTGTCCTGCTGCAGCACCCAAGATCGCTTCAGCTTGAGTTGACGAACAGATGGCCGGACATTCTCCTTCAGGATTTTTTGGTAGACAGTAGAATTCATGGTTCCATCTATCACAGCAAGCCTTCCAGGTCCTGAAGCAGCAAAACAACCCCAGACCATCACACTACCACCACCATATTTTACTGTTGGTATGATGTTCTTTTTCTGAAATGCTGTGTTACTTTTACGTCAGATGTAACGGGAGACGCACCTTCCAAAAAGTTCAACTTTTGTCTCGTCGGTCCACAAGGTATTTTCCCAAAAGTCTTGCCAATCATTGAGATGTTTTTTAGCAAAATTGAGACGAGCCTTAATGTTCTTTTTGCTTAAAAGTGGTTTGCGCCTTGAAAATCTGCCATGCAGGCTGTTTTTGCCCCGTCCCTTTCTTATGGTGGAGTCGTGAACACTGACCTTAATTGAGGCAAGTGAGGCCTGCAGTTCTTTAGATGTTGTCCTGGGGTCTTTTGTGGCCTCTCGGATGAGTTGTCTCTGCGCTCTTGGGGTAATTTGGGTCGGCCGGCCACTCCTGGGAAGGTTCACCACTGTTCCATGTTTTTGCCATTTGTGGATAATGGCTCTCACTGTGGTTCGCTGGAGTCCCAAAGCTTTAGAAATGGCTTTATAACCTTTACCAGACTGATAGATCTCAATTACTTTTGTTCTCATTTGTTCCTGAATTTCTTTGGATCTTGGCATGATGTCTAGCTTTTGAGGTGCTTTTGGTCTACTTCTCTGTGTCAGGTAGCTCCTATTTAAGTGATTTCTTGATTGAAACAGGTGTGGCAGTAATCGGGCCTGGGGGTGACTACAGAAATTGAACTCAGGTGTGATAAACCACAGTTAAGTTATTTTTTAATAAGGGGGGCAATCACTTTTTCACACAGGGCCATGTAGATTTGGAGGTTTTTTTTCTCCCTTAATAACGTAAACCTTCATTTAAAAACTGCATTTTGTGTTCAATTATGTTATCTTTGACTAATAGTTAACGGTTTTTGATGAGCAGAAACATTTAAGTGTGACAAACATGCAAAAGAATAAGAAATCAGGAAGGGGCAAATAGTTTTTCACACCACTGTATGTATACAAGTGCATGTGTATATATATATATATATATATATATATATATATTTGTTCTAGTATTGTCAAGTGCATTTGCATCAAGCACCATGATGAAACTGGCTCTAATGAAGACCTTCTAATGAAGACCCAGGAAAGCAAGACCATAACTTACCTCTGCTGCATAGGAGAAGCTCATTTAGAGTTATCAGCAGTTATTTAGAGAAGTTCATTTAGAGTAAATCAGCAATTAGCAGGAGCTCAGATTAGAGCCGTTATGAAGGCTTTCCAGAGCATAAGTAGCAGACACATCTCGATATCACCCGAGATTATTGCATAGTTTGGAATGTCTTTAGTATTGTTTTACAATTTAGAAAGAAATAAAAATCAGGAATGTTTTACAGTCATTTAGAACAGCCGACGCTGTGAGTGAACTAAATGTATTCAGTGGATATTTGGAGAATGTTGAGAATGTCTTGAGAAAAAGGATGTTTACACTCTTACTGCTACCACCGCAGGACTGAATTACAGGTGTGCATCGCTTAACATCTCTTATACGTTTTGTAAAATATGTTTGTCCACTGTGCGATTTGAAACATATTATATACTTAACAAAGCTATATGGAATATTATAATGTAAGCAGTGTTGTAAAATTAGTTAGCAGTGCAACAGCCTATTCTCTGCTTTAGTCTACTACTGCTGTTATTTTAAAATCTTAGGGCATACAGTACATGGTGAGTTGATGCACAAACGGATGTCAAACAGCGCATGCCTGTACTATAATAGGAAGCTACAGAAGTGAAACTGGAGGAGGTAGAGGAGACGACCGACAATGTTATAAACTGACATTTGTATATGTTTTATAGTATTACTCATCATCTTCAAATATCTTTGTAATATACAAGGATTTGTATGCAACACTTTTATTTCCTTGAACTGATTTTCTATCACTGTCTTACTGCAAAATTACACTCACAGCATGCTATATGGTTTGCTATATTTTTATTAAGACTATAGCAACACATTATTGATAATAAATTGCATACTGACATAAACACAAGCACAACGGCAGCTATTGTGGAAAAACTGAAGTTATTGGTTTGTGCTAAAATGACACAAAAATCACACTGAAACAACCTGCATGTTATTTGGACACGTAGAGGAAACTAAAGAACTTGGAGGAATCCCATGTGGAGAGCATACAAAAGTGCACACAGTTACTCAAGTGGAGAACCGAACTGACTTTGCAGCTTTGAGTCTGAGATGTTTCCCACTGTGATTCCTGGTCATCCATTGTTTTAATCCAATGTCTACAGTATATCAGAAACATTTAAGAACCTAAAAAGTGTGACCACCCAAGCATACAAAACACATCACACATACATTCTGTGGAGTGTAGATAAAGCATCAGAGGCTATAACTAGTGAATACAAAGATGTACAGTATGGGAAAATGTTTATTGCATATTTGGAAAATAATCAAATGATGAACCCTGACCCTTTTCAGCTGGAACACCCGAAGTTCAGTGTGATCGAGACAAATTGTTTTTTGCCAATTTTCCACTGTTTACAGAGTCACCAATTATTCTAAATAAAGGTTTTGATATCTATCTTCAGTGCTGAATAAACATAACATTCTTCATTCATGTATGAATAATTAAAATAATGAATCTGTAATTGGATAGATAGATAGATAGATAGATAGATAGATAGATAGATAGATAGATAGATAGATAGATAGATTTGCATTAAATGAGCAAATATGTAAGAGCCTTTAATTTGGTAATTACTGCAGTGATTAATATGTTGCAGCTAGCAAAATAAATAGTGATTTCCGTGATTATGGAAAAGATATTACTGCATCAAGCAAAGAAAACAACTAAGGAAAATGTTTGAAATTGTTGGAATTGGGTTGAGGACTGTCAAGCTCAGCAGTAAAACCTAGAAGAACTGTGCTACTGTAAACTTCTTTGGCAAAGTAAAAAAAAATAAATCATCAGAGATCATTGATACAGTGGTGTGAAAAACTATTTGCCCCCCTCCTGATTTCTTATTCTTTTGCATGTTTGTCACATAAAATGTTTCTGATCATCAAACACATTTAACTATTAGTCAAAGATAACACAAGTAAACACAAAATGCAGTTTTTAAATGAGGGGTTTTATTATTTAGGGAGAAAACAAATCCAAACCTACATGGCCCTGTGTGAAAAAGTAATTGCCCCCTGAACCTAATAACTGGTTGGGCCACCCTTAGCAGCAATAACTGCAATCAAGCGTTTGCGATAACTTGCAACGAGTCTTTTACAGCGCTCTGGAGGAATTTTGGCCCACTCATCTTTGCAGAATTGTTGTAATTCAGCTTTATTTGAGGGTTTTCTAGCATGAACCGCCTTTTTAAGGTCATGCCACAACATCTCAATAGGATTCAGGTCAGGACTTTGACTAGGCCACTCCAAAGTCTTCATTTTGTTTTTCTTCAGCCATTCAGAGGTGGATTTGCTGGTGTGTTTTGGGTCATTGTCCTGCTGCAGCACCCAAGATCGCTTCAGCTTGAGTTGACGAACAGATGGCCGGACATTCTTCTTCAGGATTTTTTGGTAGACAGTAGAATTCATGGTTCCATCTATCACAGCAAGCCTTCCAGGTCCTGAAGCAGCAAAACAACCCCGGACCATCACACTACCACCACCATATTTTACTGTTGGTATGATGTTCTTTTTCTGAAATGCTGTGTTACTTTTACGCCAGATGTAACGGGACACGCACCTTCCAAAAAGTTCAACTTTTGTCTTGTCGGTCCACAAGGTATTTCCCCAAAAGTCTTGGCAATCATTGAGATGTTTTTTAGCAAAATTGAGATGAGCCTTAATGTTCTTTTTGCTTAAAAGTTGTTTATGCCTTGGAAATCTGCCATGCAGGCCGTTTTTGCCCAGTCTCTTTCTTATGGTGGAGTCGTGAACACTGACCTTAATTGAGGCAAGTGAGGCCTGCAGTTCTTTAGATGTTGTCCTGGGGTCTTTTGTGGCCTCTCGGATGAGTTGTCTCTGCGCTCTTGGGGTAATTTTGGTCGGCCGGCCACTCCTGGGAAGGTTCACCACTGTTCCATGTTTTTGCCATTTGTGGATAATGGCTCTCACTGTGGTTCGCTGGAGTCCCAAAGCTTTAGAAATGGCTTTATAACCTTTACCAGACTGATAGATCTCAATTACTTTTGTTCTCATTTGTTCCTGAATTTCTTTGGATCTTGGCATGATGTCTAGCTTTTGAGGTGCTTTTGGTCTACTTCTCTGTGTCAGGTAGCTCCTATTTAAGTGATTTCTTGATTGAAACAGGTGTGGCAGTAATCAGGCCTGGGGGTGACTACAGAAATTGAACTCAGGTGTGATAAACCACAGTTAAGTTATTTTTCAACAAGGGGGGCAATCACTTTTTCACACAGGGCCATGTAGATTTGGAGTTTTTTTTCTCCCTTAATAACGTAAACCTTCATTTAAAAACTGCATTTTGTGTTCAATTATGTTATCTTTGACTAATAGTTAACTGTTTTTGATGAGCAGAAACATTTAAGTGTGACAAACATGCAAAAGAATAAGAAATCAGGAAGGGGGCAAATAGTTTTTCACACCACTGTAAATATATAAGTCCTTTTTTTAGCTCCATTTTTAATGCTCAAGTGAGACGCAATGACTTACGGGACGTTTTCATTCGCTTTTCCAGTGAAGACCTGATGCTCACTCGTTCCCTACACCATTCGCAGGTTCCTTTGAACTGGACATTTTTTCTCATTATATCATTGTGACAGTGCTAACCACTACCATGTGCCGCCAATATCTGTTTATGATAGAATTCACAATTTGGGAAGCAGCTACTGTATTTTGTAATGTCCAATTCTGAGGGGACAAAATGTATAACCTGCATTGTGCACCATATTTGTATCCATATATATCCTTCAACACTGGACCACAATGTATTGTACAGTTTTCCTCTTAAAATTACAAAAAACTCATCGATATACAGTATAAATAATTCTGCATGGAAGATGTTGTTTAATGAGCAGTAAAGAAAATATTAAAACATAATCCTAATGTTTTCTTATGTGCTTTCTGGTTGCTGTTGCTTATTTATAAGGTTATGTCAGCCTCCACACTCAATAACTTGGGAAATGAAGTTGTAATTTGAGTTATAGCTTGTGTTTTTGCTCAAGGGTTATGAACAACCCTTGGATTTGCAATACACTCCTGAGCACTGAGTTCCCAGATTATTAGGTACCAATAGAATATTTTGTTCAGCCTTTGGAACAGCACGGACTCAGCTTGGCATGGATTTACAAGATATTGGATATTCTGTGTAGTAATGTGAAAATGACTTCTGTAAATTGGATAGACGTACAGTCTTCCATTGATTAGCTCGTTTTACCTTGCCCCAGATATGCATAATAGTGGCTGAGATCGGGGCACTGTGCCGGGCAGTGAAGGGGAGAAAATTTGCTGTCAGGTTCATAAAGCCATTGAGAGATGATACATGCCCTGAGACACTGGATATTATTATGCTAAAAGTGCTGGAATTGGCAGGCATAATGGGATGAATTCAGTCATCGCTGATGTTCAGATAAAATTGCTCTTTCAATGTACTTGGTGGATATCTGGAGACGTCCTGTCTGCCAGGACAATACTGTTCACACTACGGCTGTATGACTCAAGTGCGATCTTGAACTCACTTCCAGTCTCGTCTGGTTGGATTTTCAGTGTTTCGGGTTTATTGCTTATTTGTACTTCGACTTTGTCTTGGCCGACTTTGGCCTTGTAAAAATATAATTTGTGTGGTTTGTTTAAAAAATTTATGTTTACATTATGTTGTCATGGTAACCTGATTATATGCTTTAATCTGTTGTACAAAATGAATTTGCTGGATTCTAAATGATTCTCAAGACAATTTAGTTTAGCATATATTAACCCGAGTTGCATGTTTGCTTGCAATAAATGTATTCAGTTTGTTTAACCTGAACGAACATTTCTAAACGCTTCCAAACATTTCATTTATACCCAAGTCTCGCCCTTACCTCGGTGGATTATCTCACCAGATATCTATATAAATAAAAGAAAGGTTTCATCTGCACATTTGGTCAGAACTCGCTCTTTCAATGATATGTATGTTTTATATATTGGAGGACCTGAAACCAGTCTCAGAATTTTTTTCTGCATGTCTGTACATCTGTCTGTATGTCTGTATGTCTGTCCAGTCAGATTTTGTCACAGCATCACACAAAACTGGCTGAATAGATTTTAATGAAACTTTGCCAGTCCTTAGGTATTTGCCTGAAGTTAAACCTGCACCTTAAGTGATGCCAAAATGTTGAGTAGAAGTGAACTTTTCAGCAGCTGTGTGTCAGATTTCAAACCGTAAGGTATGAGAGCATACTGCTTATGCGTCACACTGTGGATGCGTCTTAAACCGACCGCTGGACAAAATTGAATGGAACTTTTGCCAGTATTTAGATCTGCCTGAAGTTTAACCTGCACCTTAAGTGAAATCAAAATGTTGAATAAAAGCGATGTTAGCGAATAGTTATGTGCCAGATTTAATAATCTACTTTAAAATAAGCTCCTAATAAAGTACTTGCTCAATGTAGACGCACACCTGCACCAATAGAATAACAATTAGAAAAGCTAAACTGAATATTTATACTGCGATTAGTTTATAGTAGTGTTTCAACGCACTGGACTCATTTTAAGACAGAACTCTGGCTGACGATAAAAGGAGTATAACTTTAAACATTTAACTACGGACATGTTACGTAAGACCAAACTGTAGGGAATAGGACTGCACAGTGAAAACGGGAACTGTGAACAGTGTAAGGAACAAGTAAACAATGCTCATCATTTTGCCGGAAGTGGACGAGCAAGATTACCCATCAGTCACTGTGCCACGCTGGAGTACAAAATTGGATAGAGCTCGTAGGAAAATCTGGTATTCACTATTTATTAGTATTGAAAATGACATAAGATGTATATTACATAATAACATTTTGATGGCGGCACAGTGGCATAGTGGTTAGCACTGTCGCCTTACACCTCCAGGGTCTGGGTTCGATTCTTGCCTTGGGTCTGCGTGCATGGAGTTGGTATGTTCTCTCCATGCTTGGTGGGTTTCCTTCAGGTACTCTGGTTTCCTCTCAAAGCCCATGCAGATTAAGCTAATTGGTGTTTCCAAATTGCCGTTTGTGTACGCATGTGCAAATCTCTTTAGGCGTGACCATGTATACATCTTAAAAATTAATCAAATCACATTTAGTTATACACAGTTCATGTGATGAAGGTTTTCTAATGCATCAGTTTCAATGTCAATATATTTTCAATATTTTATGTCAGTGCTGTGAAATTGCCACAGTAGCAGCGACAGGTACCCGAGGTTCTTATGTTACCAAGGTAACGTACAGAGGAAGTGTTCCGCAGCGTGTTCCGAATGGAGGAATTTCATCAAGGGAAGTTCACATAACTGACATCTCATGAACAGGGAGGAGGGAGTATCACATATATGTAGCTTTGTTATGTTCACATCCACCAGGCTTATATTCCTACACTACACTTCTTATCCATTTGGTGAAATAACACTCAGTGTATTTTTCACCTGAACTTGAACCAAGCCTTGATGTGTATATGCTGCTATTCTGGTTTTGGCATTGCATTGATGTGTTTTATGAGATATTGGCTTTGATACTGATGTTTGCACATCGCTGAGCCTTATAGTATTTTTCTTCCTGGACCATGCTTACTGAGTAGCATTTTAAATTTGTATGCCAGTGTTAGGAAATAAATATATCAATTGCATTCACATCTGTCTTTAACTTTCTCTATGCATTGCTGCTGCAATCATAATGACTGTCCTGTACTCATCCCAGGACTCTTGAAGACAGTGTGCCAGTATACAGTTGTACTGTAGAACAGCAGTGATTTATAATCGCACTATCCGGCGCCACCCCAGGGGATAAACGGATTCAACGATGAGTCTTGTTTCTCTCAAGCTTTGTTTCATATGTCATCTCATAGCATTTTTCCCTTGCCATCTTCACCTCTGGGATACGCAGTAAATCTCCATCTAGTATTCTATAAAATTGCTTTATGTTGCAGCTTGAGCAAAAAAAAAAATTTATGTGCATAACCCAAAACAGAACACGGTGGAGAAGGCATGTTACTGAAATTTATTGCATTTACAGTTTCATTAAAATATTGACAAGAAAAAAAAACACAGATGTTCCTTCATTCTAATGACAAACTTGTATCAACAATACAAAAATACACTTTATTTTCTTGGGCTTTGTGCCTTCATTCCAGGGGTTGCCACAAAATTGAAGGTTTAACCCATAAAACTCAAGTCTTGCACCTCCAGAGTCCGGGTTCGAGTGAGTCTCAAGTGGTACGGAAACACTGCATAGGTCAATAGCAATGACGGTTAAAAAAATATATATATGTGCTTATATGGATGCCTTGCCACTGTGTGAGTTAATGGGGAGGCTTCAGACTTCAAACTGTGTATTTGGGTTTTCGGATATGTCAGGTAGTAGAAAAGTTGTCATTACTTTTATAAGGTGTACATTTTACCACCACCAGAATATGGGATTGATATCTCAAAAATATTGAACTCTCAAAATGAGTATATTATTATTATTATTATTATTATTATTATTATTATTACATTGGTCATAGAAGCATGTGATCATGTGTGTCTGTGCTATTTCTTAATTTTTTTTTTTTTTTTTTGTCATATTTGGATAGTTGGTTAAAATTAGCAAAAACTCAGTTCATCATATTGCATATTTTGTGCAGAAAAAAAGCATATGTCACTCTATACTGTACAATCCTGAGCTCTATATAATGGCTAAAATGCTCAGAGCTTTACTGTAACTACCTCCAGGTAACCTTCCCATCACAATCTACCCCATTTCTTCAAACTTGGGACCGGAGTTGAATCTCAGTGGCTGGGTATAAGGCCTTGCGGAAGGGCCCTACACTGGAGACTCTGTTGTGGTGGGCTTTGAACCACTGCCCCTCTAGCAACCAAAAAAACTTCAATCATTTAATAATATTTATTTGTTGCATATCCCAGTTAGGAAACAGGGTCAACCAGTTTATAGCAGCCCTGTAGCAGATAGGGTCAACCTTGCTCAAAGGGTCAACAGTGGCAACTTGGCGATGCTAGGGGCTCGAAACCCCCGACCTCCCGATCATTAACCCAGCCTTAACCGTTTGAACCACCACTGCCCCAAAAAACTCACCTTCTTTAAAATTCTGCTATGCCTTGTATACTTTGAACTGTTTTTAGATTGTCTTAAAAAGATGTGATCATGTCTTGATTGATATATTTTAAATGTTCTACATGTCTTGAAACTAAGAAGCTGATGGCAAAACCTATTTTCCAAGCAATTGTTCTGTTGATCTTGCTGTATATTTTGGCCTGTAGTCTTTTTGCATGAATTCATCTAATCGTTTTAGATTTATATAATATTTTTCCAAAATAGATCCTCTGCGTCTCCCTTTTCCTCTGGAACCTTGGGGCAAGCAAACATTTTTTACTCTGCTGTAAATAATGCATTGACATCCATAGCCTTAAATTTAGACTTTGATCTCTGCAAAGAAACATTTATATAAATACAAACACCACTGTACTAAACAGTGATGCAATAACGTACTGCAGAGCCGTCGATCACGGCCTCAACAAGGCAGACAGCTTTTGTTCCTATTTCCACTTCCCCTGGAACCACTCCTATAACTCTTCCCTGGCCATTGGTACTGGATTGTTTTGTTTGCCTGATGAGTCACAACCTGAATTTCCATCTTGCATAATGCCTCATCCTCTCATGTAAAGCTGGGATTGAAACTGTTTTTCAGGATGGCACTTTCACTGTTCCAATACAGTCGTAGCCTAAAGAAAAGGGGACACGTGGGGGGGGGGGGTGAAAACAACATTGAATATAAATTCAGAACATCCAGCTATAAAGCTAGAATGCAAACTGTAGGTTTGTTATGGCTCTGTGGGAAATCAGCTTTGGAGTACAGCTTCTGAATAAAGCGACTCCCAGTGCTAAACAATACAGAATGATCAGACTGCCCTCTGCTGTTCACAAAAATATATACATTTATATCTAATATCTAACTTTTGTCATTAGTTATAGGACATAAAAAAATAAAATAAAAAACAGATTTAATAATTCTCACTATACAGCCAAAAGTTTGTGGACACCTATAAGTGCTTCTTCCTCTAACTGTTCCTATAAAGACACACAAATGTACAGGATGTCCGCTCACTTGGAAGATGTTCCATCACGACCGTGTTCCATACACAAAGAAAGCTGCATGAGGACATCAGTGGAAGAACTCGACCTCAACTCCACTGAACATCTCTGGGGAAAGCTGTAGAAAAAGTAACCATTATCTACTGTAGGTTACGTGATGCCAGTGCTACTGTAACCAAATTGATTATATTCCAATAACACCATGCCCCATTGAGTTTGATTATTCTTATCTGCAGCAATTTAACATTTGGCAACAGTTGGATTTTTGTTAATTAACACACTTTTGAGTAAGCGGCATGATGATGTAGATGGTGCACTGTGGCCTCCTGGGTCGAAGGCTCGATTCCCAACTTTCTTGGGACAAATTGCACAAGGTCTGTGTGCATGGAGTTTGCATGTACGGGTTGTGCGTGACACAGGGCTTCTGTGCTTGCTTTCTTTGCTAATAATAAACAAAGATCTTCAGACATCTTGTGTGTTTGTCCATCTCTCCTGGTTCAGAACACAAGGGCGGTATATATCATCTTAAAACTCAATCTAACACCCCTCTTGTGCCCTGAGTCCCCTGGGATGGGTTCCAGGCCTCCATCGACCCTGCAGAGGATATACAGAGTGGAAAATAAGTGAGACTATTTTCATATCAGCCAGTCTAGACTCTCCTCTTGATTTATCTGATGCACAACTATTACATTACTTGCAATTGAGACAGTAAATAACCCCTGCGATGATGCATGAAGAGTGATGAATAGGTAACACTTAAGGCCTGTGATTTAGTGGCTGTGTTAATTCATTTGCATGGTCAGCATCTTAAATTGTTGCATGCCAGAGCTTCTATTTAATGGATCGTTTAATTTCCTCTTCGCAACTATGTCCATGATGTAGCTCAGGTTCTTTAAAAATGATTGGCGCTTTGGTGACTTTAAATTGCTCTTAGACAAAAGTGCAAGTGTTTGTGATCATGATGCCTTGTTATGAAATGGCCTTGCTATGTAGGATGTTCAGCTTAGACTAAATCATGCACTTGCCATGGCATAGTTTTAAAATCCTTATGCAATGTAACAGTATTTATTTCCATCCATCTTTGCATACATGCATTTTTAGCAGCTTGTATTAATCACTGCTTGATTCTTGTACAGAGGCCACGTTCCTGATGAGTGTATCGCTTCCAGCGCTTAACTATTGCTGTAAAATAAAATGTTAACCTGAACTCATCAGACCACATGACCTTTCTCCATTGCTCCAAAGTCCACGCTTTATGCTCCCTAGCAAACTAAAACCTTTTTAATTAGTCTCACTAACAAGTGGCTTCCTTACGACACAGCTGTTTAGTCTCATTTACATTTATATTTACTGAATTTATCAGATGCCCTTATCCACAGCAACTTATATAAATGCTTTGAATTTTCCATTAATAAATATATCCTTACACTGGTTCACTAGGTTACCAACGAGAAGTACCATCAGTCAATTACTGTTATAAATGTACATATACACTGTTACATATACAAATGATTTTCTATACCGAGCTTCAGAGTGGTGCAACAATAACACATTTATTATGACATTTTATGGGGTTGAGGTCAGGGCTCTATGTGGGCCAGTCAGGTTTTTTCATATTGACCTCATCAAGCCATGTCTTTATAGTCCTTGCTTTGTCCACTGGGGCACAATCATGTTGAAATAGAAACTGTTCAAGTCAAGTCAGGTCAAGTAGGCTTTTATTGTCACTTCAACCATATACAGTTAGTACACAGTGACTAACACAGTGATACACACAGCGAGTTAACAGAAAACTAACTAGCTAACTACGAAGCCTAATTAGCTGACTAGCTGAGACAATACAGATTGACATGACAATATGAATTAATATCATAACATAAATTAACAAAAAGCTAACTAGCTAACTTAGAGACCTAATTACAGTAGCCTGCTAGTTGGGACAAGACAGATTGAAAATTTAAGTTTGTTGCCACAAAGTTGTATTACGCATAGCATTGCATTGTCCAATATGTCTTGGTATGCTGAAGCATTAAGATTGCCCTTAACTGGGGATAAGGGACCTAATTGAAACACCTAAATTAAATAATTAACAGGTTTGGCAAAATACCTTTGTCCACATAGTGTATATATCTCCATCCATCCCTCTACTGTATGAACTTCTATTGTCCAACTAGGGACAGTGGAGGCCAATGGCGGTTAGTCTAAATGTAGGCTTATCCTAAATATAGGAAACCGGAGTTACGTTTAGTGGGTGCTAACTACTAAACCACCATTCCACCTAGTAACAGCAATTTCAGAAAATTCTCCTTAGTTGTTATCTTTGCTTGATGCAGACCAATAATTAGAACCTTCTGGAAAACCGTAACATCTTTTCCACAACCAAAGGAGGTGTCTTCCGACATAAGAAGATACTGACATTGATTATTTACATCCAAAACTTTCTTTTTTCAGCTTATTTTCCATTTTCAATCAATTTAAAACACACAGAAATAGATAGTTATTCCCTGGATTCCTCTTTTCAGATTTATGAAGAGTGCGACAATTTCGAGGATCTGGCAGTTGATCAGTTATTGAAAGAGGAAGCAAGTTGTGGAGCGCACGCGGACCGCAGCAACCAATCAGCGCTCATATATGACCAAACGGATGGGTGGCTCAGCCAATCATTATTATTATTTTTTTTTAGCTTTGTTAACTTCCGGTAAGTGGCTTTTTTGCTACCTGTGTGAATGGACAAATTCGACAGTGGAACTTAGCAGGGTGAAAGACGAGCTTTTTTTTTTTTTTTTTAAACAAGGAATTATTAAACGCCGCGACGAAGGACGAGATTTAAAACAGGTAGCAAATGTGAAGAAATATTAATTTCCGCACCCGGATAATTTGCCTGACTCGAGAGGTTTAGCAGGCTATTGGGTAACCTGGCTAGCTCCATAGAATACAATGATGAGCCAGTTTAGCTAGTTAGCCGAGGGACGTTCACTGGCTAGCTCGTGAAGCAGAAAGGTTGATAATGAAGCGTAGAGTAATGCCAGGTGTGTAAGTTAAATTCAAGGATTGTTTGTCGTTACTGGATGTCGGTGTGTATGAGAGAGTTTAAAGCTGTCGAGGTGTGTCTAACAAACCCCGTCTTTGAGAAAGTGGCCTAGCTAGCAATGCTAATTGAAGACACTGTACAGGAGTAACTAGCTAGCTCTTTTTGCGTTAAACGTCTCCCCCAGAGCTGGCTTAAGATTATTCATTTGTTTTTGAAAATAATATAATTATCCGACAGGATTAACTAGTCGTTGGGTTTAGTTAGTTTAGATTAGCTAAAATGAGGTGATGGAAATGGTGGCTAATGTTATTCCGGCCTAGACTTGGTGCCTGAGATTTGAAGCTGTAATAAATCATGCCGTAAATCTTGTTAATGTTGCATATCTTTGTAAAATGGACCAGGTTTCCAGCTTTATTCTGAAAACTGGAGATTCTGGAGATCTCAGGATTATCAAGAAGTTGTGCTTCATGTTAGTATAGAGAACACAACCCCTGTGCAACAGTCCTGCTCTCTTACTTTTACATATCTTTTGTATTTGTAAATCTTCACTGGCTTTAATTTTACTACACGCAACCCTGCAAGTTCTCATTGCTTTGAATGTTTTTCCTTATTAAGTGATTTTTTTTTTTTTTTTTTTACATTTTGGGATAGCTGTAAAGAAACCAAACTCAAACCAGAATTGTGTTCGGTCACAGGCAAAGTCTTATTTCAATGAAACACACTTTCCAGTGTCAAAGGTCAAACAGAGAAGCATGTGACCCAGAAGTTTAATCGTCATCATCCGTCAATGAGAGTGATCAGGAAAACACTGTCTGATAAGTTGATGAAGGTCGAGCAGTCGTCGCCGATGGAACCCTCAAAGCAGAGACTTTAACAGGATTTGAGCTACGCGGACGAATCGGTGCGTAAGATGGGCTCTCAAGCACTACAGATTTTGCGCCAGGGCGTATGGGCGTCACTGACCGGAGGTTGGTACGTCGACCCCCATCAGAGCACATTCTCCAACTGCTTCCACCTCTACCTCTGGATATTCCTTCTGGCCTTCCCCTTTCTTCTGTACATGGTAAGTTTGTGGTAAGATCAGGAAGTTGGTTTATCTTTCAGTTGTTCTCAGTCACTGGTTTGTTGATAGATTTTGTCTGACAGATTTTGATTACACCAATATCATTGATCCTTAATGGAAATTATTTCACCACGAAAAAATCGACACGCTGACAAGCCGTTGTGTAAATGTGCCATGCATTGTCTTTTACAATGATATTACAATGCAGAGACAAAGAAGAAAAACAGGATACTTACAAAATCGTGATATTAACCGAATCATAAGTACAGCACTGAGGTATTGTGATAATGTATCGATCTTGATAATGAATGATGGACGTGTGACAGTGCTGCATAATTAATGGAATAAACATTTAAATCACAGTATGGACCTGTGTGTACTTATCTACTCACAATAGGCTGCAATTTCCTACAGATAATATTACACACAAACAGAATATTTATCTAGTATTTAACAATAATTGATTTTTTATTTTTGGGTGCTCAATAAATATTTGCAGACAACATTTAAATTTGTTGATTTGTGCAGTTATTTTCTGTTATTATAAATATATCATCCTGAATAGTAAATGGTAGATTTAATAATTATTCAAGACTTGAGTGTGTGTGTGTGTGTGTGTGTGTGTGTGTGTCGTAATGTTACTTAATGTAAATGGGAAGTGATTGATTGCATCATTTCTAGGATAAATGTTGGGTAATTCAGGCTGCTAAAATTTTTTTTTTTTTTAAGTAGGGTTACATGTTTATATAAATCAGTGTTCCTATGAATCAGTTTGTCATTGATTTTACCATTTAACTTTTTAAATAAAAAAAATATTGGCAAACATTCTCTGAGATCTTTCCTGCTATTTAGTCTAGGTAAATGTATTTGAATAGAAAGTAGTGCATTTTAATAGTTTGCAATATGTATCAAAATAATCATGTGTTTTTCTTTACAAAATCATGGAGCCATAATATGAAGTAATTATCAAATCAATTAATTTGCTTAAATGTGCCTATAAATGCCAATCTCGAACACACTTTAATTTTTAATTAATTATTATAATAAATCAAAAACCATGACATGTAGTTCATCTACTGACTTTTTCCTTCAGCACTAATTTAACACTCATAACCTCTTGTAGCAACCAACTAAAATTACAAAAAAAATCTAATGGAGTAGTATTCTTAGTATGATTTTTGGCTTTCTCTCTAGCTCTTAATCAAAATGGAGCTAACTAACATCCAACCATTAAACATTTTCAAGGCTAAACTTGAGTCATCTTTTTGAGAGAGCTTTTCCTTGAGCTTTCATTTTTTTAAACATTTGTGCATCATTAATCTGATGTTATTTGTGTGTGTTGTTTTAAACGACACTATCAGTATGTCTGGTTTTGCATTTGTAACTCCCATTTGTTCTTGCTGTCAATCACAGGTCCCTCTGTGGCGATATGCAATTTTTTGTTGTGATGTTGCAGGTGTGCATGGAATGAAGAGAGCGCTTGCATTTTCACTTCTTTGCGCTGATTAGTGTTGTGAATTAAAGTTCACAAGAACTTTGTGTGAAATTATACTAAAGCCTTTGTCCACATTCTGTGTGACTTCTCTGTTTGGCTTTCTGGTATTTAAACAAGTAGTCTGCATGTTGCAACTGAAATCAGTCAGTCTGGTTTTTGTGGGTTTTGTTTTTAGTCTGCCTTGTTTCTTGTTTTGGACACAGTGCTATTAACATCTTCAGAGTTATAACACATTCTATCCAGGAACAGAGGCTTGTGTGTGTACATTATAGGGCTGCAATTAACGATTATTTTGATAATCGATTAGTTGGTCGATTTCTTTTTTGATTAATCGATTAAACGGGTAAAAAGTGACCGCTTTAATTTGCTGTTTTGCTTAACTATATAAAACCATAAATCAGGGTATTATTTATGTATAAAAGTAAACTTTAAAAAATACAATAGCCACATAGAGTATAATCTTTAATTTTGACATTTAAACCTTAGTTTATGTAAATCAACATTCTTTTTTAACAATAATTGCAGATGGCAAGTTAACACTGTTGATACGGTGTGTGTGTATGTGTGTGTGTGTGTGTGTGTATATATATATATATATATATATATATATATATATATATATATATATATATATATATAAAATACACACACACTTTTGTTGTTGTCTCAATAAATAAAAATAAATATTTTATATATATATATAGACCATTTTGCTATACTAGACATTCTCGTAATACGGCGACGTACGGAGAGAAAAAAATGGCCGCTACTGGTTTCACTGTTTATTTTGCCCTTTTCCCGCATTTCCCTCTGTACAGCGTGTAGGATGATGGGATATATCCGGTCCTCCGAGGTGTAAACTGAACGTGAAGAAAACGCACTAGAAGTGTTTTCCTTGCGTTCGTTGGGATTTGAACACCAAGAAAAAGCTGCATGCAACGGGGGTTTTTTTTTTTTTTTTTTTTTTTTTTTTTAACCCCGTATAACCGCACAAACGCACGTCACCAAAGCCCGTGTGAACTCTCTCTCACTCCTTTTTTTTTTTTTTTTTTTAAGTCGTGGCCAATTCCTCCCCGTCGCTAGGGGCTCGCACATGTGTAGAAAACCCTCGGCGCTTCATCCGCGCTCACCGGACACTACGAACGGCAGAAAACCGCTCGCTTTTAACGCCCGATAAGAGGTGTTTAATGTAAGTTGCTCCCATACCTTGGAGGACTTGGGGCGCCGCGCTTTTTCATGCAAACGCTTCTGTAACCTCCATTGCGCGAGCGACTGTGTATCTATTTGTGCATCTTGTGGTCGCGCTTCTCAGTAACGTGAGCAGCCCAACTAATCGATAACGGCATTCGTTGACAACGAATTTCATTATCGATAATTATCGATTTTATCGATTAGTTGTTGCAGCCCTAGTACATTATAACACATTTCTGTTGTTCTGTCATGAACAACTCTGACCTGGTAATTGTCAGTAATTGATTATTATACTAATCAAAATAATCATACATCAGAGCATAAATCTTGAAGGCTGCATTAAATTTAGATTTATTAACTTGTAAACATATAATTTGTACGCCTTTTTGTACATTTGTACACATGTACTCTTTTGGGATTTTGTGTGATGGACCAACACAAAGTGGCACGTAATTGTGAAGTAGAAGGAAAATGATGAATGGTTTCCAAACTTTTTTGCAAAAAAAAAAAAGTCTGAAAAGTCTGTCGCACTTTTGTATTCAGCCCCCTTTACTCTGTACCCCTAACTAAAATCCAGAGGAACCAGCTGCTTTCAGAATCATCTACTTAATAAATAGGGTTAATCTGTGTGTAATTTAATCTCAGTATAAGTACACCTGTTCTGTGAAGCCCTCAGAGGTTTGTTAGAGAACATTAATGAACAAACACCGTCGTGAAGCCCATGGAACACACCTGAAAGGTCAGGGGTGAGGTTGTGGAGAAGTTTAAAAAAGGGTTAGGTTATAAAAAAAAAAACACGCATCTCACAGTACTGTTCAATCCATCAACGGAAAGAGTATGGCACAAATGCAAATCTACCAAGACATGGCTGTCCACCTAAACTGACATGGCGGCTAAGGAGAGTTTTGATAAGAGAAGCGGCAAAGAGGCCTAGGGTTACTCTTGATCTATCCTGTATGGTAGAGTGGCAAGAAAAATTAGTATTGTTGTGCAGTTTGCAAAAGGCCATGCATGTGGAAGACTCTGGTCAGGTTAGAGCAAATTTTACTTTTTGGCCTTAATGCAACTAACACCATACTGTCAACCATAGTGGTGCCAGTATCATGTCGTAGGGATGTTATTCTTCAGCAGGGACAGGAAAGCTGGTCAGAGTTAATGAGTTTAAAAGGAAAGTTGGATAAAGATAAATACAGGGCAATCTAGGGAAAAAAACCTGTTAGTCAGCACAGATACATCGTCCTCTTTTAGTTTTACAAACACACAACCCTGAAGTTAATTTGGTAATTACAATTCCACACAACTCGCCTGGACACGTCTGCCAAACCATCTTAATGAGTCAGACCTTCAGCTTTCTGTGGTATGTCTCTTTATTCACTGAATCTGGCCAAGAATAACCCTGTCACAAGGTGAGGCTGTTTAACTGATGCTGCATGGTGCATCTACAAATTTCCACAATCCTCACAAAACACAAAAAAGCCCCACACAGCATGGCTTATTCTTGGAAAAAAATGGGATGTACATTATGAATACTGAACCTTACACCATAGATTAAATCAAAACTTTGAATAGAAAGCAAGTTACGAGCAGTTGTGTGTCAGATGCTGATCAGCTTATTTTTAGCTTTAACCTTTTAACTATTTCTACAAACTCTTTAACCATCAATGACCAGTATTAATGCTAGTCTTCTATATATGGTGCTGTCTGTTTTAGCACATCAATATTTAAAAAAAAAAAAAAAAAAATCGGTTATAATAATGTTGGAAAGTTTCCTAATTCAAATTTATAAATGCAATGTGATTTTCTTAAAGAAGCTTTAAACATTGTAATGGGTATGTGCAATCATAGATAAGGGATGCAAAGCTTGCCCATTTTTCTTGTTATATCTAAACACATTACCAGTCGATAATCAACTTAATTAATGGGTACCAGATGCACATTTCTTCCTCTGTTTTATTTGAACACTTTTAGCTGCACAATTAGTTTTATTGTGACAGCCCACCACAATATCAACGTTGACCTCTACATATCAGTAAAAAAAAATGTTTATGTATGATTTAATTTTTTTACGTAAGTAAAATCATATTAAATTGAGTGCATAGCATTGCTTCGCTCAACTCCTCCATGCACACACGTGCACTCACGTCCATGTGATGCGCTCATGAAATGCTTAACATGCGACAGTTCTTGTTGTTGATCAGTTTAGCGAAGGTGTTTTAGAACAGCAGTGATTTAAAATAGAAATGGCGGAAGTCGAAATGGATAGTAATCAGTTCAAGAAAGGAAATCCCGCAAGGAACAGCCTTCGTCCGTCTCTTTGTGCACTCCGTATCAACAACAATGTAAATAGTGCGCTGTATCCCCGAGCTCCCTCCCTGAGCTGTTTCCCGGGCCCGCTTAATACCTGGGTCAGGTGACCATGTGCGTCACCGTCTTCCCGTGCAGACTGGCAGCGCAGTCTCGTGAGAGCTGGAGCTGGACCCCACACATTATACTCATGGGCAATTACAACCTTCCCGGACACAATTAATCTTATTCAGCTTATTTCATCATTTGGGCTGGCTTACTTTCGCCCTATAAAAGTGCCCTTTATGTAGCAGGGCTACTGCGTTAGTTTTCCCCATGTATACTCGGCATATACACATGAATTTGGTATTTATATTATGCGCTGCAGTGCTGTATATCTACTGTTCATTTCCAACCCTGCTAACCTGTACTCAGTACAGCCTCAGAGTCGCTGTGCTCTGTCAAATACCAGTAATACTTTTGACATGAATCATTAAGGAATCACTGAATCAAAGTGCAAAAACACTCTTGTGTAATCGCTTCTCCTCTCTCTCTGAAAACATCGGACACCAGAACTATTTCTTAAATACCTAGACAAGTTTTTTGTTTTATAGATTGATATAGAATGTAACACTGTACAATGCAGTGATTACTTTATGGTAGTGTACACATTTCAGAGTTGAAAGTCGAAACTAAGATGCATATAAGGTTGCATTTACTGTATATAAGGTTACTGTCGTACACTGAGAAAGTGGAGCAGTGCTAGAATATAAAATATGTTCAGCGCAACAGTACATGATTCAAGGGACATTGTTTTATTTTTGAAACGCTTAAGAAACTGAAGAAACACATTCACATACCAGAGATATCCAGCGAAAAATAAATTAACTTTCCCCTTTTTGTAAAAGTAATCATTAATCATTAAATATCAAGAGAATTAAAAGGTTTACACTTTGCAAGCAAAATGGGTTGAGTCCTCAAGTACTAGACTGAAATACATTTTCAGTCTCAGTAATTAAAATTTTCTGTTATATTTAACCTTTAGTTGTTGTATCTCCTTTTTATGTTGTTGTTTTCTATGTGGTATTATAATCAGAAAAGTTTAGCAGATTTATATATATTTTTAATTAAATCTTTATCGACTCATAAGTTACAGCAGCGCTAATGTAATAATTACAATTGTTCCAATGTTTAAAAAAATAATAATTTTTATCTACTCTCCAGGCGTTGCCACCCACTGTAGTAGTAGCAGGGGCGTACTGCGCCGTGGTGGCTGTCTTCTTTACTGCTATAAAGGTGGTTAATTTTCGCCTGCATGCGATGTTTGACCTGGGAGAGATTGTGGAGAAGAGGCAGGCCTCACTGACCACAGACGCTCAGAGAGTGGTGGAAGGTGAAGACGGCTCTGGAGCTCACGATAGCAGCCAACACAGGTACGCGGAAATATCCGGGGCTGACCAGCAATGAAATTTCAATCCTTATCAGTCAGAAGGTTGATTATTTTTTTAATTCCAGCATCTCTGACAGCCATGTCAGGTGCATTGTGTTTTATTCTAATGATTTAGTCAAATCTTACATTACAAATCGAGCCTTGGCTGATGTACACTGTAAAAAAAAAAAAAAAGTTGCACACTATAGAACGAAAAAAAAAAGTCCATAGATGTGATGACTTGGACATTCATTCAGCTGACTTCATGACCGTTTTAACCCAAATCTCCTTTTTTATTTGTATTTTAAAAAAAAATAATTTTTGCATTTACTTAACACTTATAAGTACTTATTTTCAGTTCTTTGGTGAAGACCAATAATTTGACCCTTCTCTCTCTCTCTCTCTCTCTCTCTCTCTCTCTCTCTCTGTCTGTCATTTTTTTATTTATTTTTTGGCCGGCCAGTGTAGTACTAAAATATTACAGGTTATTTAGCAGTATGAGAATCTGACCTTGTTAATGGCTTCCTGGCAGTTTTTATTCTTAATAGAGCCTCATTAGGTCTTTAGTCTTTGGGGATTTTGGTTATTGATGACGCTAAGCAGTTCTGCTTGTGTGTGTGTGTGCGCATTCTCTTCAGGGGCAGTGGCGTTGGCGTGGAGATGACTGTGTTTAGAAAGGTGAACTCAACCCCTCCGGTGCGCTGCAGCTCCCAGCATTCCCTGTTTGGACTGAACCAGGTGTCGGTGAGGAGGATTTTTTTGCATTTCATGCCAATAGACCCTGCTTAGCATTCAAGGTTTAATATACATTTATGCAGGGTGGTGGTGTTGTTTTTTTTTTCTCCCCTCAAATGTTTTTGTAATTTTAAAATACACAAGTATGAACACAGAAAATGGGTACAACAATCAATAAACCAGTTAAACAAATAAACAGTAAAACGACAAAACATGGTCACACTAGAAAAGCAAAGGTTTCTTCATTTTTATTCCTCATTTTTCATTTTTATTTCATTTGGTCTGGTTAATGTCCGTGTTAACCAGACCAAAAAAATTATCTTCTAACAGAATTAAAGAAAGTGTTCCATATTTTCCACAATTAGAGCCATTTACAAATTCTCTCTTTTTCTCTCTCTACAGTTCAGTAAAGCAGCAGATTTTGGCTGTGATGTTTTGTCTTTTACTTTCTTATATTGGAACAAAAAACAAAACAACGATTAGCCAAGAGAGAACGCAGAGTGACTGATGATTGTGGAATTTGACTTTGATTACTTATGTTGTACTCGTGTTTCTTGTGACAAATTTAATTGTTTGTGTGGAGCAAGAAGATTTATAACAACTAAATCTTTTTGGTAATGTAATTGTATGCACCTCAGTTTTGATTTAGGATGAACATAAATATTTGAACTTTCCCTTTTAAAACAATGCAGTTAATGCAGGAATAGTTTTAAAACTTAAAGTAACTTTTTTTGTGTGTGTGTGTGTCCTTCCCCAGGAATTTTTACCCCAGCTTGAGGACCCTGGAGGCTCTAAGGGTATGTAGGTTTCACGTACTTATACCCAAAGGCTTCTGTACTGCGAACGGCATAATTAGATCTGCTTCTTATAGTTGTGTGCTGCATAATAGCAATTCAGTCTTCAAAGCCTGGAAATCTAACAGAATACATGCATATCTCCCAGACAGAACGTAAAACGGATTTAATTGCATGCTTCTCCACTTTTTCCAGACCTCAATGAGCTGATGCAAGATCAGAATGGTAACGGTCTGACCTCGGTACACAGAGAGGTTCTTCGCCACAACTCTCATGATGCAATCAGTAAGACCTAAACTGTTGTTACTGTACATTTAGCAATTATAAATGTGTTACCCTTAGACAGCGTCACTTAATGTACACCCACAGTTTAAGCATTTAACCCTAAGAATAACAAGACTGTTGTTTTTATGGTCAGGTTGCTCAGTTAGATGTAATCTATGCTAAGCAAAGTGTTGATTATTTGACCCAATAGGATCCAGTGGTGTGGTGCAATCCTGTCTGGCTGCAGCCATTGCTGGAGATTTTCAAAATCTCATGGGAGTGAGCGGAGTGAGGTCATCAGGCTTTGGGAACCTTCCCCTGGCAGACTGCCCCTCCATTCCCCCCTCGCCATCCAGCCAAGAGGATGGAGAAGAAAAGGATTCGACAGTTGTCTGCAGCAATGTGCTGGAGCAGCAGGCACAGCGAAGGCCAGAGGATCCTTCTATGGGTGGCTATTCTCCACTCGGTCCTTCGGCGGAGTCTGAAAGCTTGGGCGATGCTCCCCTCAGCCCTCTCATCAAGAGCAGCTTGAGTGAAGAACTGAGTGAGAACCTGCTGGGCCTTGGTCTTGACCCAGTGAGCTTCGGACCAGGAGCAAAGCAACCATGCAGCCACAGTGGCGTGGCACTGACAGCCGGATCAACAGACAGCTGTGTGGCCACAGACAGAGAGACATTGAGCACGGTCAGCAGCTACCGCAGTGAGAAGACAGACTCTACACAGCTTGAAAGCCCGTCACTGGGCCAGCAGCACCAGTCGGTTCCCATGCCCTCCTCTGCCATTCTGGTTAAGGGTTCTTGCCAGCAGCCGGATGACCCTGCGTTCCTCGGAGGCAGCGACACAGATGATCTCTCGGATAGCGAACTACTACGATCTCCCTCCAGAGAGCTCCACCCTGGTCAGGGCCTGGATCGTACTCTGGTGGAGGGTGAGGATGCTCCAGCACAGCTCCCATCCCTGCAAGATTCATCCCCTTCTAGCAGCAGCGGCCCCTCGGAAGCCTGTGATCAGGCTCGGGCTATACCCATCCCACCCGTGCCCCCTCCACGCCAGGCTGGCTCAGTGCCCTCGGGTCTGGTGTGCTCTGAACCCGCCCTGGCTGTTACTTCTGCACCTTATCTGCTGGTTGAGCCTTCCCTACAGGTTCAGCAGCAGCAAGTTGTGCGGCCCAAAGACTTGAAACTCCTGCGTGGTAGCGTCGCCCATCGTCCCGGGCGTAGGAAAGCACCGCGGAAACGTGGCGCTGCTGGCAGCAGCAGTTTTGACTGTGGCTCGTATCGACGCCGTCATCACGGACGCAGCCAATGCAGGGACTACGTGCCCGTGCGCAGCAGACTAGGTGCCAAAGCTTACAGCGAAAGTCTTTTCGAGGACTCCAGTGATGAGGACGATGGCAGCGATGCCAGCGCTGCTTCAAGCCTGGGCTCACAACGGCACTTCAGTTCAGACGACGAGGATGAGGATGACTCTAGTTCGTCTACCTCCTGCTACTCCCCAGATCCCGGAACGTCTCAACCTGTCCCTGTTCCACAGCTACCCGTTCCCAATGAGGAAAATGATCTAGCTACAGTAGGACCCTCACACACTCGTAGTGCGCAGCGCTCAGCCAGCACAGCTAGTGCTAAGACTCATGCCAGGGTGCTCAGCATGGATGGTGCTGGAGGAGGCCATACCAGCACAGGAACTCTGGCTTCTACCATTTTGCCATTAGCTGCTGCTTCAACTCCTGCTCCACGACCCCTTACCATGTCAAAGTCTGATCTGGAAGCTCGCACTGGACACTCTGACGTTTTTCCCAGGGCTCACAGGCTCGACTCACTAGGAGGCTCATGGGCTGGCAACCAAACCGGATGGAGAGCAGGAGAACTCCTAGAAGAAGGTGCTGTGGGAGGAGGTAGGCAGCACACACACTGCTCATGTTTTCCATTTCTGTGCATATTCTTGGATTATTATTATTATTATTATTATTGCTTTTTTTATGTCTTTGTGCTTGTAAATACCCCAAAGGTGCCTTTTTTTTTTTTTTTTTTTTTTCCCCCCCTCCGTGTATATCGTCATTCCTGAACCTGTTTTGTTACTTTTAAGTTCCTTGAGCTGCCATCTCCCCTAAAGTAATTTTGCAATTTAATTTAGCCTTAATGCAAACCTGTGTCTTCATCTATTGCTAAATTAAATGCGTCTCCTACAGCTCTGGCCTCTGAGGAAGGAAATAAACGTGACTCTGTAACCAGTGTCAAGAGGACGCAGGCCATCCGCAGAAGACATAATGCAGGCAGTAACCCCACACCACCCCCCTCCACCATGGGCTCCCCACCCAGTCTTCAAGATCTTCAACGCGCCCGTGCTTCGTCCCATTCCCGCGCCCGTGCCCTCCCCACAGCCTTACAGTTCGCCTCGTCCCTGCTGCTCCCCAGAAGCGGCGTGCACGAAGCCTCCACGTTCGATGACACCTCAGAGGGAGCGGTGCACTACTTTTATGATGAGAGTGGTAAAGCAGGACTTCATTGCTCACTTGAATGAATAGGACCAGCAGATATAATTTAATAACTGAATTTTCCATTCTGCCATTAACAGTTTTTAGTCCTGGTACACATGTATATTCTTTTAAGAGCTGGTTTTTCCAAAGTTTGTTCTTAATAACAAAATTACTACATATGGTGTTAGCATAGAGTTACTTAGCCAATAGGAGAAAAAGGGTTGGATTGGCATATCAGGAAATATAGGCATACACTCATGCATATTTATAGATCCTTGCACTCTGTCTGTCTTCTCCGGTGTTCTTTAATGCAAGAGAGCCACTTCTTCTTCTTCTTTTTTTTAAATCAGCCATTCAATATTCCTCAGGTATAAAAAGATCATACACGTTTGGACCTGCAGGAGGAGGTTATGAGGACCCAGTGCAGTAAGTCTCAACCAAACAGCCTTTCTCATCTCCTCAGATTTTACCTTGTGGTTTCCTGGTCCAGAGTTTAAGCTTGTGCGTGTGTTTGTGTATTCCAGGGAGCGTGAGAGGCAGTCCCAGTCCTCCAGCTTTACCTCCACTGATGTGCAAGATGTGGCTCCTGCAATAATGCTGCAGCCTAGACCTGTGGTCCTCCAGGGCATGCAGGTGCGCAGAGTGCCCTTGGAGATGCCTGAGGTGAGCCACAACCGCTGGCGTTCTCCTCTTCCAAGCACGTTAATGATGCGGGTTATGGAGTTGTTGTTTTTTTTGTTGTTTTTTTCATAGTTCGACCTGGATCACGAGTCCCTACAGGAATCTCAGGAAAACACGTTGATGATCGAGGAGAAGGCCAAGCCAAAACAGTACTACAAGTTCTGGGTGCTGCCGGGAAAATGGCTGAGAGTGCGGTATGACCGTCTGGCCCTACTGGCCTTACTGGACAGGTCAGTTACATCTACGCAGGGTTATTTCTCTACTGTTTTTTTTTTTTTCATAATTTTTTTTTTAATGATCATTACATTTATAGTAATACTCCTAAAAGTGCTTCCATGCATACATAGAAATCACATTCATCCAAAATGGTTAATTTTTATATTTTCCAATAACAGTATGTCCTGTCTTGTACCTCAGCAACTTAATACTTTTTATCCGATTAGAATTACATTCAGCGCTGTTGTGAAAAACAATTGCATGAATGATTGCTTTATTTTTAGATGTTAGTTTAGAAGTCTTTTTTTTTTTTATAATTTTTTTTAATGGTAAAGTATTAACTTAAGTATTTTAGGTAAGTTAATTATGGCTTGTTGCACTACAGGAATCGACGGGTCGGTGAGAATGTGTTTGCGATAGTGTTGGCCAGCCTGGTGGCCTTTCTTGGCTTCTTGCTGCTGCTGCACGGCTTCTTCAGGGACATCTGGGTCTTCCAGTTCTGCCTCGTCATCGCAAGCTGCCAGTACTCCTTATTGAAGGTGAGTGCAGTTACAACAAAGCACATTTGCGAGTGTTTGCGACTTTTATAGTTTTTCCATCAGAATTTACTTATTAGTCTCATTGTTTTTTTTTGTGTATTTTTAAAGAGCGTGCAACCTGACGCAGCCTCCCCAATGCACGTGAGTACACACGTCCTCTCTGGATGCGTTTTGTTTACTACCTCAGAGAGATCTTTGAGCTACATGTGAGAAGATCGTTCTCAGTAAATGCTGTTTGATGTCTTTGCACAGGGCCATAACTGGATCATCGTGTACAGTCGACCGATGTATTTCTGCTTATGCTGTACGCTGATCTGGGTATTTGACCTTACCGGCCAATCCATCAACCTGCAGCCTTTTTCCCTCTATGGAGTTACCTTCTTCTCTGCCCAGTTCCTGCTGTGTGCCAGAGACATGCTCATAGGTTTGTCATTTGTCAAAGCCCCGATACACATTTCAGGATTCTCTCTTTAGATGTTTTTTTGTTTTGTTTTTTTCCCTTTCATATTTGCAATTTACTACATTGTACTGAAAACATCAGAACTATAAAATAACACATGGCATTTTGTAGTAAACATTATTTTATATTGTTCAAAGTTTACCTTTTACTTTATTCGCCGTGCCATTTGCCTTGATAACAGTTTTGCACAGTACTGGCTCAACACTTGTCCCACCCACGTATTTATGTATTTATTCTTTGCTGCTCATTTTCATTTTTATTTATTTTTTTCATGGTTTTGAAACAGTATCTTCTGTATTGATCTACAATGTATAATAGTAAACATAAACAATTCAACACTATTACCTTAGTGAGAATGTTTGTAAATAGAAGGCCATTTTAGGTTTATCATGATTTGTTTGTGAACTTGTTTGTGTTCACATTTTTATTATATCTATATTTAATATATAAATTATTTTTTAAATATATTTAAAATGTAAAAAAAAAAATGCTGTAGTTTTCAGAACTTTATATACAGCAGTAAATATCAAAATTCAATCACAAGAAGAAAGATGACATTCCCTTGTTCTGCTCCTGTGGGTTTTTTTTCTGCAGTTTTCACCCTGTGTTTTCCAGTCATCTTCCTCTTTGGACTTCTACCTCAGGTCAACACCTTTCTCATGTGTTTGCTGGAGCAGGTTGACATGCACATGTTTGGAGGGACAGGTAAGAGATTATCACAAGCTCTCTCACACACTTGCATAGACCGTACACTTTAGTCCACCTTCTAATCTGTCTTTGTGTTTTAGCTACTACAAGCCCCCTGTCCTCACTCTACAGTCTGTTACGCAGTGTCTTAGTAGCAGCTCTGGTTTATGGCTTTTGCCTTGGTGCTATTAATGTAAGTGTGCTATATTGAGCTACAAAAGCTGATTTTTACCATTTCATGTCATGATGCACATTTTTTTCCTATTACATGTAGGCCCCATGGGGTGAGACTCATGTTCCAGTGCTCTTCTCTGTATTCTGTGGCCTCCTCCTTGCCTTATCATATCACTTAAGCAGGCAAAGCAGTGATCCCACCGTCCTCTGGTCAGTACAAGCCTGAAGATCATATGTATGAATGAATGTACCACTTTCATTTGCACATCCGCAAACCTTGTTTCTTATATTATTGATAATAATGTTTTTAAGTTGGGATATTTTTTAAATAGCAAAAAAATATAATATTTGTAAACAAAATTGGAATCTGATGCCTGCAACAAACACAAAAAAAAAAAGTTATATTTGTTACATCACCATCCGTTTTAATTAAACTTGATTATCATTTGGCAACTGAGGACTGAAAAGGAAGTAATTATTTGCGTTTACATGCATGATGTGTAAACACCTCTTTGGAGCAGTCTGAACCGATCTGGTCTGATCAGAATGAACTTTCAATCAGATTGAAAGGGGTGGTGTACACCTTTTAATAATTTATTCAGTAAGTAAGTATTAGCCATGTAAACACTTGGTCTGATCATTTCTCTTTTGTCAGAATTACTATTTTCGATGAACTGATGAGTTTCCTGTAAGGAAAAACTTGCTAAACTCCCTGAGAACCATTCACACCGGGTATCTAGCTGAGTGCAGATTTTTTCATACATATTTCATACATAGTAAAGCATCTAACCAATCATAGACGAGACTGAATTCATTTAAACCAATCATAACGCAGAAGGTGGGATTTCTGACAAATCATGGAAAGCCAAACCTAACCTCAAACCTGCTTTTTGGAGAAAAAGATTTCTTCTGCTTCTCCTGTTACACTGAGACAAACCACTTTGCACATGTCAAAAAGGTTCTATTCTGATTAAGCTGTTGGAACATATGAATGCATGTCTTATCAGATCAGATTATTATTAATAATCACAATTATTCCTGTAATTAATAATTAAGTTGGACTCCAATGGGAATGGTTTCAGTCAGATTGGAGAAATATCTGTGTAAATGTAGCTATTGTTGCAGTTTTACAATTGGGATTTTTCTTCTCTTTTCGCCCATTCTTGCTTAATGCAAGACTTCAGCTGCTCAACACTTTTTGGTCAGCGTTGTCTGACTCTCATTTTCATGGTACGCTACAGATTTTGAATCTGCGATCAGGCAAGACAAGAACATGCCATCTGTGTCTTCGTAGCCGCGCTGTTGCTGCACGTGCAGGATGAGACCTTGTATTGTCCTTTTGTAATAAACATGCACTTTCTAGGGAAAGATGTCATTTTGATGTCAGCATTAGTCTCTTTAAAATCACAATATACACCTTCACGTTAGTGGCAATTTGACATACTGTACCTGGAAGTCACACATGCTGTGTGCACCGATACAAGCCTGAATGGTCCGTTTCATCACTGGCGTGTTAATTTTTTGGCTGAAATGTATGCTCATCTGACCTCAGTGCACATTTACCTTGTCCTTTAGAGTTCATGCCCAGAGAGCTTATGGTAATTCTGCATAGACTTGATGTATGGCTTTCTCCTTGTGTAACAGAGTTTCAAATTGCATTTCATGATGCAGCAGCTCACTGTGATGAGTGACAAGTTTTTTAAGCTACTCCAAACCCAAGGTGATTATATTTATTACAGAAGTTTAAAGGTTCCTCACACGATGCCATCTGAGGGCACGAATGTGTCACACACGTTCAACAATGGTTTTCAGCCTTGCTTTACACAGACTAAGATTCTTCAGGGTAATTGAGTCTTTTCATGATATTGTGTTCTGTAGATGGTGAAAGACATAAGTTCTTTGAACTCTAGGATTCACAATTGAATTTGGCATATAAAGGATGACCTATGAACTAGGGCTGCACGATGTATCGAAAAAATATCGTTATCGCGATAATGGCATGCGCGGTAACCATATCGCAAGGAGTTGCGATAAATCCTTTATTTGCCAACCATTTGTGTGTCCAAATTTGACCAATCAGATGGGCCCTTAATATGTTTATACCCGCTTATATCTTTATATATATTATTTATATCTTTATACTTTATTCTGTCGCGAACTAACCCCGGATGATCAGAAGATTTAGCGATTAGCCGTTAGCCGCGATTAGCCGTTAGCACTTTATAGACGGTAAACCCAAACGCGGAAGCAAGAGAGTAGGCAGGATGACCACGCGAATTAGTTTAAGGACTCTCACAGAAGGGGAGCAAGGGAAAAACACACATTTAACCCGCGTCCTATAAACACGCACTCGATTCTGAACCGACATGGCGAACTCAGTGACTAAGCTGTATGCACTAGTTTGTTTACTCCTCTTATACTTCCGGGTTCGCGCCCGCATTACTTCTGGGTCCTAGTGCCGGTCGCGGAGCGCGTGCGTGTGTGACAAATAGTATTTTTTTTTTATTTAATTTTTGTTTAATAATATTTATTTTTATTAAAAAAAAACAGGCAAGCCAAAGAGAATATTTTGTTTAAAAGATGCTCTTGTTTTAAGACACTATTGATGAGTGTATGGTTACACGTAAATAAAAAGTAATGTTTGAAAGTAATTCATATTGTGTTGGCAGGTTTATAGTAACAGCAAACCAGAAGTCAGAATATCTGCTGAGGGGTTTTAAGTCATTCATAGTGTTTTGAAGTCTAAATATTTGCAACTTCCGTGACATATAGTTTCTTTTTAGCCTGAATTAGATTTAATTACATCAGACAAATATCTATTACCTGTTTATTTTAGTATGATCATTACATATAAATAAATCATTTTAAAAAATAGCCAATAATAATAATTAAAAAATGCATTTCTCTAGGGAAATGTTATATCGCAAGAAATATGGTTATCGCAGTATTCAACAATATCGCATATCGCATATTTTCCTAATATCGTGCAGCCCTACTATGAGCGAACTCCTTTCATACACAATCATGATACTTTTCCTGTTATCAGATGATTTTGCTTATTGTGTTATGGTTCAAAATGGTGTAGTGTGAATATTGTACATATCTATCGCGTCTGTTATAACTCATGTTGAAGGCATCAAATTTTTTGCTTTAATAAATACAATCGAGTCATTTCGTTGTACATTTTGTCAGTGAAAAACAGTTCATAATTTACATATTGCTATTTATATTTTGTTTATTGCCTTTTAGAAAATATCCCATCATTTCAGAAATTGTTTTTGTAAGCGTCTGTGTTGAGGTTGATAAAACAACTTTTTTTTTTTTTTTTTTTTTTGATGTGGTAGGTCTTTTGTCCGTTCCAAATTCTTTCCAGAGCTGGAAAGCAGGACTCCTGAGGAGCCACCTCTGGAGATCAAGGATCCACTGCCAGAGAAACTGCGCAACTCTGTGGTATTCAAAACATTTAGTACCTTCACTTTTACTACTGCGGTGGGGGGGGGGTGCTCAATATTTGTTTAATTTTGTTTTTGTTTTCTCAAACCGCCTCTCTCTCTCTCTCTCTCTCTCTCTCTCTCTCTCTCTCTCTCTCTCTCTCTCTCTCTCTCTGTGTGTTGCAGAAGGAGATTTTGCACTCGGACCTGGTCATGTGTCCCCTCATGGCTATTATCAGCTTTGCCATCAGTGCCAGTACAGTCTTTATTGCTCTGCAGGTTAGGGCATTTCCTTGCACTGGACATATGTGGATTCATGTTTTTAAATCATTATTGTGTTGATAATGCATGCAGTTGGATTTTCTTTATTTTGCTAATTTTGCTTGATATGAACATGGTTATTGTAGGTGGAAATGCTTTATTATTTTAAAAAAAAAGGATTATTTAACTGTGCTGTATTATTGCTGAGTCATAATTTAATATTTTAGATATGTTTTTACTGATTTGCTCCGAGTAATATAATATTTGTTTGCAGATATTTGTATCGATTAAAACCCAAGATCTATGTAGAAGTCCATTATTTATACTGACAGATTTATCCCTACTGTTTATTCAAATATGCCCCGTGGCTGGTCCCTGGATCGTCTTCATTTCTCTTTTTCTTTCTCTTTCAGCCCGCTCTCAGTTTTGTTCTGTATATTCTGGCCGGCGTAGTGGGCTTCCTAACTCACTACTTATTGCCTCAGTTTCGCAAGCAGCTGCCTTGGTTCTGCCTGGCCCACCCAGTGCTACGTTCTCGAGAGTACAGCCAGTTTGAGGTTCGCGGTGAGTATTCCTTCTCTCTCAAACAAACCCGCACAACACTGGTAACCTTTGAAAGGCAAAAACAAAACAAGTATATTTTATGCCTGTCTGTTACAGATGCAGCTCAGCTCATGTGGTTTGAGAAGATTTATGCTTGGCTCCAGTGTGTAGAGAAGTACTTTATTTACCCTGCTGTGGTGCTCAACTCCCTGACCACAGAAGCCCACACAATCAGCCTGAACCCTGATAAGCCTGGCACTTAGTACGTTCACTCTCATGCAAATACAACTCAGTTCTACAGGATATCTGCTGGACAATTCATCATTAGAAATTAAATGATTTTGGAAAGTTAAAATTGTTAAATGTGTTGGAAATGAGAGACATTTTTTATATTATGGGGTTCTGTTAAGTCTTATACATGTCTCATCCCTGACACGTCTGACATAATTAAAGAGCCCAATATTAAACCAGACGAAGTGGATTTTAAATCTATGATTCCTTTATATAACCAAATAACACGTTATTTTACAAACTTCAGGCTAGTTCCAAACAGTGTTCATGATTTGCATTTATAAACATAATTGTAACTGTGAATTTAGTGTATTCAGTGTAGCTATATGCTTCTTTTATTATTGCAGTTAAATGTACAGATAGTATAGACACCTACATGTTCAAAATGAACGATTCAGATGTTACTTTTAGTAGGTTTCTCGTCTAGAAATCCATTAGTGGCATTTCCATCCAGAAATAAAAAGACCAAGTAGATTAAAACCATGGGGGTAAAAAAATTATAAAAAAAAAATATATATATATATATATATATATATATATATATATATATATATATATATATATATCTCTACATCTTTGATTTGTAATGCGTGTTAACAAAGTTCTCATCTGTCCAGTGGCCGAGCTCTGTTCATCTCCATGGCTGGAATGAAGCTGCTTCGTTCATCCTTCTGCACACCGTCTCAACAATACGTCACACTCTGCTTCACCGTCCTCTTCTTCCAGTTCGACTATCCACGCTTCTCCGAAACCTTCCTGCTCGACTATTACTTCATGTCCATCCTCTTTAGCAAGGTTTGATGTCATCCATCCTCCAATCACATAATACATAATTATCATAATTGTAGTATTTAGTAGCATTTTTTTGTACTGTTATTTAGTTTTTGATTGGTTACATATTCATTGGTTTGATGTGTGTTTGTGCAGCTGTGGGACCTCCTGTATAAACTGCGCTTTGTGCTGACCTACATCGCTCCATGGCAGATTACTTGGGGCTCTGCTTTTCATGCCTTCGCCCAGCCATTTGCTGTGCCCCGTATCCTCCACTGTTTTGTTAATGCAGTTACCAATTAAGTGTTGAGTTACTGGTTAATAATTGCTAAATCCTTTTTTTTTTTAAACAGATTATGAATTAACTGTTTATATGTAACTTGATCTTGGCAAGAAATGGTACTTGGCATCTGCATTACCATTACAAGAAGTCAATGTCAAAAGCAGCCAGCATTCGTCCCCCATGTGGCTCATGTTTTAAAGATGTTTCCAGATCCTCTAAATTATTAAGAGAAAAATGCAGGCATTTTCTATGAAATAATTTAAGCTTTGCTTGTGATATGATTTATATGACATATGAATTTATATATTTTAGCACGAGCCTGAACTTTCAATAATTTTGCTTCAGATTAATGTTACAATTTATTTTTAGAATGCTTTAAAATGTTTACATTAAATAAAAGAAAGCTTATGTTACTGTGTTGATGACCGAATATTTTTGTTGTATTGTAGCTCATGGTAAGGTGTGTGTTTATTTATTTATTTATTTTTCCCTTGACGGAGTTGTGCTGTCAGACTCGGCTATGTTGTTTGTCCAGGCTCTGTTCTCTGCCCTCTTCTCCACTCCTCTCAATCCCGTGCTGGGCAGTGCTGTATTCGTCACCTCCTACACACGCCCTGTCAAGTTCTGGGAGCGAGACTACAAGTATGTGTTTACTTTTCGTCGCTATCGTTTCATCAGTTATGTTATCCTACCACTCATCCTAATTTTGACCTTCGTTGTGTCCCTACGCAGCACGAAAAGGGTAGATCACTCTAACACACGTCTGGCCACTCAGCTCGATCGTAACCCTGGTAAGTGTTACCATTAAGATTTAAGCGCAAGTATTTGTTGCATAAATTCCTTGCCATCTGTTTACTGACGTTGTTTGTTTTCGCCCACCACATAAAGGTGCTGATGACAACAACCTGAACTCTATCTTTTATGAGCACTTGACCCGCTCACTGCAGCATTCTCTGTGTGGAGACTTGCTGCTGGGCCGCTGGGGCACCTACAGCACGGGGGACTGCTTCATTCTGGCATCAGACTACCTCAATGCCCTTGTGCACCTCATCGAAATTGGCAATGGGCTCGTCACCTTCCAGCTCAGAGGCCTGGAGTTCAGAGGTGAGCTATTTGCTCATCAGTAGGATACTGGTCAGGTCATATATTACGTTAAACATTTTCCCGAAGATATCGGGGGCTTCCAGTTAAACAATTTTTGTTCAACAACCCTAAATCATTTCACTTGATTGTGCACTCTGTTGTCATTAAGTCCCATCTCCATCTCTCTGTGTGATATCAAACAGGTACGTACTGTCAGCAGCGTGAAGTGGAGGCCATCACTGAGGGCGTGGAGGAGGATGAGGGCTGCTGCTGCTGTGAGCCAGGCCACCTACCCCACATGCTGTCCTTCAACGCAGCCTTCGGTCAGCGCTGGCTCGCCTGGGAGGTCGCCGCGACCAAGTACGTCCTAGAAGGCTACAGCATCAGCGACAACAACGCTGCCTCCATGCTGCAAGTGTTTGACCTGCGCAAGATTCTGATCACCTACTATGTCAAGGTATTTCTGTCACAGGAGGTTTCTGATAAATATAAGTCACTCTCTACCAAAATGGAATAAATGTAAATTGGTTACCTTTTTTTTTTTTTTTTGTAATTATTGTAATCTGATAGAGTTTTGAGCACACACCAAATCTGAGCTAGGATGCTAATTTGAGTCTCTCTGACAGAGTATCATCTACTATGTGAGTCGCTCATCTAAGCTGGAGGAATGGCTGTCCAACGAGACGGTGCAGGAAGCTTTAAGACCCTGCCTCAGTGCTTCGTATGTTGACAGTGACCCTACGTTTAACCTGAACATTGATGAAGACTATGACCACCGAGCCTCTGGCATCACCCCAGCTGCCTTCTGCATGGTCTACCTGGACTGGATCCAGTACTGCAACAGCCGCAGACAGAAGGTATCCTGCTCTTAGTCAGAATACAACCATCGACCACATTTACAGCTTTTCCACTAGTGATGCATTTTAATATTCCACAGAGCTGTTTAATGCTCAAGTCTGGTCAGTCAGAGGGCGTAACACTGCAGATCTGACGGTTCCTGGCTGGTTTATCCTAAACCAGAACTTTTAATTAATTTCATGTAGAATTTTTTTATTTATTTATTTATTTTTTTAAAACAAATAATTTAACAATTTGAACCAGATTCAGTTTTACAGGAGAACTGTAAAAACTGACTCGGTCCTACATGAGAACCGACTCTTTTGTGGTAGAAGCCTGCGGAATGGCTCTATATATATATAAAGATCCCGTCACCTACACCACAGGTGGAAATTAGCTATGTAAGAAGTAGAGCTGCGCGATTAACCATTGTTATTGATTAATTTTAATTTATGGTTTATGTTGGATGTTTTTTAAAAAAAAGAAAGAGAACTTGTTGGTGAAAGGAGCTTTGCACTTTTAGTCCTAATAAACATGTTTAGGTTTATTGTTTAAGAAAAAAAACACAAGACTGACTAAACTTTTTTTTTTTTTTTTTAAGAAAAATTGTTTTAAAATTGAAAATCGATTTTTCTCCTAAAATCTAATTAAATTTATAAGATGTATCGCTCAGCTCTAGTAAGGACATGGTGTCCTTATGTGGTGCTTTAATGATTTATTGCCTTCTCTCTCCCTTGCTGTTGTGTCTTAGCCCGTGGACAGTGAGAGAGACTCCCCTCTGGTCACGCTCTGTTTCGGGCTTTGCATTCTTGGCCGCAGGGCTCTTGGCACAGCGTCCCACAGCATGTCTGCCAGGTAACACTTTCAATTTAATAGCCATGTTTTTTTTTTTTTTTTTTTTTGAACAGCTTCCTAATAAAATCATAAATTAATTTCACTCTGAATTTTGTTCTTTCGCAGCCTTGAGCCGTTCCTCTATGGCCTCCATGCTCTATTTAAAGGCGATTTCCGTATCACGTCACCAAGGGATGAGTGGGTGTTTGCAGACATGGACCTTTTGAATCGAGTGGTGGCGCCCGGTGTGCGAATGTCCCTCAAACTGCATCAGGTAAAACCTCTCATCTCCAAATTCTTTTAGCTGAAAATTAGGTTTCTGGGATAACTGCTGTCTATTTTTAGCTCAGACGAAAATAGGCCTGTGTTTTACTCTCTAATGCTCTATATATTGTAGCCCAGAAAGAGTGAGTCTGTTATTCCCACTCGTGTGTTTAGGACCACTTTACCTCTCCGGATGAGTACGAGGATCCAGCTGTGCTGTACGATGCCATCACTGCTAATGAGGAGAAGATGCTGATCTCTCATGAAGGTGATCCGGTTTGGCGGAGTGCCATCCTGGCCAACATGCCCTCACTCCTAGCGCTGCGACATGTCATGGATGACGGCAGTGACGAATACAAGATCATCATGTTGAACAAGCGCTTCCTCAGCTTCAGAGTCATAAAGGTACGCTCGGCACTGCAAATGCCCAAATGTCTTATCAGACCGGATGGTGGATTATCAGCAATTAATTTCTTTTTAACAGTCGACCCCCAAAATCCGTGTTCCTAGGGAACCTGCGAATTGTGGGGGAAAAAAACAAAAATTTTTGATGTGGTCTACATAGGCCTGGGCGATAAAACGATAACGATATGTTTCGCGGTAGACATGTGATCGATATCAATAAAAAAATGTGTTCGATATTTTTTATTCTTTGTCGGAAGAAAACAGAGGTCGAGAAGCTAGTTTGGTTGCTGTCTGTCATGCGCACTCACTCCACGACCGGCACTAGGACCCGGAAATAGTACGGTCGCGATTCAGGAAGAATAAACGGAGACAAGATGGCGTTGACATTTGCACCCGACCACCCGCCAAATGCGGCTAAAATTCGGCTGTGGCGGGTAATAACTTTAGTCTCACTAGCCACATTGGCGGGTAGTTTATTCTTTATGACAATTATGTTTGTATCAATATGCACAACTAACATATATAATATTACTTGCTTTTTGTGTGAAACGGAGGCATGGAGAAAACGGTATTCTTCTTTTACTGCATTCAGTGCACACGACACATGTAGTATACAGCGCGGTATTGCCCCCTGGTGGCTCGCCAGTGAATTAACATCATACTCAAATATATTACAAGAATATATTTTTGTTGTAGTTTTCTCTAAAGGCATCTGATATAATACACATTGCACTATTTTATTACACTTTATTAAGCATTACTTACATTTTCTTTTAATTTTGCACCTTAAATGACCTATGACAGTAGAACACTACTGGATATAGGAATTCAGATTTCGGCGCTTACTTATACCACCTTTTAAGCCTGACCCGTCGCGGCCCTCTGAGATACTATGCTGCTCAGACGACAACAACAATGGACGGGATGCTAACCCGCGGCGAAGAACAAAGAAGCGTCGAGGGAAACGCGCCGGCGTCCGTAACAGAATGAGAGAACAAGCTCATCGCACCCCTCTGCCGCCGAGTATCCTGCTGGCTAATGTACAGTCACTGGAGAATAAGCTTGATGACCTCAGAGCCAGAGTTACTTTCCAGCGAGATATCAGGGATTGTAATCTTCTGTGCTTTACAGAAACATGGCTGACCCCCATCGTGCCGGACCGAGTCATAACCCCATCGGACTCATTCTCTGTGTTCCGCACGGACAGGACGGCAGAGTCTAACAAAGCTAAAGGTGGAGGTGTGTGTTTCATGGTCAACAAGAAGTGGTGCGATGCGAGGAGTGTTTCCATTCTCTCCGGTATCTGCTCGCCTCATTTGGAATACGAGTGTTAAGTGTCGTCCTTTCTACCTGCTTCGCGAGTTCACCTCGGTCATTGCCACGGCGGTCTACATCCCACCCCACGCGGATACAGGCACTGCTCTGTCTGAACTACATGATGTGCTGAGCGAGTTCCTAAACAAACACCCGGACGCAGCGCACATTGAGGTTCGCTTTATTAAAGTCACCTGCTACAGACAGGTCATGCCAAACTTTCATCAACATGTTACATGTCCGACGAGGGGACTCAACATTCTGGACCACTGCTACACACCATACAAGCGGGGCTACAAAGCTGTTTCCCACCCAGCATTCGGGAAATCAGACCACAACGCCATTTTCCTCATACCGGAATATCAACAAAGCTTTCGTCGTGAAGCTCCGGTCATGAGGGAGGTGCAACGCTGGTCTGCCCAATCAAAAGCTACGCTACAGGACGTGCTCGATGACGTAGATTGGGACATGTTCCGAGCCTGCGCAGAAGACATCAACGAGTTTGCGGATGTAGCAGTTAGCTTCGTTAGCACGCTTGTAAATGAAGTTGTCCCAACAGTGAGGTTCAAATCGTTTCCGAACCAGAAGCCTTGGGTGGACCGATCGATCCGCGATGCTGTGAATGCCTGAACCGCTGCTTATAATGCCGCACTCATCAGCAGCAATATGAGCGCATATAAAGCGGCTTCTTATGGCGTCAGGCGAGCGGTGAGGGAAGCTAAGGGACGATTCCGACAGCGAACTGAATCACACTTCCACCAGGGTGACACGCCGCATGTGGCACGGGTTCCGCACAATCACGGACTACAAGGTTGCCAAAGACACCACGACGATCGTAGCCGACTCTGCATTCGCCAACGAGCTGAACGCATTCTTCGCCCGGTTCGAGGTTAGCCAGGCGGCTAATGCTAGCAGCCTGATGACTGAGAATGATGACGTCATCAGCGAGGATTGCGTCATCAGCATCGCAGAGCACGACGTTCGCACGGCGCTGAGGAGGGTGGGCGCCTGCTGCGCTGACCAGCTGTCCGGTGTGTTCACCTGTATCTTTAATGAGTCCCTGGCGAAATCTGTGGTCCCGGCGTGTTTCAAGAGATCCTCCATTGTCCCCGTGCCCAAGACCAACAAACCCTCATGCCTGAATGACTACCGGCCTGTTGCACTGACATCGATGGTCATGAAGGTTTTTGAGGGTCTGCTAAAAAACATCATCTCCTCCTCCATCCCCAGCTCCATAGATCCACTTCAGTTCGCCTACCGCCCCAACAGATCCACAGAGGATGCCATCTCCCATGTTCTGACAAGAAGCAAGGTAACTATGTGAGATTGCTGTTTATAGATTACAGCTCTGCTTTCAACACAATAGTGACTCTCAGACTGTTCACAAAGCTGAGAGATCTAGGACTTAACAAACGCTTGTGTGCCTGGGTGTTGGACTTCCTCTCGGACAGATCTCAAGCGGTGAGAGTGGGCAAGTGCGGCTCCAGCAGCATCACCATCAACACAAGTGCTCCACAGGGATGTGTTCTCTCTCCACTGCTATACTCTCTTTACACTTCAGACTGTGTGGCCATGTTCGACTCCAACACCATCGTTAAGTTTGCTGACGATACGGTGGTGCTGGGCTTCATCTCCAACAACGATGAGTCGGCCTACATAGATGAAGTGGAGAACCTGGCACTATGGTGTGAAGAAAACTGCCTCCGACTGAACGTCAGTAAGACGAAGGAGCTGGTGGTGGACTTCAGAAGGGGACAACTGGACCACAAACCCCTCATCATCAATGGAGCTCCAGTGGAGAGAGTAAGCAGCTTCAAGTACTTGGGCGTCCACATCTCTGAGGATCTGACATGGACTGAGCATATCTGTGCTCAGACGAAAAGGGCAAAGCAGCGTCTGTACCACCTGAGGCAGTTGAGGAAGTTTGGAGTTTCCCCTGCTGTCCTTAAGGCTTTCTACTCGGGTGCTGTTGAGAGCATCCTTTTACACAGAACATTTCATCCTGGTTTGGGAATAGCTGTGTACAGGACAGGAAAGCCCTCCAGAGAATGATCCGGGCAGCTGAACGCTGCTGCAGGTTAACTCTCCCCTCCATGCAGGACATCTACACCAGGAGATGTAAAACCAGGGCAGCTCGTATCATTAAGGACTTGTCGCACCCCAATAATGGACTGTTCAAACTTCTGCATTCAGGCAGAAGGTTCCGGGTCATTATGGCCAAAACGGAGAGACTCAGGAGGAGTTTTTATCCACAGGCGATTAGACTCCTCAACCATGATGGGCCACTCTCCCATTCATAGGACTGTACCAGTTCACCCACACACTGCTGTGCTGACATTACACACTGCACTTTAGTCTGGACTGTAAGCATTACTTGCATTACATTTTATCCTGCTCATATACACACTTTATTATGTTTACATTTGTACCTTTTTTTTTTTCTATTTCAATTTCTATTTATAGATTATTTCTTTTGTTTCTTCTGTTATTTGCACAAAGTAGGAGCGGTTCAGGATACATTTCACTGCGTGTTGTACTTGTATAACTATGCATGTGACAAATAAAGAATCTTGAATCTCTTGAAATGTTAAGAGATAATTAAGTGTTCATTGTGACTATAGACTTATGTTTACATTTTAATTATTTGATTTTTCCATGCTTGTTGACATTTCTGTCTTAATACCTGATGGGACTATGATCATAGGAAGGTTAAGTTTAAAATAAAAATGTTTAAATATTATATATTCTTCTCAAATGCGGCGCGGTGGTGTAGTGGTTAGCACTGTCGCATTGCACCTCCAGGGTCTGGGTTCGATTTCCCCGGCCAGGCTCGATTCCCGTCTCTATGTGCATGGAGTTTGCATGTTCTCCCCGTGCTTGGTGGGTTTCCTCCGGGTACTCCGGTTTCCTCCCACAGTCCAAAGATATACAGGTTAGGCTAATTGGCGTTCCTAAATTGCCCGTAGTGTGTGATTGGGTGTGTGTGTGTGTGTGTGTGCCCTGTGATGGATTGGCACCCTGTCCAGGGTGTACCCCGCCTAGTGCCCGAAGTCTCCTGGGATAGCCTCCAGGTCCCCCGCGACCCTGAACACAGGATTAAGCGGTATAGAAAATGAATGAATGAATATTCTTCTCCTGGTCCTTATTTTAAATGGGTCATAAAAAAAATATCAATAATTATCGATATCGACCGATATGAAACACTGATATCGTGATACAGTTTTCAGCCATATCGCCCAGCCCTAGGTCTACACTAAAACCCTAACATATGCCACCACCAAAACACTTTAATTTTATTTTAAACTCTGCTTAACACCATACATCCTTTATTTCTTTATTCTTTTTAAGGGTAAGGGTAAACCCCTATACTGTACAGTACTGTAATGCTATTTCCCCTGCAGTGCTAGAATGTAAAATACCGATGTTATCCCTCCATGTCCTCAAATTCATGCAAGGGCATTTTCTTTGATATGAGTACTGTATGATAAATACAATAATAATTCACCATCCCAAGCCGCATTTTTCTCTGCGACTGCTTTGTTGTTCTCTCTACTGTGATAAAAAAGGTGTACAGTATGTGTGAGGGCCTTTGCATAAATGAGGGAATGTAGAAAACCAAGCTTTCACCCAAATGATAGTTTTAATAAATCAAAAAGTGTACATTTAACTTGAAGAAAGTAATATTCAAATTTCAAATCAAATAAACTACTCAAAAAGGTCAAAAGAATCAAAGTTAAATTCAAACTAATAAACTTAACTGAATCAAACCGACCTCATCAGGAAGAACTTGAACCAAACTAAACATGAAAACAACTACCCTCAATCCCCTAGACAAAACAATGGGGACACATTTATAGGGATAGACAAGTCCATTTTTAAACACATAGGGGAACCACAAGATCACAACCAAACTAACAAACATGGGGCAGTTGAATAACTAATATAAATTAAACAGATACTGAAAAAACAACAATCAGGGGGAAAAAAGAATCAAAACCATATACATATTATATATACACACAAACATAAAAGGGCAGACAACCAATTCCCTCCCACAGTTAGTCTACATGTTGGAACTATAGTTGCGTTCGATGCGGCATGACGGACCGCAGTGAGCGCTCCACGAGCTCCACAAACACAGTGCAGCAGTTCCAGCCATTCACCCCTCAACAGCTCAACGTTAACTTAAAGAAAAATAATATTAACTTATAATATACAGTACAACATAATCTAGGATGTGTGCACTCCACCCAGATATGATGCACTGATGAATAAATATCTAAATGAAATAAATGGTGTTATTGTTTAATATAAATAAATACCAAAGCAATTAACTAAACTAAATGCTAAACAATAAATGAGCAGTGAAGGGGTCTGTGCACATGTCTATGTAGATCTATGTGTGAATGCTTGCACATATTACCCCTCAATGTGTGGCCGAGGGTGGGCCATCGCGCAGTATTTTGTGAAGTATATAAACACATACTCCCAGAACTTGATAGGGCGTTAGTACTTTACAAAATTAGCAAATTATTTTATTCTTAATAGTTTAGCGTTAAAACGCATGAAAACTTGTATACTGCTATGAAAAAAAACCATTAAAAATTGCAGAGGATATTTGGTTTCCCGCAACAATTATTAGTTCGGTTCTAAGGAAAAATCTGTGACCGACTGAGGTCGCGAACTCTGAACCGCGACTTCACTGTGTTTTCTATTCCTCTGAAACAATTTAGCTCCACCCATACCTACAAAATGCTGTAAATTATCAGAGTCGAATACTCAACTGTTAATTAATTACATTTAAAACAAGATGCATTCAACTTTATATTCAATAAGGATTATTGTTTGTTCTTGATCTACATTTTTCTCGAATTAATCACACACCAGGCTGCACGGTGGTGTAGTGGTTAGCACTGTCGCCTTGCACCTCCAGATTGTGGGTTCGATTCCCGTCTTTGTGCATGGAGTTTGCATGTTCTCCCTGTGCTTGGTTCTGTTCCCTCCGGCCCCCCACAGTACAAATACATGAGTGTGTGTGTATGTGGGTGTGCCTTGCGATGGATTGACAACCTGTCCAGGGTGTACCCTGCCTCATTAGGCTCCAGGACTTTTGCGACCTTGTATATGGGATATAGCGGTCTAGACAGACAGTGATTTGTATTCTGTGGAGCAAATAAATCAAAGCGTGTCTCAGAGAGAGAGAGCAAAGGTTTGTAGTAGGTTAATGACCAGAGTGTTTCCTTGTGTAAATCGTCCATAACACATTTATCATGCTGGGTTTTTGCTATTCATTCACAGCTGTTTAAAGTCTGATTTGCTTTCAGTTGATCTGTATGTGATTGTGTGTGTGTGTATACATCTCTTACAGGTAAACAGAGAGTGTGTACGTGGGCTCTGGGCCGGGCAGCAGCAGGAGCTGGTCTTCTTGCGAAATCGAAACCCTGAGCGCGGCAGCATCCAGAATGCCAAGCAGGCATTGCGCAACATGATCAACTCGTCCTGCGACCAGCCTATCGGATACCCCATCTATGTCTCCCCCCTCACCACCTCGTATGCTGGAGGTCACAGCCAGCTCCGCTCTGTCTGGGGAGGGCCCATAAGTCCTCACAACATCTACACCTGGTTCATCAGCAGCTGGGACAGGTTAGTAAAGATTCTTTGCATTATTCGCAATCTAAATTTACTATTGAAGTAAGAAGTTTCAGATGGCCTGCATCACTTTTAACTATAGCTGGATCTTCTGTTGACTTTCACAACTATTCTGTTCTGTATTCTCCTGCAGGCTGCAGAAGGGCTGTGGTGCAGGCTGTAACAGCGGAGGAAACATAGAAGATTCTGATTGTGGTGGTGGATCTTCGTCCATCAGTAACAATCCAGTAGTATTTCCTCCACACAGCACAGCGCCCACTGTGTCTCAGTCCCACCTTACCACAGTGCAGCCATCCATGGGTAAGACCACAGCGAGGCTAGCGCTTTTACACACACTTCAGACAGTGACTTCAGAGTCACTCTTGTAGATTTGACTCACAAGCCCTTTGATATATTTCTGAATAATAAAATATTTGTCCTTTTGCAGGAACTGACAATCCTGTTGGACCAAGCTGGCCCGTCCATTCACAGCCCCTCCCCTTGACCCTGCTTAGCCAATCAGAGGGCCGGATGGACGCAGGCTTGGTGAGCTCTCTCCAGCGCACTTCCTCCATCCAGGGCCTTCTGGGTCAGCACCTGTCCAGCTCACAGCTGTCCTTCAGTACATCTGTGGCCGTGCCACCCACTGAGTGCTTCTGTCCAGGCAGCCTGCAAGACGGTGCCAGCCACAGGGCCGTTCAGAGGGGCATCAGCATGGGGCTAAATCATGGAGGTAGCCTGCACTACGACGGCATCTACAGCAAGTGGAGTTTGTCCGGCAGGAAAGGCTTTAATGGGCCAGCGGCTGCGGACGGGGACAGTGGATTGTCCCACTGCATCCGCACTCAGGTCCGCATTTTTTATTTGTATCCCCCCCCCCCCCCCTTTCTTTTTCCACAGTGATATAGTCTTTGCTCAAAGTTGTAGCAGTATTACTTGTTTTTAAATTCCATTTTAAACCTGTAATTGTAGTTGGTTTGGTTTTGAAATTACTCTTATAGCCGCTTTGGCAAAACTAATTTCTTAATGTCGAAATGTTGTTTTCCAGGCTTTCCAACCTGTCCCACCTGCCCCACTCCCTGAGATCAGCCCAGCACTGGATGCAGTGTGTGTTTCTGTGCCCACAGAGAGCACACCGCTTACATCAGATCCTCCCAGTTTACGGGAGGAGGCTACCGAACTGCCTTTACTTGAGCACCTGCGCTGAGCCTCTCCATAGACTAACCTGCACAAATAGGCCTAGACCAAGTGAAGCTGGGATCTGGAGCTGGTCTCCTGCTGAATCCATGCTCATTCCAGCTGACGAAGAGAGCTTTCTGTTACTCGAGGTCAAGTTGAATCCTCAACTGATTTTTTTTTTTTGTTCGTTTTTGCGCTTTCGCTGCAATATTATTTAAGGCATTTTTTGCTTATTATGTATGGGGCATACACTAGGAAAAGGTGCTGCTTAGCAAAAATAGCTTTCAGGTCACACCCCATGCGAGGCCAAGCTATAAAACCATATTGTGGATCTCTCGTCATTATTTTGAAGAAAAAAAAAAGCCAGTGCAGTATAATCTAAAGATTTTTTTTCTCCATCTAACAATGGGTTTGGAGATTCTTAGAACTTAAAGGGGAACATAAAGGGAAGTCCTATGTGTAGCAGAGATCATTGGGTGAAAGCTGTATCCACCATCCACTTGGGTTGCGTGCCCAAGGATTCAACCGGGTCTTCACCCATACAAGAACCAGAAGAAACATTTGTTACTGTTCTCCAGACGTGGATCTTGTTTGACCCCCTCCTCTCCTCATCGTTCCTCTTCTCAGAGATCATCTAGAGATCACTCTGGAGACATCACTTAAAGCAGTTCGGTTATTAAACGAGCGTAACATTTTAATTCCCAGTGCCCGCAGATAGCAGGTATAAGACGGTTGACGTTAATACCCCACAGCTAGTTTCAGGGAAAAAAAATGTCAATACGTATGTGGACATACTTGCGCTCAGACACTTCCCATGACTTTTGGTGCTCTTGCCTGAATAGTTTACAGTCCACTAAGGAGAGGACAAAATGGAGAACCATGAATATGAACAGTGTTCGAACCTGAAGCAAAAGGATCAACCGTACAGATCAGCTTGAACTCATGATGATCGTTACTCCTCCAAATTTTTTTTATCTAGTCCACAGTTGTGCTTGTGACCATTCCCCCCCCCCCCCTCCTCTCTAAAGCCAACCCTGTCTTACCTAATGGTCTTCAGACTTGGGATACAGCGCTGGCTCCCTCGCGTCTTACTGCTGTCGATCAGCAAGCACCCGCAGTACAGCTTTTCTTACTGTGATACTACTACTGCTATTGCAACATCCCCTCTACTACTAATGGAACTAAACAAACTACTGCTCCTTTTGACCTTTAAATCTCCAGCGTTTTAGTTGGAAGAACTTTGCAAAAACAAATAAAGATATACACATATAAAATAAAAACAAAAGAAAAAAAATACATATTTATTGATTGCTGTTTGAGGGTGGAGGGTGTGTCGTCTTTTTTTTTTTCTTTTTTTTTTTCTATTTTTACTTTTTTTTTTCTCTCTCCTTTGTTCATTGCACCTGGTTGTCACATACTGATGCTAACTGGAAAGGCTGGAAAGAAAATGCTACTCTGATTTTAGGGACCTTTTGAGTCTGCATTTTAGTTTGCTTTATAATTCAACTGGAATTAGGCCCGAGGTTGGGCATGACTTGTGTTTGCATTCAACCCACATCACTACTACAATACAAGAAAATTCATTTGGAGAACCTTATTCTTTCTCATTTCGGTCCTTCTTTGTCCATTGTTTTGTACATATACGGCTTCACGTTTGTGATTTTTAGAAATGGAGGTATAGTGTGGTCCAGTCAGATAAAATGACCAGTTTTACCTAATAGTATATATATATATATATATATATATATATATATATATATATATATATATATATATATATATATATAAACAAACGAAAACTATTCAATGTTTCATTACACCTAGGTCATTGTTAAATCTATACTTTTGGAAGTCATTAAAGCATTAGGGGAAAATAATAAAAATTATAAATCACCATTCTAAATAATGCCCTAATTTCAGTATTCAGCAGTCACACTCCATATGACCTGTTAAAATTTTAAGAGGAGTAAAGAAATAGTACCAGCATCTTTACACTTCAAAGAATGCTTTTTCTTTTTTTGTGGTGACCAACACAGCAATATGACGATTTTAGAAATCCTGCACGTCTGGAATTTTCTTTTCAAGCATGTCAGCACATGAACATCACGATAAAATATTAGAGGAACACTAGACGTCGAGTTCACTAGGTTTGCACCGTTTGCTTTATCTTGCCCTTCTCAGGTCTTTTTTTCTCTCTCTGATATCCAGCTTGATTGGTCTGTTCTCACACGTACTTGCCCTTAATCATCCAGTCACCGTTTCATCATTTAGACTGTAACTCCTCGAGACGATCCCCTTACAATTTTTTTGGCCAGCGGTCTAAATGATTTTTCGCTATTGCCGCCATTTCCTTGTTCTACTCCGTCTCTTTCATTTTAGTGTAATCTCTCCAAAGCTACAGGGAGTTTCCTTTTCTGATTTGGAGAAAGGCAAGCACAAGTTACTGGACAGTCCCTGGTGTCGGTAATAAAAAGGGATTGAACGAATCTCTGCCGTTAATCAACGGTATGTTTTGTATATAAATATATATATAAATATATATTTAAAAGTATATGATTCTATTTTATTATTGGATTACTGGTTATTTTTCAAAGACACTATCTTATGGGAGCTGTCCCTAAAGCACTCTCTGACCTTTGATGCAGTTTTTGGGAAGGAAATCAATTAGTACTGCTTTTGCACACGTATTGTAAAATAGTACATCCCACCTTTATTTTTTATTTTTTTTAAATCACCTTTTAGTTATGTACGGGGTATTTTTATTTAAAAGCTGTTATTCAATATTCAAAGTTGTACAGATTTCTTTTGTGATCTTTTTTTCCCTTCTATTTAAATTAAAGCTTTTTTTGTCATCATTTGCAGAGCAGTCTTTGTGAATGTTTTTTTTTTTTTTTGTTTGTTTGTTTTATTTTCTTTCTTTCGCCTCTTTTCTTTCTTGTTGTTCAGTGTCCACTCTGGTTTTGCTGCTATTTCTGAATATTTAGGGAGCCAGGAAGATGAAGTTTAAAGAAGGTTACTTTCTTTATTTTTTTATATATATATATATATATATATATACAGTGGTGTGAAAAACTATTTGCCCCCTTCCTGATTTCTTATTCTTTTGCATGTTTGTCACACTTAAATGTTTCTGCTCATCAAAAACCGTTAACTATTAGTCAAAGATAACATAATTGAACACAAAATGCAGTTTTTAAATGAAGGTTTACGTTATTAAGGGAGAAAAAAAACTCCAAATCTACATGGCCCTGTGTGAAAAAGTGATTGCCCCCCTTGTTAAAAAATAACTTAACTGTGGTTTATCACACCTGAGTTCAATTTCTGTAGTCACCCCCAGGCCTGATTACTGCCACACCTGTTTCAATCAAGAAATCACTTAAATAGGAGCTACCTGACACAGAGAAGTAGACCAAAAGCACCTCAAAAGCTAAACATCATGCCAAGATCCAAAGAAATTCAGGAACAAATGAGAATAAAAGTAATTGAGATCTATCAGTCTGGTAAAGGTTATAAAGCCATTTCTAAAGCTTTGGGACTCCAGCGAACCACAGTGAGAGCCATTATCCACAAATGGCAAAAACATGGAACAGTGGTGAACCTTCCCAGGAGTGGCCGGCCGACCGAAATTACCCCAAGAGCGCAGAGACAACTCATCCGAGAGGCCACAAAAGGCCCCAGGACAACATCTTAAGAACTGCAGGCCTCACTTGCCTCAATTAAGGTCAGTGTTCACGACTCCACCATAAGAAAGAGACTGGGCAAAAACGGCCTGCATGGCAGATTTCCAAGGCGCAAACCACTTTTAAGCAAAAAGAACATTAAGGCTCGTCTCAATTTTGCTAAAAAACATCTCAATGATTGCCAAGACTTTTGGGAAAATACCTTGTGGACCGACGAGACAAAAGTTGAACTTTTTGGAAGGTGCGTGTCCCGTTACATCTGGCGTAAAAGTAACACAGCATTTCAGAAAAAGAACATCATACCAACAGTAAAATATGGTGGTGGTAGTGTGATGGTCTGGGGTTGTTTTGCTGCTTCAGGACCTGGAAGGCTTGCTGTGATAGATGGAACCATGAATTCTACTGTCTACCAAAAAATCCTGAAGGAGAATGTCCGGCCATCTGTTCGTCAACTCAAGCTGAAGCGATCTTGGGTGCTGCAGCAGGACAAAGACCCAAAACACACCAGCAAATCCACCTCTGAATGGCTGAAGAAAAACAAAATGAAGACTTTGGAGTGGCCTAGTCAAAGTCCTGACCTGAATCCTATTGAGATGTCGTGGCATGACCTTAAAAAGGCGGTTCATACTAGAAAACCCTCAAATAAAGCTGAATTACAACAATTCTGCAAAGATGAGTGGGCCAAAATTCCTCCAGAGCGCTGTAAAAGACTCGTTGCAAGTTATCGCAAATGCTTGATTGCAGTTATTGCTGTTAAGGGTGGCCCAACCAGTTATTAGGTTCAGGGGGCAATTACTTTTTCACACAGGGCCATGTAGGTTTGGATTTTTTTTCTCCCTAAATAATAAAACCCCTCATTTAAAAACTGCATTTTGTGTTTACTTGTGTTATCTTTGACTAATAGTTAAATGTGTTTGATGATCAGAAACATTTTGTGAGACAAACATGCAAAAGAATAAGAAATCAGGAGGGGGGCAAATAGTTTTTCACACCACTGTATATATGTATATATATATATAAAACACACACACACACACACACACACACACACACACACACACACACAAGTATGTAGTTAAAGCAATAAAATCTTTTTGAGCATGAAAATCAACGAAGGAGAGGAGTGATGCAGCCTGACAGAAGTAAAGTAAGTGTGGGATTACTACCTCACTGTAAATACAAGGGTTTTCATCACAGCAATGTGTCAACACTAATGCAACATTTTCATTGTGTAACAAATGACGTACTATATGGGGTGTTCTAGTCAAACCAGAATTTGATTGTGCAAAATAATATTGGTTAGGTTTGGTTGTACAATTCCCACAAATCAATTTATCCCTTCCCCAAGCTGGCAACAAGTTATCCGTCAATTTTTAAGGATCATTGCACGACTGCATTGGGAATAATTGGATTATGATGATCCCAGGCGAACCACGTTATCATTTACGGACATATAGCCTTCTTTAAATGTTTGCACTGTTCAATTGTTTTACTGCAAGATTCGCACCACCTTAAGCACATACTTCGCTTCAAGTGTTTTGTAAATGTCAACTGGGTTTAAGTCTTCATTGGGAAGAAGAGTCGTCAAGAGTCCCGGAATGATTTGAACACACTCATAAAATTTTTTAGAGCTGTAGTTAATGTTGTGAAGATTCCATTAACAAAATGAGTTCCTTTCATCATTCACTTACCAACCTCTCTCTCTCTCTCTCACACACACACACACACACAAACAAAACTTTACTGTCGTGTTACTGGTAAACCAGAAAGTACAAGCTTTATGATCCTAAAGACTTTCCCATGTAAAAAAAAAAAACAAAGATTTGGCTCTTAAACAAAGTAAATGTTTAATTCTTCAGTAAATCTTAAATTTAATAAACACACTGTCTGGTCAAAAAAAAAGTTGCCTTTCAGAACGGTACAATTCTTGGCCTTTATCGAACAGAAAATAGAACAACTGAACTGTAAATACTTGTATGAACACAGCAAAAAAACTATTGACAGTAGACTTCAGTTATGCTTAGGGTGATCACATAATGATTGGAATTTGTGTGATGAGCGATGAAAGAGGTCACATGGTCTGATGCATACTGATTGAGCTGGGCGTGCCTATTGTCCCCTGTAGAAGCTTCTGGAGACAGTGTTATGATCTGAGGTTGCTTCAGTTGGTCAGGTCTAGACTCGGTAATGTTATGTGCAATAATATGACGTGAATGTACTGAATGACCAGGTTATCACATCTATGCATTTTTTTCTTCCCTGGTGGCACTGGGAATATTCCAGTACTCAGCGAGAGTGTTTCTGGGAGAATGAGGAATCTTTTTTGCACTTGTAATAAAATCGGAGCTAAATATCATCAGTAGGAATTATGTGTAGTATTTAAAATCTTAACTCAAACTTTTATTATTATGAATCGCTCGTGTGGTGCGTCCTATGTATGATTCATTACTGTAGAAATAACGTTACAAAAAAAAAACCTTGAGATTTGACTTATAAACAGAATTATTGTCAGATCTGTGAATAATTAATACCTTCTGACCAATCGCCTTTAAACACTCAACAGAAATAAAATAGTTCAACAGAACACTTACAGTGATTAAAAAAAGTGAGTAAAGCTCCATATCCATATAAAAACTTTTCATTTAAATCACATAAATGCATTGGACTCCCTGCACAAAAACAAATATTAGCCAGTTCAAAAAAATAGCAGTCTCACCACTCTTTATAAAGTGATGAATTTACAGTTTAAACAAACATGCTTGAAGTTTAATCTTATTGTGCATCTCTGAACTAATATAGTTGTATAACCAGGAGTTTGAGAACCGCTTCACATCTGTGACTATTGTACTACACGCCACAATTCCTCTGTATTTCTTGGTTTTGTCTCAGAAACAGCATTTTTAATGTCCGACCCACAAGTTTTCTATTGGATTAAGGTCTGGGGATTGGGCTTGGACACTCTGTAACGTTAATCTTGGTCTGGAACCAAGATGCTGCTCGCTTACTGGTGTGTTTGTGGTCGTTGTCTTGCTGAAACACCCATTTCAAGGGCATTTCCTCTTCGGCATAAGGTAACATGACCTCTATAATTCTGATATTCTCAAATTGATCCATGACCCCTGAAATGTGATAAATAGGCACAACACCATAGTACGAGAAGCGTCCCCATATCATGATTGTGCCTGCAGGCTTCACTGTCTTCACAGTGTACTGTGGCTTGAATTCAGTGTCTGACAAACTGTCTGCGGCCTCTAGATCCAAAAATTACAATCTTGCTTTCATCAGTCCACAAAATATTGCACCGTTTCTCTTTAGGCCAGTCAATGTGTTCTTTGGCGAACTGTAACCTCTTCAGCACATGTCTTTTTTTTCCAACTATGGGACATTGTGGTGGCTTCTTGCTGATACAGTAGCTTGACTTCACATAGCCGTCTTCTAATAACAGGACTAACGGGTAAATTTAGATGTTTGAGTCTATTTTGTTATTCTTCGATCCATACGAATGGTAGTTTTCCATTTTCTTCCATGTCTTTCTGGTTTTGGTCTCCATTTTAAAGCATTTGATATAATTTTAGCAGAGCAGCCGATCATTTTCTCCACTACTTTGTATGTTTTCCCATCTCTAATCAACTTTTGAATCAAAGTATGCTGTTCTTCTGAACAATGTCTGGAGCAACCCATTTTATTTTCAGAGAGAAATGCCCAGGACAACCTTTTCTGCATTTATCCTTAAATAAGGGGAACTTAAGGGGAACTTGTTTGACACCTGTTTTTCATAGAATAATTTCCCTCTTATTGAACTCCACACTGCTATTATTTTGAACAGACTAATATTTGTTTTGCTTCACTTACATTAAACTAATACTAATACATTGAGCACATTTTCCTTCACGCTGTGATTCAGAATAGAATGTGCAGGGAGTCCAATGCATGTATGTGATTTAAATTAAAAGTTATTATATGGATATTGAGCTTTACTCACTTTTTTCAACCCACTGCTATTATTTTGAACACCACTGTATAAGGGGGACAGGCAGATCATTTTGATTTATACAAACTTACACATTTCATACTCATTTCCATATTTTTTTTTGGATTCTGTAAAGCTGCTTTGTGACAATGATCACTATTAAAAGCTCTATATAAATAACAGTTAAATGTATTAAATCTTGACACTAATACAATATAAATGCTACTTTTAGATGGATCTTTTTGTTTGTTTGTTTTATTTTAATACACTTCCTAAAGTGTCATTTAAAATGTAATCATGGACAGAGAGTTTCCTTGTTTCTGAGCCGTGTAATCGGAGGCCTGCAGGGAAAATGACATTTCAGTTAATGGTTATGTGACTGTATTAGCCCGAGCTTTATTTAAGTCGCTTTCATCTTATGATTATGAGCTTATGATTGTTTAAATACACTACCAAAAATGTCCCTTGACTGAAAGTGAAGTTTTGGAAGGAATATTTAATTAGGCGGTGTTTAAATCAAATTTTCTAGTAGTTTAAGTGAGTGGGAGGAACGTGGTTTAGCGGTTAGCACTGTCGCCTTGCACCTCCAGCATCCGGGTTTGATTCCTGCCTCTGTGTGCATGGAGTTTGCATGTTCTCCCCTCTCCCCTGCTTGCTGGTTTTTCTCTGGGTACCACTGTCCAAAGACATCTAAATTAAGTTAATTGGTGTTCCCAAATTGCTCGTAGTGAGTGTGTGTGTGTGTGTGTGTGTGTGTGCACTGTGACGAGTGGCACCCTGTCCAGAGTGTGCCCCGCCTCATGCCCTAGGTTTCCTGAGATGGGCTCCAGGCCCTCCACAAGCCTGTATACAGAAATTCCCTTTGTTTAAATACAATTGTTTTTGTTTTGTTGTTATTCAATGTCTTAAGTGTTAGGAAGGCCAGGGTTCGATTCCCAGCCAAGGCTCAGTTCCAATCCCAGATTAAATGGGAGAGTTGAGTCAGGAAGGGAAACTGGCATAAACTGTACCAAAGTTGTGTGGATCGGATGGTCCACTCTGGTGACCCTCGGCGAGAACAGTTGAAAGACTAACAACAACGTCTTAAGTGTTCGAAGACAAAATAACTAGAGGAAACGTGCAGTTTACAGTGTCTAAGCAAATTTCATGTTGAGGGTAAAAAAAAAATCGAAACAAATAATTATTAAGATTCTCACAGGTTTGCATTACACAACATATATTTATTCCGCACAGTGCATTTGAAAAAACATCTGCACACCAGCTGAAACTCTTGATTCCAGCACAGGTCCCGTCCAACAATCTCAGACAAATGCGCGCTTGATGAGAGAGGGAGTGTAAGCGGTCTGGGTGTAGCACTCCTCCACACGGCCGTCCATCCTTTTGCTCTCCTGAGCCGAGCGGTGAAGCCACAGCACCAGCGCCAGCAGGATCAGCAGCACGATACACATGAAGAGTGAGAGTAGCACCCCCTGCAGGAGGCCTGGGGCATTTTCTGGAGCTGCATAAGGAGAGAGAGAGAGTACTGTGAAATACTGTGATTGATTTTGAAATAACCTGATTGGACAGAGAGGTTTAGCTGAAACTCACGTGTGTACACTGACAGGTTCACGTAGCAGTTTTGTCTGCCCAGTGTGTTGGTCACGGAACAGCAGTACACACCGGAATCCTGTGCAGACATGTTTGCAATTTGTACCAAGCCCATTAAATCCCCTAAAAAAAAACACACACAGAAATACATAGACATGGCCTGTCACTTAGACGCTTTTAAGATCAGGTCATGTTTTGTTTACCTCCCATACTGATGGGTAAAGTGATGTGGTCTGGCTCCAGCTTCGTCCAGCTGATTTGTGGACTTGGGATCCCTTCCATCACAAGGCAGGTCAGTGTCACAGTGCCACCTACGTCAGTGTCTCCTTCCCACATACAAACAGGCAGAGATGGGGGAACTACGACACACACACACACACAGAGAGGAAAAACTCTCAGATGGTAATAGGAAGAAGCCTTGAGAGGAACCGGACTCAACAGGGAACCCATCCTCATCTGGGTGAAACAGAGAGCATGAAATGATCTGCATTCTTACATTTAGGCATTTGGCAGACGCTCTTATCCAGAGCGACTTACATTTTTTATTTATCTCATTACACATCTGAGCAGTTGAGGGTTAAGGGGTTTGCTCAAGGGCCCAACAGTGGCAACTTGGTGGTTGTGGGTTTTTTTTTAACCTGGGATCTTCTGAACCGTAGTCCAATGCCTTAACCACTGAGCTACCTCTAACTCATACTGTGTGTTAGGTGGCAGCCTAATGTTAATTGATGTTAATATGGAGTCCAGGTAGTTATTGGAGACTCAGGTAGACTTGAGGCTTAACACCTGTATGTACAATCATCGAGTACATAGAAACAGTATATGCTTATTATTTTGCAATGATTTTAACCACATTAATGTACCCTAATGCTAATGCATGGTGGCTTAGTGGTTAGCACTGTTGCCTTGCACCTCCAGGGTCAGGGTTCAATTCCCATCTTGGGTCTGTGGGCCATTGAGCTTGCATGTTCTCCCTAGACATAACGATTAGACTAATTGTTGTTCACAAATTGCCTAATGTAGTGTACAGTACATTAGGCAATTTGTGTGTGTGTGTGTGTGTGTGTGTGTGTGTGTGTCCGGCAATGGATTGGCACCCCATCCAGAGTGTATGCCTTGTGCCCCAAGTCTCCTGGGATAGGCTCCAGGCCCCCCAAGACTCTGTATACAAGCTGAATGAATGAACTTTAGCCTCTGTCTCATTGTGATTTTTTAAATTAATATTATTTTAACCTATTCTTATCATTCTTCAACACCTTGCTGCTTGTACGTTGCTGTATAATCTGTGAACTGGCAGCTGCAACATTATTAACCCCAATGGGAATTTGTAAAATACTCTATTTATCTATCTGTATACAACTGTATACATTTCAGCTGCAATTCTTTTTGTAAACAGCAGAGGGAGAACAAAAACAAATCAAGCAGTCACTACTACAGAAGAATCTCATACAGCTGCAATGTAATGAATTTTACAGTGTGCCAAAAGACATCTGCCACATGGACGTTTGACTTGATTCTGCAAGTTTACGGCGATGCTGCGATCATTGGAGTTGTTCAAGGTGTTTTGAGTGGCACACACTCTTCAAGAGCCGAAGAACATCACTGAAAGATGACAAAAGATCAGGTAGACTTTCAACGAGTTTAACCGCCGAAAATGTTAAATCCATTGATGATGGTCAGACAACAGTCCGCCTCATTGCTGCCATTGTGTCATTCAGAACACCTCAGGCAACATCCCGTGTGCTTTGAACATGAGCCATGCTACTGCCAAGTTTGTCCTCAGGCTGCAGACCCAGGAGCAGGAGGAACATCGTGTCGGAGTCTGACAATAACTACCGTGTGATGACCCGTCCTTCATGTCTAGGATCATTACTGGTGATGAAGCTTTGGTGTATGGGTACGACTGAGACAAAACAACAGAAGAGCACATCATCTCCACACGTGAAAAAGAAGAAGCAGGCCGACCAAATGTATGCTCATTGTCTTTTTCGACATTCACGGCATTTTCCACCCAGATCATCAATAGTGAATTCTACTGCCAGGTTTTAAGGTGTCTGGGGGACGATGCACAGCAAAGTGACCTGATCTGTGGTGCACAAATCTCTAAACTTTTTGATACTCGCTTGTAGCATGAAATAATCACAAACTTATTTGATTCGCTCTGATCTTTGCCTTTATAGCAGGCACGCCACTATAGTCTTTGGTTACTGTAAAATAAAAAGAAAGTGCAAATAAACTCTGCCTGTGCTTTACAGGAGTGTTAAACAGTTCTTACCCAGGACTCTGAGGTGGAGTTCTCCAATTCCAGGGTCTCCTGGTTCTGGTGGATTGCTTACCACACAACGGTAGATACCAGCATCAGAAACACGCGTTTCACTGAGGATGAGATCAGCGTTCCAGGGAATGTCAGGAAATTCAACCCTGCCAGTGAAGGAGGGGCTTTCAATCATCTGCCCCTGATCATACGCGATCACCTGGATTACACATGTAAAAACTTTGTCCATCAAAGTAAAGTGAACATAATTAAATGTAATTTTAGAAACCTTCATTACTTTTTGCAAACAAATTATATAGAACTTGCTGGTTTTAAGGTAGGTACGTTACTAGCATGAAGTGTTTACTGACAATGAACAAATATTCCAACATATGCACCAAATCAGCCATAACATTATGATCACCAGTGGAATATTGAGTATGTCCCCCTGTTGCCACCAAAACAGCCATGTGCTGTGTGTTCTGGCACCTTTTATGGGAATCACCATTAACCTTTGAGCTACAGTAGCTCTTCTATTGGATCGGACTGCATAGGCCAGCCCTTGCTGCCCAGGTGCATCAATAAGTCTTGCATCAGCTGCCCATGACCTGGTCACCGGTTGACTGTTTTTTTTTTTTTTTTGTATGTCTGTGTCTGACCACTGCAGCTCAGGAAGATCCCACATGAGCTGCAGTTTTGGAGTTGCTCAGACCCAGTTGTCTGGCCATCATAGTTTGGTCCTTGTCACAGTAGTTACAGTTACAATATCCCATTATAATGGCTCCTGAATGTGGGTGGGATATATTGGGCAGCAAGTGAACAAATTGTTGGAAACAGAAAAAAAATGGGCAAACAAAAGGATTTCGGAGACTTTGATTACATTTTTCTCTCATTATGCATCTAAGTAAGGGCCTTGCTCAAGGGTCCAACAGGGACAAATTGGTGGTTGTGGAATTTAAACCTGGGACATTCTGAACCATAGTCCAGGCCCTTCACCACTGAGCTACCCCTGACCGCTTAATTTGCTTAAAAGGTTAATACAAGTTCCAATAGAAAGGTTTAAAATAGTTGATCTCTGTTATAGCGGCAAAAGAGGAAGCTACTTGATTCAGTATTAGGCTGGTGGTCATAATGTTATGGCTGACTGGTTTATACAGCATATGTTGCTGAGAAATGGTGAATTGTTTTATCGTCTTTTAATGTCATTAATAAGAAAGATCTTTATAATACAAAAGTTTGATGGATATGCAAGGTACAGTCTAATACCTGTGTGGGATTGTCTTGGTCTGAAAAAGGAGTCAGGGTCCAGATGATACTGAGACGTGTCAGAGGGCTCATGGTGAGAAATGAGCAGGGTAAAGTGACCGAGTCTCCCTGCACCACCTCCACACTGGACTCCCTCACTGAGACTCGCACTGCGTCTAGACACGGCCAGGAGAGTGAGACCTGTCACACTATTCAGTTAATTAGCAACACTTAGCCAGAACAGGGAATTCATCAGCTTCAGGACCCAAATGTGTTTCCCAATAAATAGTCAAAATTGTATTCGAGAATATAAAGTTAGATTGTCTGATAAAATTCATATAGTGCTAGTATTACCAGTATACTGTACTTTTGAAACTTAAGTGCAACAAACAAAAAAATTAGTAAGCACTTTAAAAATAAATAATTATGCTTACCTCATTTGCAAAATAATTTATTTTTAAAGTGCTTACTCATTTTGCCATGGAGCATTATATGAATGATATACTGTATAAAAGAAATAAAAATAAATAATTAAATATATAAAAATATATAAATACATATGAATGAAATAATATATATATATTTCAGGAAAAAAAATAATTGAGTATATGAAAAAACTATATATGGAACAAAAAAAAAAATTATAATATATATATATATATATATATATATATATATATATATATATATATATATAATCATTGTGTCATTGAATAAAATGATGTATAAACATGTGTGTATATATGAAAGAAATGATATATGAAAGAAATAAATGAATAAATAAATATGTATGAAATAATGATATATGAAAAATAAAAAACAGGAAAGAAAAACAAGTAAATTATGAAAGAAAGGTATGAAGACCATGGAATTATACAGTAGTATACAGTGTATAGTTAATTTTAATCAAACTTAAAATATAAAACATTTTTACTCAAGGCTGCAAAATCATAAAATGGACAACAAATAAACCAAATATAAATCAGCATTATTAAGCATGCATCCTAAAGAAAGATTTGCACATACTGGAACAAGAATCCAAAATCAGTTGAAGCTTAGTCTGACATTTTAATGTAGTTCAACATGAAAGATAATTTATGAACAAAGATGTGCGCTTTTTCTTTCAGCAGCCATCATGCCCTGACCTTCATCCTCATGCATACCCATGTCTAATTACAATAATGACGTGCCCCGCCTCCACCACTGTACCATCTCCAGGCCCTTTCTTTTCACATCGTGAATATCAAGCAGTAATTACAGTTGACAGCTTAAGCCAGACGATCCACGCTGCGTTGGAGAGAACAGGACCCATGGGGGTCATGAACATGTCTCAAATATTTGATAATAACTCACACAAATATGTACATAAATTATAAAAAATAGTTCAAGTCTGGAATGTGTTATAAATTATATGAAACCCAAACAATAGCAATCTCTGAAACATTCTCAGTCGGTAGTCTTTTAAATTTCAAAACACAATTTATATATATTTATGTGTATAATATATATTATTTAGGACTGTGTATTTCAACAATAATGTTGTAAAAATCCAAATAACTTTACAGATCTTCATTGTAAAGGGTTTATACAATGTTTTCCATGCATGTTCAATTAACCATAATCAATTAATTAACATGCACCTGTGGAATGGTCGTTAAGACCTTAACAGTTTACAGAAAGTAGGCATTTAAGGTCACAGTTCTAAAAACGCAGGACACTAAAGAGACTTGTCTACCGACTGTGAAAAATACCCAAAGAAAGATGCCCAGGGTCGCTGCTCATCAGGCAGACAGGAAGGACAGCTGATCATCCTCGCAGTGGAAGACCACGTGTAACAACACCTGCACAGGATGGGTACATCCGAATATCACACCTGCGTGACAGGTACAGGATGGCCACAACAACTGCCCGAGTCACACCAGGAACACACAATCCCTCCATCTCACAGCAAGAACTGACAAATCTGGTCCAGTCCATGAGGAGGAGATGCACTGCAGTACTTCAAGCAGCTGGTGGCCACCAGATACTGACTGGTACTGACTGATTTTGAGCCTCCCTTCATTCAGGGACACATTGTGAAACATTTTTAGTTTATGTCTTATGGTGTTGACTCTTTTAGTGTTCATACAAATATTTACAGATTAAGTTCACTGAAAGTAAAAACAGTTGAAAGTCAGAGGACGTTTCTTTTTTTGCTGAGTATATATATATATATATATATATATATATATATATACACACACACACACATTATATATATATATACTGTATATATATATATATAGATTTTTTTTTTTTCTTCAACAAAGTTGATTGAAAATGCTATTATTGAATTAATTATCAGTGCATTTACATTATATAATCAGCAAAAATTTATCTGGTCTTCCTTTCTCTACGTAAGTGTTATATGTTTATTTGTCACTGAATGAATTATTTTGAAATGAACAAATACAAAAATGTATATACTTTTTACTCACCATACTGGAGAAATTCAAACACCAAGCAGATGATCCTAAAGAGCCACTGTCTCCGGCCAAGCATCATTAGAACGATGTGTGTGTGTGTGTGTGTGTGTGTGTGTGTGTGTGTGTCCGCGCAAATATGTATCTATCCAGGTCTTTGCTCCTCGTTCACTGCACAATTATAATCGAGTCATTAAGGGACAAACAAAAGAAATCTCCCTTTTCCCCTAGTTAGGGAATCTCTGGCAGATACACACTGATTTCCACTAGAGCATTGTAGGATCTGTTTTTAATGGGGAAAAAAAGGCGTTCAATCAGAGAAACTTTTGAAATTGCACAAATAATAAACACTAATGAGAATTGCTGTTATTATGGAGCAAAGACACAAAGTGAAACTTGAATCACATGTACAAACCGGATTCCAAAAAAGTTGAGACACTAAACAAATTGTGAATAAAAACTGAATGCAATGATGTGGAGATGGCAAATGTTAATATTTTATTCAGAATAGAACATAGATGACAGATCAAAAGTTTAGTCTGAGAAAATGTATCATTTTAAAGGAAAATCATGTTGATTCCAAATTTCACAGTGTCAACAAATCCCAAAAAAGTTGGGACAAGTAGCAATAAGAGGCTGGAAAAAGTAAATTTGAGCATAACGAAGAGCTGGAAGACCAATTAACAGTAATTAGGTTAATTGGCAACATGATTGGGTATAAAAAGAGCTTCTCAGAGTGGCAGTGTCTCTCAGAAGCCAAGATGGGTAGAGGATCACCAATTCCCACAATGTTGCGCAGAAAGATAGTGGAGCAATATCAGAAAGGTGTTACCCAGCGAAAAATTGCAAAGACTTTGCAGTTATCATCATCAACTGTGCATAATATCATCCGAAGATTAAGAGAATCTGGAACAATCTCTGTGCGTAAGGGTCAAGGGCGTAAAACCATACTGGATGCTCGTGATCTCCGGGCCCTTAAACGACACTGCACCACAAACAGGAATGCTACTGTAAAGGAAATCACAGAATGGGCTCAGGAATACTTCCAGAAACCATTGTCAGTGAACACAATCCACCGTGCCATCCGCCGTTGCCAGCTGAAACTCTACAGTGCAAAGAAGAAGCCATTTCTAAGCAAGATCCACAAGCACAGGCGTTTTCATTGGGCCAGGGATCATTTAAAATGGAGTGTGGCAAAATGGAAGACTGTTCTGTGGTCAGACGAGTCACGATTCGAAGTTCTTGTTGGAAATGTGGGACGCCATGTCATCCGGACCAAAGAGGACAAGGACAACCCAAGTTGTTATCAACGGTCAGTTCAGAAGCCTGCATCTCTGATGGTATGGGGTTGCATGGGTGCGTGTGGCATGGGCAGCTTGCATGTCTGGAAAGGCACCATCAATGCAGAAAAATATATTCAGGTTCTAGAACAACATCTAGTCATCTCTTTCAGGGAAGACCCTGCATTTTTCAACAAGATAATGCCAGACCACATTCTGCATCAATCACAACATCATGGCTGCGTAGGAGAAGGATCCGGGTACTGAAATGGCCAGTCTGCAGTCCAGATCTTTCCCCTATAGAGAACATTTGGCGCATCATAAAGAGGAAGGTGCGACAAAGAAGGCCCAAGACGATTGAACAGTTAGAGGCCTGTATTAGACAAGAATGGGAGAGCATTCCTATTTCTAAACTTGAGAAACTGGTCTCCTCGGTCCCCAGACGTCTGTTGAGTGTTGTAAGAAGAAGGGGAGATGCCACACAGTGGTGAAAATGGCCTTGTCCCAACTTTTTGGGATTTGTTGACACCATGACATTTTGATTCACCATATTTTTCCCTTTTTGGAAAATTTTTGACATTTGCCATCTCCACATCATTGTATTCAGTTTTTATTCACAATTTGTTTAGTGTCCCAACTTTTTTTGAATCCGGTTTGTAAATATCAATCAGAGTGAAAAGTCTGTTCATTTCCTTATTATTATTTTTTTTTGGAAATGCTTGAAAACTGTGCTCATTCATGTCTTTCATTCAAATGCATACAAAAACAATGAACAAAAAGCCAGCTAGGATGCATTTATTACCAGTGCACATGATTGGTCTAAACGTGAAAAGAGAATTAAAAAAAAAATACTCGACTTGTGAATACATACCAACCATTTCACCAGAACGTTACAAAATGACTGCATGCAAAAATACTTATTTGCATACAACAATATACACATATCAAAGGCAACAAGGGTTCACTACACATTGTTTGACACCTGAATGTAACTTAGTGATGCGTTCTGTAGGCTTCATCTTCAACCCATCTGCATCATCACATTTACACCATGATAAGGGAGGTAGGCTACACACTGATGACCTTTTACATTCAGAGCTTTAAAAAAAAAAAAAAAAAACACATCGATATCAATGTCGCAGTAGGAATGAAACGTAAAGAAGTAATGGTCAGCAGTCAGGTCCGAGCATCCTGAAAGGTCACAGGGTTAATGTACACTGTACACAAGTGATATATTCATATCGTTTGTTCTTTTTTCACAGGTATATGCAAAATATTATAACTTAGAGCTTATTTTTAAACATACAATACTAGAGTGTGATAAAATACTTTTTGCCTTTTTTTTTCTTTTACAAAATATATGAGAAGCGTCAAATACTGTATCTGGCCAAAATAAAAGTCACTTTTTTTTTTTTTAAACAAAGATCTAATTTATTTATTCTAATTTGGTTAGCACGTTCAGTTCACACCTACATGGCTGGGGGTTCGAAAACTGTGTGTGGAGTCTGCATGTTCTCTTAGTGTTTGCTCAGTGTCTTCCGGTTTCCTCCTACAATATAATTCCTCAGACATGCAATATAGGCTGATTGGTGTTTCCAAACTGCCCATGTTGTGTGTGTTTGTGTGTATCCTGTGATGTGTTGGGCCCCCGTGCAGGATGGACTCCAGGCCCCTCTTGGCCCTCTACGGTGGTATAAAGGATGGATGGATGGATAGAATTGAGTGAATAACTGTTCAATTATTAAAAACAGTTAAACGTCTGGTGAAGTTGAATCATAAAAAAATGTACGCACATGCTTAACAGTGGAAGTAAGAGCATTTCCACATGCACAGTGCAATAACAACCGACTGGATTGGGACTAAACAGCTGGGTGGACATTAGAAAACCACATGTTAAGTAGGAAAGGAATCTTTGGAGCACAAATTAAGCTAAAGGGGTGAAACATTAGCGTGTGTGACGCTTTTGTTTTGGCCAGGTAGTGTATAATATTGCAAATCTGCTCTTATATGATATATATTTTGACTATACTCAAATATACTTTTCATATAAAATAGCCACAAATGCCAGAGAATGATCACTAAATCTGAGAACGAATGAAAACCATATAGTTTTAAATCACAAATATTTAAATGTGACCAAACACTTGCACAACCAATGCAGTATATGGAGGTTATTGCATTATTAACTGCACAGCACAGCAGAAAATAACAGCACACAAGAATAACAGATCCTCTCGCTACCTTTGGAGGAGATCCATTCCTGGTCTCACAATGCTAGTATCGCTTTTCCTTAACACACAATTCAGATGATTGTGTACACACACACACACACACACACACACACACACACACACACACACACACACACACACACCAATATCCAAACGGAAAAAAATAAAAATAAATCAACTGTCCTTAGATAGCGCCTGGAAGAGTGTTTGGAAGTGGTTTGGTTCAGATGAAACGCCACTAGGAGGCAGTTTTACTGCAGCTGAACAGACCAACTGGCAGATATTTCACATGAGTGGGCCACTGGGATGCCAGCTGGAAAAACTTTACATCGTTCCACTCCATCCCATCAACAGACACTGCAATACCGGGCGGGAAAAGAAAAAAGGTTAGCTTGCATATTTGTACTAACTATTTGTAGCTAAACATGCATCAGCTAGACATTATTAAGGTGTGTGGATTATTAGGTCTCCATATTTGGATGAATCTATATAAATAAATTCAATGTTTGGTCTGTACATTGGTCAGAACTCGTTCTTTCAATGATATAATTAACATTTCATACATTTGAGGACCCGAAACCAGTATCAGAACTTTTGGACTGTCTGTCTAGACTTTGTCACAGCATCACACAAAAATTGCCGGACAGAATTTAATGACACTTTTGCAGTACTTACAGTAGATATCTGCCTATAATTTACTCTGCACCATACTGTAAGTGAAACCTTACAGCACAGTGAAATGGTCAGCCAGGATACAGCACCCCTGGGCCGTTAGAACCACCACTGCCCCAGTTATGAACAGTTATGTGCCGGATTTAATAATCTACTAATAAGTAAGCTACTTGCTCAATGTAAACAAACACCTGCACCATACCTCTCGAGATATTAATTAGAAAAGCTAAACTGAATATTTTTATTGGGATTACTTCATATTTTCACCGCTGAAATAACAGCACTGAAGTGGTAAATGTTAATTTTAACACGCTGGAGTCGTTTTAAGACAAATCTTTTATCCGACCTACTTTGCTCACAATGTGATTCGATCTCTGATTACTGAACAGGGAGTGCGTTTGGCGGACGATGAAAGAAGAAGTGCAACTTAGCGTAAACATAAACTTTTCTATATCCTCTCTTTCCAATTGACTGTACTTCTGTAAGATTTTGACAGTAGATTCAAAATCTTGAATTTTGTACAATTTCCTAATATTTACCCACAAATCCAGTGGAGACCAGGACCAAACAAGCCAAACAAAATTTGGTTAAATTACAGTGTTATAAAACATTAAGGGGATCATCTTCTGAAATAAGAATATCAATAATTACACTAAAGCTGATCAGCTTCTTTTTAGCTTTAACCTTTGAACTATTTCTACAAACTCTCTTCTCATGAACGACTGGAACTTTGATTTAAAAATAAATGATTACATATAGTTTTACTTAGAACTCTCCATACAGAGTATAATTTGGGCTTTACCTCGAAGACTTGTTTGCTGATGCTTAGCAGAACAGATGAGTCTGGTGATCCCCTCTATCACCTGGCTCTTAGACTCCGTGTCCCTCTCCTTTGGTTTCTTTCCCAGAAAAATAGTAGGGACTGGGGAAAGACAAACATCCACTCGCTGTTTTTAATCGAAGAGGCGGAGATGTGAAAGAACATCAGTAATGAAAAAGGCTCAAGCTGGCATATCACCTGCTCCAAACATTTCAAAGGTCGTCATTTAGTCTCATTAAAAACCTCAAGATCAATATGAACAGCAGGTCGCCAGGCAGAGTGCTCACCTTTCTTGTTCTTCTCCTTGGTGACCACAGTCATGGCCATGGTGCAGGAGCTGGGCTGGAGCTCCGCAATGTTGGAGCTGGGAAGCCGGCTGACCTGTAAGGACCTGAAAGCACTCTTCAGGGTGTTCTTGGTATCTCTCCTCTCACCGTCTTTACGCTTTTCAACCACCCAGTAATCCACCTGCAGCCCTATAGCGTCTGTTCCGTGAGACATGCTGGGACTCCTGGCCAAAAATGATGATGTGTCAGTTAATCATTGAGCGTGAGTATTTATTCAAATGTATTTGTCATCCTCAGGAGATACAGAACAATAACACAATGAGAGACCATAGTTCATCACAGGCTGTGTTCCTGTTTAATAGTTTGTAAGCATCGAAACAGGTAACCTTATTTACAATGAATGTAACATCTAGCAGTCTATGAATGAATTAAATATCCCTATAAATCTGATTGGTCAGAAGGTTGCTCCAGGTATGAGGCTGAATCACAGTTTATATTCTGCTCATATGGATACATTGTTTCTCAGTTCTCTCGGTCTGACCTCAATACAACGAGACGCAGTGTGTTTGAGAGTGAGTTTAGTCTGAATGCTGGTGCGTGTCAGTCAGTGGCCTTCACGTACACGGACAGGCAGTGCCGGGAGTCACGATTCTCCGGAGCAGATGTTAACGACTAGTCTGGCAACAGCACTTTCCAGCACATTGAGTTGTCAGATTGTTTATGCGCATCTCATGGAGAGACAAAGACGTGTTCAAGTTCTTTCTTTTTTTTCTCTTACATTTATTAAGAAAAATATTTTTTCAATAAAATAAAAACTGTTACTGTACGTGTGCCCCACAGGGCCACTAGGCTTATTAATTCTTGGCATTTTTATGTGGGGAATCTTTTATCTGTAAAATAAATATTTTTATGAGAATATGCTTGAATAAAAGAGTAAAAGCTTTTTTTTTTTTTTAAATCAAAGGGTGTTATTATTTACTGGCAAGGTAATAAAATGATTAAATATCCAAAAGGATTGTGCAACCAGAGATAAATTTGTATATGTATACAAATTTGTATATCAATGTATATATGTACTGTATGTATGTGTAATATAGCCACATTACTAAGCTTTGGATGGATACAACGCGCGCACAAGAATGTATTGTTTATGAAATAAACTAAAGCTGTAACCAAACAAAAAACACAGGTATCGAACATCAGCCAAATTATGATTTAAATAAAGGTACCAGTGTTAGGATTTCACACTCGGTGCATCCTTAGTTTATTTAGCATTTTTGAAAATAGTGTCTACTATCAGTAAATTGTAATCACCCAAATTAGAGCTGTTCAGAGTTTTCAGGACAGAGAAGTTCGAAATCTTACATGCTTAAATAAAATAAATAAAACAAAAGGGGCCATTATTATCATTGGAGGATAATCAACTTCGGGTAGTAAAAATCCTTCACCATAGCAATTATTTAAACATTTTGAAAGGTTGTAAGATGATCATCAGACCTACCCATGAACACCACTGAGAGATGGAGAAGGGGGAGGGGTGGCAGATTCTTTCATCATCCCAGCAGACATTGCATGAGCAGGAGGAGAAGTTGAAGGAACTATCAGACTTAAAGAGACTCCCTCCTCGCAGTCGCCAACTGTTAAGGGTAAAAAGGGAAACGCTAACATAATTAATTTTAGATTGAGGAATTATATGTATTAGTGAAGGTTATGGTGGCAATACATCGTCACAAAGCATGGATACCTGCCAATCCAAACATGGGCTCGATCAAACCGACTTTAACCACCTGATTGGTGTAAAGCAAAACAGATCAAAATGAATTTGTAAGCAGTGACGTACAGAATTCCTAAGCAGCAATACTAATTCAAAAATTTACTTACACCCACAAAGGGGACAAAATTTTGATAGGAATCATCATCTTGCCTGAAAAAAAAGTAGAAGACAAAAACATACTGTAATCATGCACCATACTGTATATTATGACATTTAATGGACGCTGCATGGACAGTAATGTTGTAGAGTAACTCTGGATCTTCTCACATTTTGTGCTTGCAGGTGAGCATAGCCTCAGCAATAGGTAGCTGATAAGTAACTGTAGCTCCGTCAATATACTGGCCAATGCGTCCGGCCACGTCCACGCACTCTGCAGACGATAAACCTGAACACAAACGCAACGTAAACAAGCTGCAGTCTGACTAAAGCGTAGCACTAACAGCAGGTATGTACCGGGTTGAGGAGGATCTGTCCGACTGAAGAACTCCCGCCACGTACTGTCGAGGAAAACCGAACGGTAACGGTTGTCTAGTGATCCAAGGTACTTAGCTACGGGGTGAGAACCTGCACACAAGAGGTCATTTATTCAGCTTGAAGTTTCCAGTTCAGTCAAAAGCTATCCGTACTCGATATCATTGTTTGTTGGACCTTGAAAAAGCACTTACCTAGTGGTACCACGAGAAACCTTAAATGCCCCAGCCAGTCGGACGTCTTGTTGGCTAGCTGAGACACGAAGAAGCGCAAGATGGCTCCCAGGTAATTCTGTCCTCCCACAGCCACCACTTTCACAGGTTTAGGTGTGACAGAGTTACAGTTACAGCTGCAGAGAGCAGGAGCACGGAGAGCATAAGACTGGACATGCAGGAAGAATGTCAGTAAAAACATGAGTCGTGTGGTTATTAGTACCAATCAAAAGTTTTCCTCATTTTTATTTCTTTCTACATTGTACAACAATACTGCATACAAAATATGCAATAATCTTGTTTGATCAGTTGATATTGAGATGTATCTGCTACTTCTGCTCTGTAAAGGCTGGTAACTCTAAATGAACTTTAGAACTTTCTTGGGAAGTTCTTTATAGGAGCCAGTTTCATCATGATGAGTTTTGCAAATGCATTTAACAATACTGTTTTTGCAAGAACTATTCCAGAAGAGCTGACCTTCATGTCTTAAAATAACTGTTGGTGCTTAATTACCTAATGCCATATGAGCAAAGGTAGGTAGTAACGAGTTACATTTACTCCATTATATTTACTTTTTGAAAAAAAATTACTTCTATGAGTAGTTTTACTGCACCATACTTTTTACTTTTACTTGAGTAGATTTGTGAAGAAGAAACGCTACTCTTACTCCGCTACATTCAGCTACACTCGACTTGTTACTTGTCAAACCATTTATTCTACACATTAGATATTCCTTATTTTCGCCAAAGAAGTGCAGCCGGTGGATCTACTGTAACACGTAACTGTGTTTCACCAATCAGCCGCAATAACAATTACCACATGTGGTCACATGACCACAGACAAACTGGATGCATAAGAAAATAGTCTAACCTGAGGAAACATGTCGCGGTTAGTTTAGGGTTAGCTAGAGGCTAAAAAAGTATCTTACATTTGTTCTGTTGGACACAGTTTATGGTAAAGCGAGACATCTTGTACATACCGTATGTTCTAATGATAATAATCATTTAGACGGCTTACACAGGATCTTACACAGGAAAACTTCTACACTGTTCAAACATACACATATTACCTACAGTAGGTATTTGTTTCAAAAAGCTTCATGGTGTGAAAAAAAGTGAGATTAGGACATTTGTGTTTCTTTTTCCTTAATTTGATATTTTGTAAAGATATTTATTTTATTATTTGAAAATATCAAATTGTGCATTATTGTATCATTTTGGACTACTTTTTTTCTTCTACGTGAGTAATTATATTTTGAAATACAGCTTCTCTTACTTGAGTACAATTTTCCACTACTCTACTCTCCTCTGCAGATGAGTTAAATCATGGTTTTGAAATCTCCAGTACTCCACTATAAATCACTAACCTAAATAAATTTCAATTAAAAGGTGAAATGGTGTCCAAATTTTTGACTGGTGCTGTATATGCACGTAAATTATATCTTACATAATTGCACTACCCATGTAAAATAATTTACACAACACTTACCATCTACTGTATAAAAGTCAAACCAAAAGCTTCTTCATTCTAAAGTCATGTTGATTAGAATAATTACATTTATTTTAATTTAATAACAACATTTTACCCTTTTTTCCTAAACATTCATTTTCAACAAACACACCGATTATTGTTGAAATAATTACAACTAGTAAATACCACCTGGATTTTGTGTGTACAACAGCTTTAAAGGGATATTTTCTCTTAAAATAGACTATTTACGGCTTTTTCCGAAGAATGAAAAGTGTTAAATTTGTACTAAACACACAGTAACTTGTAAGATATTAATTAGATTTAGCGTATTTGAACGTCGCTGGACACTAACATTAGCTAGTTAGTTTGCAGGCTCACTAGCTCAAATTAACTAGGACTGAACTTGGACTTACAACTTTTGAATGCGAGTAAGCAGAGCTGAGAGCACGGCCTGAATCTCAGACACTGAGCAGGTACACACCACTGGATGCTTCTGTGCCTGCAGGGAGTCTGACACATACTACACACACACACACACACACATACATACACACACACACACACACACCCACACCCACACCCACACCCACACCCACACCCACACCCACACACACACCCACACACACACACCCACACACACACCCACACACACACACACACACACACACACACACACACACACACATACACACACATACACACACATACACACATACACAAAAGAAACACACCGTATCAGTGTAACTGCATTAAAAGCCCAGTGTAGTTTGTGCAAAACAGATTTTTCATTTAGTTTCTTTTAATCTAATTGTATTTTGTTGTGTTTTAAAAAGCTACCAATTGGTTAAAAGAGTCTATAGTCCTAGTGAACACATCAATCAGCCATAACATTGAGTGATTAACATTGATTATGCCATTACAGTGGCAGCAAGTACATTAGATTAGGCAGTACTGAACAGTCTGTCCTCAAAGTTGATGTGTTGGAAACAGGAAACGTTGGCAAGCGTAAGGATGGAGAAAAATTTTATGGTCAGAGCATCTCCATAACGTTAGGAGATTTCCCGGCCTAGCAAAAGTGGTCCAAGAAAGGATGAATAGTGCATCGGCAACAGGGTTATGGGTGCACAAGACTCATTGATGCTTGTGGGGGACTGAACTGTGGTCCGATTCCAAAGAGCTACTGTAGCACAGTGTGCTAAAATGTTCATGCTGGCTATGATAGAAAGGTCTCAGAACCCACAATGCATCACAGCTTACAGAGAATGTGGTTGTGTAGCTGGAAAGCTACAGCTAAAAGCAGTTGCAATGAGCATGTGGGCATCAAAACCTGGATCTCATAACAATAGAAGAAGGTGGCCTGGTCTAATGAATCACTTTTCTTTGACATCATTTCGATGGTACAGTACATGTGAATCTCTTATCTGGAGAAAAGATGGAACCAAGATGCACCATGAAGAAGAAGAAGGTAAGCTGGCAGAGGCAGTGTGATGCTTTGAGCAATGTTCTGCTGGGAAACTTTGGGTCCTGTTATTCATGTGGGTGTTACTTTGTCACGTACCACCTACTGTACCTAAACATTGTTGACCAAGTACATGGAAATGTTATGTTCTTGATGGCAGAGGCCTCTTTCAGAAGAATAATGCCAGACTAGTTTTCTGTTGTGGCACCTACAGTATGTGGTAGAATGAACTTTTTCTGGATGTCCACACAGCCAAGTCACTGGCAATCTTTAAGTAAATGACTAAAGATCTGTTTCAAAGATCGAAGATATTTAGATTAATTTCTATTATCGCCACCCAATTAAGAAAAGCCCTTCCCAACAGTGTTTGACTGACGGTACTTATAGTTAGTAACCAAGTAACCAGTGTAAGGATCTATTGACTTACAGAAACTTAATAATAAGTGTAAAAGTACAGTGGAACCTCGGATTGCGAGTAACACGGTTTGCGAGCGCTAAACGAGCAAGTCTTGGTTTACGAGTACCGAGTATCATGTATCACGCATGCGCTTCTTGTTTTGATGCCGAGCGTCACGTGATCACAACTGAGCCAATGTTTTTTCTCTCTCTTGCGCTGCGGAATTGTGGGTAATCGTCTCCCCTTCTGGGTCTTAGTGCGCGACTCTTACTGGTATAATTAACATCCGTGCACGCGTGTACTGTTTACTATAACACTGTGACCACGTGCGTGTAAAACACATTTTATTTTGTGTTTGTAAGCGCGTGTGTACAACGTGCGTATATTAAAAGAAAGTCTCATTAGAGAGGTTGAAGATCCATTTTCTCCCTCTCTGTCGTTATATGTGCGCACGCGTACTTTGACACCGCGCCCCTTTACACTCCCCCACCCCCTCCCTGCCTCACACACACACAAGCTCTGCTCTACAGAAAAAAACCAATTAATATTTGCTTCTGATGCGATTCTTTACAAAAGGGAAAGTACAGTTTCATTTGTTTGTTTTACTTTACAGTAGTGATTCCGTTAGTATGCACTCATGCGAGTGTCATTAGCGATGGTCCTTGCTAATTTTTCTGACAAAATAGTCTTTTCGTTAATGTGTGCGTGTGTGTTTGGGTGAAATTCAAACAAGAGAGGAGAAAGGTTTACTGTGTAAGATGAGAAGGGGGAGGCTGATTCCTCCTTTTACTTCACACACATACACAAACACACGTGCAGCGCTGGCATGCATAAACGGAAACACTTATCTGTCGGGATTTATTTTTACTTTTTTTAAGTGCAGATTAATTTGTTTTATTTTTACTTTATATTTTTCTATTTTTATTATACATATTTTTATGTATTTACTTTTTTAAGCTGTGGAACGAATAATTTGAGTTTCCATTATTTCTTATGTGATTATTGATTTACGAGTGTTTTGGAATATGAGCCCACTTCCGGAATGAATTATGCTCATAATCCAAGGTTCCACTGTAAATGTAATGCATCACTGCAGCATTCCAAGAATAGTTAAGGCATGGTTTGAGGAACATGGCTTGGCCTCCAAATTCCTGAGATCTCAATCCAATCAAGCATCTGTGATACAGTATGTGCTGGAAAAACAAGTTAGATCTATGGAGGATTGCTGTTGCAATGTACAGGCCTTGTTGTGGATTTGTTGCAAACCCCCTCAAAGGTCTTGTGAAGTTTATGCTTATGTGGATCAGAGCTGTTTTGGCAACACAAGGGGTTCGACACAACACCAGGTTTTAATGTTTTGGCTGATCAGTGTATATAAAAAAGAATAGGATAAATACACCAGAAACATGTTAATCTGAATTGCCAGGCTAAGTAGATATTGTAAAGAATTAAATATGGGAAATAACATATTATAAGGCTAGTTCTGAGGCACAGTATTTAGTCACTACCTGTCCTTGCCAGTCGCTGCTGTTAATAAGGATGAGGCTGTCAGGCAGGGTCGTGTCCGACACCAAGATCTGGTTTAGCTGGTCATACACGATCTTCCTCGGCATCTACACACATTTGCAGGAGAAAAAAGGTGAGTTGTGTTTCTTTACAATGGGTACACGCTACCCTGACGGATCATTATGACTACGATCCTGCTGATCTATCAGGCTCTGCCAGTTTCAGACATGCAGGCAGCTTTCTGAATCCAGAAAACAACATTTGACTTTCCGAACACTATTTCTATTTCGATCGTTTTAGCTGACATTCTGACAAACACATCAGGCATGGTGACATAGTGGGAATTAAAAGACGGCAACAAACGTCATACGCAAGAGACGCATCCGGATATGTTTGTGCAGTAATAGTGGCGACTTCAGCCAATTACTGACTCACTGCAAAGCCGATGTGCTGTTACATAAGCAGATTGAGCGCCCACTCTGCTCCACGCTCTGAATCTCTGCTCCCAGCACACCCACTCAGAGTGTCCCGCGCTCGAATCCACAGCCCAAATGAATCACCATGTTTACTGTCGACCCTCTAGTGCTGTTTATTCTGCAGAGCTTTAGCGAGATTCTTTGGCACAGTGAAGGAACGCAGGGTTTAATGTGAGGAAAAAAAGAAAGGTAGATGATCGCACACTATTTTGTACCCCCAGAACATACTGTATTACTGTTATACTAATATAATGCAAGGATAAATAACTCAGTTATCACCATTTTTATACCCAAGAATTCAGCTTAATAAATCAATTTCCTAATTTCTTGTAATTAGATTTAGCATGTGAAAGATCCCTTGACTAGTGAATTTATTATTATTATTATTTTTTTAATTATTATTATTATTATGTGAAAAAATAGAGAACATTTTGTATAATTAGTACTCCTGCCACGTTCCCATATCACACAAGACAATACAGATCCTTATTCTTTGTTTTTTAAAAAAAAACAAAGAATAAGGATTTATCTCCATAACTAGTTTAAAAAATGTCTTTAGATTTCTCGATATCTTTTATACGAGGGGCGTTTAAGTCAAACCGGGACACATGTTGCAACTTCCCGTGAAGGCGTAAAACCAATTAACATTTACGGAAGACTTCAAGCACAGTATGGTGACGAGACTTTTAAGCCTCAGTAAAACATCTGAACGATGCAAATGTTTTACAGAAGGCCATATGTCTGTGAATGACGATCCCAGCTTACGTGGCTCGGAGTCCACTGTAGTTATGAACATTCAACGAGTGGAACACTTATAGAAACAATGAGGCCTTGTTTGGTCACCCATGCATGACCTCGTACGGCCCACAGCACCATTTGCACGTTAAGGGAACTCGGCTGGGAGTTATTACCACACTCCTGTGTACAATCTTGGCCTTGCTCCAAGGCTTTTCCATATCTTTGGGCCATTAAAGGACTTCCTGGAATGCTAGCCCTTCAGACATGAAGCAGGCAGTCTAATCATGGCTCCGGCATACTGAGAAAACATTTTTGTCTTTCTTGATGGTATCCAAGCACTAGCAAAACTCTGGGATACCTGTATTAGTGGTGCAGGCTATTACATAGATAAATAAAGGGAGTTTTTACTCTCATAACTATGTTCTGTTACTGTGCATAATCAAAAGTCTCAGTTTGACATGAACACCCCTTGTACTTCTACAATAAAAAAGATAAAAAGTTATTGACATTTAATTATTAAACTTTTTTTTTTTTTTTTTTTTAAGTTTTTCACATTGAAGTACGTAAATTTAATTACATAAGTAGTCCATGTGGAGACATCTACTCAGAGAACGTACTGAGATAGACTGAATGTTTACTGATATACTCTTGATCCTGATATACATACTGTAATTATCAAGTCTTAATTGTTACCTTTCTTATCATCTTAAGCCGTTTGACTGAAAAACACCCAGCGGTAGAAATATCAGCAGTATCAGCATAGTGAATTCATGATGAATCCTTGCTCTGACAGTTCATGACTCGACTTCCAAAGTGGTTCCTCCTACTGCTGTGCCATAGTTTACGGCTGTGCCCTAGGCCAGCTGCATGAACATGTTTATAGAAACTTGTCACACGCTACCAGTCAAAAGTCTGGACATAGCGTCTAATGCCATGGTCTTTCCTGATTTTTATGTCTTTCCACACTGTAAAGCAACGCTAAAGCCATCGAAAATATGCAATAATCTCCTTTCAACGGTTGATATTGAGATGTTTCTGCTACTCATGATCTGTAAAGCTTTCATAATGGCTCTAATCTGAAGTGCTATTTGTTAATTGGTGATTTTTGAGACTGGTAGCTCTAAATGAACTTCTCCTCCGCAGCCGAGGTAATTTTTGGGCTTGCTTTCCTGGGAAGGTTTTCATGAGAGACGTGATGAGTTACAGTACTGTTCTTACAAGAACTGTTCCAGAACATCTGACCTTCGTGGCTTAAAATAATACTTGACTGCTGTTGTTGTTACTTAATTACGCAATATCATACGTGTTGTTTCATAATATTGAAATCTCAGTATTTCTCTCGAATTAAAAAAAATAAATCAACAACTCACCTGTGGAGTGAGGCTGAGCTCAGGTGAGCGCTCACTGTCTGAGCTGTTTGTCCGTTCACTGAGAGGTTTAGACAGCTGCCTCTCTTTCAAGGGAGTTCCTCGCTTATGCTTAGGAGTATGACCACCATCCAGCCTGGGAATAAGTCAAAGCAGCATGTTACACGGGAGGTATAAAAAAGTATGTATGCATGATGTGTGTGTGTGTGTGTGTGGGTGGTACCAGCCTTGGGGAGGGCATGGTTTGGCTGCTGCTCCTCTGTGGGGTTCGCGGTCTCTCTGCCACAGAAACCGTGATGCTTGGAGTTCCATCGCTCAAAACCTCCACCTCATTCAGCTCCTACAACACCAAATACACATTACTTAGCAGCTACATGACACAAGGGAGGCAAGACAGACTGTTTACACACAGCTTTCTTGTTCAGACTAAACACATGAATAAAAAAAGATGGAATTGAAGAAGGTTATGACCCCACCACTGTCTCTGTCTCGGAGAAGGCGTCATCCAGGTGTGCACTACTGGAGCGCTGAATTTTACTTGATGCAGTCTGTTCCCCCTGCTTCTGGTGAGAGACAGAGAGATGAAAATATATTTGGGTTTAGACATGGCATAAAAAGATGGATGGATGAATGAGAAGATATAAGTGTGGATGGATGGATAAACATTGGATGGATATAGATAGCTAGTTTAACAGGTGTACATCTGTTAAACTAGCCTGGCCAAAAAAGTTGCAAACTCTAAGACTTAATGGACGTGTCATCAGGGAAAAAAACTCCATAGATTTGACACTCTGGTCCTTCAGGTCATCAGCTGACTTAATTTTACTGCCACATAACATTGCTGAGCCTAGACCTGACCAACTTAAGCATCCTCAGATCACAAGATCCAGAGGCTTGTACAGTGCGCACTATTGCATGATCGCTTCATGCGCTTCTCTTCTTACCATCAATGTGGAATAGGGTCAGTCTGAACTTATCAAAGCACAATATTCATGCTCCCTAGCAAGTTGATGCCATTTTTTCTGATTAGTCTCAGTAACAAGTGGTTTTCTTATGGACTCCCAGCTGTTTAGTCCCATCTCATCACCTTGTGAGTAAACAGAAAAGCTTAAATATAGCTCTCATTTTTGCAGCTGGTTTTGAGCCATACAATATCACCAAGTGTTTAAGTCATCCCCATTCATGAGTTTTACTGTCCACATTTCTTACACAAAGTTGACAGTTCAGCACTACCCTTCCAGGTTTTCATAATGTGTTGAAGAGTTCTTAACCCAGTTCTAGTACTTTCAAATCTCTTTAGTTGTTTTCTTTGCTTGATGCAGCCAAATAATTTGACCCTTCTGAAAAGGTGACCTTTTTTTTTGGCAAGGCAGTGTAGTTAGATATACAGTAGATCGTAATAGACAGTTTTATGGGCAAAACTTTAATAGATGTATAGTTAGATGTTAGACAAATGGGTGCATAGATGGATAGTTGAAGGGAGAGAGAGAAGGATAAGTGGATGAATGGATAATGTTTTGGTTAGACAAAAGATTAAATGAATGGAGGAATGGTAGCAGACATAGTTGGAGGACTGATTCATTCATTCATTCATTTTCTATACCGCTTAATCCTGTGTTCAGGGTACCCAATCACACACTACGGGCAATTTGGGAACGCCAATTAGCCTAACCTGCATATCTTTGGACTGTGGGAGGAAACCGGAGTACCCGGAGGAAACCCACCAAGCACGGGGAGAACATGCAAACTCCATGCACACAGAGACGGGAATCGAGTCTAACCGGAAAATCGAACCCAGACCCTGGAGGACTGAATGAAGATTAATTAAAAATGGGAAAAAAAAGGGTAATTGGATGGATGGATTGATGGATGTTGGATAAACAGACCGGTGCAAAGTTGATAGATTGCTGATATATAGTTGGGTGGACAATACTTGAATAGAGGATAGATGGAAAGAGTGATTGGCTATCGCCCTCCCGATACTCACAGCAGTAAGTGTGTCTCTGCTTAGAGAACGTCTGCTGTTCAGACTGCCAAACTCATTGTGAGAGCTGGACTGAGACATAGCTTCGAAGAATGGCCTAGACATAGACACACACACAAGACAGATAAAAAAGCATGCACAGTTAAAAGCAGTGAAATAATCGGTAATGCAACAAGCATTTATGAGGGGTCCGTGGTTGATATTTTTATCGTTGGCTTCAGGTGAGAGACAAAAATCTGTACTCTGATCATGGAGTAAGTTTTACACCCACACATAGTGCAGGGGCCTCACAAGGGATCATGATCTTTAAAAAAAATACTTGTATAAGATTTGTATAGCAGCTTTAGTACAGTACATGCATGTTACATAAGAGTTCTTGGAGAAGCGGAGTAGTGTGGGTGTGGTTTCCACAGCCATTTTTCAGTTGAATTATAGGGTTAAGACTTGCACGATGTCTTTCGCTACAGGTTTATATAAAGAAATGTGACGCTTACATGTGCCGGTTTAAAAAAAAGCTGAGGTGAGATTCCCTTTTCAACAATATAACGTAATGTTATAAGCGGTGATGCTACAACAGCACTGACATTCAGGAAATTTGGACTTTCGAAGTGTTCTCATATGTTGATACCACAATTTTCATGCCTAAGGTATTGCGAGTTTGACAAGACTTTCTCACCCCACTTCATCCAAATGAACATGAGGGTAAATACTCTGATCAGCCATGGCATTATGACCACCCTCCTTATACTGACCCCCTTTGCCACCAAAACAGTTATGACCTGTGCATCCTGACACTTTCTACTGGAAAGGGCATTAACATTTTCCTTAATTTGAGCTATAGTAGCTCTTCTATTGGATCAGCCTTCAATGAGCCTTGGCCCCCGCCATGACCCTGTCACCAGTTCACCGGCTTTTCTTCCTGGGGTCACTTTTAGTACGTTATGACCACTGTAGCCTGGGAACATCCCACAAGAGCTGCAATTATGGAGTTGCTCTAACCCAGTCGTCTAGCCATCACAAATTGTCCCTTCCCATGGTAGCTACATTTTCAATATCTCGTTACAATGGCGGCTGAAAGAGGGTGGGATATATTAGGCAACAAGTGAACCTTTTTTCCTGAAGTTGATATGTTGGAAGCAAAAAAATAAAAAAAATAAAAAATAAATGGGCAAGCAAAAGGATACAAGTAATTTTGAACCAAATTGGACCAAATTATTGATGGCTAGAGGACTGGATCAGAGCAACTTCAGAACTGCAGGCCTTGTGGGATGTTTCTGGTCTGCAGTAGACAAGACATACCAAAAGTGATCCAAGTAAGGAAAACTATTGAACTGACGACACGGTCATGGGCGGCCAAGGCTCACTGATGCACATGGGGAGTGAAGGCTGATCGTAGTCCGATCCAATAGAAGAGATACAATATCCCAAATTGAGAAAAAGGTTAATGATGGTTCTGATAGAAAGGTGTTAAAACACACATTGCATCACTGTTATGGTGGCAAAAGGGTGGTCATAATGTTATGGTTGATCAGTGTATAGTCAAAAACAGTATGTATTATATATACATATACTGTATACACACACACACACACACACACGTGTGTATATGTATATATATACACACACACGAGAAAGTTTTTCTCTTCACCATTTCATTAACATCTGTTTAGTTTTATCCTTTGTTCTATGCAAGTCCTACATGATGCATGGGGTATTCGGACTGACTCAGTAATTTCTATTTTATTTATATAGGTTTTAGCGTTCTTTTGTTCTTTGCCAGTGCAGTGTGATCTGTCTGGATTGCCTTCTTGACTAAGTTCCAAGAAGTATCCACCTAGCAGCGAGTGTGCGTGCAAGTGTTATTGTATGTTACGGGAGTTTGGGCTTGGGCATGCTGAGGACGCTGTCGGTCTCCTCCATGTCTGGTCCACTGTCACTGGGGTTGTATATCTCCAGACTGTTGTAGAGCTCATCCAGGTCTTCCTCGACATCACGGATCTGCTCCTGGGACACGTGGTCCAGGCCAAATCCTACCTATACATACAGTACCAGACCAGCAATCAAACATCGGCATCATCTCATGCTTAGCGAATACAAAACAGGATGGGTGGAAGATAACACAGGAGATGTAGAGATGATCATAGAGTGAGGTTTACCTCATCAGAAACTTTGAACCTTTTCAGCAGTGCCACAAATTTCTGCTTGATGTTAGGCTGCTGGATAGAAAACACTTTGCGTCAAGCAGAAGAGTGGGGAAAAAGCGAATCCGCACGAATTAAGCTGTACGACGCACACGGCAAAAATAGCAGTGAGCAGAGTAGGAGGAGGATAAAGAACAGTAACAGGCAGAATGCTTACCGAGCTGGCACACAATCTCTACTGTAGCACATCAGCAGCTAGTGGACAGACCGTGCGGCTATTCAAAACAACAAGCTGATACAAGCATGCGAAGAGAGATATCTCAGCCTCGCACTTCGACATAGTCGATACATATTGACCTCCTTATGTCTCAGCACATTTCAAAGAACTCTTAGCCATTAGGATTATCAGGCTCTGTTTCTAAAGGCCACCCGGGACCTCAGGCTACCATAAACACACACTGCGCCTGTTCCCTGGATTAGAGTCAATTTGAAGAAATGGAGCCGTTCATGTACAGTAGAGAAACAAACACTGATGGGCATTTTTCCCAAGCTGTAATAGATGGCTATTTAGCAAGCAGTTTGTTGTCGTTCATCTTGGATAGGATTAAGATTAAGCAGGTGAAAGCTGGCAGTAAACAAGCAGAAAATGGGCCTCTAGAGCCAGAAGCAAAAATCTGTTCCAGTAACTCACATTAGCTCTTGTAATGGAAGCAGCAGAGGTGAGTTTACGACGGGGCTTCTTCTTCCTTACTTCATCCTCATCGTCGTAAAGATACTGCCAGAGGTGGAAAGAGTAATAAAATTTTGTACTCAAGTACAAGTACTGTTACTTCAGTGAAATTTTACTCAAGTACAAGTAAAGTTACCATTATAAAAATCTACTCAAGTAAAAGTAAAAAGTAGCTCATTAAAAAAATTACTCAGAGTAAAAGTTACCGAGTTACTTTTTTATTTTAATTTTTTTTAACAACGGGGGTGGGATGAGGCATTCTAGCGTGGTTCAAAAAAGATGATCAGATATAAATCTCAAACTAGTTGTTTTTAACTGAAGGAACACCTTTGCATAATAAAGCTGTTGTCTTTGATGTGCTTGAAAATCAAAGTGGTCACTTAAATATGGTGTTACGTCCCAGTCTAGGGCCAAACAGCAAAAGAATGGTTCAGGGTTCTATTTATAACTGTATGGAAATGGTGGTATATGGCAGAAAGAACTAGATCCAATCATTAACTGATGAAATAATGAGGTTTGTATACACACACACACACGCGCGCACACACGCGCGCGCACACGCGCGCGCACACCAGGAGGAAGATCAGATTCAGGGTGGACCCAGGCCAAAATAATAAACAAAATGGTATTTATATTTAGTAACTAGATTACCTGCAAAAAAAAAAAAAAACACAAACAAAAATACAGGTACCTTCCCGGACTCCCTAAACCAAAAAACAATGAAATTATCTACAAATATATACAAAGACCAACCAAACCAAAGGAACAAAGCAATAATCAAAGTCAATTGGAGGCAAAAAGTAAAAACCAGAATACACAACCAAATGTCAAAACGCCAAAATCACAACCTCTTTCATCTTTCCCGCGTCTCTCTCCGGTTTATATATAGTCGCGCTAGTCGATGACGTCACTCTCAAGGCAGAAGCGACCGTGTGGAAGGTCAGGTAGCTGCCGATGTGAGGACAGTCAGAAAACCTGGAGTGGAGTCTGGAGCGGCGCGCGACCAGGACATGATACACACACGCGGCGCAACAGAGCATTTATAAAGCATAATATTTTTATTATTTTAGCATTTTCATTTATTTATTTTTTACTCAGTAGCGAATATGATTTAAAATGTAGCGAAATACAATACTTCAAACAAAACGTACTTAAGTAAAAGTAAAATTACAGATTTTTAAAACTACTTTAAAAAGTAGAAATACACAAAAAAGCTACTCAATTACAGTAACGCGAGTAAATGTAATTTGTTACTTTCCACCTCTGGATACTGCCAAAGGTAAATACGAAAGATTTGGGCTCCATAGTTTCACTTTAAGTGTTATAGTGTATTATACAATTTTCCAACATTCCGTGAGTGCTGATGTAGAGTATAACAGTACTGGGAGATTCAGTAGGTGTCGTTTCCCCTCGAATTTTTCAGATTAGATTGCTGTGGAAATGATTACATTCAATTTTCTCTGTAGGTGTTTAAATTAATAAAATTTTTGAAGCCAAATGTGCTTTTCTTTTTGCTGTGGTTTATTAAATAAACAAACAAATCATAATGATTGATTCTATCGTTAGCATGATGCTAACGCTATTAGCATGTCGCTAGCATTATGCTAACATTAGTGACATTCCGCTAATAACGTGTAGAATATTCCTAGCATGATGCTAGTGTGATTAGCATGACGTTTTGCTGATTAGCATGTTGCTAGCATTATGCGAAGAATATTAGAATGTTGCTAGCATAATGCTAACTATATTAGCATGTTGCTAGCAAGATCATGAAAAAGTCACTAACATGATGCTAAGATCCCATTGTCATAGAGATATGGGGGGCCCGAGTTTGGCCACGGCAAGCACCACTCACATTTTCTTCAGGAAATGTACCTCTCTAGTTTTAAAATGGTACACACACAGACACACCTCTCTATTTAGGGTATTTGATTTATTCCATCTGGCGATGGCTGTGTAGTATTCGCTAATAGACCAGTGCAGCTGTAGGAGCCAAGCAGAGATACTACGAGCTGATATACAACTGCGGTCGTGTTAACCTTGATGTGAGATATGAATAACCAATAAGCTGATGACATGACAACCATATCACTTTTATAAAGATGAAAAGTAGTAATAGCTTCAGAATTTCTGTTTGTAAAGTGTCTTTAGCATCATCTACAGTAACTTATAAGCTGTAGTTTTTACATTATGTTGTCCTTTGCTATCGTTATTTTATCTGTCAAATTTGTCTAAATTTTAGATGCCAATGCCACTGAATTGTACCCAATGTAAAAAAGGCTAATAATACTAATTATTATTACTATTAATAATGAATTAAATGAATGAATTAAATTAAATAATTACAATAATAAATATTAATGATTAATTATGCTAACTGTCAGTCGCCAGCCCAACCCTACATCGCCCCGTTCCGGGAGGATAACAAACAAATCATAATCTGTTGATAATAAAAGGCTTTTGTGAAAATGACACATCTGAGGTTTTGCTGTTGTACTGAATATCAGCACTTTTATGCGATATTGATTCATTTTAAAAGGTTTTATTACCACTAGGAACGTGATCATGCACAACGAAATACTTGAATTACACTGAGACAAACACAGGCATGTTTCTTAGTTTGGATTTCTAACTATATCTCATTATGGACACAATCTTTGTTGCTTGCTGTTAACCAGACAGTTAACTATTAGTATCTGTATGTTTCCAAATGTACATTCAGAGAGCCTAGCATTTCCTTATGAGGGTAAGAGGGTAGAGAAGTTCCTAGACCATTTCAATGTTTTTTTGATCAGTAGTTTTTTTGTTTATTTCATGAATAAATACATTTACTGGTTACGAATACACATTCAGGGATACTTTAAACCTGCCGTCATATCTCATATTATTTATTCCAATATTTTTTTCTAACCTGGTGTAATGGATCATCACTGCCGTCCTGCTCAGACGAATAGCTCTCTTCCTCCTCCTCAGAGTAGTTATCAATGTCAGGGGATCGATCTACATAGGGAAAGATAAACAATAAAAAAAAAAATTAACACAGACATAGTAAGACCATATTTACCACATTTATGATTAAAGATATAGATGATTAAATCATTACATCAGTCAAGCCAACACGAAATCCAGCAATTTCATATTGTTGGCATGTGTGTCTTATATTGACATCTGTATGAAGGTGAAACTCCCTCACCAGACAGTTTAGCCTTTGGTCCTTCTGGGTCTACAGGTTGACTAGACATCGAGTAGACCCTGATCTCAGCAACGGGCACCGCCACGTCCTTTATTTTAGTATGCAGACGCAATACCTGAGCACCTTCAGTGGGATGCTGCATCACCTTTTAGATTACGGACATACAAAAAAAAGGTAATATTTGAATATTTAAGATGATCTATGTTTCGGAGTATACTATAGGTTACTCAAACATGTTTCCTGCGTAGCTCATACAAACGTGCACATACTGTATACATGGGAATCCTGGCACACATTTATGGTGTGACACCATAGCGTGGTAGTGTAGTGGAGGTGTTAACATGCTCAAAAAGCGCACAGGTTGTGTGGTGCGCTCCGGCGACAGGTGCTTGGGACCGATCATCATTGCTTTGCAACCATATTAACAATTGACTTTGCTGTTTTGTTATTTATTTTAAAAAGTATTAATATTAATTTACCACATACTTTTTTGTACTAGTAGTATGTTTGTTCTGCAAATTTCTAATAAATTAATAAATGGATAATACTGCTCACCTCTGCCATATTAATCAGGCCAAGTGCTAGTGTCTTGTATCCCAGGATTGTACGGTTCTTGTACCTTTTCCTACGTTGGAGCATGATCTGCAGCCTATTCGCATCTCTCTTCAAAAAATGCGGATACTTTTGGAATAAAAGGAGAAAAAACAATGATTTTTAAAAAAAAATTCTGTCTAACAAAAACAAGGACAAGAAACAAATGAATAGGAAAAGACAAAGACATGAGAACAAACCTGAAGGGAGAAAGTGAGCTGTAAATCTGTCTCGGTGAGCCCAGGAGATGGCAGGAGGATTTCATTAGAGCGCAGGATTCGCTTTGAGCCCTGCAAGGTCATGCATTAAGTTAGTGAGCCTTAAGAAACCTTAGAGGTGATATCTTCAGCGGAATGCTGCATTACTCTTTGAATGACAAGCTGAAAAATATGTATTAAATATTAAAAATAATATTTCTAACAGTTGGGAATGACAGAATGAGCTCTACTATTTAATACACCATTTGTATGTTGGTATAATTTGCATATTAGGAGGAAAATTTGCACACTTAAAAGGTTTATAAAGTTCTGTGGTTCATTAATTCTTTATGCTTTATGGATGAATAGGATTGTGAACAAAGACCTCAAAAACAAAACTAATTATGTCCCGACGAACTACAGACTAAAATTTCATTACGGTACATTACATACGGTTATTTTTTTGCATTGCAAATAATTGTCAGCAGAAATCTCAGCTATGTTTAATAGAGAAACTAAGAGACATTTCCACACCCACAGTGCACTTGGATTATGATTGATAGGCTTTAATTTGCTAGGAAGCATAAACATGTGGTCTGATGAGTGCATATTGTGTCCTTATGGACCAATGGGTGCGTCAGGGTAAGAAGGGAAGCGCATGAAGTGATGCCCTTATCATATATAGTGGCCACTGTGTACAAGCCTTTGGAGGCAGTGTTATGATCTGGGGTTGCTTCAGTTGGTCAGGTCCAGGCTCAGCAACATTACTGTACAGTATGTGGCCACAAGTCATTCTGGGAGCATGAGGAATGATTTACACCTGTTTGTGCCATGATCAATACTAACGATAGCACAATGTTCAGAAAATGTACCAAGCTAAAACAGAAGGGATTTGTAAGGATAAGAAAAGGAGGTTTACCTGAAGTTTGACTGCAATGACTACTGATGTGAGGTCACGGTCAAGGTCCTTTAACATCACCAGTTTCTTAAGAGTCAAACTGAGGAGTCTGGATGGATGGATGGATGGAGAGAAATAGAGACTTTTTTTACTGAGAACATGAAACTCAGGCAGTAGAAGCAATATTCTGTATTCTGTATTTTAAACATACTGTATACTTTAAATGTGTACATATATTCATATACAGTCTACATTTAAGTTGACCACCTCAACAAACCAAGTCAAAAAATGATGAAAACTAACAAAACAATTCTAACTTTTTTTCCTCCTTTTATCTTTTTGTTCAGCTTGGCATAGACCTTGAACAATCTGGGTAATCACAAAGACAGCTAAAAAAATGCAATGCAATGTGAAATGTGTTTAGAAATCAAAAGAATGCCCTGAAGCACCTTGCCGAACTGCAGCTTCAAGCTAACTACAGTATATGAATCATGTCTTACCTTTGAAATCTTCAATTTATGTTCTCATACCATGTGCATCTCCATTGCATCATTTTGTTGCTATAACACTTACAGTACAAGATACTGTAAGTGTTATAGCATCATCCCATCTAACAGCAAAATACAACATCATGTCTAACAAGTATTAGACAGCATCTAAAATTAGACTGTTACCTTTTGGAAATAATGCTCCTGTATTTGCTCTGATTATGTTTTGCATTTTAATGTCATTAGAGCGTCGTTCACAGATCACTCTATTAGACAGAAATAACTTCATAGAAATATTCGCGTCCTGCTAATAGTGCTGCATAAATAATTGCATTAAAATCCAAATCGCCTGTTCAATTATTTTTTGTAAATTAGTTTTCTTTTTTTTTTTTTTATAATTCTGAGATGATAAAATAAATATTGAAAAATAATAATGAGATCATTTGTGCTATTTATTTCTTTGCTAGATAAATATGTTTGAAAACCAAATAGTACATGTCATAATTAAAATGTTAAAATGTCAAAATGTATGTTTTTTTTATTTATTTATCAAATCGTGCAGCCCGCTGTACTACTAATAATGCTGCAGTAATGTTGTAGTAATATTTAAAAATGTTACATTTTATTACACTTGAAAATCCTGGCAGATTTCATTTTCTTGGAACCAAAAGAACAACCATGTTCAGAAAGGCTACGATGTTAGCTGGGACGTGTCAGGAAATGGAGTGCGAGTCTGGATTTTAGCACCCAAATTTCAAGAACATCATGACAACCTGACTAATAAACAGCTGGGTAAGTGTAATGTGGCAAACATTAACATATCGTCATCATCATCTATACCTGAGGTTGTCTTGCAACACCAACGGATTTTAATAAGGTTGCTCCGATCGATATCAGTTGATAATCAGTACATTTTAACAGATCGATTGTCTCGCAACTGGTTGATCACATGACCCATTATAGTAATGACCCAAAATACATGAGTTGACCGTCAGTCTGGGAATATTACTTCTTCCGGCTGCTCCCGCCATTATCTGATCTGCACACAATTTGGCACAGGTTTTTACGCTGAATTTTTTTCTAACCGGGACTGGAATTATTAGAATAGTAATAAATAAATAAATAAATAAAACTACACAATGAATATAACAATTTAAATGGCAGAGCCCAATAAACGCACACACACACCTGTGATCAGCGATCGGTATTAAATGATTTTGATTTCTGTGACCGAGGATCGGGCACAAAAGCCCTCATCGGAAAACCCCTAGATTTTAGCCATCACAGTTCCACATCCTGGATTTCGGATATACTTCACATACATACTGTAACTGGCCCTGTCTCAGTGAAGTGTAACTATAGTGAAGTGTAATAGCTCGAGAGGGAGACCACCTGACCAATAATAAGGTTGGCAAAAGAATGTTTATCTTCTCAAAACACACACACACACACACACACACACACACACTATAAAGGTCAGTTTGCTCTGTTACATAAGGGTCCGTTTCATAATAATCTACAACACACCAATTTGCATTACTACAAGGTTAAGTACTGAGCATGGAAAGGTCTTATCTTTTTTTGTAGTGACTCAAAAGCACAAAATTTCTATTTTAGTTCTTCTTTTATCTTTCTGATGTTGAGGCAATAATCTGGCTAATATTTTATGAGTAAAGCAAAACAAAATAGCAGATTTGTTAAATAGGGTGCAATGGCAAAGATATAGAGTCACAAATTTGAGTAACCTCACCTTTTCTTGGCACCAGGGCCCGTATACACAAAGCTTCTTAAGCCTAAAAGTTGCTCCTATTGAGCAAATAAAATTCTTAGAATTATGAGATTTTCTTAGAATTTCCCCTATATTTAGGACTAAATCTTAGTAAAGATAAAAGAGTAGAGACGAGGACTTTTAAGAGGCTTAAGAGTTTATATAGCAGAGGACGAAATGGCGGAAAGAAGAAATATTTTCCAAACACTAAATGTAATGCTAAAAGTAAACACTGCTCTTCTGTCCAATTTGGTTTTCTTGTTCTTTTACTTCCTTCCATCTCTCTTGGATTGTTGGCTACATACCATCCAAAAGTGCAACTTAAACAGACTGTCCTGCAATCATGTAAACTGTCAAATCTGAGTTATTTTCCTCCCATCAATCTGAAATGGATTACAAGTAATAAAATCAGTGTGATAAATAAATGTAAGAACATAAATATAGTAACTACTGTGTGGAAATCGGTTGCTTCAAAAGTAGCCACATTTTCAATATTTGGCTGTTTATTTAACTTTAAGATATTTATGTTAACATATACAATTTCTTTATATGCAAACATTATGATTTCATTATTAAATATTATGATGTTCTATTATCATGTATTCTATTTCCACAAAAAGTGCATTTCAAGGCCTTTACAGAGGTTATGTTTTATTAACCAATCACAGTCCTTGAATTGCTGCATCTTCCCTAGCAACAGGGTCAACCACACCTCCTCACTAAGATAAAGGGTTTTGTATTTTCCTTACTCGGAGTTGCTCTAAGAAGTTTCCTAAAGCACTTTTAGTCTAGGACTGCAAGCTAGGACTTTTTAAGCTAAAATAGGAGCTCTCCGAGAGGATTCTAAAACGTTTTGTGAATACGGGCCCTGGTGCTGAATAAAACTGTACATAAAATTCTATTTTGGTAGTGAATATGAATGATAGTCTCCTAGACACAATTTCCCAAATTGAACATAGTGTGTGAGTGTGTGTACAGTATGTGTGCCCTGATGGATTGGCACCCCATCTAGGGAGCCAGTCTAAGTGTTCTAGGATAGGCTCCAGGACCCCGCAGCCCTGTATATACGATAAAGTGGCACAGATGATGAGTGAGTGTGTGAGTGAGAGAGTAAATTTATAAGTTGTAACATTAGCACAAATACCACTGTTATAACAAATTCTGTACTTCCTTAAGTCATTCATCTTCTCAAGTCTTAACTCGTGTCTATTTGCAGCTACTGAATGTTTTAACAGGAGAATGAAACAGTAGCTACTGGTAGTGGTATTTATTAGTACAGACCAGAGCAACAGAGCTCAGACTTTTCTGTTAGAGATGATGGGACTGTGAAACAGCTGCAGTCTGGTTTGTGCACATCATTGATCCAAATTACATTACATTACTTATTCATTTGACAGAAGCTTTTATCCAAAGAGAGGCAGAGAAGAGTCCGAGCATAGAGCTGGTAAAGGAACAGGCAGAGACACAAAAGCTGGCAAGAAAGAGGAGTACAGGAGAAATAAAAACAATACTAGTAAACACTAGTTATGGATTACTTAGGCCTGTAAATGTTTCAGGCCTCAGAGTTTTATAAGGTGCATATGACTTCGCAAAAACTCTCAAAATGAGCATATAGATGAAAACAACCAAAAACAACCGAAATCTGTGCTATTCTTTTGCCTGTGTGACCCTTTTTTTTATCAGTCATGTTTGTATAGTTGGTTAAAATAAAATTCAGTTCATCATACAGCTATAGAAGAAAAAAAAAGTCCACTGCAGCATACTTAGTTTCTTCTGTTCATTTTCTTACAGTTTTGTTTCATCTTTTAAATGTATATAGTATTTAGTTATATCTATTGTTATTTAGAGTGTACTGTATATTTAAAGGAAATGACAACATCACAACACATCATAATAACCCAAGATCGTGCAGTATTTGCAGAGCTTTAATAACTCAAATAAAACAAAAATGCTAATCATTTGTAAACAAATTGTGTTAATGCTTTGGCTAAATAACATTAGGAAATCAGTATTTGGTGAAATAATCCCGATCACAGCATTCATGCATTTTGGCCTCTCCACCAGCTTTTCACATTGCTGTTGGGCAGTGGTTCTCAAACTTTTTCTGTCATTCCCCACTTAAGGGGGTGAACGAATTTTCAAGCCCCACCTGTCAACAAAATAATAACGAAATCGGCCAAGTTTACTGTTCATTGAAATATCAATTCCTAAACCAATACGATCAAACACCACCAAGTTAAAAAAAAAGATAAAATACACGTGCAATTGTTACAAGGCTTAGGTTGTCACTTATCATTGCATAATTGACCCCATGTTTATTAGCTGCTCAACAATCGTTTGTAGTTTTTTTTGCACTGGCCAATTCTGTATGTAACTTTGAAAGAAAGCTGGCAGAATACAGACAGCAGGAGAATCGCATGGTAACATCTGAATAAGTGGACAGCAAAGCACAAATGGCTTCATTCAAAGACGTCCAGTGGTTTATTAACGTGACTGGAGTGTGTTGTCTCTAAGTGTCTTCCTAATTTGTTGGGTCTCATGCGGTCTGCTGCCAGCAGTTTAAGACACAAAACACACACGAGCCTCTCCTCTGCCCCCACCATCCACACCATGAATCCAAGCTGAAGTTAGGCTTCATTAGTGGTGGGTGATATAACCAAAATCTTCTATCACGGTAGAAGCAATTTTCTAACTCAATAACGATATACATCACAATATAGCAATTTGTATCTGAAAATGTATAAATAATTTTGTAATAATAAAAATAAACCTGGTTCGGGAACAGCACCATGCAGGACAGACGAGCTCTACAGAGGGTGGTGCGATCAGCCGAGCGCATCATCCGCACTGAGCTCCCTGACCTGCACTCCATCTACAGCAAGCGGTGCTGGACTAAGGCCAGGAAGATCATGAAGGACCTCAGTCACCCCAGTAATGGACTGTTCTCTTTGTTGCGGTCTGGGAAGAGATTCCGCTCCCTAAAGGCCAACACAGAGAGACTGAGGAGGAGCTTCTTCCCGCAGGCGATAAGGTCTCTCAATCACACCTCCACACAGGACTAATAACATCTTTTAAGCTCACAACACTGACTGGACAATCATGGACACATTCATACACACTTGCACTAAATACTCACACATCTGGACAATTGCACATGTCACCTTTCATGCATATTTGCACAACCACTGACACTTTAATACCATATTTCTATATTTTTGCAATATTTTATTATGCCCTTATGCACAGTTAATTTTACAAATTTTACTAGTTAAAATTATTTCTTTAGTATTTCCTTTTTATTGATAATTTATTTTACGTACAAGATTTTATTTTCTTTTTTTTAAGGTCACGTATAAAAGCATTTCACTGCATATTATACTGTGTATGATTGTGTATGTGACTAATAAAATTTGAATTTGAATTTAAAAATGAAACCACAAAGAAATTGTTTTACATAATTTCATTTTTTTTATGTAATTTTATTTAAACTGTGAATTGCTGAGGTTTGCCGCATTTTTTTACTTTGGCCATATTCGATTTGTATTTCAGATGATAGAAAAGGTTTGACGTGTTTCCACCACTTGTTAAAACAGTGCACTTGCGTACCTTGCAAATCACGTTCATCTCATTCGTATCACTTTTCTTATACCCAAACCAATTCCACACCACAGACGAGGCAGCTTTTTTCTTTACAATCTCCTCGTCACATGTAAGCAAACTCACTGCTGCTGTATTCCATTGTCGAAGTGTATGTGAAGCCAAACACATCAAAAGTGGGACGAAACCGCGGCACCCGATTGAACCAAATATCTGCGCAAATACAGCGCAGCTCGACTATCTGGATAGCGCAGTGATGATCTGGTTTATTTGCGCAGCCTGGTGGATCGCGCAGCGCCGCTCGAATCACAAACCTGCGCGACTCACTGTGTTTTTAAATAAAAACAATTCATTTAAAATGTCAGGACTGTTTAATATTGTTTCCGCCTTGCCATGCCTGGTTTGTACGTGCGCATCCCAGCGGGGTAAAATGTATTTTGATGGTCGGCGCGGTTTATTTCTGTCAGAGTCGCGCAACGCTGCCCAGTGGGTCGCGCAGGTTTGTGATTCGAGCAGCGCAGCTCAAGTTTGTCCGACGTTAAACCGTTATTGTTCCACTATGGTTCCACTTTTTCTCCCGGCCCACAACTGATGTTATTTTAAATTTACTTGTATTAATGATCCATTTATTTGTGTGTGATTGTTTAGTTTTGAGCGTACGCTCTTCATTATCAATAAAGAAAAGCATGAATTAGAATAGGTACTTTCCTGTTTTTCCTCCGGTTCATTGCGCCCCACCTGTCATGTCTGTATTCCCCACTAGTGGGGCGCGCCCCACAGTTTGAGAACCACTGCTGTTGGGTAACTTTATACCACTATTTTTACAGCTCAGCTCAGCTTTGCTTGATGGTTTGTGACCATCAATCTTCCTCTGGATGACATTCCAGTTTCTGGAGTAAATTGTAGTGGTCCCTTATTGTTTTCCAGAGCTGTATTTTCTATTTTGTGCTGGAGAAAAAAGGATACGTCACTCTATACTGCACAACCCTGAGCTGAATTAGATATGTTTATTAAAAACTGCAAAACACAAAATGGCTAAAATGCTCTGAGATTTAAGGGCTACACTACAGCAGGGGCAATGTGCACAATTTTCAACGACAGTAGGAGACCTGACCGCCCTAACGAGTAGTCAAGGTTTTGTTACATTCTTTATATTTATATACTGAAATTTAAATTTGTTGTCATTTTTATATTTAGAAAATAATACTGTGTAATCTGGAACTAAAAAAAGTTTACATTTAAATGTTTTTGCCCTGGTAGATTATTAATAAGATAAAGGCGAGAAATGCTGGTTGGAGAGGCCCTCTGAAAAATTTTGCCTTGGGCTCCAACAGACTCTAGAATCAGAAAACCGACTCTACCCAGGTAGACCTCACAGCCTCTGTTTAACAGCCCACATGGTGATTTGTAAGTGAATTTCACAGCTAAATAAATACAGTGTGTGTGAAAATTAGCTTGTGGGTCATATGGGGAATTACTGGCCTCTTTGTTGGAGAAAAAAATAAAATAAATCACAGATAATCATAAATCCATATTAAGTGGGTCAATGAACAGAAAGAAAAAGGAAGAAAGAAAGAAAAGCCAGAGAAAGAAAGAAAGAAAGAAAAGCCAGAGAAAGAAAGAAAGAAAAGCCAGAGAAAGAAAGAAAGAAAAGCCAGAGACAGAAAGAAAGAAAAGCCAGAGAAAGAAAGAAAGAAAGAAAAGCCAGAGACAGAAAGAAAGAAAGAAAAGCCAGAGAAAGAAAGAAAAGCCAGAGAAAGAAAGAAAAGCCAGAGAAAGAAAGAAAAGCCAGAGAAAGAAAGAAAAGCCAGAGAAAGAAAGAAAAGCCAGAGAAAGAAAGAAAAGCCAGAGAAAGAAAGAAAAGCCAGAGAAAGAAAGAAAAGCCAGAGAAAGAAAGAAAAGCCAGAGAAAGAAAGAAAAGCCAGAGAAAGAAAGAAAAGCCAGAGAAAGAAAGAAAAGCCAGAGAAAGAAAGAAAAGCCAGAGACAGAAAGAAAAGCCAGAGAAAGAAAGAAAAGCCAGAGACAGAAAGAAAAGCCAGAGACAGAAAGAAAAGCCAGAGAAAGAAAGAAAAGCCAGAGAAAGAAAGAAAAGCCAGAGAAAGAAAGAAAGAAAGAAAAGCCAGAGAAAGAAAGAAAGAAAAGCCAGAGAAAGAAAGAAAGAAAAGCCAGAGAAAGAAAGAAAGAAAAGCCAGAGAAAGAAAGAAAGAAAGAAAGAAAGAAAAGCCAGAGAAAGAAAGAAAGAAAGAAAGAAAAGCCAGAGAAAGAAAGAAAGAAAGAAAGAAAAGCCAGAGAAAGAAAGAAAGAAAGAAAAGCCAGAGACAGAAAGAAAGAAAGAAAGAAAAGCCAGAGACAGAAAGAAAAGCCAGAGAAAGAAAGAAAAGCCAGAGAAAGAAAGAAAAGCCAGAGAAAGAAAGAAAGAAAGAAAAGCCAGAGAAAGAAAGAAAGAAAAGCCAGAGAAAGAAAGAAAGAAAGAAAGAAAAGCCAGAGAAAGAAAGAAAGAAAAGCCAGAGAAAGAAAGAAAGAAAGAAAGAAAGAAAAGCCAGAGAAAGAAAGAAAGAAAGAAAGAAAGAAAAGCCAGAGAAAGAAAGAAAGAAAGAAAGAAAAGCCAGAGAAAGAAAGAAAGAAAGAAAGAAAAGCCAGAGACAGAAAGAAAGAAAGAAAGAAAAGCCAGAGACAGAAAGAAAGAAAGAAAGAAAAGCCAGAGACAGAAAGAAAGAAAGAAAAGCCAGAGACAGAAAGAAAGAAAGAAAAGCCAGAGACAGAAAGAAAGAAAGAAAAGCCAGAGACAGAAAGAAAGAAAGAAAAGCCAGAGACAGAAAGAAAGAAAGAAAAGCCAGAGAAAGAAAGAAAAGCCAGAGAAAGAAAGAAAAGCCAGAGAAAGAAAGAAAAGCCAGAGAAAGAAAGAAAAGCCAGAGAAAGAAAGAAAAGCCAGAGAAAGAAAGAAAAGCCAGAGAAAGAAAGAAAAGCCAGAGAAAGAAAGAAAAGCCAGAGAAAGAAAGAAAAGCCAGAGAAAGAAAGAAAAGCCAGAGAAAGAAAGAAAAGCCAGAGAAAGAAAGAAAAGCCAGAGAAAGAAAGAAAAGCCAGAGAAAGAAAGAAAAGCCAGAGACAGAAAGAAAAGCCAGAGAAAGAAAGAAAGAAAGAAAAGCCAGAGAAAGAAAGAAAGAAAGAAAAGCCAGAGAAAGAAAGAAAGAAAGAAAAGCCAGAGACAGAAAGAAAGAAAGAAAAGCCAGAGACAGAAAGAAAGAAAGAAAAGCCAGAGACAGAAAGAAAGAAAGAAAAGCCAGAGACAGAAAGAAAGAAAGAAAAGCCAGAGACAGAAAGAAAGAAAGAAAAGCCAGAGACAGAAAGAAAGAAAGAAAAGCCAGAGACAGAAAGAAAGAAAGAAAAGCCAGAGACAGAAAGAAAGAAAGAAAAGCCAGAGACAGAAAGAAAGAAAGAAAAGCCAGAGACAGAAAGAAAGAAAGAAAAGCCAGAGACAGAAAGAAAGAAAGAAAAGCCAGAGACAGAAAGAAAGAAAGAAAAGCCAGAGACAGAAAGAAAGAAAGAAAAGCCAGAGACAGAAAGAAAGAAAGAAAAGCCAGAGACAGAAAGAAAGAAAGAAAAGCCAGAGACAGAAAGAAAGAAAGAAAGAAAGAAAGAAAGAAAAGCCAGAGAAGGTAAGATTAAAATTTAACTAATCTAAAAATGGCCAAAGATGGTGCAACATGCTGTTATTATAGAGCTTGTGGAAGATTTTAGACAAGTTTGTGACATGTGCCTATGACAAATGTTCTCAAACAGTTTTGTAGCCTGAAGCACTTTTAATTGTGAACTAAACCCCACTGACTCCCTGAGGACAGGCTTATTTCATGAACGGTATTTAAGTGGGTTTGATAATATTTTCAGATTGATTATTATTATAGGAAACCAGCTATACATTTCCCACCACCGCACTACATTACATCTATTTTTAGAGTCCTTTTTTAGTTATTGAGGTAACAGCTTTGAAATTAACAATTAAATTAAAAAAATGTTATAACTGTGAAAATTACTGGTTAGAATTCTCACTACTGTAAGGAAATAAAAAAAAATGAATATAATAAGTGCTACTGTACGTGTCACAAACCCCAACATGGAATTGAAGCAAATATAATTAAACTTGTCAAAAAATTAAGAAAGAACATATACATGAGCACAAGACTAAAATATCAACTATTGAATTACCGTTTAAATGAACAAAGTATATCCCAGTATTTACTAACTCATCATCTATACCGCTTTATCTTGTATACAGGCTCGCGGGGGGCCTGGAGCCTATCACAGGAGACTTAACGCACACGGCAGGGTACACCTTGGATGGGATGCCAATTCATCACAGGACACACACACACTTACATGCTCCTTCACACAGCGAGCAATTTGGAAATGCCAGTTAGCCTAATATGCATGTCTTTGGACTTTGGGAGGAAACCAGAGAAGGTCGGGTAAGATTAAAATTTAACTAATCTAAAAATGGCCAAAGATGGACTTTGGGAGGAGTACCCGGAGGAAACCCACTAAGCACGGGGAGAACGTGCAAACCAAGCTTGTGCACAATTCAGAATTTGAGAATTGATCGCCATTCAATTCATGAGTTGGAATTTGAATTGAATTGACTCCGCCCCACAGGAAGTTGAATTTGAATTGGAGTTGGAATGACAGGAAGTGGAATTAAATTCATGGCAATTCAAAGACATTCCACACAGTCATACAACAGAAAGAATTTGTTGAATCTCACATACAATTAGGGCTGGGTGATTTGGCCTAAAATCAAAATCTCGATTATTTGAACATTTTAACTCGATTACGATTAATGAACGATTATTTTATTTTATTTTATTTTTTTGCCCTCATAGTTCACTGACAAGTTTTGTACAGTAAATATGCTCACAAGTGAGAGATTTTTGAATGAAGGGTGCATTACTTGATTGATTAATTGAAGGCAACACACACTATCTACTATCTATGATTATTTATTGAACATCAATGTTGAACAACTGAAATTAAAATGAAGCCACAAAAATCAAAGGGTTCATTAAATTACATTTTAAAGTATAGTTTATTAACAAAAACAGATGACAGATTTGGCCTTAAAAATTAAGATACTATAGGCACATGCTCCGAATCTTTACAAGACAAAGATTTTTATTTAAAAAAATAAATACTTGTTTATGATGATAAAAAGTATCTTGTGATGATATATTACAATGTTTTGAGATTTTTAAACAATAATGAGAAACAACATTTAGACCACACACACTAGGGCTGTCTTTTTATCCCACAATTCAGAGTTAAATGAAGGCTATTTCACACGGCCCCAATAGACTGACATAATGGCTTAAGCATGCAATGACAACAAAAATGGAATTAATTATGCAGCTATCAATCTGGACCAGGACAATTTCACTTTTACTATATAGTTGGGTACCTGCTAGGTGTTGTAAAGTTCATATTTGCTTGGCCAGAATGGTTTAAGCCACCAAAATAATGTTTTATTGATAAACTGCGCAGCTTTCGCCAACGTGAACACTCCCGTTAGTAACGAGGCGAATAAGGAGCTAACTTCAGCCGCAGAATGAGACGCTGCGCAATAAGGAGCCAAACAAACCGGAAGCTGCGAATAAGGAGCTAACTTCAGCCTCGTGTGCTTAGGGGCATCATATCTTTCTCTAGAAAGTTAGAAACGGCCCTGGTTATATTCTTGCTCCTTTTGGACACCTTTCATAAGGTCACGAAAGACGACACGATGGATATCTGCTTTGGTACAGCCCCACTGCTAGCCCTGCTAGTTGACGGAGTAGCATCGGCCCACATTTTCATGCTTTCAGTGTGGTCGTGTGGGTGATGCGTTCATATAACGGAGTTCGTGCTACCTTTTTTGTCGACAATTTCAACATCTTTGGATAATAACTCGAGGTTAGATTCATTTTCGTCGCTGCTTCCACTCTTTTTTTTTTTTTTTTTGTCGTCCTGGTGTCAAGTTTGCTTCACAAAGTGCGGTAGGAAATTAACTTTGACCTGCACAGCACACGCAAGCTGCACGCTGACTGGTTGTCGTCGTATTGTTCTGCTGTGTGATTGACTCTTAGATTAATCCATATCCAGCAAAAAATGTCTAGAGCTTTTCATCGTTTTCAAAATCAAATAAATCGCGATTCGATATGATATCGTTTATCGGCCCAGCCCTACATACAATTACATACATTTTTTATTTAATAGCATCATTTCATTACACATAACTAGTCACTCCTCAACCCTACATACATTTTGTTCCAACATATAGATAATGATCAAATTCGTGAAATAAATTACTCCCTCAATGTTTGATTAGTTTTGTTCAAAATGTTATTTTCATTGCAAAGTAATCAAATAAAACAAAGTCGAGTGTTGACCATCAAATTGTGTAGAAAAGAAGCTTTCAAACAAATGTCCACCTCAAATTTTTTGGCAACCATTTTAAATACTTGGTTAAAGTAAAGCATTCTGGGATATGGAGTCACATTCCATTGTGTTCCACAAAATTACAATTCCAATAAATCAAACTTAATTATGTGTTCTGTGACTAGAGCTTTTAACATTCATTGCTGGGGGGAAACGTTTCCTGTCAATATAATCTGGACAAGTAGTTCAAACTAATATAATTTATAGAATATGTAATGAAATCATATCTGACATATATTGTAAAGCTTCATTGTTAAACACTTCATTTATGTACTGTATATGAATTTCTTTGAATTTGTATTGAATTGCAATTCTGCTTCCTTTAATTCAATTCCGAATTGTAATTCTAGATCCTGTTTTTGACATCAATTCAAATTCAATTCAAATTCAAGAACTGAATTGGAATTTAGGAGTCATTCTCAATTCAATTCTGAATTGTGCACAAGCCTGGTGCAAACATGTACACAGACTGAAAGTGCAAGGCGACGGTGCTAACCACCAAGTACTTCCTCCCAATATTCTGAGATTTAAATAAAGACAGAAACTCACAAAACCTTATAAACCATAAATCATTATGTTCTTTCTTTTCTTGTCACTACAAGTGCCGCCATCTTAAAATGACATACCAGAATCACAAGGAGTCGTCAAAGCAATCACTACTGAGAGCTCTTCGAACTGATCTTTCCTACTGACAAGTTGAAAATTTCCTAGTTATTACGATGCTTTCGACTTTCCTTGTAAATGGGAATTTGAAGTTCTGGTCAAAGTGTTAACTTGACGTCAGTGCATGAATGGGAACTGATAGCTGAGCAGATTAGACAAGTTGAAATTGAAAGATGAGGTCGTTTCTGGTCTGAGCTTTGGCTAGGGGTGAAGAAATTTTATTTGCATTATTAATTTGTTTGGTAACTTTGCTAATCTTGACTGTGTTCAATGAGGAAAATGCTTGCAGTAGGTTCAACAAACATATAACAATTTATTCTGTTGAACTGGCGGTTTGCGGTTTCTCTATGTGAATAAAGATGGCGAAAGGAGAACTGGATTGTAGTCATAATTGTAGTTCCAATAATATGCAAACCAAAGTGAAATATATGTGGCTTATTTCTCAGTATTCACAGTCCCCAACTGGTTCAAATTATGATTTTTCAGCTTTGTGATTGTGTGAAAGAGATACACATTCTGTAGAAACTGCACTCTTAATTTTGCTCGTGGGCTAGTAATATGCACTGATATATTTTAAAATGATTGCAACAAATTTAAGCCAGGTTATATCTGATAGGTAAGCTGTATTACTGTAAATAAATCAAATATATTCAGTTTGCTTTTGGTATTTTGGGCTGTCCATATGCCATCCCGTATATCTGGCAGATGGATACAGTACACGCCGCCCTGGAGACATATCTGTCATCTCTGTGGCATTTACTTAAGGGGTCAGATTGCTAGCTCAACATCCGAATTGCCTTTCACTCTCTACAGGCAATTTAGGAATGTCAATTAGCCTAACCAGCATTTAGCCTAGCCACTGCACCGCCTTCGGTTGGCTAGAGAGCATAAACATTGGACTTTGGAGCGATGAAAAAAAAAAAAAAGTCATGTGGCTTGATGAGTTCAGACTGTCCCTATTCCAGAGTGATGTGTGCGTCAGGGTAAGAAGGGAAGCACGTGAAGCGATGTACAAGCCTCTGGAGACAGTGTTATGATCTGGGATTGCTTCAGTTCATCAGGTCTGTTATGTGGCAACAAAATGAAGTCAGCTGATGAACTGAGTGTACTGAATAACCAGGTTATAACATCTATGGAGTTTTTTTTTTCCGATGGCATGGGCATATTCCAGGACTCATGAGGAATCTTTAGAGCATTTTTTAGAGCATTTTTTTCTTGCTGTTCCATAAAGACTAGCTGTGTACAGCATATCACATTGGGAAAAAATATATAAAAACTTCTGACCAGTCACTGCAGGCCTGAGAACTCACTCATCATTCATACCGCTTTAACCTATTTACAGGTCATGGGGGGGCTTGAGCCTGTCCCATAAGACTTGGGTCATGAGTCGGGGTACAGTCTGTACGGGGAGCCAATCCATCGCAGAACACACACACACACACTAATAGCTTAATTAACCTTTTTTTGGCGGTAGGAGAAAACCCACCAAGCAAAGGGAGAACATGCAAACTCCATGCACACAGACCCCGAGAAGGGAAATCAAACTCGGACCCTGGATGTGCAAAGCTTTTAGGAAGAATGTTTCACCACTCACTCACTCGTTCACTAATCGTCTATACCGATTTATCCTGTGTTCAGAGTCGCGGGGACCTGGAGCCTATCCCAGGAGATTTAGGGCACGAGGCATGGTACACCCTGGACAGGGTGCCAATCCAGTGCAGGACAAACACAAACACATTCACTCACTTATTCACACACCACGGGCAATTTTGGAATGCCAATTAGCCTAATCTGCAGGACAGTGGGAGGAAACCCACCAAATAAGGGGAGAACATGCAAACTCTATGCACACAGACCCAGAGGCGGGAAATCGAACTCGGACCCTGGATGTGCAAAGCTTTTAGAAAAAATGTTTCACCAGCACTCTATTCTAAACACTATGTTCCTCTATGACGTCAGAGAGGCACACAAGCACTAAGAAATATTTAAAAATATATAGTTTAGAAAGAAATGGCTAGAAATATTTTTTATATCAACATATGCATATTACAAAAACTGAAGCACATGTAATGGAGTTTTTAAGTGAAGTTTCAGATGACTGACGGCGTCTTTCAGCGTGACAGGAGTTACAATGTAACAAGGCGCGCGCACGAACGCACGCACTCGTACCTTGGCACGCAGCTGGGAGAGGAGCGGTCGATCTCCCACGTCGCAAACAGGTTCATCTGCACCGGGCGATTTGATGGGATGCTGACCGACTTGAAGGGCTGCAGGTGCGGAGACGCGACTCCCGCTCGCTGAACTCCTCCTCGCTCCGACATGCTGACTGTGTACGGGGGGGGAAACCGCAGTACAAGTCTTCTCGATCAAGCTTCGCTCTCAGTTACCCGCATCTTGCGAGAGAGAGAGGGGGAAAAGCGCTGCGCGTGTCACGACGTGTGTGTCCCTGCCACCAGCAACAACGCTCATATTCTACTTCCACTGAACACGCTGCATTCCCGCGGACAGCCTGCGCCAGGCTTTGACAAGTCCGGCTGTTTTGAGCAGGAAGGCGGAAATCTGTCTCTGCGATCACACAACCGCAAAACAGCGCTACCTCTGGTTAAAAAAAGGAGCGCGAGAGTGCTGCTCCAGCATGAAGCGAGCAGCACTGTTGTGTGCGCGCGCCTGCGCGTTGGCCGTGCGTTTCTCATGCAGAGCACGCGGCCTGCTCGACCGTTAGCACGCACAGGCTGCAGTGAGCACTAGACTGATAATACACTAACTACAACTAACTGTCTGCGTGCACACGAATATGATTTTTTAAAAGGTTTATACTCATATATTCGATAAGGTCAAAAGTTTGTGGACGCCTGACCATCAGTTATACCAGGGGCTTGTAAGGTGGCTCAGTGGTTTGCATTATTGGTTGGGTGTTTAAATCTTGCCTATAGTCTGCATGTTTTTATGCATTTTCTAATTGCTCAAAGTGTATGATGTTCAACAGCTACATGATTGACAGACCATTACACCTATAAATACACTCCCACTCAAAAGTTTGGCATCACTTGCAAATTACTTTGTTTTGTTTAGTGATTCGTTTTCTACATTCTACAACAATACTGGGGATTTCTACAAAAACTATTAAATAACACATATGGAATTAGGTAATTATGTAACAAAAACAACAGTCAGTCGTTATTTTAAGACATGAAGGCTAGTTCTTGCAAAAACAGTATTGTGTCCAGTGCATTTGCAAAACCAATCAAGCACCATGATTGAACTGGCTCTCATGAAGACCATCACAGGAAAGCAAGACCAAAAAAGTTCATTTAGAGTGAGTTACCAGCCTCAAAAATCACCAATGAACAAACAGCACCTCGGATTAGAGCTGTTATGTAGGCTTTACAGATCATGATTAGCAGATACTTAATTTCTACTGTTGACAAGAGGATTATTGCATATTTTGGATGCCTTTAGCATTGCTGTACAATGTAGAACGAAATAAAAATCAGGAACGACCATGTTAGAATGATCCCACACTTTTGAGCGGTTGTATACCTGTTGAACATATATATACTGTACATATACATTATATATTTAGTCCCCTTTTTGCTCTTATTATTGCTCTTTACATAGCCCTTATTGACACAACCATCACATTTTATCTAGGCTTCAGACCGGCACTGCACCCAATGGCTGGGGTTTGGACATTGGATGGGAACTGAAACCAGGCCTTCCGCATTGCAACGAGAAGCCTACCATTGAGCCACCAATGACCTTTCGTTGCTCTTATAAGAACATCCTCATGTGTGATTTGAACATGCGCCATGTTGTTAAGATGGAACATCATGTCAATGTCTGTCAAGAACTCTGTCAGCATGCCGTAGATGACGTGTCCTCCATCCTCCAAGGCTGAGTGTATTTGCTTCCATTCAACTACAAAAGCATTAGTGACATCAGCCACATGTACAGGATAAGGAGGCCTAGGGTGCAGTCAGCAATCCAGTTCATCACAAAATTGATTATGAATGGTGAGGTCAGAGTTCTGTGCAGGACACTCGAATTCCTTAACACCACACCTGACAAACCACAACATTATAAACCATGCTGTGTGCAAAATGGTATTGCATCACAATGGAACATGTTTGGCTAAGGCCCAGATAGTGGTTTGAAGTTCAGGTGCCCACATACTTTTGACCATATCGTGTGCATGTGACAAATCAACAAATACTATGTGTACTTGTACAAATTCCAGCAGGAAAGCTCAGATAAGGAACAACATGAGAGTTTCATCTTCCTCCATCTCTCTCTCTCTCTCTCTCATTCTCTAGTGCCTCATCTCTAATGGCTGCACCATCTCTACTGTATCTCTTGCTCACACTCAGTAAATAGGAAAGTGAAGGAAATTACATCATTTCCTGAAACAGTTTGTCCTTCAGGGATACAATTTTCATCTTTACAGAGTGTGATCCAAAATGTTCCTCAGATAACAATAAAGTCCATCCATCTTATACTCTATATGGGTGCTAAAGTAAACACAAAAAAAACAGGGTTTATAGGACAGGATAATTGGATAGGGGCAGAGTCATCCTGGAAGAGACCATTCCCATCAGGATATAAATGATTCTGCATTCTTATTGCTTTGCACTGAGACCTCTGTCTAATGATGGACCAAATTAATTTCAGTAAAATGCTTCCCACAGCATAACATAGACACTAGTCCCCCCCCCCTTACTGTAGGGATAAGACATTCAGTTCTGGTACTGTAGGCAACATGCATATTGTGTATACTTATGAAGAATGGCTTAGCTTACTAGCTAAGAATGGCAGTGTTTTCTACTGTTTTCTACATTTTTAAAAAGCATGGTAGGATGTTATCTAAAAAACTGTGTAGAACCACACACACCTATCCCAGGAGACCTAGGGCAAGCATAAACCATGGTAGGGGTGCAAATCCATTACATAAACAATGTGCAATTTGGGAACACCAATTAGCCTAATCTGCATGTCTTTGGACTGTGGGAGGAAATACACCAAGCACAAGGAGAACATGCAAACTCCACACACACACACACACACAGACCTGAGGAAGGAATCGAACCTGGACACTGGAGGTGCAAGGCAACAATGCTAACCGCTATGCCACAAGCAAACCTTGCTGTTGTCGTTGTTCTTGGAAATTTACAGAGAAATCATTCATTCATTCATTTTCTGTACCGCTTTATCCTTATATACAGGGTCGCGGGGGCCTGGAGCCTATCTCAGGAAACTTAGGGCACAAGGCGGGGTACACCCTGGACAGGGTGCCAATCCATCGCAGGGCACACACACATACTCACATACACACACTCATTCACACACTACGGGCAATTTGGAATGTCAATTAACCTAACCTACATGTCTTTGGATTGTGGGAGGAAACCGGAGAACCCGGAGGAAACCCACCAAGCACGGGGAGAACATGCAAACTCCACACACACACACACACACAGACCTGAGGAAGGAATCGAACCTGGACACTGGAGGTGCAAGGCAACAATGCTAACCGCTATGCCACAAGCAAACCTTGCTGTTGTCGTTGTTCTTGGAAATTTACAGAGAAATCATCAGAATTTAAATCTTTTATTCAACACTACAGATTTTTTTCTTTGCACGTAGTACTGTGTATAAAACTGCCTATACAGTATGGGAGTAAACAAAGTACAACCTACACATGCATCGGCCGAGTGGGCTACATGAATTATAGGTTGCGAGTTCACACTGACACTATACAATTTACACATAAGATTGCACATTGGTCTGCATTCAGCTGTGCCATTGAGCAGCAAAAGCATGTTAAATAATCATTTTAAAGAAAGTTATAATATTCCAGCAATATCGAGAGTACACGGGTAAACATAAGGTGATTAACCCTACCCTGCTGATTAACCAGCAATGTAACACTTGGTGTGTATGTGAGTATGTGTGGAAGGTTGGTGTTGGGGGTTTCGACCATTCTTACTCTCACCAAAAAGAGACCTACTTGACAGCTTAAGTACATATTTGCTCTATCTGGCAAAATGTCTAGATATTTTTAGCACAGGGCTTTAAGGGGAGGCCTATTTGAACTATGAACAAGGACTTAAAAAAAAAATATAAAAAAACCTATAAGGGGAAAAGCTTACAGAACCTGATATGCCCAGGGGGTCTCCCATCCAAGTATCAGCCAGGCTGAAGCTTGCTTAGCTTTTGAGACCAGACGAGATCAGGCACTCTGAGACTGGTATGGCCATAAGGAAAAGTTGGCATTAAAGAGTCCCTATTTGAACTATAAATAAAGGACTTTTAAAAAAGTTAAAGAATTAGGAAGAATAAAAGTGAAAAGCTTACAGCAGCTGGTATTACCAAGCGGTCTCCAATCCAAGTACCAGCCAGGCACAAGCCTGCTTAACTTCCAAGAACAGACGATACCGGAAGTTCTGAGACTGGTATGGCCATAAGCAAAAGCTAGGTTAAAGGGAGGCCTATTTGAACTATAAACCAAGACTTAAAAAAATATATATATAAGAGGAATAAAAGTGAAAAGTTTACAGCACCTTATATTCCCAAGTGGTCTCCCATCCAAGTACTAACCAGGCCCAAGCCTGCTTAACTTCCAAGAACAGACAAGACCGGGAGATCTGAGACTGGTATGGCCATAAACAGAAGCTGCTTTAAGGGGCTTACAAAAATAAAATAAAAAATTAAATCTATAAGAGAACTAAAAGTGAAAAGCTTACAGCACCTGGTATTCTCAAGCAGTCTCCCATTCAAGTACTAGTCATGCCCAAGCCTGGTTAGCTTCCGAGACCTGACGAGACTGGCATGGTCATACAGTAGTTAAAGCTGGTTTAAGCAGCAGATAAACTGCATGACACAGGAGACAGTGCTGTGTATATGTTCACTTGTCCATAAATCCTTAGGGTAGTATTGTAGATCTGCTGAAAGTATTCCAATTTGTTCTAATCTGACATGTTTTTTACTTTAATGGCGCCATTAATCTCAGCGGCTCATGTCACCAGCGATAACGACATGATTCCTAATGTTAAAGATATCGGAAAACACCACACCATCCTTTGTACTCATCTGGTTGTACTGAGAGATCTGTGCGATGTACTGTATGGCCATATGAAGCTATACTATCAGGTGACGGTCACATTATACTATTGTCTACTATTGCTCCCTAGTGGGGAACATCTGACATTGCTTGTTTTCAGGACTAAAACTCTTCATGGTCAGACCACCTACTGTATTTATGAATTTACGTAACGTTATAATAGCACTTTTTTTTTCTATTTTGAGCTTTCCATGTTTGTAGAGGCACTGCTTTCCTTCATGTTCCAATCATTTCTTTTTAAGGAAAGGCTTCATTTAGATTAACATGTATGGCATATGGTTGATACCCTTATCCAGAGCAACTTACATTTTATCTCATTAAATGTGTGAGTAGTTGATGGTTAAGGGCTCAATAGCAGCAACTTGGTGGTGGTGGGGTTTGAACCTGGGACCTTCTGATCAATAGTCCAGCACCAACTCAGATGTGTAGCTAAAGGACTTAATGGAGCACCTGCCCCTTACGGAAGAAAAATGTATGGCGATATATTGTAAAATATAATGCAATATAATAAATAATACATTTCCATTTATAGGGAATTAGTGCTTATATTTATTAATATATTGCAATATATGAACAGACCTTATGTACATACATACATACATACATACATACATACATACATACATACATACATACATACATACATACATACATACGATCCATTTAAACCATTATATAAACCATTATATTTATACTGATTGTTTTATTGAAACATCATTGAAACTTTATGCATGTTTAAGAATTATACACACACTTTTACTTTGTCAATGTGCTCTGATTAAGGAAACTCCAAGATTCTTTTTCACCTAGACAAAAATGAGCCATCTTTCAGACTTGAATGAGATTTAGGCATTCTCTGCATCTTCTCAAAGGTGTCTCAAATGTGGCTCATTACCTCTAAATCTCTAAGATAGTTGTCTAATATTCTAATATTTGGCTAATTAGTTGTCTAATATTTGTCTTGTGTGCGACTCATATACTGTATACAGAAATGAGCCATCTTTGAGACTTGAATGGGATTTTTTGCTGTTTTTTCAAACTTCTCAAACGTGCCTCAACAGATTCTTGATTGGATTTAGATCTGGACTTTGACTGGGCCATTCTAACACATTGATATGTTTTGTTTTAAACCATTCCATTGTTGCCCTGGCTTTATGTTTAGGGTCGTTGTCCTGCTGGAAGGTGAACCTCCGCCCCAGTCTCAAGTCTTTTGCAGACTCCAAGAGGTTTTCTTCCAAGATTGCCCTGTATTTGGCTCCATCCATCTTCCCATCAACTCTGACCAGCTTCCCTGTCCCTGCTGAAGAGAAGCCCCCCCCAGAGCATGATGCTGCCACCACCATATTTGACAGTGGGGACGGTGTGTTCAGAGTGATGTGCAGTGTTAGTTTTGCATTTTGGCCAAAAAGTTCCATTTTGGTCTCATCTGACCAGAGCACCTTCTTCCACATGTTTGCTGTGTCCCCCACATGGCTTGTGGCAAACTGCAAATGGGACTTCTTATGGTTTTCTGTTAACAATGGCTTTCTTCTTGTCACTCTTCCATAAAGGCCATCTTTGTGCAGTGCACGACTAATAGTTGTCCTATGGACAGATTCCCCCACCTGAGCTGTAGATCTCTGCAGCTCGTCCAGAGTCACCATGGGCCTCTTGGCTGCATTTCTGATCAGCGCTCTCCTTGTTCGGCCTGTGAGTTTAGGTGGACGGCCTTGTCTTGGTAGGTTTACAGTTGTGCCATACTCCTTCCATTTCTGAATGATCGCTTGAACAGTGCTCTGTGGGATGTTCAAGGCTTTGGAAATCTTTTTGTAGCCTAAGCCTGTTTTAAATTTCTCAATAACTTTATCTCTGACCTGTCTGGTGTGTTCTTTGGACTTCATGGTGTTGTTGCTCCCAATATTCTCTTAGACAACCTCTGAGGCCGTCACAGAGCAGCTGTATTTGTACTGACATTAGATTACACACAGGTGCACTCTATTTAGTCATTAGCACTCATCAGGCAATGTCTATGGGCAACTGACTGCACTCAGACCAAAGGGGGCTGAATAATTACGCACACCCCACTTTTCAGTTATTTATTTGTAAAAAAAAATTTTTGGAATCATGTATGATTTTCGTTCCAGTTCTCACATGTACACCACTTTGTATTGGTCTTTCACGTGAAATTCCAATAAAATTGATTCATGGTTGTGGCTGCATGTAATGTGACAAAATGTGGAAAAGTTCAAGGGGGCCGAATACTTTTGCAAGCCACTTTTTGTCACATTACATTACAGTATATTTGTTGTTAGTTGTGTATAGTAGACCCCTTTTGTGCCGCTCGGCTGGCTCCCACCGCAGGTATATTTCACAGCTGTGGGCAACACTGCAATGTGCAAATTATTTGCGACTCTTGTGGTGGATGTCCAAACATGTTTGGAAAGACTGATGTAGCCAGTGAGAAAAATCGCCTTTTTTGGCTGATTCTTTTTACTGGAAGATTGTCACGATGCTGTGGCCTTTGTGTAACTCCTGTATAAATCATACTTTGAATTGAAATTCTACCTGTGGGTGGTTTAGCATGTGGATTAGCATATCTAGGTAAGTAACACTCGTGAGATTGAAAGTTGTTGTTTTGTTTGCTTTTTAATGGTAAGAATCAGCCAGCAGGTTACATCATTATTATTATTATGTCCTATGTTAACCAGTGGGGTTCTACATATTAAATTACTTTTTTTTTTTTTAAATAGTAAGTTAATCTTACTGCATGATCAGTTTTTGCTGACCAGTAGTTTTATTATAGAGTGGTCAGTGTTATCAGTCATTACCAGAACATTTAGACACATTTAGAGACATCAGTTAATTAGATTATGAATAAAGACCAATATGTTTGTTTGTGGAATGGTTATCTTCGTCATTATATACACTTTACTTTAACTGGGCTCTTTTCAGAAGCATGCCACCTCAGAAACCTTTGAGGAGAAGAAACTGCAGGAGAATGTTCCGGAGTCTCCATCAGCGCCACATCATCAGTCAGGTAAGCAGCAGCTGTCGAGCAGGCTCAAGCCCACGTCTCAACCTTTAAACAGGTGGGAATGGAGTAGCTGAATGGTGTTTAGGCAAATCTCAAATGTTTTAATATTTTTTTTTTTTGTTCCATTAGATACTAAACAGATTCAGGAGTTGCAGACATTGTACAAACTTGTTGGACATCCATCACAAGAGAAGACTGATGTACAGCAGCCCATGAGAAAAATCTCCTTTTTTGGCTGATTTTCTTTACTGAAGGATTGTCACAATGCTGTGGCATTTGTGTAACTCCTGTATAAATCATACTTTGCGTTAAGCAGTGTGACAGGTTGGGTGACATTTTGTATCAGTATCATTTAGTGTCTTGATTTGCCAGATTTTGCTGTTGTCTGTTATACTGTGTAAATTGTAAATCTATTACACAATAAAAACTGTATATTGTATTTTGGACACTTAAATGTATTTCATTTATGTATTTATTTTTACGCATGGGCTCGATTTACAAATTAGTGGTATCAGTAAACTATAATATTGTTACCCTGCTGGTTTTAATGTTGTGGTGGACAGAGGTCAGTATATATGGACACTGACTGGTCTCAGGTGGTGTTTGTTGTGGCTCATCACTGCTGTTAATTGAGGATTTTTTACATGTTCAATAAGACTATATTTCTCATTTGAATCTGGGTTTAATCTCATTATGGTCTTGTATATGGCCCATTTACATAAGCAAATGAGCCATGAGTATATATGTAATCAAATTCAATATATTATGAAGTATATTGTTAAATATAAAATGACATACAGTACATTTAAGATTTAAATATATTTTTCAATATATGAAAAGCAGCAATTCCTTACGTATTTTTCATTCGTAAGGCTAGTTCGATTCTCAGGTGATGCTGTAGCCTTTCGCAGCCGGAGGCCTAGAGAGAGCTGATTCGCCAAGCTCTCTCTGTGGGGTGGGACTCTCACATCAATCATGGCTCTGACTGGTAGTAGTAGCCTTGATGTGGGAGCCCCCTAGTGATGGGGAAGAATTGCAAAGGACTAAATTAGGAAGAAAATTGGGGGGGAAAACTGTCTGCCCATGTCAAAAATATATATGTTCCCAGCCATTAAAAATGGGTTTTGGTTTCTCATCTAAATATGATATAAACATTTTTCCTACTCATGTGGGTAAATAATACTTTAAGGAACAAATTTAAAATTTGTTTTGTTTACAGTAAGAAAGCTTAGACATTATGGTCATAATGAATAAAAACATATTTTTTTTATTGTAATCTTCCCTGGTTCATGCAAAATGAACCAGGGGAGGTTACACAGAGTAACAGGGTAGTCTGAAGGGTGTGTCTGAAAGACTGCTCAAAGACACACCCACTGGTCTGCAGTCTGCTCGCTGCTCCTCCTCTCTGCAGTCGCCCAACCCATAAAGTGTAGAACTGCCAGCGTGAATAGAGATGCCAGATTCATACAACTCAGTTGGATGTACACTCTATATACACTCTCTCTCTCTCTCTCTCTCTCTCTCTCTCTCTCTATATATATATATATATATATATATATATATATATATATATATATATATATATATATATTTTTTTTTTATTAATTAATTTATTTTATTTAACTGAATCCCCTCATATTAATGGACTATAGAAAACAAATTGACCTGCAACTTCAATTGAAATTAAGAGGCTTTAAAGATGACTGGGAGGATAGCAGTTAACCAAATCTGGCAACCCAGCACCTATCTCAGGCTTGTGTTTTTTTTAGCACTGTTGGCACAGGACACAGTGCCCGGCTTGGCATTTGGGAGAGCTCTGGCTGTACAGAAAATAAACTTGATTAAGCCTAAACAATAACCAAGATCTTTAATGTGAGTGCTATTGAGAATATCAGAACTAGGGATCTAAAGGTAGGCATCTTTTTATTTACCTGGTGTTCAGTACTGTATGTTTGATAGTTAATTTTGGCTGTAATTTCTTAGAGAATGACCGCTGACGTCTTATGTTCTTTGGAAATAACATTTCATCTACATGTCTGTCTCTAAATTTACATTTACATTTTGGCATTTGGCAGACGCTCTTATCCAGATTGGCTTACACAAGTGCTTGGAAATTTGAAGTTTTAGATTTAAGATCTGATTTAAAATCCACTTATTCTTTTAACCCTCAAAAATATTTCTATTATTGTAAATTCATCTTGACATCAGTCCAAATAAATGTGATACCTACGAAAGAAGAGGAAATCATGTAGGTTATGCATTACATTATGTATGCTTTTTTATTATTGATAATAATAATTTGCTTACTTATATAAAAGTTTAAATTATAGTTCAACATCACATTTCTGGATCTCTTATCAATTTGAATCAAAGTGAATAGCTACTGACTGATGGAGCTGATATATGCCACTGGAGTGGCTGCTCGACTGAGGAGCGAGTGGGACCGCAGTGAAGGTCTTGGACAAAACGATAATGCTCTGAAGTTCCTCGGCCAAGACTTTGAATCACTCCGTGCCAGATGTCATCAAAGTGGCTGTTTATATGAAGACGAAACATTCCCAGCCCAACCTTCCTCACTAGGATTCAAGGAGCTGGCACCTGGCACTGCCAAAACAAAAGGAGTGCGCTGGATGAGACCCACGGTGAGAGTCTGTAGAATGGAAGCCTCCCACAAGCTGCTTACCTGTGGAGGCTTTGTTACCATCTGTCATAGTTTGCATCCAAACACCTACAAACCTCATAGATATTCCAGTCACTTCTGTGCCCTGTCTGAACCCTAGGTCTTCTCTGTGTACTCCAGGAGTTCTGTACCGATCCACACTTCATTGTAGATGGAGCCACTCGCACGGACATCTGCCAAGGAGCTCTAGGTACAACACTGCACATGTAGAAGGGATGTAAAGAGCTTGTTTTAGCCTGACAATATTATTTGAAATAATTGGAAGAATAAAATAAGTCAGAAATTAAATGAGTCAGAAATGTATAAGTGTCATTTACATGCCGGCATGGTAGCTTAGTGGTTAGCACTGTCACCTTGCACATCCAGGGTCCGGGTTTGATTCCCATCTTGTGTCTATATGCATGGAGTCTGCATGTTCTCCCCATGTTTGGTGGGTTTCCTCCAGGTACTCTGGTTTTCCTCCCACAGTACAAAGACATGCAGATTAAGCCAACTGGCATTCCCATATTGCCAGTACTGTGTGAACACACGTGTGAATGTTGACTAGATGTCCTACCACGGTTCTAAAATTGGGAATAAATACAATGGTCACCATTGGCCTTCACAGTCTCTAATTGGACAACAGAGGTTCCTAGTTGGATGGATTGATAGATGGATGGACGGATGACGTCATTTCTAGATGTTCTCTGCTGTCTGTAAAGTATACTGCAATAGCAATAAAAACACTGCTTTTTCCAGCTCGATTAGCACAGTTCTTTTGTTGAAACTCTGGCATGTAAGTTTCCTTTTAATGGAAACGATCAAAGCTGAGCAGCTGTATGGGAGTGGAGCTCATTTCTGGGACAGAAATATTAATAAACTGACTATGTCTATTTTGTGACAATAATAATAAAAAAATTTTGACTCCTGAATCTGAGTGAACAGAAAAGTGTTATCCTGATCCTCTAGAGATTGCAAGTGTAAATCCTGGAATTGCCAGAGCAATGTACACCTCTGTCTCTGGGAGGGAGGGTTAGCATTTTCTCCTACTTGTCAATCATAATCACTCTAATACTGTTAATCATAGTGTAGCGTTTTTCGACACTAGCAGGGATCTTGGAGGACGCGTTGGTTTTTGGGTCTCCCCAATGCAAATGGATAGGGAGCCTTTTATTTACTTAGCACAAGCAGCACCCTAACACAGCAGGCAGCTTAAGAACAAGCACACACATACACACACATGTCAAGCCCACATTTAACTTGGCTGATACCGTAACCCGAACAACCGTCCCCCTCATGGTGAACACACCAGAGCTACTCCCGCAAAGCATGATGGTCGTCCCCAGTCGCCCCGCCCACGCCACAATAGGCATTTGTGACCTCATAAAATATATACAACAGAAGGAAAATTTCTCCAAACATGGTACTTTGCCCTATGACTTGAGCATAAGTTCTTACATGTCTCGGAGGCAGGATGGATATGTTAGCATTGACCCTTCTTGGTTGGTAGCTGTAAGGGATAGCTTGCTGGGGACTGGGAATTGGCAGGTGACCAAAGTGGGGAGGAAAATAGGGTAAAATTTTGTTTATGTAACATTAGACAAATATTTCTTAAATATATTTGTATGCTGCTAATTAATACTTTCTGAACCAGGGGACTGTTGGCTGCTGGCAGCCATTGCGTGTCTTACTCTGAACGAGCCACTGCTGCGCCGTGTGGTACCTCATGGCCAGAGCTTCCATCAGCAATATGCTGGAATATTTCACTTCCAGGTATCATGTCACAATTCGTCACATCACGACAATGTCAACATAATCTCTTTTACTAATATGAAGATGCTATAATTTTTGGTTCATCTGCTAATATCAGGGCTAAAATGCTGTTTTCCTGCTTGGCCTTTTCCTTCCCATTCCCCAGAGCAGCATTCAGCAGACAGACTTGTATATACAGCAATTCAACCCCTGACTGTTAGCTATATTTACATGGAGTATTTATGGGGAAAACAGATACCCAATTGCCTACAGTACAACTCACGAGGGCAGGGCAGAGCTCACTCCCTCTTGTCAAATTCCAACAACATGCATGTGTCTGTGGCCCCAAATTGCTTAGACTCAGTCATCTGAATTAAACAGCATGAATTGTTCACTGAGACTTGTTCCAAAGCCAATCATGTAGGGATCAGCAGTTGTTGAATAAAGCAAAGCAAACAGTTTTCTATGATGTTCTGCTATGCTTGACTGACAGTACTGATGATTTTTGAATTAGGGAGTAATGTTGCATTGCAAATGTTATACTTTGCTGTTTGTAAAAATCATCTTGTCTGACATTTTCTGGAACTACAGACTCTGCAATCACATGCAAGCTGTGATGTATACTGTACTTATATTGCTGAGAAAAAATGTCACAGCATCCCAGTGAATTTATGGCATGCTTTCCAAACCCAAGGACTGGCACAAGACTGTCTGGACAGGATTCATTCTAAATATTTCAGTATTGTACCATTTGGTTAGGGGTTATTGATCCAATATCCATGTGGTATGAATATAACCAGATATTGATCTACAAATAATCATGGGAGACTACTTATCTCCTCTAGCGCCCGAAATGTTATTATTGGTTAATATTAGTGCTGTCAATTGATTAAATTTTTTTTACTTAATCACAGTCATAGTCAGTAACTAATCACGATTAATCACAATTTAAAAATACTCAGCTTTACTTGTATTATTAACGTGCAACGTTGGAAAAAATAAATGCATTTGGCAAACTGTTTAGAGGAAACAGATTATGTTGTTTTATAATATAACAAACATTAACATTTAACAAATGTTAAATTAAAATCTGTTGAATAGGACCGGCAGTGGCTGGGTAGTATGCGGTACAGCAGGGCTCAAGCTCAGATCCACAACCTAGAGCCTTAGACGCCTGAGCCACCACTCCCACTGCTTACATCTAATGTATTTTTGTATGAATAGTTCCCCTTGAAGTTGGCTCAAGCACACAACTTTAGTTTTATCCAAACTTCCATCTAGAACTTACCCTTCAGCACACCTGGCGATGTTTTCTCAGTCATTTTATTATCCGCCCTAAACGTGCAATTATCGCCGGGTGCACCACACCTATGGGAAGCCATTTGGGTCATATATTTAATTTGCATTTTAAAAAAAATAACTTTAAAAAAACTGCATTTTCAATCCAGTGAGTAAAATTGTTAAGTTAAAAAAAGTTTAGATAAATATAGAAACATGTTTTAGTAGAATAATTAAGTAACTGTATAGTGATAAAGTGTACTTCCTACCTGACAGGAGCAATAAGCGATATGTTTTATGCCCCATACCTCCTATAGTAAACCTTGCTAGTATGAGTTCATGGTTTATCCATGCAGTGATTTATCAATTTTAGACCTGTCATTAAAATGTCAACTTAATATTACTGTTAAGTTTTCTGATCAATATACTGTTTCAGTGTTTTTCACTTCTTTGTTGCAGTTCTGGCAGTTTGGGGAATGGGTGGATGTAGTGATTGATGACCGGTTGCCAGTGAGAGATGGGAAGCTTCTGTTTGTCCACTCGGCTGAAGGGGCGGAGTTCTGGAGTGCACTAGTAGAGAAGGCATATGCCAAGTAAGAGGGGTTTGGCATCATTTTAACCTTTACTACCGTAGACACAAAAACCACCATTTACAACCACAATGAGAAGAAAAGCTTCGCCGAATACACAGCACATTAATGTTTGAGTTGTTTTAGCAGAAGACTCCATTGGGCTCCACTCTTCTTGCCCCAAAGCAGAAATCTGAATCTACACTAGACACAGGCTCACAAAATTGGCTAGATTTTCCGTAATTTTTGGCGATTCAGTTTTGGTGAGCCAGCTATTATATTATTGCATGAATGACCAGGGATAAAAGTGTTCAAATTACAGTGGACTATACAGAGGGACAAAAAAAGTATTTAGTCTGCCACCAATTGTGCAAGTTCTCCCTCTTAAAAAGATGAGAGAGGCCTGTCATTTTCATCATACTGTAGGTACTCCTCAACTATGAGAGACTAAATAAGGGGGGGGGGGGGGGGAACTGAAAATCACATTGTAGGATTTTTAAAGAATTTATTTGCAAATAATGGTGGAAAATAAGTATTTGGTTAATAACAAAATTTCATCTCAATACATTGTTATATACCCTTTGTTGGCAATGACAGAGATCAAACGTTTTCTGTAAGTCTTCACAAGGTTTTCACACACTTTTGCTGGTATTTTGGCCCATTCCTGTTGATGTACACTGTATATTCATTTTTTAAATGAATTACTGTAAATAAACTACATATGCAGTTGATTTACCAGAAAGGTAAATCAAAATCAAAAATAGCAAGTAGCAAGTAATAGCAAGTAATAGCAATTTTATTTTAAAAGTATTTTATAGATAAATACATATATCTATAAAATACTTTTAAAATAAAATTGCTATTACTTGCTATTAACATTTTCTGTTACATGTATAGAATTAGTTTCAGCTGAATCAATGATCAATGGTGTTAGGGTACTTATGTTGTGATAATTAGTTTAATAATAATAATAAAAAAATGTTCCAATTCTCAAAAATGTTGAAAAAAATTCTCAAAAAAGTGAAGTTGTTCAGCTGTTTAGTGTCACTATGTCATAAACAGTGAAACATAAATAAATAAAACAAAATAAAATATCCTTAGCCTAGTGCCCGAAGTCTCCTGGGATAGGCTCCAGGTCCCCCGCGACCCTGAACACAGGATTAAGCGGTATAGAAAATGAATGAATGAATGAAAATATCCTTAATCCAGATTTTATCAGTCAACGACATAACATTTATCTTAGCTGGATGTTCTAATTCTCAAAAACGTGGGAGAACTTGCACAATTGGTGGCTGACTAAATACTTTTACCCCATTGTATGCGTAATAAATTTGTGCGTGTGTGTGACAGATTAAATGGCTGTTACGAGGCGCTTTCTGGAGGCTGCACCTCTGAGGGGTTTGAGGATTTTACTGGTGGTGTTACAGAAATGTATGAACTAAAGAAAGCTCCAGCCAACCTCTTCAGCATCATCCAAAGAGCTGTTGAAAGAGGATCTCTAATGGGCTGCTCCATAGATGTAAGTACTGTATACTGTATACTGTACTGTATATGCATTAATTTACATAAAGAGTACACATAAGATTTCTAAAGGCATTCCTACTGTACTTTTAGGTCACAGGTTTCTTTGACATGGAGGCAGTCACCTTCAAAAAGCTGGTGAAAGGCCATGCTTATTCTGTTACAGGAGTGGAGGAGGTCAGTAAGGAGATATTTGGATCGAATAATCAACTTGTATTGGTGACTTAACCCTGAACTCCTTTTGGGTAGGTGGAACTTAAAGGAAACCTTGTAAAGTTGCTTCGCATCAGGAACCCCTGGGGAGAGGTGGAATGGACTGGAGCCTGGAGTGATAAGTGAGAATGCAGAATAAATAAATAAATAATGATCCATGAAGGGCAGTAAAATATATATATATTTTTGCAAATCTGGAGCAAGAGAAAATAGATAAGGATGTCACTAATTCTTTGTCCCATTTAGTTCCAAGGAGTGGAATGGGATTGACCCTTCCGTAAGGACACGTCTGCATAACTGCCGTGAAGATGGGGAGTTCTGGTGCAGTAACAGTTTTTAATGATGCTATAATAAATTAATGCATTGTCGACTTGAAGTACAAATAGCTGCTCTTGGTGGAAAATACAGTACCTTATACTTATTTCACCCACCATTACACTCTTAGAAAAATATTAAATTACTACTGTAGGTAGGGAATAAAATATGACAGGCAATGCTATTACTTGAAAAGAAAAAGAAAAATACTACATGCTTTTTATCTATTTTTAGTTATATTTATGTTCAGGAATGTCCATGAGATAAGTCAGTTCATGTTATCACATATTGGGTGTGTGAGTGTGTATGTGTGTGTGCCCTGCGATGGATTGGCACCCTGTCCAGGGTGTACCCAGCCTAGTGCCCGAAGTCCCCTGGGATAGGCTCCAGGTCCCCCGCGACCCTGAACACAGGATTAAGCGGTATAGAAAATGAATGAATGAATAAATTTGCCATTAACATCCTGGTGCCTGACACCACAGTATACCTTCAGAGGTCTTGTGGAGGCATGAGATGTTTTGGTGGCTACATAATATTTGGTTTAATGTTTTAAGGTTTTATTGTTATGGTTGATCAGTGTACAGTATATATATTCATACCCCTTGAGCTTTTGCACATTCTGTCACATTACAACCACAAACTGTTAAAAGAAAGCCATTAGAAATCCCGTTTGCTGTTCTACATGGTTGTCACAAACTGCAAACTGGACTTCTTTTAACATTTGTTTCTTCTTGCCACTATTGCATAAAGGCTAGGTTTGTGGAGTGCATGACTAATAGTTGTCCTGTGGACAGATTCGCCCATCTGAGTTGTGGATCTTTGCAGCTCCTCCAGAGTTGCCATGGGACTCTTGGGTGCTTCTGTGATTAATGTCAGTTAAGGTAGACACCCATGTCTTGGTTGGTTTTCAGTTGTGCCAAGATTTCCACTTTCAGATGATGGATTGAACAACACTGAGATATTCAAAGCTTGGGCAATTTTTTTATGACCTAACCTTGCTTTAAACTTTTCCATAACCTCATCCCTGACCTTGCTGTAATGTTTTCTAACAAACATCTGAGGGCTTCACAGAACAGGTCTGTTCGTAGATTAAATTACACACACCTGGACTCTATTTACTAATTAGATGATTTCTAAAGGCTATTGGTACCACTGGCTTTTAGGTCAGGGTATCAAAAAATTTTCATATTTTTATTTTTAAGTTTTTATTTTAATCATTTATCATTTTCCTTCCACGTCACAATTATGTGCCACTTTGTGTTGGTTTATCACATAAAATCCCAATAAAATTTATTTACGTTTGTAGTTGTAATGTGACAAAATGGGAAAAAATTCAAGGAGTATGAATACTTTTGCAAGGCTCTGTAAGTCATTCCTGTATTTTCCTCTCTCTTTTTCTCTTTGTTGAGGTTATTAAGAAAAAAATGCAGCTTGTCATACTATTGAGAAACCTAAGAAATAATAGTCATCTGTCCTGAACACCTTCCAGAGGGAAATTTACTTATAAGTTATATAAGGAGCCTCCGCTATCAGTACTTTTTTTTACCACCGTTTAATAATTATGAATATGTCCTTATAGTTGTTAAATTATCAACAACACACGCAATCTGTTTTAGTATTAGATAATTAGTATTACATAATATGGATTGTCTACCATGCAAGTCCCAATGAATTAGCTGTTACTAAAGTATACAGAATTTTTTTATAATTTTTATATATATATTTTAAATTGTTATATTTTGTTCTATTTTCCTGTTTCTATAGCTAAACCTACTCTTATTCTATCTTATTTTATTCCACTATTTATTTCTTAATTGTTTTTTTTGTTTTTTTAAGGTCACAGGCGGTCATATAAGCATTTCACTGTGTATGACTGTGTATGTGACAAATAAAATTTGAATTTGATACTGGAGATAGCCACATATATATAACAAAGTGGCTTTTTCAGTCTTCATTATTTTTATTTACATAACTTTCTCTTCCTTTTCCCCTTACAACAGGATGTCATTTAATGATTTCATGAGGGAGTTCAGCAGGTTGGAGATCTGTAATCTGACTGCAGATGCGCTACACAGCAGGGAGCTGAAGAAGTGGAATTCGTCCTTGTACCCAGGAGAGTGGCGGAGAGGCAGCACAGCTGGAGGCTGCAGAAACTACCCATGTACAGTACTAACACTTTTTATTATGCCTAATAATTTTAGTTCAACTGCATTCTTTAATTACTTGTTATATGTAGATTCCAAATCATAGAGAATTCAGCTCTTGGATAATGGTCTACATGTTTTATTATGTATGCAGCAACGTTTTGGATCAACCCCCAATATAAAGTCGTGCTTAAGGACCCAGACACTGAAGGTCAAGATGGCTGCAGTTTTCTGGTGGCCCTCATGCAAAAGGATCGTCGGCTGTTACGACGAGAGGGAAAAGACATGGAAACGATTGGATATGCCATTTATGAGGTAAGAAGCTCGTTCTGATGTTGTAATATAAGGTTAGAAAGATTAGGTCTAAGCTAAAAGAATGATGCTTAGTTCTAGAATTTACCAATTCTAGCTATAGAGGATCATAGTTCTGAAATTCGAAGTAAAAAATTCTAATAAGTCTGTTTTTAGTCAAGACAATGTGTTCTTTTCACAAATTGTTTCTTGTGGTATTGATGGGGGAAAGTCTAGTTTATTAAGTATAAAGATATGTCCCTGTTGATTCACATCACTAGTTCTAACACAAATTACAAATAAAGACTAGGCCTGTTTACACTCATTGATGGGAGAAAGAAATAAGTAAAAGTAATATATTACTTTTATTAGTAACAAGCACAACACTATATTACACTAATGATATTATGTGATATGCTTTGGTCCAGAAACATAAGGAATTTCTAAAAGCAACATTTTATGTGTTGCCCAAAACTTTTTTAAGCTCAGTTAATGATCTAATACTCCAGCGTGTTGGCATGCTACAGCATTGTGTAGTGTTGCTTCCCAACAGCTTGTAAGTCTCTGGTTTAATCCTGTACTGTATATGCAGATGTAGTACAGGGTGTGTGATCTTAACTAGGCACTATTTAATGGCTATAGATTAGACCAGCATTTTCCAGGACATTGATTGGGATGATGCAGACCTCTTGAATGGCCTCCAAGAACTCCAGATCTCACTTCACATGAGACGAGGTGCACCTGACAAAGCCTTGCACACTGGAGGACTTGGAGGCATGGATTCAGGAGGTTCTCAGCAAAATCCCAATCAACTTTTGAAAATCAAGCTTTGATTTTCCTATGAAATAAAGTACATATACAATCTGTTTCCATAAATGTCTATTAGAAATATGGACTCTATTACCAATGCCTTGTTACTTTCACCCACTCTGTATATCAGTGCTTGTTTCACTGAAGATTAGATAAACAGATTCAGGAATGATCTTGAGTTTTGTGTCCTTTTTATATTTTTATCTTACTAATTTTCTACTTTTAAATCATTTCCAGGTTCCCAAAGAGGTATGTGTTTGAGCCACATCTAACAATAATAAAATTATGTCTGATCTTAAGTAATACATGAGCTATTCCTAATGCCGTCAGGTCAGTGCCTGTTACTTTCTGGTGCAAATCTCTGGTTTAAGCTTTACTCTAGCATATTGAAAAATAAGGAATTCATTTGCATGAGAAAACAGAATAATTCACAGAGATCTGTTTGTCCTTGTCAGTTCCTCGGCAGCACAGGTGTGCATCTGAAACGTGACTTTTTCCTCAAGCACACATCCAGCGCTCGCTCCGAGCTCTTTATAAATCTTCGGGAGGTGAGCTCACGCTTCTGTCTGCCTGCAGGGGAGTACATTATTGTTCCTTCCACTTTCGAACCACACAAAGAGGGAGATTTTGTTTTGAGGGTTTTCTCGGAGAAAGCCACAGATTCTGAGTGAGTGATTAAATTTTTCGTTTCTGCTGTATTGGAAGTATGAGCTTATATTAACACAATATTTATTGAAGACCATGGAAGGGAGTCGGATGTTAACCATGACTATGGGCCTCATTTATCAAACATTTAGGGAAATTATGTAAAATAAAGTAAAGTTATCCACAAAAGACACAGGTACACATTGACTCTTCCTGCTTTTATATAGGATATAGGTTTTTTATTTCATCATACTGTAATTAAGTAGCTAGGCTTATTTGTCTTCAATTATTGATTCGTTTTCGATTGCATTCCTTCAAGTCATTAATATGAAATAGCCTCATTTGACAATATTGGAATTGAAAGTATGGTTGCAATTGAAATAAATGAGCTATTTAAAACTGACAAAATAATCAATATAGTTTATATAAAATATTGCAGTTACTACACATTTGGCCTGACCTGCAGTGAGATTTTATCCAAATATATATACTTTAATATGGAGTTGGCCCCCTGTAGAACAGATTCCACTCTTCTTGGAACGTTGTCCACAACATTTTGGTGTGATTCTGTGGGGATTTGTGCCCAATCATTCTGAAGAGCATTTATGAAGTCAGGCACTGATGTTTGACGAAAACACCTGGCTCACAATCTCTGGTCCAGTTCATCCCAAAGGTGCTTGTGGTCACAGGGCTCTGTGTTGGGGCCAGTCAAGTTCTTCCACACCGAACTCACCAAACCATGTCTCTGTAGTCCTTGCTTTGTGCCCTGAGGACAGCCATGGTGGAATAGAAAAGGGTCTTCCTCAAATTGTTGTAAGCATAGCATTGTCCACGATGTCTTGGTATGCAGAAGCATTAAGATTGCCCTTCACTGGGGATACAACCCCCTGATTGAAACACCTGAATTCAATAGTTAACTTTTTGGCCAAATACTTTTGCCAATATAATGTATTTATTCTAAAGCAACTAAATCAAGTTTTATATTAGTGAGTATTAAACTCTAACATGCTTAAGAACTAACTGTATTTTCAGAGCTTAAATAATAACACATATCTTGTGTAAATTGTGTAAAGTCCAATGTTTGCAAAGAAGAACAATTACAGTATTTCTCTGATAAACAATGAGAAAACAATGTAAAAGGCGCTTTCTGTTTTTAAAGGGAACTTGATGATGAGCTTTCTGCAGATTTACCAGAGGAGGTAAGTGAACGTTTTTTTTCCCTCCATGCTATCATTCTTCCTGTGATTGGTAAGTTTTCTCTGCATACGCAGGTACCCTTTAACAGTCCAAAGACATCAAATCAAATGAAATCAAATCAAATTTTATTTATATACCACTGAATGCAGTGCCAGTCCCAAGCCCAGATCAAATGGGAGGGGTGCGTCAGAAAGGGCATCCCGTGTAAAACCTGTGCGAAACATTTAAAATTTATTCTGCAGTGAAAAAGTGGGAATAATATGCGAGAGTAAACAAGTGTGTCTTGACTCTAGATTTAAAGAAGGCGAGGTCTGTTATTAACCGTATATCTGTTGGAAATAAGTTCCACAGTTTTGGTGCAATCATGGCAAATGCCCAATCATCCCAATGCTTACACCTTGACATGGGACAGCAGAAGACCTTAAGTGTCTGTGTCGATTCTGAATAGTCAAATGATTGGTCAAATAAGTTGGCGCAAGTCCATTTAACAGCTTAAAAACAAATAATAATAGCAAAAATCTAAAATGCATTGGGAGTCAGTGGAGCAGTCCAGCAAGAGATGTGTTGTGTTCATGCCTGTGAGTGCCCATTAAATGACAAGATGCTACATTTTCATAACCCGGAGGCGAGCAAGAGACGATATATAAAGAGCGTTGCAGTAATCCAGTCAAGATAATAAAAGCGCAAATTGTTCTCTTAAAATCCTTGTGTGACATGTAGTGTAGGCTTATTTAAGTTCCCATATTACCTGGTGTGTGTGTGTGTGTGTACACCCAGTGTGTACCCACCTTGATCCATTGAATAGCCTCCATGACAGAATGAGTGTTATAGACAGTGGATGGATGGATGTTGATCACCTCCTTAATTGGTAGAAAAGTTTCTGGTATTGTCTCTAAACTTCAATTTAGAGACATTGAAGTTTTTACATTAATGTATATTTCTCTTTAGTCAGACCTGAGCATAGTCATATTATGAATATATTTTTTTATGATTTGTTTTTGTCATGTCCATTTTTTTTTCACAATTTTTATCTGTTCTGTGCAAGGTGGCTTTGAGATTTTGAAGTCAAAATAAAAATGGCTATATGATTATTAACCACTACTTTTGACTACTGTAGATTGCACTACAGGAGAGTGAGATTGACGAAGGATTCAAATCGCTTTTCATCAAACTGGCTGGAAAGGTGAGGAAAGAAAAGTTGAGTCATGTATTTACTGACACATTATACAGTATGCCCTTTTAAATATAGTCCTCTCTTGGCCTGCAGGAAATGGAAATCGATATACCGAAGCTGCAGATGATTCTGAACCGCGTCGTAAGCAAACGTAAGCAAGTGGAACTGTGTGCTACATATCCAGAAATAAAATGTACACCAATCAGCCATAACATTACAAACCAAAATGTTATGGACAATATTGTGTAGGTTCCCCTTTTCTGGCCCCTCGGGGCATGACTCCACGGGACCTCCACAGGACATTGCCAGCAATTCAATTCAATTCAATTCAATTTTATTTATATAGCGCTTTTAACAATGGTCATTGTCTCAAAGCAGCTTCACAAAAATGAAAGAAATTTAGCAAAAAAATAAAAAATAAATAATAATAATAATAATAATTATAGAAAAGAAAATAATTGGAAGTGTGTAGGTGTGAGAAAAATGTGCAGATAATAATAATGAGACGAATGAATGAAATTTCTCTGATGAGCAAGCCAAGGGTGACGGCGACGGTGGCAAGGAAAAACTCCCTGAGATGGCATTAGGAAGAAACCTTGAGAGGAACCAGACTCAACAGGGAACCCATCCTCATTTGGGCGATAACAGATAGAAATGATATAACATCTTGTGTGTTGTGCAGGTGAAAATTCAATATGACAGAAATTATTTAAATTGACATGAAGACCAGTTCAGCATAGGGACGAGTCAGTAGGTGCAGAGGGCAGATGAGGTCTTGATCACTGGAAGCACAGGAGCAGCATGTGTAGCTCCAACCATCATAAAGCTGAATCCAGCTGGAGCTGGTCCTTCTCTGGATGCCTCAGGAACCTCGCAGGGTCGGCCTTTGTCTACTGAAGCTGGCAAAATCTCCCGATGCCTCGGGATGGGTGAGAAATACAGAACAGATGGGGAGAATTAGCGTAGTTGCCATTCGGGATAGGTGTACTGGAGTATGAGATTATGGGATGAGTTATGTGTATGCCAGATTAAAAAGATGCGTCTTGAGTCTACTTTTGAACTGAGAAACCGTGTCTGCTCCCCGAACACTGTTTGGAAGGCTATTCCAAAGCTTTGGAGCTAAATATGAAAAAGCCCTACCCCCTTTAGCAGATCCTTTGGATCTTTGGATCCTGTGGATTGCGAGGTTGGGGGGCCTTTATGGCTTGGACTTGTTTATACCATTGATACTCGGATCGGATTGGGACCTGGAAGCCGGGGCAGTAGCCGTGAGCTCTTTTCCTCCTTGGCCCCATGCATCGTGGGCTGTGGTGCACTGGATGTCCTGGTGCCTTTCTATCATGGCCAGCATTAACGTTTTTCAGCAAGTTGTGCTGCATTGGCTTTTCTCTGGGATTGGGCCAGACAGGCCATTCTTTGCTCCCCAGAGGCATAAATGAGCCTGGGTTGCCCATTAACTCATTAGCAGCTTACTCGTGGCAGCATGGTGGCATAGTGGTTAACACTGTCGCACTGCACTTCCAGGTCCTGGGTTCGATTTCCACGTCTGGTCTACAGTATGTGCATGGAGTTTGCATGTTCTCCCCATGCTTGGTGGGTTTCCTCCCACAGTCCAAAGACATGCAGATTAGGCTAATTGGTGTAGCCAAATTGCCCCCAGTTTGTGAATGTTTACCAGAGGTCACACCACGGTTGTACAAAATGAGAATAAAAACAATGGTCACCATTGGCCTCCATGTACCCTATTTAGACTACAGTAGATGGTTCCTACTGTAGATGGATGGATGGATGGATGGAGTTTACTTGTATATAATGCCAATGTTAATGTTATGGCTGATAAGTGTAATTTGGTGGTCTATATTAGATTATTTTTATTTCAGGAAATCCATATTAGATTAATCTTTGAATTTGGAAGACAATAACTGAGTGAAGCTTCTTTTCTTTATAGACAAGGACATCAAAACGGATGGCTTTGAGAAGGAATCCTGCAGGAGCATGATTAATCTCCTGGATGTATCCTTTCACTTTTCATCACCTGAGCATGTTTTTATATTTGTTTCCAGTCGAAATGAAGTGAAGAGGTTTTACACATATCCTTGACATGGCCTGTGCAGACAACAGGCAAAGGCAGGTTGGGTTTAATAGATTTTCATGTGCTTTGGGAGAAGATCAAAAGATATCTTGTTAGTATTCTTTTATTCCTTGTATGATTTTGTAACTCAAACACATTTTCCATCCTGCACTGTAAATGCACCTATTCACTTTTTTCTTCTCTTCTGTTTTATATGACTATCCTGAAAAATATTAGACTGTGTTTAGAGAATTTGACTTGGACAAATCAGGCACCATGAACGCCTATGAAATGCGCCTGGCCATAGAATCAGCAGGTACTCATACTTCATTATACAGAATTGCATGATAGTTATGAATATTGAAAAATAGAACAGTGTTTAAATGCCTGTTTCATTTGTCAGGTTTCAAGCTGACCAACTACATCTTCCAGTTAATAATCTTGCGTTATGCCAAGCCAGACATGAATGTGGACTTTGACAGCTTTGTGACTTGTCTCATCCGCCTGGAGAGCATGTTCAGTGAGTGGTTATGTAAAGAAATCTCATACATGCTGTACATCCGACGTAAAGAATAAAACATAATGGGGACCTGCTGTTACAGGAAAATAATCATTGATGCAGCCCTGTGATGCCAGTACTACCATAAAGCTTTATATGTTTTAATAAATCTACATAGAGATCAGAATTGTGCTGTATTGTGAGTGACATCCTTTTCTCAGCACAAACAAGTCAATAGGATGAATTGAGTCTGCCTAAAACAAGCATATATTTATTAAAGAACAAGATAAGGTACTTTTTATCCATTTACGATTACATTCAGTGTTGTGGAATGCCAATACAGTACAGCTTACATTATTACAGAGAAACTGTAAAGATATAGCTTTACTGTAAAAAGTGCTGAAACTAAACGCTCCATCCAAAAATGCTAAATATTGTAAGCAGGTGCTCATAGAAAAATTCTCTATAATGATAATGTCCCATACAAATACTGTATAAAACTAAAAAAACCATTTCACACCTTGTGATTAATTATATTTAAGCATTTAAGTCTGCAGTGATGTAAAATAATTCTAAATATGTTCAGATATTGTTCATACGTCAAAATGTATCTATGCATCCATGAACAAAATATTAATGTGTCAAAATATCCTTATTTCATTACATATAATCTGAAATATGGGCCAGGCGGCACGGTGGTGTTGTGGCTAGCACTGTCGCCTTGCACCGCCAGGGTCTGGGTTCGGTTCCCGGGGCAGGCTCGATTCCTGTCTCTGTGTGCATGGAGTTTGCATGTTCTCCCGTGCTTGGTGGGTTTCCTCTGGGTACTCCGGTTTCCTCCCACATTCCAAAAACATCTAGGTTAGGTTAATTGATGGTCCAAATTGCCCGTAGTGTGTGAATGAGTGTGTGTGTGTGTGCCCTGCGATGGATTGGCACCCTGTCCAGGGTGTACCCTGCCTTGTGCCCTAAGTTTCCTGGGATAGGCTCCAGGTCCCCGTGACCCTGTATATAAGGATCTATGGGCCGTGGTGGCTCAGGTGGTTGACAATTGACATTGGGTCAGGAGTTCATGCCCTGTCACTGCTGGGTTACCATTGTTGATTCCTTGGGCAAGACCCATTACCATACACCCCATGCAACCCACCACTGGTGTTGTTAACCCTATGTGTTGTTAACCCTCTGTCTGGTGGGAGGGTATCTACAAGAAGGGCAAAACCTACATACATGTAATGTCTTAACCTTAACTTGTTGATTTGTTTTTCACCCCGCTTTATTTTCTCCCAACAGAGACATTCAAATCCATGGACTCAGATGAAGACGGAGTGGTTTCCTTTAATTTCTCCCAGGTTAGTCCGCTTGTTCATTAAAAATTAAGTTATAACACAATCATCACACAAAACTTACATCTTTTCTGTTTCTCTTTTCTTTCAGTGGATCTCCCTTACCATGTTTACATAGAATTTTGTTCTTTTTCACTGTATATAAATCTTAAGCATACCAAGCAAGTTTGTGGTTTAAAATCTTTAGGCAGTTGATGCCAGTATTATGAAATGCTTGTGCCTCGAGCTGCCTTAACTTGAACCGATTGTTCTGTGAAAATCTTGCCTCATCCGCATTCATTTTTAACTAAGAAAACCTAGTTTTATAATATTTATGATGCATTTTCATCTTTCACTGTATAAAAACTATTTATCTGAATTAATAAACCACAGGAAAGTATTTTCTTTCTTTCTATAGTCTATTTTTACCACGGTATATTTACCAAAAAAAAAAACATTAAATGTCACCTAGGATAAGTTCTGGGAATTAATGAGCATTTAAACATGTTAAAACCACACTCACACACAAACATTTACAGTATATCTGACAGGAAACTGGAGTATTTAATTTCACTCAATTTATTTCTTTAAATGTGACAGCAATAATTAAAATAAAGCATAACATAAAATTATTAGAAATAATAAATAATTTAGACTCCTGATTACTTTATATTAATCATGGTAAACAGTATGGTGTGGGGGTGGAGTGGTTGGGGGATAAGGTGGAATGTTATTATGACTGAGGTTTAGTAAGTGCCAAAAAGGTTTCGATTTGGGAATGTATTGGGAGAAACAGGAATGAGTAGGTGTACATGTTCCTAATAAAGTGGCCAGAAAGTGTACTTACAAATACACATTCATTCATCTTCTATACCGCTTTATCCTGTATTTAGGGTCGCGGGGATCTGGAGCCTATCCCAGGAGACTCAGGGCACGAAGCAGGGTAAACCCTGGACAGCGTGCCAATCCATCGCAGAGCACACACACACACACACACTCACACACTATGGTCAATTTGGGAACGCCAATTAGCCTAATCTGCATGTCTTTGGACTGTGGGAGGAAACCGGAGTACCCGGAGGAAACCCACCAAGCACGGGGAGAACATGCAAACTCCATGCACACAGAGACGGGAATCAAACCCGGACCCTGGAGGTGCAAGGCGACAGTGCTAACCACTACACCACCGTGCCGCCGTACAAATATATTAACTGCAAAAAGCCATTAAATATACACATGCACACCTACGCACACACCAAACTATGTGTCCTTTTACAATAAAAACACCTGTGAGTGCAGCAATCACGTAAAAACTCCTCTTCATGATTTGACGTAAAGTTCGGCTTCTACGGTCAGCACAAGCTTCTCTGATCCCCTGAAGGGAGCGGCTCTTCAGTCTCTGTGGCATAATGGCTAAGCCCTGCCTCTACATGTACACAGCGATGCTCTCATTCAGCCATCTTGTCTTTGTCTCCTAGCTGAGTGCCAGTCCTTCGCTCACAGGCATGTTAATGTGTGCAGTGAGGAGCGGGGTGCTCTTCCCTTCTCTCAACACAAACACCTGCAGCAAATCAGCATTTCATATTGGACATGTGCTGTTTTTATAAGAAGACGACATATAAAACATTTGATAAAATCTCACTTTGATAATGTCTGAAATCCCTTTATCAGTCAGACACTCCACGAAGGTGTCGATGGGGTAATTCAGCCCTGGAACCAGTAGGGGGATCTACAGACACAACACAATAAACCATGACTGAATTCCTACTCATGCAATTCGTTACACAATACTTAAGAGAAATTTGAGCAAAAGAAAAAAAAAATTATTACCTTAAAAAAGGCTGTCCTCATGCTGTACAAATTCTCATCGTACAGGAAACTAACGGCTAGGTTCATTACAGGCCGGCATGATGCGGTGTTCTGGATGTTCAGAGTGAGTTTAAAGGATGGGCCTAAGCCTTGAACCTAAAACATCAGTTTAGTAAGTTCAGCCTTTATTCATCACATACAATGGCTTGTAAAAGTATTCAGCCCCCTTGAACTTTTCCACATTTTGTCACATTACAGCCACAAACATGAATCAATTTTATTGGAATTCCACGTGAAAGACCAATACAAAGTGGTGTACACGTGAGAAGTGGAACGAAAATTATACATGATTCCAAACATTTTTTACAAATAAATAACTGAAAAGTGGAGTGTGCGTAATTATTCAGCCCCCTTTGGTCTGAGTGCAGTCAGTTGCCCATAGACATTGCCTGATGAGTGCTAATGACTAAATAGAGTGCACCTGTGTGTAATCTAATGTCAGTACAAATACAGCTGCTCTGAAAAGATAACTGAAATAACAAATAACTGAAAAGTGGGGTGTGTGTAATTATTCAGCCCCCTGAGTCAGTAATTTGTAGAACCACCTTTTGCTGCAATTACAGCTGCCAGTCTTTTAGGGTATGTCTCTACCAGCTTTGCACATCTAGAGACTGAAATCCTCGCCCATTCTTCTTTGCAAAACAGCTGAGTCAGATTAGATGGACAGCAGTTTTCAGATCTTGCCACAGATTCTCGACTGGATTTAGATCGGGACTTTGACTGGGCCATTCTAACACATGGATATGTTTTGTTTTAAACCATTCCATTGTTGCCCTGGCTTTATGTTTAGGGACGTTGTCCTGCTGGAAGGTGAACCTCCGCCCCAGTCTCAAGTCTTTTGCAGACTCCAAGAGGTTTTCTTCCAAGATTGCCCTGTATTTGGCTCCATCCATCTTCCCATCAACTCTGACCAGCTGCCCTGTCCCTGCTGAAGAGAAGCCCCCCCAGAGCATGATGCTGCCACCACCATATTTGACAGTGGGGATGGTGTGTTCAGAGTGATGTGCAGTGTTAGTTTTCCGCCACACATAGCGTTTTGCATTTTGGCCAAAAAGTTCCATTTTGGTCTCATCTGACCAGAGCACCTTCTTACACGTTTGCTGTGCAAACGGGATTTCTTATGGTTTTCTGTTAACAATGGCTTTCTTCTTGCTACTCTTCCATAAAGGCCAACTTTGTGCAGTGCACGACTAATAGTTGTCCTATGGACAGATTCCCCCATCTGAGCTGTAGATCTCTGCAGCTCGTCCAGAGTCACCATGGGCCTCTTGGCTGCATTTCTGATCAGCGCTCTCCTTGTTCGGCCTGTGAGTTTAGGTGGACGGCCTTGTCTTGGTAGGTCTACAGTTGTGCCATACTCCTTCCATTTCTGAATGATCGCTTGAACAGTGCTCTGTGGGATGTTCAAGGCTTTGGAAATCTTTTTGTAGCCTAAGCCTGCTTTAAATTTCTCAATAACTTTATCTCTGACCTGTTTGGTGTGTTCTTTGGACTTCATGGTGTTGTTGCTCCCAATATTCTCTTAGACAACCTCTGAGGCCGTCACAGAGCAGCTGTATTTGTACTGACATTAGATTACACACAGGTGCACTCTATTTAGTCATTAGCACTCATCAGGCAATGTCTATGGGCAACTGACTGCACTCAGACCAAAGGGGGCTGAATAATTACGCACACTCCACTTTTCAGTTATTTATTTGTAAAAAATGTTTGGAATCATGTATGATTTTCGTTCCACTTCTCACGTGTACACCACTTTGTATTGGTCTTTCACGTGGAATTCCAATAAAATTGATTCATGTTTGTGGCTGTAATGTGACAAAATGTGGAAAAGTTCAAGGGGGCCGAATACTTTTGCAAGCCACTGTATACTGTTCTTTACTGCACAGTGAAATTCTTTGAATTCTATGAATATCCCAGCTTTGTTGGTAGGCAGGGATCAAAGCATAAGGTCAGCCATTTTTATGGCACCGTGAAGGAGACAGGGTTAAGAGCCTTGCTCAGTAGTTCAACCTTCCGATCACTATTTGTATTAGCACAAATCACTTTTTTGTATTATCCGATCATTTATTTATGATTTGTATTTACTGTATTTACAATATTTGTATTTACTGGTCGGCTTTAAGATTTTTATTGAACGCAGGGGAAGGTTGTCAGGAGTTGACCCCTTGACTTTATGTTCAGTGTAATTGAGACTTTAATTTTGATGCTTTTCATGCTTCCCATATTTGTGCACAGGTGTTCAGTTTTCCATCAGCTATTAGTGTCTGTATTAAAGCTCATGATTACAGGCAGCCTCTGGCTTGTTTTGTTTGTTAAATTAGCCGATTTATCAGATTGCTTGTTTGTATTCGTCTAAATGGGTTTGATTTGTAAGAAACTCAGATAATAAAGTCTTTTGTGAATGTGCTGTGTCTTCAGTCCAAAGGGTACAGTGGCTAGGCATATCAATGACATTTAAAAGACAAAAATATAAAAGCATGATGAACTGAAGAAAAAAAAAAACACAGACTCAATTATACAGTGTGATTGTGCTGCCATGGATTAAGTCCACTTGACCCTTTAGAGTGATGATTCACTGCAAATCAATACAAAGCTCTTCTGACGGATCTCTTTCATCCTATGATGAAACATTTCAATCCTGATGGAAACAACTACTTCATCATCAGTGCATGAGGGCTTACCGAATGGTTGATGACTTGCGTTATTTTATTTCTCATGATACTGCAGATCTGTGTGAAAATTTGGACTGAGATCATGGAATTGGAAGGCATGTCCACACGTTTGACTGGTAGTGTATGTCAGGCAGCATTCACCACCATCATCAAAACTTTGAACATGTCAACAGTGGGACATCTCCAGATACTTGTGGAATCTGTGCCAAAATTCATCGTAGCTGTTCCAGTGGCTTATTGTGACCAAGTGCCTTGATATCACATACTATGTTTTTTTCTCTTGTACATTAAACTTTCTACATTAACTTGTAGATATTATTTACAAATATCATCTTATTTTAGTGTTTTTCAAATTTGCCCACTACTCTTTTAAATAAAGATGAAGAAGTGTCCACTTGAAAATGGCCACCATGAACATGTTTAAACTTACCACTGCATTCATCTTTAGAGGTTCCGTCAGGCTGGCTGAGATAGGAGTCATGCTGGACTCCAGTGCTTTGACATAGGCCCTGGCTGCAGCTAGCCGCAGCCTGCTCAGGTCCATTTGGAATGCTCTGTGCATAGCTAAACAAGATTCCACAGACAGTGTCATTCCAGACATACAGAGCATATCGCATTACAGAGAATTATAATATGATGATCATCAGTTTCTAATAGCTGTGTTATTGCTGCATGTTCTTTGGGTTTCTGTACATACCCACAGCATTCTCTCTTTCTCTCATGGTCTGGTCCACATAAAGCTTGGTTTTCTTGGGCACATTAAGTCGGATGCTCTGGGCTATCGGAGGACCAGAGATGAAGTCTCGGTCATCAAATACAGCTGTCCTCTTCAGGATCTTAATGATGAGACCCCCTCCTACACAATACAAAAGAAATTTGTTCAAAGCAGTAGAAAAGCGCAGTAGATAAAGTTAAATCCTCTATCCTACCCACATACTGTACACTAACATTCATATTATACACTTAAATTTGACTTACTTCATGGAATTTACCCAACATCAAAACATAACCAGAAGGTAATGTACATAATACAGTGTGAATACATGTGATGTTCTGGTCATTCAGTACATGCAGGTCATCAGCTGACTTCATTTTATCTCCACATAACGTTGTGTGAGCCTAGACCTGACCAACTGAAGCAACCTTAGATCAGAACACTGCCGGCAGAGGCTTGTATAGTAAGCACTACGCGTGAAAGATTCTTACCCTGACACACATACAGTACTGTATTACTCTGTTTTAGGGTCAATCAGAATTTTTATATTGTTCCAAAGTCCAATCTTTATGCTACCTAACAAATAAAATCCTACATTTAATCTCACTAGCAAATTGTTTTCTATTGGCCATATTGTACAGTTGTTTTTCCTAATCCCATGAGTATTAAACATACAGTAGCTGCAAATTGGAACAACTTTTTAGAAATACCTTTGGTAGTCATTATTAGAGTGCCGTCTTCACGACCATAACGGCCAAAACAAATGCTGGTCACCACGTCCTGTAACAGAAAGATTGAATAGACAAAAGTTATTTGTGTATAAGTGAATTTGAGTTGGCTTGTTAAAAGTGACAAAATTTAACAGGGTGACAATGCTGTCTAAAGCAATTTGGTAAATAATGGAGAACAGATGATTTTTTTTTTAGACTAAGGTCAGTAGGAAGCATGTAGTACTTTTTGGCATCAACAGCACAAGAAATCAGGAAGCATTTATATGGATGCAAAATGCTGGGGTGACCGTTCAATAGCTTACTACTTAAACCTTATATGGTTTAAAACATTTAAGGACAAAATATTGTGCTTATAATAAATGGAGGTAATAAGCTCTCACTCACTATATCTTTTAACAATGTACAGCTATCTTAGCGTTCACCAAAGCCCTATATATTTTACCGGTGTTTTGATGGTGCTGACAACATTCTTGTCCCGATACACATGAACCTCACAGTTGGCCAGGGCCACCAGCATGGCCTGAAAGCCCCGTGTGGGCAGGTCCAGAAGGGCCATAGTGGTGACTGGAGCAGGCAGGTAAGTCGTCCACAACTTCTTCCCCTACACAAAAGAATACAAAAAAAGTTAGATTGTTAGAATTTTTAGATTGTTAGAAAAGGATAAATCTATCAAAATTTGTGTTTAGGTGAGATTGTGAGACCTTCTGAGTGAAACTCTGCATAGTCTCCTGAGCGCAGCCCACCACCACATTCTTTCCCATCCTGACCAGCCCAACTGGATGAGACGACAGCTCAATACAATACTTGGGCTTCTGCGAGTCCCTGCAACAAACACATATTCAATGCAGGATGTGATCAGTTTGACAAAATAACTTCTAGTTCATTCAGTTAAGATATACTCTATCACTACACATGAACAACGCTTACATGTGTGAGAACTGGTTGCTACAGTATATATGTTGGTTGCTCACATACCTGCGCAATATATAGATGTTCCCATTGCGACAGGCTACGATAATTCTGAACTCTATGTCGTACTGACCAGTCACATCCATGAGTGTAGGGACACTGGGAAGAGACATCTGCAGAAGCAGAGATATATATTTTTTTAATTGAACCAACACCTTGGAAATACTTATGTAATAAAAATCAATTACTGAAACCACCTTTGAAAGAATGGTGAAAGCTTCAGGGTCCAAGATATAAACTTCTTGGCTTTCTGTGCCGATAACCAGACAGCTGACTGCATCATCATCCGCCATGTTCTTCTTCAGTGTCCCTATGCATGTAATCACCGTCTAAGGACAGACAAAAACATTACACACGGTGGCGCTTGTTCATCCAAGGTTTATACAATCAAATCTAAGACAATTCAAAACAAATTATAGGTTTTGATGTCATAAAACATTTTCATGAATTCTAGGCAAACTTATTTATAGGTTATCTAAGACTTAATATTAAACCTGGTAAAATAAGGATTAATGTCTATATTTACTGTATATACACAAGAGTGTGTGCATTTGAAAAATTTGAATTTGATTTGTAAGTAAGACAAGTCCAGTCACCTGTCTGCGTATGGGCTGGTCTTTGTGGAGGTTAACATAAGACTCCATTTCCTGAGGTTCAAGCATGAGAAACCTAAAATATAACACAATATTAAAGCTGAATTCAAAGTGCCTTAGATCAGATGGCAAAACTGCTAAATATCTATAGGCAGTTAAAAAAAAAAAAAAAAAAAAAAACACTTTGTGAAACAGATGTTTGTGTGTTACAATGTTACCGCAATGATCTGACTGTTAGGGGGATGTCAGCCTTATCTCTAAAAACCAGAAGAGAAATCTTTTAGCAATTTTCACAAGCATGCCATGTCTTTTATGAGTGTAAATCTTGTGCAGTTACACGATTTACCTTATACTCTCTAACATTTCTTTTAAGGTCATTGGGTCAATCATATCCTTAGGAGACAATGCAAAAAATAATAAGATGTTAAAACTCACGCAAACAAGTACTACAATGAATCAGGCTAAAAAATTTTAATCATATACATTTATATTCCTATAAATTCTTCTCCCTAAGCCGGGTATAGCCAAAAGCTTGTGGACACCTGGAGCAGTCTGCTTTATGGCGTATCCCAATGGTGTTCACATACTTCTATATAGAGTATTGTTACATGATATACATGAAACTTTTTGGTATTTTAATATATATTTCTACATAAGTCGAGAACACACAAAAGTAGGACACAATACAACTAATTAACTCATTTAACCAATAACAATCAGGGAGCAATTGTCTGCTGCAAAGCTTCCCCTGTTTAACACAGCTAGACAGATGAAGAGTCATGGAAGCCTCACTTACCCCTCTGGCCTGATTCCACACATCCTGCTCCAGGGGGTTGACTTCCAGGGTGGGCAGCGTGAACTTGAAATAGGGCCGCAGGTTCTTGTAGATGTAGATGAAGGGGCCTGAGGCTACAGCGATGGCTGGGGTACGAGGCTCATGTTGGTCCATGAGGAAAGACACCAGACCGGTGGGTAAGTCCAGCAGGGTGTTCTCACTGAGCAGCCCAGTGCCACGATACACCTTCAGCTTCATGTTGCATACTCCTGTGCCCAGATCACCCACCACCAGCTATCATGCATGGACACATAAATATATATAAGAAAAATAAGGCTGTGTATGATAAATGTGAATCAGAAGGTGGACTTTACAGGCTTCCCACAGAATTAAAATTTCAGAAATATTTAAACTTTCCTGTCTGGCACCAACGAATATGAAGTGGTCACTTTTAGAGTCACTGAGATTTTCCCCCCGTTCTGATGTCGGACGTGAACATTACCTGTAGCTCTTGAGTCGTATCTGCAGGATTTTATAAACCATGCTGCAGCCACATGATCGGATAATCACATATAAATGTATGAGTTTTTATACCAAAGAAGATGGTGATTATATTAAACTTTCCAAATGAGACCTTCTTAGTCTCTGATCTAGTAAACTACGAGCAGTGTTCAAATCAATCCGTGACTTTTGATCGTGCAGAATAACAGAGCACATTTATGAGAGTAAAACTCCCTTTATTTCTCTATATAATCCCCTGCTACACTAATGCACTCATCCTAACGTTTCACTAGTGCTTGGATACCATCAAAGTAGAAAGTTCTCTCAGTACGCCGGAGCCCTGTTCGGAAAACGGTGACCTGAAATGTTGGCCTCCCAGGAACTCCATTAATGAACCAAACATGTGTAAATAGCTTGGAGTGAGGTCAGATATAGCAATAACTCTCAGCTGAGTTCCTGTAATGTGTAAGTGGTGTTGGTGAATGAATATTGGTGTACAGTTCACACAAACAGATGCGTCTTTTCCGCAAGTTTCCAAAAGTTATCTGTTGATTTTCAAAGATCAGGCATTCCACTCGCTGGATGTTCACATGATCGATTTCAATGGGACCAAGCAAGTGGTCAGCCTTCTTTAAAATGTTTGCACCATTCGAAGAGTCCAATCACCATACTGTGCTTAAATTCTTCTGCAAATGTCGATGACTTTTACAATTACATTCACAAAAGTTTCATCACAAATTAAGCCAACTGAATGTGGTTACTAAGTAAGTACAAACAATATAAACATACTGTATATTTTGGGGCATGCACATGAAAATTCTTCTTCTTCTTTGTCTTTCGGCTGTTCCCTTTCAGGGGTCGCCACAGCAAATCATCTGCCTCCATCTAACCCTATCCTCGGCATCCTCTTCTCTCACACCAACTACCTCCATGTCCTCTCTCACTGCATCCATAAATCTCCTCTTTGGTCTTCCTCTAGACCTCCTGCCTGGCAGTTCCAACCTCAGCTAACTTCTACCAATATGTGCACATGAAAATTAATTAAGACACAATCTCACCTTGTTCTCACCATCGCCATGCAGGTCTGCCAGAGCTGAAAAGTAGATATACAATATATAATCACGTTTTGTTCTTGATTCTAACGGTTGTATTACGTGTATGTGTAAAGCACGGATTCTACAATCCAATGAATGATTACTGAATCATTCATGAATTATGTAAACTTACTGATGCATGAAGAAAAAGTGTATAAATTGGCAACCGGATCATAGTGTGCATCAAGCCACTTGGAACTGGCCATGGCACTGGAAGAAAAACAGGAAATGGGCATGCAACTTTCCCTCAACACATTTTGGATTGAATATATTGGATGAATTTGCACAGCACCACGAGATTATTCACCTTTTGAAGGTTTGCTAACTAGCAATCTGAATAGAGATAAATTAATTAAACAGCTCACTTGAAGGAAAGTGATTTTTACTCCAAGTTCACAGCTATAATTTAAAGGTTCAGCAACAAAACTGATAATCAAACACTTAATCCAGTTCATTAGATTAAACAGCTCTTCCTGACATACACCTGTCCACTTAACGTATGCATGTTATCGAGCTAAGTAAACAGGTTACTTTCAGTAAAAAAAATGCTAGTCGAGCTATCCAACTAGCGGTGTAATCTAGGATGCAGTCTTGATTAGCAAAACAGCTAACCAACTACTAACCTGTCTTTCATCTCCATGGGACCTGACGACATGCTAGCTTTTATTTTTAACCGCTAGTACGACTTTCCAGTGAGGTGCTGTCTCTAATATAATATGCAGTAGCCAGCTTTAAGCTAAAAGCATATCTGTAATCCTTAGATCGGCTTTCCACGTTTCCATAGTAACGGCAAGGGTGGCGCTTGAGCGGTGTAAGGAAAAGAGTTGCATGCGCGTGCATGCGTGTAGCTTAAACTCGCATGCGCAGCGCACAAGTTTGCGCATGCGCCGCATACTTGTCTGACACGGCTCCGTATTTGGTCAATGTACCGGCTATTATGTCATGTTTTTTTTTTATTATTATTATTATTATTATTATTATTAGAGGATTTTTTACAAATCAGTTTATTAGTTTTTTTTGCCAGGGAGCATGAACCGTAGCAGGAAATGACCACTTTCTTGTAGTCAAAGAAACCAAAATGAATGTCTTTGAAAGAAAAACAAAACTTGTGAAACAAATTTTGGATAAAAAAAAATTCAAGCCTGAATGTAAAACTTTAAAGAAATAAAAGATTTGACAGAATAATATTTATACAAATTTAATGATAATTAATTTTTTCTCATGTTTCTGTTGTTTTTATTATTATTATTATTATTATTATTATTATTGTCAGCCATGATGTGTCACCTCTTGAGCAAACACAGTTAGGGGCCTTTGCTCATGGGCCCAAGAGTGGCAGCTTGTCAGTGCTGGGGCTCAAACTCCCAACCCTTAAATCAGTAGCTCAGAGTGTTAACCGTTTGCCAACACTTTTAAAGTTGACACATTGTTTGAGAACCCATACATTAAGCAATACAGCATTTTTTTTGTGCTCTACTTGAACTATCTGGTACTGTAGTCATTAAGCCCTTTATCAACTGTCCCATGTCATGAAAAACACCATTTTATAGACAGAAACTGGAAGACTGCTGTGTCATTCTAAACACAGAAAAGTATTTCAGTAAAAAATTGGAAACATTTGTAATACTAAGTAAATTATATTATTTGTTAGAATGTTGTTTAAGTGCTATAGAGGATTTCCTGAATGTCATTTGTAAACCTGTGCATAAGTTACTAAATTACTGTAACTAAAGTAACCTGATTTGTAATTGTAATGTGACATTTGTAATTCACTTTTTTATTCAGAAGTTATTCATTCTCTCCACTGTTTATCCTGTACTGGATCACACGAGGCATGGAGCATATCCAAAGGGATTCAAGTCACATTGCACCACACTACGGGCAATTTTGAAACCTACTCTGCCTGTGTTTGGACTGTGGGAGGAAACTGGAATACCCTCAGGCATGGGGAGAACATGTACAGGGAGAACTTAACACACACACAGACCTGATGTGGTACTCAACTCTTTTCCACTGCAGGTGCAAGCCACAGTACTAACCACTACATTAACTTTGCTGGCTTATTCAGAAATTCAATAAAATTTTAATAATGTGGCTTTTGGACTATCTTGGGTTATTGTCTTCCACACTGAAAAAATGATGAGTGAAGTTACTTTCAAAGTTTGATTTGTGCAATTCACATTGTTTAATTCAATTACAGTGGTGTGAAAAACTATTTGCCCCCTTCCTGATTTCTTATTCTTTTGCATGTTTGTCACACTTAAATGTTTCTGCTCATCAAAAACCGTTAACTATTAGTCAAAGATAACATAATTGAACACAAAATGCAGTTTTTAAATGAAGGTTTACGTTATTAAGGGAGAAAAAAAACTCCAAATCTACATGGCCCTGTGTGAAAAAGTGATTGCCCCCCTTGTTAAAAAATAACTTAACTGTGGTTTATCACACCTGAGTTCAATTTCTGTAGTCACCCCCAGGCCTGATTACTGCCACACCTGTTTCAATCAAGAAATCACTTAAATAGGAGCTACCTGACACAGAGAAGTAGACCAAAAGCACCTCAAAAGCTAGACAGCATGCCAAGATCCAAAGAAATTCAGGAACAAATGAGAACAAAAGTAATTGAGATCTATCAGTCTGGTAAAGGTTATAAAGCCATTTCTAAAGCTTTGGGACTCCAGCGAACCACAGTGAGAGCCATTATCCACAAATGGCAAAAACATGGAACAGTGGTGAACCTTCCCAGGAGTGGCCGGCCGACCAAAATTACCCCAAAAGCGCAGAGACAACTCATCCGAGAGGCCACAAAAGACCGCAGGACAACATCTAAAGAACTGCAGGCCTCACTTGCCTCAATTAAGGTCAGTGTTCACGACTCCACCATAAGAAAGAGACTGGGCAAAAACGGCCTGCATGGCAGATTTCCAAGGCGCAAACCACTTTTAAGCAAAAAGAACATTAAGGCTCGTCTCAATTTTGCTAAAAAACGTCTCAATGATTGCCAAGACTTTTGGGAAAATACCTTGTGGACCGACGAGACAAAAGTTGAACTTTTTGGAAGGTACGTGTCCCGTTACATCTGGCGTAAAAGTAACACAGCATTTCAGAAAAAGAACATCATACCAACAGTAAAATATGGTGGTGGTAGTGTGATGGTCTCGGGTTGTTTTGCTGCTTCAGGACCTGGAAGGCTTGCTGTGATAGATGGAACCATGAATTCTACTGTCTACCAAAAAATCCTGAAGGAGAATGTCCGGCCATCTGTTCGTCAACTCAAGCTGAAGCGATCTTGGGTGCTGCAGCAGGACAATGACCCAAAACACACCAGCAAATCCACCTCTGAATGGCTGAAGAAAAACAAAATGAAGACTTTGGAGTGGCCTAGTCAAAGTCCTGACCTGAATCCTATTGAGATGTTGTGGCATGACCTTAAAAAGGCGGTTCATGCTAGAAAACCCTCAAATAAAGCTGAATTACAACAATTCTGCAAAGATGAGTGGGCCAAAATTCCTCCAGAGCGCTGTAAAAGACTCGTTGCAAGTTATCGCAAACGCTTGATTGCAGTTATTGCTGCTAAGGGTGGCCCAACCAGTTATTATGTTCAGGGGGCAATTACTTTTTCACACAGGGCCATGTAGGTTTGGATTTTTTTTCTCCCTAAATAATAAAACCCCTCATTTAAAAACTGCATTTTGTGTTTACTTGTGTTATCTTTGACTAATAGTTAAATGTGTTTGATGATCAGAAACATTTTGTGTGACAAACATGCAAAAGAATAAGAAATCAGGAGGGGGGCAAATAGTTTTTCACACCACTGTATATGTGGTTAGGAAGGGGATACTTTTTATAAAAATTTTATAGACTTCTCAATATTCTATTTACTTTACTAAATTAAATTGATAAACTCAACAACAACAACAAAGCAAATGTAGAGTGCTGTATCATATATTTATTCTCCCTAATTTGTGTTGGAACAGTTGTCTCATTTAGTCATGGTACTAGTCCAAAATGGTAACAGCATTAATGAATTTACAGTGTACAATTATAGCCATAAACTAAACCTTAATCATTAAACATTACAAAGTAATTGTTGGTGCCAAATAGTTATATTGTTGGATTTTTATAAGGATTTTCACGAATTTGAGTCAGATATCCCTTGGTATAGATAAACATCAGGGTTCATTTTAAACCCTAACTGTTCTGCAAAGTTTTTTTTATTATACATTAACACTTTTAAATAAAACAAATGTGTAAGACATTACACTAATAAGCTTACAAATTTTTATTTTTAAATGCTGTATGTTATTTTTAATTAATGAATGAGATGATCATTACGTGCTGTAGCTAGTTGAGAAATTTTTTCATAGTCATCAATGCCATGGTATTATTATAAAAAGTGTAGAGGTGTGTCTATTTCTTCATCGCCCAGGTATTTTTCCAGAAATTCTCGCACTTCTGGGCTGAAGAGGTTTGTGTGGAAGTCTCTGGTGTCTAAAGGATTCCCATCGTCAGCACATGTGTCCTTCAGACCCCAGCTGATGACTCCAACCTGAAGATGATGAACGAATATCATTATAAAACTTTTCTCTGTGCACTGTGCTTCTGGAACAATTTATATATTGTCAGAGTATTTAGATTGTGCTCAATCCTTTCATTTTCTAAATTGCTATTTGGCTATTTTGCATGGAAACAACAAGCTAGTTCAAGCATATATTTGAAGAAGATCAGACGACCTGGATCAAACGGTTTCTTTCCACAAATGTAGCTCCGCCAGAGTCACCTGTTGAAAAATGGTGTTCAGGTAAGGACATAATTTGATCTACTGTGAATCCTTTTTAGAATAGTAAAAGTCCATTACATTCATATAAGGCAGATTCAATGTAGATGAGTTTTAATGTTAATTAAATTTTAATTAATGTTAATGAGTTTTAAATTTCAAATCATAGCATATTACCTTTGCATGTAGCATCATCCTCATAGTTCTGTGAAGCTCCACCAGTGCATAAAAAGTTATTCGTAATCATCTTCATTGCAGTCTCTTTTGTGATATCTAATATCTTTTCAGCTTGGTGAATACATTCATCTCTCTATAGACATGAAGACCAACAACATGACATTAGCAACTTTGTGACATATACTGTAAAAGACTCAGGAAGAATAAACATACAAACATCCAGCCATTCATCTTTGGCGATTCACTTTTCAAAAGTTACATGTTGGAGTAAACCATGCTGTGTCGCACATTTGTTTGTGTTTAGTGAGGATTTGTAGGGGTATTATGGTCATTTCTGTGTCTCCCGCATACTCCTACAGTATGTGTTTACAGTAAACTATCACATTGATTGGCTTTGTTTTATGTGTGTGTGTTTGTGTGCGTGTACAATGTGTATAACTGTTCAAAATACATGAAATAGCACCATTGTGAATTCCATATTTACCTGATGCCCCTGTCTGATTTGGACATTTTTTTTTGGATTGTTATTGAGGTGTGTTTTGTATTGTCTTATGAAATGTGCCTTCACAAGATCACTGTTCAGCAGCACTTCCCCTGTAAAAGAACAAACAGAAATCTAAATATATAGCATGTACATCAGAAGGAGAAGCGCCCCACTGAAAGTTTCAAAGGTGTTTAACTAACTGTGTTTTTCACATGTTCCATCACTAGCAGACAGTAGTAGAGCCCCATTTGTCTCCTCAGTGCAGGGAATACAAATAGTTCTAGGACACACAGAGAATAATGAGTTATTGCAATTGTAGGCTTTTATTTGTAAAGCTGGGCAAAAAAAAAAATCTAATTTTACAATCCAGTATTTCCCCCAATGTTATGCATCTACATAAACTCCATCTATGTTTAAAATTGAGCTTAGTACAGTAAAAGTCAGTAACAAAATTATGCCCTCAAAATTGCATTTGCCTCAGCTAGAATCTGTGTATGGCAATGAAGCTCATTAATCTAAAGAACTGTTACAAAAAATTGGGCAGGTGTGAAAAAATGCTGTAAACTAAGAATGCTTTTAAAAATAGATGTGTTAATAGTTTATTATGAAAGCAAATGAACAGAAGAGAAATCCAAATCAAATCCAAATCAAATTCATATTTGCAAACCAGAGATGCATTAATTTCCTCTGTACACTACACAGTTTTTGAAGGAACTCGGCAAATGTTCCAAACATCTTGGAAAACTAACCACTCTACACTAAATATAGTTCTTAATGATTTACTATACAGTATGTTTGGGGTTGTTGTCCTGCTGCAGCATAAATCTGTAGTCGTTTGCCTCCCTGATGATATTTTGCATGATTTATACTGTAAGTACCTCCCAGGATTTTTTAACACTGAAGATACTGGACTACTACAAAAGTTATTATTTTTTTAAACTAATGGCTAGATTTCTTCAGACAGATGGTTCACACTGGTTTACACTAGTTGTTTTCTGATGGCACTGCTGATTGTTAAATATTTGGATGCTTAAATCTCAAGAGGTATGGATCTTTGCCAGATGTGTGCCAACACTGGTCAATGACCAACTTGTGTGCAAACACATAAAGCCTTCACCAGCTTATACAGGCATGTATTGTGCCATAGCATACTGTATGTGGTCCAACACTAAGCATTACTGTCTTTAATGCTGATGTCCTGGGCACGATGACATGGCATGTAAGCAAAAGAGCAAAGCAGATTGCATATTTACATTTCATATTTTCTTGCAAAATTGCATCTACCGTAGCTTCCACCTTGCTTTCTAACATGCATGGTATCTAATGTTAACAATCAACTTTTCATTAAGTTTAAATAAGAGGTAAAAAAAAAAAAAGTTCTCTTTATGCAATTGGCATCTGTAACTATTTTCTTTACAACGTCAGAAATAAAGCAATTAGTCAATTAGTTGTGTGGTTTAGAAACAAATTCCACACGTGTATAATTTTTTAGTCCATGGATGTAAATTCCCAAAGACTGATTGCTGCTTTGCAGAGATAAACTTGCAAAACTAAATTAGGAAGTGACTTTTATGTTGGAACTTTTAAAAATGATAACTGTAAAAACTTTTATTACTTGTCAAAAATCTGTTTCCTATGATTAACTAATTTATCTCCTATACTGCGTTAGGGTGCCAATTCATCACAGGGAACACATATACACACTCTCCAGACAATTAACTTAATCTGCACGTCTTTGGACTATGGGAGGAAAACAGAATATCCAGAGGAAACCCACCAAGGAATCAAAATCTGAAGGTTCAAGGCGGATGGCTTACCACTAAGATTTTATAAAAGTAAACACCTGAGGTGAGGTTGCCCTGTAGTGGGTCCCTAATCACAGCAATCACACAACATTTCATAAGAAAAGTATGGTAATTTCATTATTATTATTATTATTATTATTAATTTTTTTTATTATTATTGACATACTAATGATTAATAATTGAAAACAAATCTCACCACATTTATGAATCACTTTTGGTAAAGCGCCTTTTTATTTTACTTTTTTTTTAAATACTGTCTTTTAGTGTCTTTCTTAAGACTGAGACGTTAAATCACTGCAAGCCAATTAAACAAGTTGGATCTCTGTGTGTTTTTAAAGTAATACAATTGCTTTTATCCAATAAGATGCTGGATTAGAATAAATTCCTCACCTGATGTAAGGACTGACTTTCACACTACTCTTTAACTGTATGAGCGCCACATCATATTCATAATACTCAGCTATTCCTTCTGCTGCCTTCTGTCCAACATTGTATCTATCATGAGGTATGTACCTCTCCACCTCTGGTAATTTGGTATCTAATCGGAAAAAACAGAAACAAACATAGTTTAAAAAAAAAAAAATTCTTTCTTTTATTCAGTTTTTATAAACATGCTTTTGGTCAAAACATGGTATTGGTGCTAAAAAGTGTCTGATCTAAGTGAAAAAGTAAATTTTTATTTTAACAACATTTTTTTTATAATATGTAATGCTTCTTATCTACTGATCCATGCTTCATCTTTTTGTAACTACTGTATGCATACACATTTATATTTTTATAAGATAAAAAGAAACACCTTTGCTAAATACAATTTTATGCTCTTTTATGTAGTGTCCATCACTGTTTGAATTAAAATCTTTTAATGATCTTAATGCAAAATTGTTAAAATATTGCAACATAAATTTGACATGGTTACAGACACTACAGATTTTTTTTTACTTTTTAATCTCTTACCGAAAACTTGAAAAATGTAAGCAACATTTATAAAGGTCATGCGTTCTAGAAGATTACACCAATTCTAATATCAATACTCACAAAGAAATATGAAAGATTTGCATTTTAAATTATTATTGTTTGAAGCAAGACAGTATAATGCTAAAACATAACCATGTGTTTGGGGCATATACTGTATAAAGTCATCTCTCCAATTGATGAATTTAGCAATTAGAATTTTTTAGGGAAGCAAGATCGGTCACTTCCATGTTGCATAAACTTTAAAAGTAGCTTCTTTGGCACACACATTTTCTGTATTTATTACACATAAAAAAATCTGCATTAAAGCAGTGTTTTGGCCGTACTGTATATTCGTGATAGCCAGGAAAAACTCTTAATATTGTATGGTTTCTACTAGATAATGTATGGTTATGAGAACTTCAACTTCATTTCTGACTTGAAATATTAAACTTGAAATATTAAACACTCTTGCATCTTACAGTATCTCAACCACAAGCAAAGTTCTAGTATTAAAGTCTAGTCACTTCCTAACTGTTAAAATGAACAAAACTGTATTTAAAATGTCCATTTGATGTGTAGTGCAGAAGCATCAGTAAATATGCATTTAGGGAAAAAAATGTAACCAAAATTTGACTTTGAATTTCTGTTTAACAGGCGGTTTGAGTTTTCTTGATTAGTTGTATTCTTTAAGCAGGGATGGTTCTTGGTGACTTTGCATTGCGTATAATAATATATAATATATAATATATTATTACTAATTTTGATGTTTGATGTTTCTATGTTTGGTTTTCCAATATCACACATATTCTTGTTTTTTTGTTTTTAAAAAATTATGCCAGGCCTCATATATGACATAATGCAACCAATGCCTTGGCTATGCTCACACAGTGTTTCTTTATGTACATGTGTTACACCTGTTTAAATTATTGTTCATGTTGCTGTTTAAATTCCCTGTTAGGTTTGTTTTTTGTCTTTTTGCTCTATTCATGTTGTTCTTTAAAGTTTAAATAAAGTATATGGCTGTACTAAAATACTGTAACTGCATATGATACCTTTAGCATTGGGTGCCTCAAGTAGAATTCTGTCAGGACTATCACCAAACCTGAAGCAATGGGCAGCAGTTAGAATAAACCTGGGAGTGACCAGTGATCCTATACAGTTTGATGCGCTACTGTCATGCTGATAAAAGGAGAAGAAAAACAATTATCACATTTTTAGCTACAATATCATTATAAATATATGATTCTGATGCCAGAATATAAAAAGAATGGCATTAATTGAACTGCCAACCATTTATGCTAGTATGTATGATATATAGGAATCATGTATAATTAAAAAAACAAATCTTACAGATATAGTTATCTTTATCAGCCAGGGGTATGCGAGGCGAAGCCTTGATTGACTATATAAGTCATCTTTAGTGTAGCCTTTGTAAAGTCCACACAGAGACATACTAGTACTCTCATCTAAGGAGGAAACATATACTGTATAGTTAGTTACAAGTTTACACACACACACACACACACACACACACACACACACACACACACACACACAAGCACAATACAACTTAAAGAAAATATAATGACTCTCCATCAAATTTGCAGACAGAAAAGGCAGAACGTAAAAAGCATTAAGCGGTAAATAATTAAAAATCAAATACCGAGCATTTCATCTAATGTCTCTTCAACTTTCTCCATATCTGGGAGTACAAAAAAATACTTCTCATTACGTCTTTTTGTCACCCATGCATCAATGAACTCTTTCTCCACATCTTCACCCACTCCAAATGCATAAAGATCTGTAACATAACCATACATTGATAATGACATTCAATCTTAAAAATAATAATAATAATAACAACAACAACAATCATCATCATCATAATAATAATAATCATAATAATGAAATTTTATTCTGTTCGTCCACTGGCCATATAGCCTAAGAAATAAAATGATAGTTTACTCACCAAGATATTTATCCCGGGTGTCAACATCTCCATTGTAAACTATTTGCTTGATTTCCTCAACTACAGGAGTGGGGTTTCCTCCAATATTGGCAATACCTGTAGACAAAGTGAAATATGGAGCTCTGTTATTATTATTATTATTATTATTATTATTGGTAATAATAATAATAATAATGTGGCCCTGTGACATGGAATTTACAAATATGGAATTATACCATCAGTGAACATGATTATGACATGCTGTGTCTCATCAAATGCTTTCCTATCATTCGCTTTCTCGAAACTGATACTGCCACGTATAGCTTCATAAGCTTTGCGAATATTGGTTCCCGTTTTCCCTGTATCTGTTAAGCAAACAACATATTAAATCATTATAACACTGTACACAGTTAAAAAAAAAATCACAATGATGATTAACAAATTACTTACATACACTTAAAAAAAAATTTAAACAATAATAAAAAGAAATTTTTATTAAAAAAAATATATATATATATACTTGATCATACAAATTAATTGTAAGCTAATAAAATTAAATAGTTAAATTAATTAATTAATTATATAATTAAAATAATAATAATAATAATAATAATAATAATAATAATAAAAGTCATTTACACAACAACAAGTAACTATAAACTGTTAATGTATAAAGTTTAGGATTTGTTGATAGACCGGAGTATATTTTAATTAAATATTATTAGTGAATTAAATAGAGGATGCTGTGACACCTGTGCCACCAAGGCTCGAGGGAATAAGATCTGGGTCTCCGGACTACTGAGCTGCCGCTTTGTCCCCCCCTAGTGTGTCAATGTTGGTATGTATTAATAATCACAAATCATGTACACCTGTGTCTTGCCCCTGTGTGTCTCCATATAAGCCAGCCGCAGGATGTCTCAAGCATGGGATTGTGTACTTGGGCCACACTTGCCTGTATTCTTTTACTTTTTATTCTAATATATCTTTATTATGAGCTTCTTAATGACATCCTTTGCCTTATTAAAATCTTCCTCATTTATGTAAAGCATTTTTATTGTGTGTCCGAGTGTAGTGACTATTCTTTAGTAGTTGTACTGAAACAACAACCCCTGTGAAGAACAAAAGTACTGTTTAAAAAAGGCTGTTCAATGGCATGTTTAAATCCTCAAAATGAGGTAAAAGCAAGTGTTATTGGAGAGGTTCCTCTCTTCATGCAAGTCAAAAGAGAGTCAAAAAGAAAGAGATTCCAACAGAGAGCAGTGATTCCATTTGTGTGTGTGTGTGTGTGTGTGTGTCCTACACAGTAGCTCCCTTCCTCCTCCTCCACACCTCACTCTTGTTTACCCACACAAGCTATGATTCTTTTCAAAGGTAAAGTTTAATCCTTTTCACAGATTAATTTATTTAATTTTCACTTTATATTTTGTATTAATATTTTTATATGAAAATTTTTGGGTTGTGAAATTAATCATCTGAGTTTCCATTGTTTCTTATGGGGAATTTCGCTTTGATATGCCAGTGTTTTGGATTACAAGCGAGATTCTGTAACGAATTATGCTCGCAATCCGAGGTTTAACTGTATAGGGCTCAGGATCGTGCAGTATAGAGTATAATATCCTTTTTTAAAACACAATATAAACAATATGATGATTTTACAATTAATAATTTTAATAGATTTTTAACCAACTACCTAAACATGATGGTGCAAAAAAAAATAAAAAAAACTTACCATCATATTTATAATCATCTAGCAATTTAAGAATGTCCTTTGGAGCAACATTCCTCTTGTAATCAGTAATCCTAATGAGATGCTTCACATCTGTGGCAAAAATAATGATTTCGTAATTTGGGAAGACCTCATAATAGCTTATCTGTTGGGAAAAAACAGTCAGGATTTAACACTCAGACTCAAAGATTACCAGAGTACAGAGTGCTGTAAAACATCAAATCAAAAGCATCCCAGTAGGAACCATAAATATGTATAAGATTGTCACATACAATAGTTGTAACTGGGATTAAAATACATTCATAAAATAACATTGGGATGGAGTTAAATAAATGCCCCAACACAGATAAAACAACCTTAAAACAACAGAATATCAACATTTATTTATAGCACAGTCCAAATCAGCTAACAATACCAAAAACACTTGCCTGTCTCTATTGCCTGTATTATTTTACTTTTTATTCTAATATACTGTACCTTTGTTATTAGCTTCTTGATGACATCCTTTGCCTTATTAAAATCGTCTTCATCTATGCTGTTAGATGCATCGAGAGCAATGTAGATGTCAAGTTTTCCTCCCTTTTCCAATCGTATTTTTTTCCCAGCTTGACCTGAAATGTTAAAATTAATCAGCTATTTGTTAGGCCTATGCAGTATAAAACTGAGTAATTTACAGTCTCATGACTTCACTGTACCTGATTCCTCATTAATGATTAAAGTAGTCTTTAGAGAACTGCTAAAAGCCTCTGCTACTTCTTCAGGAGTGTCGTATGTAAAATCAGCTAAAATGAAAAAAGAGCATTATGTTCAAATACCAGCAAGCTGATATCAGGCAAAAGAAATATGATTTCTGTTTTACAATATTAATATGCTGTAGAAGATTGGAGTGCACTCTGGTGCCTGTGATACTATCAGGATGCTCACCATAGCACTCCGGCTCTTTTCCTGACCATTCGCCACCATCCTGACACACACGCACTTTGGAACCTATTAGTTTTAGATTCTTAGCACAGGTGTAGGTAACTTTGTCATCAATGTTGAAAATATGACCTTCTCTGCTGGAACCTGGTGGAGTGCCAGGGTCAGGGCAGTGATCAGCTGTGGATTGAGTATATGTTATTATCAGATCTGTCTGTCATTCTCATAATAATTTCATCCAAACCGTATGAGAAATAATGAAGGAATGTATGAATTAATTAATTATTTAATACTGGTGAAACTAATTACTTACTGTTATGACTACAGATTGGCGTGCCACCGCTCCACTTGCCATTGGCCTGACATACACGGGTGGCAGATCCTCGAAATGTGTAATCAGAATTACATTTATAGGTGGTTGTGTCGTTCACATAGTAGAACGGTTTAACGGGTTGCACAGCTCCATTCTCCAGAACATTTGGATTAGGACATGTGATTTCTAAAGGAGTCAGGAAGATACTGAACAATTTCAGCTGTTTGTAAAGGACAATTTGGTTAAAGTGAGCTGTTACAGAATGGTTTGTTACTTACTCTTGCACACTGGAAGTTTTTTTATAGGTTTGGGATCCCACTGGCCTCTGTCACATTCACGTTTCTTTACAGGATATGGATAAAACCCCTCTGGGCAGATGTATCTCAGGATACTACCATCATTATACCCTTTGGAGAGGATGTAACGGCCCCCAGTGATACCCAAATTACTGTCAGGGCACTGAGACAAAGATGGAGCCCCTAAAGAGAAACAGACAATTAGCTCTAATATGTGGTGGGAAGATACTCAATAAACAAAGATAATAATTTAAAAAAAATCTTTTTAATATATATATATATATATATCTCAGGCTTAAAAATAAACTCAACAACAAAGTAAATGAAAAACAATAAAGGTAATATGGTACTTAAAGATGATTTAGCTTGTACTATTACTGTAAATGTAGGTATTATTATTATTTTTTTACATTTACTGTACAATTATTCAAAGATTTGAAATCTCAGTGTAATTGTTAACTAGTTAACTAGTCAAAATTTTTTGGATATTAACTAATTAACTAACTAATAACTAATATTGAGTGCTGGACAATAACATCTAGTTCCTCTAGTTATTTCTGACTCAGCATTATTTGCCATATCAGAAAACAAATGCAAAAGTAAGGTAAGCATGAAATCACTCAGCTTGTGAAGACAAAGTCAATAATCTTACCATATAGAAAGGGACAATGGTTTAAAATCATCAGAAGAAACAAACTCCCAAAAAGCACAGACTGCATGTTTGCCTTCTGTAAATGAGAAGAAAAATAAGGAACTAGCAGGTCGACTCATGCTTATAAAGCATGGGCTGAATTGTTCTCATTATGGGCTGAGCTAATACTATTTGGTCACTGTTTAACATTGGGTCAAACAAACAGAATCATGCATGAACAATCTGTGAATCAATTAACAGTAAAATGAAATGTGAAATCCAAAATTAATGTGTATATAAATAATTTTTTTTGGGAAAGTAGTATGCCTGAGGTTCAACAAAGCAGAAAAATGTAAGTATATAATATATTTGATATATATATTATATGTAATTTGATATATATGTAATTTGATATATATATATATATATATATATATATATATATATATATATATATATATATATATATATATATATATATATATATATATATCAAATTGGGTTGTTTGGGTTGACTCATGCAAAATTACCCTGTTTTTTTTGTCTTTCTATAGATATGTACTGTATGAATAATACCCACTTTTGAAAACACTTTTACATTGTAAACAATCATAAAATAAAACTTACTATACAGGAACAGGAAATATCATTTAATATCATTTAGTACTTCTATGGCTTACAAGAAATTAGATAAGATTTTATCGAAGGCGGATATGTAAACAAACCATTAATGTGACGATATGTAAATAGAAATAGAAGTACGTACTTGCTGCAAATGTGATAAAATGAAGAATGAAAAAATATGAATACAAAGTAAATAAAAATTTAACTAAAAATATTTTTGAACATTTTATAATTACTGTAAGAATCACAAAAAATGTGAATGAGTACAAAGGTCACATGTATCTGTGGGCTTTTACTGCAAACTTTATTGTGCCTAGATATATAAACGGACTACAATATGATTGTATGTAAGTAGCAGAGAACTTTTCCTGTACAGATGACATTTGGATTGATTCAGGTACAACATTTTCTGAATCATGCACCTGAAGAAAACATTGAAGGCTACCACCTGCCAAATTAAACATAATAAATTGACTTAGATAGCGACTAAACCCGGATCTTCTCAAATCATTTCTGGTGTAGGCCAACAGGTGAATTCCAAGTAACATTAGCATTGCATATCATTGCACTTATTTATTTACTTCTCTATGCAACACACCCATCTCCCAACTAAAAAGGAATGTGACAAATGGCAGATTTGCAGTGTTCTAGTGTTCATTTCCTAAAGTGTTTTGTATATCATTTTATTCTAAATTACTATTACTTTCATTTTGAACTTGTTCAAACAACTGTACACTTACAATGAACTTAGGATTGTCAATAAATTAACAAATTATTGTTAACAAGCAAATCAACTTAACATGTTGCCTGCTTGTCTGTTTTTCTGTGCCACATTTTTTTATTATTCTGTTACCCGGTATTACTAACCTGCCTACTTTCGATCTTACGTGTCCCATTGTATGTCCCAAAGTGACTTTACCTCTTTCAGTTGTTTCTACCTGCCTAAATCTCAGTTATAAACAACTAGACGTACAGTATAGTAGTTTCATGTCCAAATGCGGCCTGTTCCCTCATTACTCCATGACTAATCAAGCAGATAAAAGGCCTGGAGGTAGTTTGAATTTGGAACCTGATCACACAAACTCTCAACATGAGGTCCAAACAGGTGTCTGTGTCAAGGTGTTCAGTGAAGGTGGCCAATATTAAGCTGAGAAAACAAAATACACTTATCAGTGAATAGCAAAAACACCGGCCAATAAAACAGTTTTAAACATTCTTAAGAAGAAGGAATTAACTGGCAAGCTCAGCAACCATTTGCAGATTCTTGAAACCAAGATTGACTTGTACCAGAAAGTTGAGAAAGTTGAAAAAGAAGAGGAAAAAGGAGCAGCTCATGATACAAAGCATACCATATCATCTATCAAACACAATGGAGGCAGTGTTATAGCATACTGTAAGCCTGGATGGCTGCCAGTGAAGCAGGATCGCTGGTGTTTACTGATGACAGCTGATAAAAGTAGCGGGAGGAATCTTAAAGTGTATAGAGTGATACTATCTGCTGAAAATTAGCCATCTGCTGCAAACCTGTTGCTGCTTCATGGATGCAGACAAATAATGACTCAAAACATACAGTGAAAGCTACACAAGAGTTTGTTATACTTTTATTAAAACTCAATCAACATACTTTTGATTAATAATTATTTCATTTTATGAAAAATGGGACATTTCTCCCTGGGCAAGTCAGTCACATGATCTCAACCCAATAGTGAATGACCTTGAAGTAAATCTAAAAGTCTTGATTTTGCTTATGTCTTGATCATTTCATTTCAAATTCAGTGTGGTAGTGTACAAATGTCAAATAAAAAAAATCTTTGTTCCAAATCTTAAGGATCCTACACGAGGTTGTGCATTTGCAAAGGCAAACAGTACTGTACATAAGGTAAGACCTGCATGTGTACTGTTAACATAAAACTAATTTTTATACAGTCCAACCATGAATATAATACAATATTAAGACAGAAAGTGCCTTAGATGTGCAAAAGGCTTTTTTTGTGTGTGTGAAAAAATGTTACCATAGAGATCTGACTGATTGTGTTAGATCAGCCTTATCTCTTAAGAACAGAAAGGAAATGATTAAGCATTTTTACAGGCATGTCTCTGACTTTTACTGAGTGTTTAAATGACAATGTAAAAATATGTACATTTACATAACTTACCTTAAAATGTCTAACATCTTTTAGTGTTACTATAGCGTCAATCATATCCTTGAGATCAAGTGGTGATCAAATGATTTGAAAAATTATTAGGACATTTCTCTTTTTAAAATAATCACCTTGTCCTTTAGAGATTCAATAAACCGGTACAAGAATGTATTTGTTCTTTAATGAAATAAAACCATTCAATGTTTTATGCTTATTTTATGGATGTTTTTTTTACATACAGTACATTACAGGACATGTGCTATGTGATTTATTGCTAAATTACTTGGAAAGAGCACCACAATGTTGCAAGCCAATTTAGATTTTCTGTCTGCTTCACTTGGAAACACCGAAAGTTTATACTGTGTGTGTGTGTGTGTGTATATATATATATATATATATATATATATATGTGTGTGTGTATATATATATATATATATATATATATATATATATATATATATATGTGTGTGTGTGTGTATATATATATATATATATATATATATATATATATATATATATTCACCTAAAGGATTATTAGAAACACCTGTTCAATTTCTCATTAATGAAATTATCTAATCAACCAATCACATGGCAGTTGCTTCAATGCATTTAGGGGTGTGGTCCTGGTCAAGACCATCTCCTGAAGTCCAAACTGAAAGGTGATTTAAGCAATTTTGAGCATGGCATGGTTGTTGGTGCCAGACGGGACGGTCTGAGTATTTCACAATCTGCTCAGTTACTGGGATTTTCACGCACAACTATTTCTAGGGTTTACAAAGAATGGTGTGAAAAGGGAAAAACATCCCGTATGCGACAGTCCTGTGGGCGAAAATGCCTTGTTGATGCTCGAGGTCAGAGGAGAATGGGCCGACTGATTCAAGCTGATAGAAGAGCAACTTTGACTGAAATAACCACACGTTCCAACCGAGGTATGCAGCAAAGCATTTGTGAAGCCACAACACACACAACCTTGAGGCGGATGGGCTACAACAGCAGAAGACCCCACTGGGTACCACTCATCTCCACTACAAATAGGAAAAAGAGGCTACAATTTGCACGAGCTCACCAAAATTGGACAGTTGAAGACTGGAAAAATGTTGCCTGGTCTGATGAGTCTCGATTTCTGTTGTGACATTCAAATGGTAGAGTCAGAATTTGGCGTAAACAGAATGAGAACATGGATCCATCATGCCTTGTTACCACTGTGCAGGCTGGTGGTGGTGGTGTAATGGTGTGGGGGAGGTTTTCTTGGCACACTTTAGGCCCCTTAGTGCCAATTGGGCATCGTTTAAATGCCACGACCTACCTGAGCATTGTTTCTGACCATGTCCATCCCTTTATGACCACCATGTACCCATCCTCTGATGGCTACTTCCAGCAGGATAATGCACCATGTCACAAAGCTCGAATCATTTCAAATTGGTTTCTTGAACATGACAGTGAGTTCACTGTACTAAAATGGCCCCCACAGTTACCAGATCTCAACCCAATAGAGCATCTTTGGGATGTGGTGGAATGCGAGATTCGTGCCCTGGATGTGCATCCCACAATTCTCCATCAACTGCAAGATGCTATTCTATCAATATGGGCCAAAATTTCTAAAGAATGCTTTCAGCACTTTGTTGAATCAATGCCACGTAGAATTAAGGCAGTTCTGAAGGCGAAAGGGGGTCAAACACTGTATTAGTATGGTGTTCCTAATAATCCTTTAGGTGAGTGTATATACTGTATACTGTAGTTATAGTTATAATCTTGAGTAACAAACCCATGCAAAATACATAATATATAAAATACAAGGGTTGCTCAATCATTAAAATAACATTGAAAAGCTATTTTAACTGAAGATATAATGCTGCTTTAATTCCCTGTATACTGTAATTGGTTGTAAAATTAAACAAATGAACCAAAAAAAAAGATACAATAATTTCCATGAATGAAATCAATAGCTAAAGTGGGAATGTTGTCTCATAATTAAAAAAAAAAAAAAACCAAAAACCTTCTCCTGTAAGTGAACAAAATGGAAGACTGTAACAATCCCTGTTTACATGTTCATACAGTACATAGAAATCAAATGATTTTTCTCTGACACGCACGATTGTCAATAATAAAACATTTAATTTGATAGCCTCTATATAACGTTCTTTAAAAGGCTTAAAGCAGACCACAACAGGTAGCAGCCCTGTTTTTGAGGAAATCCTGACACAGTTGTTTCACTGCAACTTTTCACTGCTGCATTTGTGAGAAATAATGCACTTTGAGTTTTATTTTTTAAAGCAGAGAAATACAGTTACAACACATAAAAGATGCATGAGCAATTTCTGTACATAAGACATGACATAAAGCAAAAACTAGTAGAGGAAGAAGCTGATGATGCTGTTAAATTTTTTAAGCTTTGGGGCAGTGATACAGTAGCTCACAGTACTAAGGTACAGAGCTACTGATTTGAAGGTTGGCAGTTTGAGCCCCAGCTCCACCAAGTTGCCATCGTCGGGCCCTTGAGCAAGGCCCTAACTATTCAGTCAAATACACCTGTGAAAACCCCATTAAAATTCATTCAGTAGTTTTAACATGATGTGTGCACAAACAAATAGACAGACAGACAGACAGACAGACAAAAATTCCAAAAAACATTATGTGGTCTATTACTTACTATTATCTTACACAATCCCCAAACCAGAACAATGGTAAAATGTATGTTATAATTTAATGTAAAAAAATGTAATTATTAAATGTTTTTAATTAAATGTAAAAAAAAAAAAAAAAAAAAAAGAGGTAAAATAATGTTGGAGCTCATTACTTACTGTTACTGTATGTCTACAGATTGGTGTGCCACCGCTCCACTTCCCATTGGCCTGACACACACGGGTGGCGGGTCCTCGAAATGTGTAAACAGAATAACACCTACAGTATAGGGGGTTGTGTCATTCACATACTGGGATACACGGAACCATTCTCCAGAACTTTCGGATTAGGACATGTCACCTCTAAAACAGTCAGGAAAATACAGATATAATGCACATTCCTGTGACAGTGGGCTGTAGTTAGTTTATTACTTACTCTTGCACACTGGATGTTTTTGGGTGGGTGTGGCATACCACTGGCCTCTGTCACGTTCAAGCTTTTTTATAGGATATGGATAATACCCCCCTGGGCAGATGTACCTTAACCTGATAATATTACTGGACATCTTGAGTGTGAAATTGCCTCCAGTGATTCCCAGATTACTGTCAGGGCACTGGGATGGCACACCTATACAGAAACCAACAATTCAGATCTATTATGTGAAAATGGTTTTACTACACTTGTCCAAAATTGCTTTAGTTAGATCTGCTTAAATGGGGATAGGGATAGCTTGGTTAAGACATTGGACTATAGATGAGAAGGCCCCAGTTTCAAAGCCAAGCACCACCAAGTTACCACTGTTTGCCCTTGAGCAAGGCCCTTAACCCTCAACTGCTCAGATGTTCAATGAGATAAAAAAAATTTTTTAGAAATGTAAATATAACTCAAAGTAAATGTAAAAAAGGGCAGAATATTAATATATAAACAAGAATATTTGTGAATGCTATGAAAATGCTTAAGTTATTTCCTGAACTAAAAATGAAATATAAATATGAAAACACTCAGATTAAAGATTAAAGACAAAGTCAATAATCTTACCATTTAGGAGGGAGCACTGACTTAAAATAACCAAAAACAATGAAAAAGCAGAGACTGCATGTTGCCTTTTTAGCCTTACTGAAAATGTGTTTGAAAAAAATATAAGACAACTAATGGGTGGAGGTATAAGTGTGGGCTAAAAGCATTACTTGGAGGGCAGAATTAATACCATTTGGTCACTGATTAACTTCAAGACAAATAAAGTTTTTTGTTGACCAACAGTGTATAAAGTGATTATCAGTCATGTATTGTAGAAAAATGTAAAAATAAATAAATAAATAATAATAATAATAATAATAATAATAATAATAATGTGTACAGGTAAGTGGGAAGTACTGTGAACATTTCTAAAACCATCAGAATCAAGCATTCAACAGTTCTCTGGTAAAACAAAATTCAAAGGTGGTCGTGATTTTTTAAAAATAGATAATTATCTGTATGTCTAAAAAAATAATAATATTGTTACTACACATTTTGTATATTTTTGGATCAATTTGCAATGAAAGGTCACATTTCCCCAAAATCTTTGCTTGGGGTTAAGCACCCCTTAAAGTGGAAAGGTCCCATGTGCAGTGATGTCACAACAAGTGTTCACTTTTGTAAAATCTTTAACAGAGGTAGATTTTATAAATAAACCTTTTCTCTATTGTTGATCTATTTTAATATCAACCTCGACTAGTACAGTATGTAGGACTTGCCTAAGCCATGATAGTCAAATTACTTTCTATTGGAGGGGGGGGGGGGTCACGTGGCTATGGAGAGGATGGCTGGTTGATTGTTTTGCTCTGACAACCCGCACACAAAAAAAGCTATAATACCCCTGTAAAGTCAACTAATTCCGATCGAAATTAATAATCTGAATATGTCCAAACATCCTGCCTCAAAACAGTGTGACATTTTTATTAGAGTTCGTAGAACAGGCACGGAAAAACAGAAAGTTCAGGCCGTTCCTGACCTGAATGTCATGGCGGACACATCAGATGTGTTAGCTGACCTGAAATCACTGAGAACGGAGCTTGGAACTAAATTGGACGGTATTGAAAAACGACTAACTGAAGTGTCATCGTCGGTCAAGATATTAGAGAATAACCTGACAGAAATTAGGAATGCAGTAACGTCCAACGAAAAAAGAATTGAAGACGCGGAAGACCGCATTGTGGCGGCAGATAGCCGACTGGATACAACCGACTCTTTCATCAGCTCTGCATCTAAACGCCTGAACCTCCTGGAGGCAAAGATGGAAGACTTAGAAAACCGCAGCAGGAGAAAGAATCTTAGACTATTCGGTCTCCGCGAGGGTGCAGAAGGCTCAAAACCGCTCATGGACTTTATCAAAGGCAATGGTTGGGCATGACACCTGACACACCGTTCTCTCTGGAGCGGGCTCATAGGACTCTAGCTCCAGCCAAACTTAATCAACACAGGGCCGTTCTCATCCGCTTCCTTAAATTTCAGGAAAAGGAACTGGTGTTTCGCTCAACAAGACGCAGAGAAATAAGCTACGAGGGGAAACAGGCTGTACTTTTCCGAGGATTTCTCAGCTGAAACAATGCGACAACGCTGGGAGTTTAACAACGTCAGAAAACTGTTTTCTGATAAAGGGATGTACTGTATCGTGGGTTTCTTATCCAGCCCTGCAAACTGCGAATTCTTCATGACAAAAAGCTTTACTTGTTCTGGTCTCCCAAAGAGGCAGAGGAGTTTTATCGTGGGATTGGCTAGGGAATCCATGTGAGTAATCATAACGTTATATGGATCGGATTGAAATGAATAAGCTAGTTGGGGTATAAATGTCTTGCTAAGACTGATAAAGACTGTTCGGAAAAATATGCAAATGATCATTTTGATTTGTGAGGAAATACATTTGTTAAATAAGTATTAGGTTCTTTCAATGTCTTAGCATTATTAGTCTTTGAGATGACAGCGGCTTTTTTTTTCTTTCTTCTTTCTGTAGATTTATGTGCTGGGACATTGAGAACAATCACACTGGTTATTATATGTCCAGAGTTAGTTTGGTTATGGGCCTGCCCTGTCGTCTGGGGACAGGACTAGTGCCAAAAGGGATGGGGGAGGGACAGGGGCGGGGAACTAGTTTGCAGTTCTCACAGTTTGAACAGGTTCAGCACATTGTATTTAATCTTTCATTTGCGAGTATACAAATGGATGGTCAGGGTAACCTATGCAATACTACAAAATGGAAAATATTTGTAAAGTGATAACATGGAATGTCAAGGGGTTGGGCCACCCTATTAAGCGCAAACGAGTGCTCACTTTCCTTAAGAAAGAAAAAGTTAATATTGCCTTTTTGCAGGAAACCCACCTGTCTGAAATAGAACATCAAAAACTTAAGAGAGATTGGGTGGGCCAAGTATTTTTTTCTAGTTATACAACTCAAAAAAGAGGAAATCTTATACATAAGAAATTTTTCTTTTTTATTCAGAGAACAACAGAGCGACACAGAAGGAAGATTTATATTAATTAAAGGTACTTTATATGATCAAGAAATTACTTTAATGAACATCTATGCTCCCAATACAGATACCCCCAAATTTATGTGCAATTTTGTTACTTTATTCAATCAATACTGTACTTCTTTAGGGCTTTTAGCAGGGGACTTCAATTGTTGCTTGGATGCAAATCTGGATAGGTCTATATTCTCAATGTGTAATCATAACTCTTCTAAAGCCCTTAATCTAGCCTCCAGTGAAGTAGGTTTAGTTGTCACGGGCGCAGGCAGAACGATATGAATCCAAGTGCAGTTACTGACTGTATAGAGATGTGGGGGCGTGGTCGGGGGGCGTGAGCAAGGGTCGAAAGCCGTGAGTCCGTCAGCGAAGCGTCCAAAGCAAAAACACTAGACTAAAGCCGTAATCAAAAAGGGAAAGCGTGAGGTCAAAACCGGGAGATCAAAAGGGCAGGCGAACGATCCGAATCGGCAGGCAAAAAATCAAAAACGAGAAAAAACAAAGCGAGGTCGTAACGTGAAAGCTAGAGAAAAGAAACGCGAGAGAATCGAGGTAAACACACACAATAATCCAGCGATCTGAGCAGCGCGCCGCGCATGCTTAAATCGCTGGAGTAATCAGTCATGGAATGAGAAACAGCTGAGCTGACGGGGCGGAAACGGGGGCGGAAACGGGGGCGTGAGAGCGCACGTGACGGCTAGACACAAACATGAGCGCGTGGGGGAGTGACAGCGTGGGAAAAAGACGGCCGGCAGACCGTGACTCGTGACATTAGTTGATATATGGAGAGAATTAAATCATGGGACCAGAGATTATACATTTTATTTAACAAGACGTAATACATATTCCCGCATAGATATGTTTCTTTTGCCTCAAGAAAATATCTCCTTTGTAAGTGCATGTACGATCGGATCAATACTTATATCAGATCATGCACCAGTTTATCTTAACCTCTCCGTGGGTCAAGGATCACCTCAACATACATTTACATTTAGTCATTTGGCAGACACTCTTATCCAGAGCGACTTACATTTTTATCTCATTATACATCTGAGCAGTTGAGGGTTAAGGGCCTTGCTCAAGGGCCCAACAGGGACAACTTGGTGGTCGTGGGATTTGAACCTGGGACCTTCTGAACCGTAGTCCAATGCCTTAACCACTGAGCTACCCCTGGCCCCCCATAACATAAACACTGGAGGTTTAATTCCTCATTACTTAATAATAATGATGCATATAACAACATTAAAGAATGGTTAAAATATTATATACTTGACAATGCTGTTATGTGGGATGCTGCGAAGGCAGTTATCAAAGGGAACCTAATATCCTACCTCTGCCAGAAAAAGGGCATCAAAGCAACGCGTGATGGAGCTAATGTCAGAACTCTCCAAACTTGAACATCTTCATAAACAGCATCCTTCGGAAGATAATCTTAAAAAATTACATGATATTAGAAATCAATTAAATATTATACAGACTGAACAAACTAAGAAATTGCTATCTTTTACGAAGCAGAAGTATTTTGAATTTGGTGATGATGATCAGTGGGACATTGTGTACAAGGGTGTCTTTTTCTCATTTTCTAGTAACAAAATAATTGAACAAAACTATAAATTTATACAAGGAATATACTTGACCCCGGTTCGCCTCAGTAAGATATACAGTGGTGTGAAAAACTATTTGCCCCCTTCCTGATTTCTTATTCTTTTGCATGTTTGTCACACTTAAATGTTTCTGCTCATCAAAAACCGTTAACTATTAGTCAAAGATAACATAATTGAACACAAAATGCAGTTTTTAAATGAAGGTTTACGTTATTAAGGGAGAAAAAAAGCTCCAAATCTACATGGCCCTGTGTGAAAAAGTGATTGCCCCCCTTGTTTCTGTTTCTGGTTGGAGATCTCATCGCATGGATGCCCCGTGTGTCTCTTTAGGATGCGTCTGGTGTCTGGGGATGATTCTCTATACTTAGAAGATGGTTCTGGCCTCGACTGGTGTGGTCAGCTGTTTCTCTGAGGACTTGACAATTCGATAGTTCAGGACTGGAACTTTCTACAAGTCTATCTGAGTCTCGAATAACTACTGGACTCCATTTTACATCAAGTATTATAACATCAATTAACATCAACTGAACCTAACACTTAACACTGTATAAATGCAGATCATTTCCTGCTATCTGTTTCACCCAGATGAGGATGTGTTCCCTGTCGAGTCTGGTTCCTCTCAAGGTTTCTTCCTATTACCGTCTCAGGGAGTTTTTCCTTGCCACTGTCGCCCTCGGGCTTGCTCGCCAGGGAATATCTGAACATTTTGATTCATACACATTCACATTCCATACAAACTTAAATAATTCTTTTGATTGTGTAAAGCTGTTTTGAGACAATGTCAATTGTTAAAAGCGCTATACAAATAAAACTGAATTGAATTGAATTGAAATTGTTAAAAAATAACTTAACTGTGGTTTATCACACCTGAGTTCACTTTCTGTAGTCTCCTCCAGGCCTGATTACTGCCACACCTGTTTCAATCAAGAAATCACTTAAATAGGAGCTACCTGACACAGAGAAGTAGACCAAAAGCACCTCAAAAGCTAGACAGCATGCCAAGATCCAAAGAAATTCAGGAACAAATGAGAACAAAAGTAATTGAGATCTATCAGTCTGGTAAAGGTTATAAAGCCATTTCTAAAGCTTTGGGACTCCAGCGAACCACAGTGAGAGCCATTATCCACACATGGCAAAAACGTGGTGAACCTTCGCAGGAGTGGCCGGCCGACCAAAATTACCCCAAGAGCGCAGAGACAACTCATCCGAGAGGCCACAAAAGACCCCAGGACAACATCTAAAGAACTGCAGGCCTCACTTGCCTCAATTAAGGTCAGTGTTCACGACTCCACCATAAGAAAGAGACTGGGCAAAAACGGCCTGCATGGCAGATTTCCAAGGCGCAAACCACTTTTAAGCAAAAACAACATTAAGGCTCGTCTCAATTTTGCTAAAAAAACATCTCAATGATTGCCAAGACTTTTGGGAAAATACCTTGTGGACCGACGAGACAAAAGTTGAACTTTTTGGAAGGTGCGTGTCCCGTTACATCTGGCGTAAAAGTAACACAGCATTTCAGAAAAAGAACATCATACCAACAGTAAAATATGGTGGTGGTAGTGTGATGGTCTCGGGTTGTTTTGCTTCTTCAGGACCTGGAAGGCTTGCTGTGATAGATGGAACCATGAATTCTACTGTCTACCAAAAAATCCTGAAAGAGAATGTCCGGCCATCTGTTCGTCAACTCAAGCTGAAGCGATCTTGGGTGCTGCAGCAGGACAATGACCCAAAACACACCAGCAAATCCACCTCTGAATGGCTGAAGAAAAACAAAATGAAGACTTTGGAGTGGCCTAGTCAAAGTCCTGACCTGAATCCTATTGAGATGTTGTGGCATGACCTTAAACAGGTGGTTCATGCTAGAAAACCCTCAAATAAAGCTGAATTACAACAATTCTGCAAAGATGAGTGGGCCAAAATTCCTCCAGAGCGCTGTAAAAGACTCGTTGCAAGTTATCGCAAACGCTTGATTGCAGTTATTGCTGCTAAGGGTGGCCCAACCAGTTATTAGGTTCAGGGGGCAATTACTTTTTCACACAGGGCCATGTAGGTTTGGATTTTTTTTCTCCCTAAATAATAAAACCCCTCATTTAAAAACTGCATTTTGTGTTTACTTGTGTTATCTTTGACTAATAGTTAAATGTGTTTGATGATCAGAAACATTTTGTGTCACAAACATGCAAAAGAATAAGAAATCAGGAGGGGGGCAAATAGTTTTTCACACCACTGTATCCTGGTGCATCGTCTTTATGCAGTAGATGTAAGAAACATAAGGGCACCTGTCACGATTCCTCACCTTACTCTGTCTGTGTCAGGCGTGTGTGCGCGGCATGACTGCGGAGGCAGGCTGACGGTTAACAAAGTTCTTTATTTTCAATTGCACAAAACATAAACTCAAGCAAGAACCCAACACAAACTAATCTATACCGACTAATGCTAGAGGCCTGACTGAGATTCAGTCAGGCTATTTATAGACAAACAAAAACCTAATCATTAAATCAACTTCCCTCGGTTCAGGTGAGCTTCTACGTCACCTGACCGAGGTGTAAACTGGGAAATGAAGTAAAACTCAACATAAACGAAACTCCAACTCAAAACATACACGGGCGTTAGGCGCCCTCTAGGGGTTAACCATTACATTATCCCCCCCCCCCCCCTGAGCTGGAGACGTGCTCGGCTGCTGCAGAGCTGGAGACGTGCTCGGCGGCTGCAGAGCTGGAGACGTGCTCGGCGGCTGCAGAGCTGGCTCAGCGTTCGACGACGGTGTTGGAGCGGTCACTGCGCTCGACAACGGCGTTGGAGCGGTCACTGCGCTCGACGACGGCGTTGGAGCGGTCACTGCGCTCGACGACGGCGTTGGAGCGGTCACTGCGCTCGACGACGGCGTTGGAGCGGTCACTGCACTCGACGAAGGCGTTGGAGCGGTCCCTGCGCTCGACGAAGGCGTTGGAGCGGTCCCTGCGCTAGACGACGGCGTGGGAGCGGTCACTGCGCTCGACGAAGGCGTTGGAGCGGTCCCTGCGCTCGACGACGGCGTGGGAGCGGTCACTGCGCTCGACGAAGTCGTGGGAGCGGTCACTGCGCTCGACGACGGCGTTGGAGCGGTCACTGCGCTCGACGACGGCGTTGGAGCGGTCACTGCGCTCGACGACGGCGTGGGAGCGGTCACTGCGCTCGACGAAGGCGTTGGAGCGGTCACTGCGCTCGACGACGGCGTGGGAGCGGTCACTGCGCTCGACGACGGCGTGGGAGCGGTCACTGCGCTCGACGGCGCAACGTCGTCCTCAAAGCCGGGAGGCGGCGGCAGAACGGGTGCGTGGGACAGCGGCTGCTGACACGCTGGCTCGCTGTCCTCGAAGCCGGGAGGCGGCGGCAGAACGGGTGCGTCGGTCAGCGGCTGCTGACACGCTGGCTCGCTGTCCTCGAAGCCGGGAGGCGGCGGCAGAACGGGTGCGTCGGTCAGCGGCTGCTGACACGCTGGCTCGCTGTCCTCGAAGCCGGGAGGCGGCGGCAGAACGGGTGCGTCGGTCAGCGGCTGCTGACACGCTGGCTCGCTGTCCTCGAAGCCGGGAGGCGGCGGCAGAACGGGTGCGTCGGTCAGCGGCTGCTGACACGCTGGCTCGCTGTCCTCGAAGCCGGGAGGCGGCGGCAGAACGGGTGCGTCGGTCAGCGGCTGCTGACACGCTGGCTCGCTGTCCTCGAAGCCGGGAGGCGGCGGCAGAACGGGTGCGTCGGACAGCGGCTGCTGACACGCTGGCTCGCTGTCATCGAAGCCGGGAGGCGGCGGCAGAACGGGTGCGTCGGTCAGCGGCTGCTGACATGCTAGCTCGCTGCTGAGCGTTGGCGAGGGAGGAGAAAGCTTCGAGCCCGCTTCGCGGTTATTCCGGAAGTGAAGGATCATCAGCTGGAGCTCCTTTACCTGCTCCTGCATCTCTCGCACTCGCTCCGGAATCCACCACATGAGCTTTTCCTCTCTCTGCTGCTGCTCTGCCTGGGGTTTTCTTTCCCTCGCGTCACCGCCGTACTTGGGCTTCCTTGCCCTTCTCTTCCGGCCGGTGCGGGGAACCACGTGACCCCGTGCTGCGTCGCCTTTGAATGGCGTCCGCCGAATGACGAGCCTGCAGCCCTCCCAGCTCTGTGGTGTCTCTCTCTCTCTCTCCTCGCTGCTCCCCCGGCAGTGCTCCTGCCTCACTAGCTGGTTGTACTTCCAGCTCCGGTGTAAGTCTACCTTGCCATTTTCCAGCCAGCAGTACTCCCAGCGAGAGGTGGAAAGTAACGAATTACATTTACTCGCGTTACTGTAATTGAGTAGTTTTTTTGTGTATTTCTACTTTTTAAAGTAGTTTTAAAAATCTGTAATTTTACTTTTACTTAAGTACGTTTTGTTTGAAGTATTGTAATTCGCTACATTTTAAATCATATTCGCTACTGAGTAAAAAATTAATGAATGAAAATGCTAAAATAATAATAAAAATATTATGCTTTGTATAAATGCTCCGTTGCGCTCGCGTGTGTGTATATCATGTCCTGGTCGCGCGCCGCTCCAGACTCCACTCCAGGTTTTCTGACATCGGCATCTTCCTGACCTTCCACACGGTCGCTTCCGCCCTGAGTGACGTCATCGACTAGCGAGACCATTTATAAACCGGAGAGAGACGCGGGAAAGAGGAAAGAGGTTGTGATTTTGGTGTTTTGACATTTGGTTGTGTATTCCGGTTTTAACTTTTTGCCTCCAATTGACTTTTTGATTATTGCTTTGTCCCTTTGGTTTGGTTGGTCTTTGTATATATTTGTAGATAATTTCACTGTTTTTGGTTTAGGGAGTCCGGGAAGGTACCTGTATTTTTGTTTCTGGGTTTTTTTTGTTGTTGTTTCTTTTTGCAGGTAATCTAGCTACTAAATATAAATACCATTTTGTTTGTTATTTTGGCCTGGGTCCATCCTGAATCTGATCCTCCTCCTGGTGTGTGTGTGTGTGTATACAAACCTCATTATTTCATCACTTAATGATTGGATCTAGTTCTTTCTGCCATATACCACCATTTCCATACAGTTATATATATTATAAATAGAACCCTGAACCATTCTTTTGCTCTATGACCCTAGACTGGGACGTAACACCATATTTAAGTGACCACTTTGATTTTCAAGCACAAGAAAAACAACAGCTTTATTATGCAAAGGTGTTCCTTCAGTTAAAAACAACTAGTTTGAGATTTATATCTGCTCATCTTTTTTGAACTACGCTAGAATGCCTCATCCCACCCCCGCTGTGTGTGTGTTTTTTTTTATTTTTTATTATTTAATAAAAAAACAACAACAAAAAAAAAGCAGAGCCAGATCAATATACAATCGACACCCACAGCAAACATTTAAACACAAACAATAATCTGTTAATATAAGAGTGAACATGGAAACACCCAAGGGCAAAACAATTCAGCAAAAGAATCACCCCCACTGTTAAAAAAATTTAAATAAAAAAGTAACTCGGTAACTTTTACTCTGAGTAAATTTTTTAATGAGCTACTTTTTACTTTTATTTGAGTAGATTTTTATAATGGTAACTTTACTTGTACTTAAGTAAAATTTCACTGAAGTAACAGTACTTGTACTTGAGTACAACATTTTATTACTCTTTCCACCTCTGCTCCCAGCTACCAAACCCCTCTTCCTCGCTGTCCTCCCGCAAGTGCTCCTGCTCCTCCAGCAAGCTGTACTCCCAGCTGCGGTACATCTCCTCTTCACAAAACTCACAAAATATCACAAAACTCCTTTAATATATCTGTTTGGGGTGGACTTGAATGAGATATTGGACCCCTTATTTATTAAAAGGATAGGTCTGATCTCTTATGCATCTAAGAAATGTATTCTGTTAAACTGGAAACAAGAACACCCTCTAACATTTGAATTATTTAAAAATATTATAAATGACACACTGCATTTGGAATATTTAACATACAGTTTAAAAAACAAAACACACATCTTCTTAGAGACCTGGAAAAAATATCTATATATACAGGTATATAATTTTTTATTTTTTTTTGGGATCCTTTATGAACCCTTTGACTTGTGCCTAGACAATATCCATTGTTATCACACTGACCATTTATGTGCTGTTATTTGATGTCTGTTCTAATCCAGCAACATAATCTGGATTTGATGATGTATATGTTTTCATATTTGTATACTCTGATGTTACTTAATGCTGAATATTTCTTTTGTTAACTGTGCTGATTGTTATATTGTAAAACGATAAATAAATACTTATCATAAATAATAATAAAAAAATTACTTTCTATTTACTTTCTACTTTCTATTCTATTTTTTAAAAAGAATGGGTTTCATCATAAAAGTCACTGTCTACTTTGTTCTTTCATCAGCAAAACACCAATCAGTGTTAGGAAAATACACCCAAGGGATAATCAGTGTTAAAGTCTGTATTCAGTTTAAACCAATAATATTCATGCTGTTTTCAGATTTACTGCATGTTCTTTCATAATTATTAAATTATAATATTATAATATATAATATATAATATAATATTAAATTATTATATGTGCAGTGGAGAATCTTGAACACTGTAGTCCAGTGGTGGCCAAACGTATTAAGACAGCATACTGTATGCCATGTATTCTAGTATTCATGTATTCATTGTGCTTTGTAGTAAGAGCAGGGAACAGGTGGAGGAAAACTGAGAGGTGGAGGTACGCTCTGGAAAGCAGAGGAATGAAGGTTAGCCGCAGCAAGACGGAATACATGTTTGGGAATAAGAGGGACCCAAGAGGAACAGTGAGGCTACAGGGAGCAGAGGTAAAGAAGGTGCAGGATTTTAACTACTTGGGGTCAACGGTCGAGAGCAACGGAGAGTGTTCAAAGGAGGTGAAGAGACGAGTACAGGCAGGTTGGAATGGGTGGAGAAAAGTGTCAGGTGTGTTGTGCGATAAAAGAGTATCAGCGAGAATGAAAGGAAAGGTGTACAGGACAGTGGTGAGACCAGCAATGCTCTACGGCTTAGAGACAGTGGCACTGAAGAAAAGACAGGAGGCAGAGCTAGAGGTAGCAGAGCTGAAGATGTTGAGGTTCTCTTTGGGAGTGACAAGGATGGATAGGATCAAGAATCAGTTCATCAGAGGGACAACCCATGTGAGATATTTTGGAGATAAAGTCAGAGAGGCCAGATTGAGATGGTTTGGACATGTTCAGAGGAGAGATGGTGAATATATCGGTAGAAGGATGCTGAGGTTGGAACTGCCAGGCAGGAGGTCTAGAGGAAGATCAAAGAAGAGATTTATGGATGCAGTGAGAGAGGACATGAAGTTAGTTGGTGTGAGAGAAGAGGATGCAGAGGATAGGGTTAGATGGAGGCAGATGATTCGCTGTGGCGACCCCTGAAAGGGAACAGCCGAAAGACAAAGAAGAAGAATGCCATGTATTCTAGTCCTTGCTGTGCACAAAGCATGTGATTTCACTAATCAGTTGTGAACTTGGTCACTTGGCTGAAGAATTGTGCTAATTAGAATCCACAGGTTTATTTAATTGATAAAAAAAAATATGTCAGGATTTTTATTTTCATCTGTTACACAAAAATGACTAAAGCCAAGGGATTCTCAAGTAAATTGTGAACTTTTGTGGTAAATTTCTGTACATGATCTGCAGGAAGCAAACCAAACAGGTATGGATTGGGTAAGTGACACCAGAGTAACACATGTCTTTTTGACTCCATGCCAAGTGCAGATTCCCTCATTTTACTATATTAACTATGTGCTCTGTGATCAATATTAAATAGCCTAAAAATGGCAATAAAAATCGTGTGGAATTTGATAATTGTAAATCTCTCGGATTTTATTTCAAATGAGATAAAAGGGTGTTGCTATGTCACTAGGAGGAGAAGCAACTCTGATGTTTGTGTATTATTATTATTATTATTATTACTACTATTATTAGTATTTTCACTTAAAAAAAAAGCTTTTTTAAAAGCAAAAGCTGACCAAAGCTAGAAGCATTTTAAAAAACAAGCCTGGGCCTAAAATGGAACCTTGGGGTATTCAAAAAGCAACAAGAGCTAAAGAAGATGTAGAATAATAATAATAATAATAATCTTTAAATGTGACAGATTGGTGGCTTAATGGTTAGCACAGTCACCTTTAGGATCTGGGGTCTGAGTTCTGTGTTCATAGTGTTCCTGTGTTTTATGGGTTTTTCTCTGACAATCCAAAAAGCCACAAAAATTAGGCAATTTTGCTTCCCAAATTGCCTGGTGTATGTGAGAGGTTGTGTATGTTTCTGTGCTCTGTGAATTGGCACCCCATTCAGGGTGTATCCCACCTTATGCCCTCAAGTCTCCTTGCAGGCTCCAGGCCGTCTGCGACCCTGTATACAGGATAAAGCGGTATAGTGAGTGACTGAGAGTGTGACAGATGGCAGTTAAGACAGTTATAATTCGAAATTTTAAGACATTTAAGGAAACTTTTAAAACCAACCTTGTAGGAATTACCTTTGTCATTTTGCTACATACCACTGCAGGGTTGGGATATTTTTGGCCTGTCTACTTGTACTTTTAGTTAAGCTAATTATTTTATACACATTGAGCTTCATGTTGCTTGCTCATACAGTATAGTCTGGCACACATCATGTGTGCCAGGATGCAACATGGTACCATAAACATCTAGAGCGATTTCTAAATATATTTAGTATACTTGATTTTTAAAAAAATTGTCTTTTGAGCAAACATTTTGCATGCCATATTATTTTATAAAAAACATACTGTGAGTGTAGGCAAGGATTTAGAAGTTTCCAATTATGAGTGAACAGAGTGTTATCACAAAAATAAATAAACTCCAAAAACCTGTCCTTCCCAGGTTACCATAAATGATGCAGGAAAAGACTGTTGTAAGCCAGAATCAACAATATTTAGTCACAGTTTAACAGAGATCAATGACCAACAACTCAATAACTGTATAAATTGATCAGTAGCAGCGTTTACCTCCAAAGTTACAGGGAAAAAATCAATGAAACCGCAGTGAAACATGAGGAAAAATGTATTTAAATATTCCATTGTTAACATATTTATTAATGCGTTTCAGAGCTTTTTGACGCAAAGAAAACAAGCACAAAACATTCTCTATCCAGTTGCAATGGTTATTTCTCGCTCATTGTCTATACCACTTTGTCCTGTATTTAGGGCCGCGTGGGGCCCGGAGCCTATTCCAGGAGTCTTAGGGCATGAGGCGGGGTACACCCTAGACAGGGTGCCAATCCGCCGAAGGGCACACACACACAGGCACTCACTCGTACACTCATTCACACACTATGGGCAATTTTTTAACAGATTAGCCTAATTTGGGAGCCAAATAGCCTACCCTGCATGTCTTTAGACTGTGGGAGGAAACCGGAGAATCCGGAGGATCCCACCAAGCACAGGGACAACATGAAAACTCCATGAACACAGACCTGATGCAGGAATCAAACCTGGACCCTGGAGGTAACAGGCAACAGGGCTAATCACTAAGCCACCATGGCACTAGGAACTGAAAATATGGTTTAAAACGGTGTTACTAAACCATGGTCGAGGAGGAGCACATACCCTGCACATTTAAGTGTTTTCCCAGCTCAGTAGGTAATTACTGTAACACTTCTTTCTGAATTGAAGAGGGTGATAGAGCAGGTAAAACACTACAATGTGCAGATAAGGTGGTCTTCCAGGCCAAGGGTTAAGAACCATTTGGTTGAAATATTGCCAACTTTTTTCAGTACAGAAAGAATGTGAGAGATGAATAAGATAAGAGTGCAGAACCAGGGTTGATGATGAGACAGGTAGAGACAGAAAAGCAGATGATCCTCCTGTACTTTCAGTTGGACATCATGGTATGTATTTTATTTTATGTAATTTTTTCTCTGTTTATATAAATTCCAGTTCATAAACAAAACATTTCACTAAATAAAATTACATTTTAATGAGATAATTAAAAAAAAAAGAAAAAGTTATGAATACTTAATACATGCATGCTGTGCAATACAAGAAGTTTGTTTTGCCCCTTAGTCACATTGTTGATCTGGCCTTTAAAAACAAAAAACAAAACAAAAAAAAAGAACCTACAAAATTGTATTGTCATACTGTCCATAACATTAAGCACATTGATCAGTCATGGGATTAATTAGCTATAGGAATAGCAACAAGTAGCTCATTAAATGTTTAAAGAAAATGTAAAAGGTCATCCACTGTATTTTTATAAAAAGTGTAGAGGTGTATCTATGTCTTCATCACCCAGATATTTTTTAAGGAAGTCTCGCACTTTTGAATCAAAGAGGTCTACATGGAAGTCTCTGGTATCTATACGATCCCCACCAGTAACACATGTGTCCTCCAGACCCCAGCTGATGACTCCAACCTGAGTTTGATGAAGAAATATCATTATAAAGCTTTTCTCTGTGCACTGTGCTTCTGGGACTATTTATATATTGTACTGTATAAATTTTAAGAGGAAAGATTTAACTCTGACCTGGATCAAACGGTTTCTTTCCACAAATGTAGCTCCACCAGAGTCACCTGTTAGAAAATGTCACTTAAGTAAGAACATGATTTGACTGATGTGAACTGATGTGAATATTAAGGTATGTTACATTCATATACTGTAAGAAAGATTCAATGTGATTAAATTTAAGGTAAATATGAAGAATCTTCTGTTTTGCACACAAATATATTCTAATTCTACATTTCATCATCAAGGTGAACCTGCATTATGTGCTAATAAAAGATCATGGCATATTACGGCTGCAAGTAACGTCATCTATGTAGTTTTGTGAAGCTCCGCCAGTGCATAAAAAGTTATCTGTAATCATCTTCTTTGATTTTTCTTGGTCGATTTTTAATATCTTTTCAGCCTGGTTAAAGCATTCATCTCTCTATAGAAAGAAACAACAACATCATGGCATTAACAACTTTGTGCAGTGACAGTGCGGTGCCACACTTTAAACCTAAATTAGCTAGGCTGAATACAGTACATTCAAATGCCGCACACGTCATACATTTTCTATGTTAATCAATTAGGATGTCTACTTTATGGTCATAATAGGTAGTTTTAAAACAGTAGTTAAAGGACGGATTTATTTTCACTTTTATATCAAAGTAACTGTGGGGCAAATATTTACATTTGTTTTGTTAGTGATTGTTTTGCCATTGAGCTTTAATTGCGTGGAATTGTGTCAAATACTTGACACTGCCCTCCCTGAGCTTCTCACAATACTTTACTGATGATTTCACTCATCATTTGGTACCTGATGCCTCCTTATGTAGTTCCTTTATTGTTGTCTTGGGGTTCAGTTGAAGCTTTTGCAGCAAAGATCATTCATCCGTGGGAGTTACTATGTGTAGAAAGATTCTGGCTGCTTTATATACAGGGAACTAGCTTTTACAGTCACAGGTAGACTCCCCAAATTAACTCTTAAATATAATTTTGAATATACCTGGCCAACTAGAAGCTTCCAAAAGTCCTGAAATCGATTTTAAAAAAAAATAAAAAAGTGTCTAGAGACAGTCAGTATTGTAGGTCAAATTTTGACCAATTCCAATTCTGAAGAAGTGAAATGAAATTTTCATGTGTGAAAATGATGTCTAATGCTCCCTGAACAACTCTTTCACAATTCCCAATGTAATCTGTCATCTTGGAATATGCCCAGGCCATCAGGGAAATAAAAATCCATTGGTGGAAAAACCTGGTCAATCAGTATATTCCGGTCATCAGCTGACCTCATCTTTTGGGCAAATACAGTAGCATTGCTGAACTGAGACCTGACCAACAGAAGCAACTCCAGATCATAAATCTGCCCCACAGGTTTTAATGGTAGACTCTAGGCATAATGAGTGCATCACTTCATCCACCTCTCTTCTTTGCCCGATGCACCCATTGCTCTGGAACAGGATGATCTGGACCACCATTTTTCCAGTTAGTCCCACTGATAATTGGTTTTTATTAAGGCTACACAGCTGTTTAGTCCAAGTCTTTTGAGGTTCCGCATCGTGCATGTGGAAATACTCTTACTTTCACTATTAAACATAGCTGTCAGTTCTACTGTTGTTTTTTATTATTTGATTTCACCAATTGTTTACATAATCTTAAAATCACGATCATTAAAAAAAAAAATGTCGACCACATTTATTCCTCAAAGATGACGGTTCTCCTTACTTATTTTCTTTGCTTGATGCAGGACAATAATTTGAGCCTTCTGAAACAGAGTAACATCTTTGACATGACCACAGGATATGACTTCTCTTTAAAGAAATGAGAAGCTACTCACTGCATCAGTTAGGGTTAACTAACTCGGTGCAAGCTGAATCATATTAATCACTTCAGGAATTATCCAATAGAGGGCCATTAACTGTTTGTTTATTTATAGCCAGGTTGTGACTTTTTGTTTTGGCCGGGCAGTATAGTTTTTAAATGTACCGCTAACATAAACAACGTACATTCATTCATTCATCTTCTATATCGCTTTATCCTATATTTTAGGGTCGCGTGGACCTGGAGCCTATCCCAGAAGACTCTGGGCACGAGGCAGGGTACACCCTGGACAGCGTGCCAATCCATCGCAGAGCACACACACACACTCATTCACACACTATGGTCAATTTGGGAATGCCAATTAGCCTAATCTGCATGTCTTTGGACTGTGGGAGGAAACCGGAGTACCCGGAGGAAACCCACCATGCACGGGGAGAACATGCAAACTCCATGCACACAGAGACGGGAACCGAGCCTGGCCGGGAAACGAACCCAGACCCTGGAGCTGCAAGGCGACAGTGCTAACCACTACACCACCATGCCGCCACATAAGCAACGTACAGTGCTATGAAAAAGTATTTGCCCAGTATTTGGCATATTTGTCACACTTAAATGAATCATATCATCAAACACATTTTAACATAATGAAAAGTTCTTTAGATGTTCTTCTGGGACCTTTTAAAAGGTGCTCTTGAAGTTATTTCGGTAGGCTGAGGAAGTTCAACACTGTTTCATGTTTGTCCAATTGTGGATAATGACTCGTACCAAGTCCCAAAGTCGTAGAAATGGCATTGTAACTAGGGCTGAAACAATTCCTCGGGTTGTTGTTGTTGGTCTTTCGGCTGCTTCCGACAAGGGGTCGCCAAAGCGGAATATCCTACAACTACACTACAACTTGGTACAGGTTTTACGCCGGATGCCCTTCCTGACGCAACCCTCCCATTTTGTCCGGGCTTGGGACCGGCACTGCGTCCAGTGGCTGGGGTTTGGGCACCGACTGGGAATCGAACCCGGGCATTCCGCATGGCAAGCAAAACACCTACCACTGAGCCACCAGTGCCCATGGCTGAAACAATTCCTCGGGTAATTTAAGTAATTTTATTTTTAAAAATGATCGAGGCAAAATCTTCTGCCTCGAAGCTTCTTTTAATTAATTTTAAAAGCTTGCGTTATGTGTTTGCGCAATTATTTGTTGGCATAACACAGCCCGCTTCTGAATGCAAGCCGCCAGTAAACATAGACGAAGAAGAAGCGCTTACGTCACCCACAAAGTGGAAGGAGACGAAACAGAGTCAAGAGATGAAGAAACCAGCAAGAGAAAACGACAGAAATTGTCAGTAAAGGCTTATATGTTATGCCTGAGCTGTAAATTTAGAAACATTTAGTCCCAAACGTTAAGTTGCACAAGTTTTTTTTCTATAATTATTTATTTTAATGTGTGTCTTAGTTTTTTTGATACTTAGTCATTTGAAATAACTTCTTTTTTTTTTTTTGCATCTGAGAAAAGGCATTAAAATAATAATGTATGGCACTGTAATGCACTTAATTTATCTCAGTCAACTTTAAGCTATTCCTTGTATTGTGAATAATGACAATGTTTATTTCTAAAAAGAAAACCAATTAATCTTTGTTTCTCTTATATATTTTGCTTTGCTGTTTAATTAAGTACATTTTATCCGATTATTCAATAAAATTTTTGGTAGAATACTCGATTACTAAAATATTCGATAGCTACAGCCCTAATTGTAACCCTTTCCAAACTGATACAGGTCAATTACTTTGTTCGCATCAGTTATATAATTATTTTTATGATGTGTTGCTTTTTGAGATAATTTAGCATGGTTCATTTTGTCAGACAAGTTCTATGTAAGTGATTTCTTGATTTAAAAGATCTGGCAGTAATTAGCCCTGGGTGTTACAAATTTAAACATAATAAATGTAAACATCATTTTAAAAATTCATTTTTTGCTAAAAAGAAAAGAGCTTTGTGTATCTCAGCTATACATAATTACTGTACCTGATGCCCCTGTCTGATTTGGACATTTTGTTTTGGTTTATCTCTCTTTTCTAAATGATGTGTTATGAAATGTGCCCTCACAAGATCACTGTTCAACAGCACTTCCCCTGTAAAAGAACAAAATGGAAAACACAATTAATCTTCAGTTGTCTAAAGCAATGTAATTAACTGGAACAATCAATCCATCTATTTTCTTTCTAATACTTCAATATAGAGATGTTGTATATATTTCATTATTATACTTTCTGTCTCTCTCTAAATGTATAACATATATGATGTACTGTACAATAGCTAGAAAAACTTGTGTTGCATTAATAGTGTTGCGTTTTTAACTCACTATGTTTTGCACATGTTGCGTCACTAGCAGACAGTTGTAGAGCCCCATTCGTCTCCTGAGTGCAGGGAATACAAATAGGTCTAAAACACAAAGAATAATGAGTTATGGCAACTAATTCATAAAAACAGCTGATGAAGTGCTTTTTTTTTTTTACCTTTATTAGTAAAAATGCATCTTATGTCTCTCATATAAGTCTTTGTCATAAGCTTATAAGTGTGTATTTATTTCTTCAAGGATTTAAGATACATTTGCTTTTGCTTGATGTTTGATTAGCAGGAATTAGCTACCTGAGGTCTGGACTGACTTTCACGCTTTTCTTTAACTGTATAAGAGCCACATTATATTCATAAAACTCTGTTATATTCTCTGCTGCCTTCTTTGCGATGTTGAAGTCAGGATGTAGAAGGAACCTCTCCACCTCTAATTTTCCTGCATCTAATAATAATAATAAGAAGAAGAACATTAAAAGGATATCTATATTTATCTGCTTTTGTTAAATAAATGCTTGATTCATAACAGCCAGGGAAAACTCTCGATATAGTATAATTTATACACTTTCTACTGTGTATAGTTCTGACAGCTATAAGCATTCCTTATTCTTTTGCATCTTGTCTCAACCACAAGGGAAGTTAGTATTAAAGTCTCGTCACCCCAATTGTGAAAATTAAGAAAACTGTATTTAAAAGTTCTATTCGGTCTGTGGTGCAGGAACATCACAGAGATGTTCTATTTATGGTTTCTAAAACTTGAGGTATCTATTGCTTTAAACAAAAGAGCCTGATTTGCCAGAATTTAGTTGCACTGTTGGGTAACTGGTTTTCCCTGACCACCCTACTGTACATACAAGTGTGTGCTGTGAGTGCATATGATACCTCTATAATCAGGTGTTTCAAGTAGTATTTTGTCAGGATTATCATCAAACCTGAAGCAATGGGCAGCAGTTAGAATAAACCTGGGAGTGACCAGTGATCCTATACACTTTGCTGTGCCACGCTCATGCTGATACACGGAGGAAAAAAGAAATAATGCTTAAGTTTTCTGCAACAAAATAATTATGAATGAATAGCTACCAATGTATAAAAGGCAGCAAACTATTTGTGCTAAAAAAAATGTAAAAAAAGACAAATTTTGGTGGAAATGAGGAGTGGGATGGAATAAAAACAAATCTTACAGTTATAGATATCTTAATCAGCCAGGGGTACTGTATGTGTAACGATAGGTTGATCTAAGATCAGGGTCATAGTAATCTTTGTAGAGTCCACACAGAGACACACTAGTGCTCTCATCTACGGAAGAAACACATATAGTAAAATACACGAGAACACACACACACAAAACACAACAGAATTTTAAAAATCATTTGATCAAATTCACAGGTTGTGAGGTGATGAAAACAAAAACAAAACCATCATCAATAATTAAAACAGTAAATACCAATCATTTCATCTAAGATCTCTCCAACCACTACCATGTCTCAAAGTGTGAAAAATAAAACTTCTAATGATAACACATATACATTCATTAAAATACCAATCATTTCATCTAAAGTTTTTCCAACTGCCTCCATGTCTCGCAGTATGAAAAAATACTTGTCGGGGGTATCTCTTTTTGTCACCCACTGGTCAATTTCCTCTTTCTCAACATCTTCACCCACTCCAAATGCATAAAGATCTGTAAAATAACTTGTGTGCATTAGAATATGTGTATAGAATTTAAAAAAATATTTTTTTTAAATTAAGGTTATTTGCACAATTGTTACGGCAGACAGAAAATCAGTGAGGACAGCTCTGAATCCATTTGTAATGTACAAGTCTTCACTGTTTGTATGAATGAACCCTAAGATACATTTATGTTTTACTCACCAAGATATCTGTCCCGGGTTTCATCTCCACTGTAAACGTTTTTCTTGATTTCTTCAACAATATATTTGGGGTTTCCTCCCATATTGAAAATACCTGTAGACATTATGAAATAATAATATTAATAATCATCAATATGATTATTATCATATTGACTGTAAAAAGGAAATCATTATGGAATTTAGTTTAAAAAATTGATTAATACCATCAGTGAACATGATTATGACGTGATGTGTCTCATCAAAGTCTGTCTTATTAACAGCCTTCTGGAAACTGATGCTCTCTAGTATAGATTCATAAGCTTGGTGAATGTTGGTTCCTGACCTCGATCCTTTATCTGTCAATTTTTTACAAACATTTAAAATCAGACTTTTCCAGTACATATTTTCAGAATAAATATTGAAAATATTACCTAAATGATTTCTATTTAGTTATGTATAGAACTTAAACATAACTACATAATATAATTGTATAACTATAAATATATAACTATAAATCAAATATTTTTGGGACATTTGTCTATGGACTGTCATGAAAGAGCTTATAGGCTAATTCTTAACATGTCACATAAAATATATGTGTTAAGAACAATGGATCAAAAAGTCCACATGAACTAAATTCATAAATTATGGTTGGATGAGGTAGGAATTGATATTTTGTGATCTACTACACACCAAAAGTAAACTGAATCATCAAAATCATGTAAAAGCAGAGGTGGAAAATAACGAATTACATTTACTCGTGTTACTGTAATTGAGTAGTTTTTTTGTGTACTTCTACACCGTTTTCCAAATTATTATGCAAATTGGATGCAAGTGTCACAAACATTAAATGTTTACTATCCATGAGTTTAATTTAAAAACTATTGTGTCTCAGGGCTCTTTGGATCACTGAAATGAATCTCGGACACGTGTTATTATTAGTTTGCCAGATAAGTCCAATTAAAGGAAAAGTACTGAAGAAGGTTGTTCCTCATTATTAAGCAGGCCACAGGTTTCAAGCAATATGGGAAAGAAAAAGGATCGCTCTGCTGCCGAAAAGCGTCAAATATTGCAATGCCTTGGACAAGGTATAAAAACATTAGACATTTCATGAAAACTTAAGCGTGATCATCGTACTGCGAAGACATTTGTGGATGATTCAGAGCACAGACAGGTTCGTGCAGATAAAGGCTGAATGAAGAAGGTTTCTGCAAGACAAATTCATCAGATTAAGAGAGCAACTGCTGAAACGCCATTACAAAGCAGCGAAACAGGTATTTGAAGCCGCTGGTGCCTCTGGAGTCCCGCGAACCTCAAGGTGTAGATCCTTTAGAGGCTTGCAGTTGTGCATAAACCTACTATTCGGCCACCCATTATCAATGCTCACAAGAAGAAACGGTTGCAGTGGGCCCAGGCATACTGTACATGAAGACAAGTTTTTAAACAGTCTTGTTTACTGATGAGTGTCGTGCAACCCTGGATGGTCCAGATGAATGGGGCAGTGGATAGTTGGTGGGTGGCCACCATGTCCCAACAAGGCTGCGACATCAACAAGCAGGTGCCGGAGTCATGTTTTTTGCCGGAATCATGGGGAGAGAGCTGGTAGGCTGCTTTAGGGTCCCTGAAGATGTGAAAATGACCTCTGCAAAGTATATTGACTGACCATTGACTAACTTTCTTCCATGGTACAAAAAGAAGAACCGTGGCTTCCGTAGCAAAATCATCTTCATGCACAACAATGCACCATCTTCATGCTGCAAAGAATACCTCTGTGTCATTGGCTACTATAGGCATAAAAGATGAGAAACTCATGGGGTGGCCACCATCCTCCCCTGACCTCAAACCCATTGAGACCCTATGAGGGTGGGAGGCAGTTTGATTCAAAACAGCAGCTCTGGGAGGTTATTCTGACATCCCGCAAAGAAATTCAAGCAGAAACTGTGCAAAAACTAACAAGTTCAATGGATGCAAGAATTGTGAAGGTGATATCAAAGAAGGGGTCCTATGTTAAAATGTAACATGTCCTCTTAGGATGTTTTTGATTGAAGTAGCTTTTGATTTCTTTAAATATGACCTCCTAAAGCTGCAAATTCAACAAACGCCCATTTTCAGGTCTTTACAACCTATAAAATGTTTTAACTCTGTTGTGCATAATAATTTGGAACAGTGCATTTTCGTTTTTTTTTTAATAAATATTATTATAATTAGGAGGTTTGTTCAATAAAATTCAAATTATACCCTAATGGTTGATGACTTGAAAATTATACTAATTATACATTTGCATTGACTAATTATGAAAATCAGGGAAAGATATTGTTTGCGTAATAATTTGGAACATGGTGTAAAGTGGTTTTTAAAATCTGTAATTTTACTTTTACTTAAGTATATATTGTTAGAAGTATAGTGACACCTCGAATTGCGAGTAAGGCGGTTTGCAAGTGTTCTACAGGACGAGCAAAGAATTTTAATACATTTTGACTTGAACAACTCTTGGTTTACGAGTACCGAGTATCATGTATGACGAAAGCGCTTCTTGTTTTGACGCCGAGCGGCACGTGATCACAACTGAGCCAATGTTTTTTCTTTCTCTTGCACTGCGGAATTGTGGGCAATCGTCTCCTCTGATTGGTCTTAGTGCACGTCTCTTACTGGTATAATTAACATCCGTGCACGCGTATACTGTTTACTATATCATTGTGACCACGTATGTGTCTGTAAAACATATTTTATTTTGTGTCTGTATGTGTGTGTGTTTGTACAACAGACCCCTCCTACTTTCGCTTTCACCTTCGCAGACACAGACACACGCTCTCAGCTCTACACAGAAACACTGCTCTGTCGCAATTCTTTTCAAAGGTACTTTACAGCAGTGATTCCGTTAGTGTTTTGCTCAATCGAGTATCATTAGAGAGATTTCTTGTTTATTTTTTCAATAAAACAGTGTTTCCGTTGTGTGTGTGCGCGTGTGTGTGAAAAGAGTGGAGGAATATACGAATTATGCTCGTAATCCAAGGTTCCACTGTATTGTACTTCGCTACATTTTAAATGATATTCGCCACTGAGTAAAAAAAAAAAAGAGAATGAAAATTAATAAAAATAATGCAAATGGGAAGAAAAAAATTGCACCCCGGAAACCACTGCACTGATTGATTGATGGACAGGGAGATCAAACGCGCTAAATTCACAAGAACGAGATGCCATCAAATTTTTAGGAAGCAAGCACCTGGCCATTGTTACGACCCACAAGATGTGATTTGTATTTGTCTGTGTTGCTGTGCTTTGTTGCGCTCGCATGTATTGTGTCCAGGTCGTGTGGCGCTCCAGACTCCACTTTTTGACGGTCCCTATATCGGCGTCTACCTGAGCTTCCACAGGGTCGCGTCCGCCCTGAGAGTGACTTCATCAATCAGCGCGACCATATATAAACCGGAGAGAGAGGCGGGAAAGCGGAGGCGTATAGGCAAGGTGTTGGTCGTGTTGGAGAGATATTATTTTTGGATTGTATTTTAAAAAGCAAAGACAGTTTAATATTATGAGGTGTCGTATAGGGCTTTAATTAAACTTCATTCATGCACACACACATGAAACACTTGCATACAGATATATTAAATTCACACATACATATATACTACTACCTCCTCAAACAACTATATATGTGTTAGGTTTAAATGGAGAAGAATTGTGTCCGAGCTAAGTTTTAAGCTAAGAGAAGAAGAGTTTTAGCTTGTTCTGTCCGCTGCAATAGAAGATCTCTGTTTATTTTCAGCAAAGAGAGCACATTTAAACGGTGCTACGTCCCGAACATCAAAAGAACCAGTCATTAACATGTCAGTCATAGAGACAGGTGAGAGGAGATAAGTTTACATTCTCCTGATTAAACAAAAGGGTTCTAGCAGACAAGAGCCATTTGGATGTATCCTCATCTGGATACAGGATACAGAAGGCATGAGGAAGAACAGTGAGGGGTCTGTTCTCAAGGCACAGGAATCTCCTTATTAGATTATAATGTCTTACAATATTATAAAACCTTACAATATGAAATGTGCGCGCACACACATCTATGACATACAGTACAAACACAAACTCTCCAAGCACACACACCTAATGTATGAGATGCGGCACAAACACACATAGTACATGATACAGTAGGCCTACATGATTCTCAGTGTGAACAGATGTTATTTTAGTGTAGATGGACTTGTCGCTCCATTCTCCCTGATTGGACAGATTGGACGGTGTATGACAGTATTAATGATTATCACTGTTCAGTCACAAGGCGATGTGAAAGGGTGACGTATTCAGAACTGTCCAAATGATGTCTGAATACTGCAGCGGCAGAAAATGCGGGTGACGATTTGCAACCACCAAAGAAAAATTGAAGCACGAAATCTGTGGCTAATATGCCGGGTCCTACAACAGAAGCAATTATTATTTTGCAAAATGTGCATTCTTGCCATCGCTAATACAAACAATAACTAATTCATCGGAATCCCACCTGCCCCCCTTCGCTCTATCAAATCAAAATACAGATTCAGAAAATCAAACATTGTTCCGACCCTCCATACCACCCACTTCTGTGGTGATAATAAATAAACCACTCGCTGTCTTCTAAACTGTCCAATAACGTGATGTTTAAAAACCACTACTACCAATCAGGGAGAATGAATTGGCAAGTCGATATACATTAAAATGACTACTCCCTACTCCCTACACCGTGTGCAGTGAATGTCTGTTAAGGGAACTTCGCTCTATAATTCTACCATTCGGAACCCTGCAACGTCACTTCCTTCATGAGTTACCATGGTGACATAAGCATTTCGCATACCTGTCGCTGCTGTGGAAATTTCACACTACGGACATTAAATATAGAATATTTATGTATTGAAATGTTTATAATTCATGAATAAATAATTTGATTAATTTCCAAGATGTAGGTTTTTTTTTTTTTTTACAGATTACTTGCCTACAGTATATAAGGATTACTAAGAATTTCTTGATGAAATTAACATGTAAATTATTCCAGTATATGATGAAGTCCTCGATAATAATTATAATAACTATATAAATCCTTTTTTGAGCTAAATTTTTTTCACGCTCCAGCGATACGCAATGACTGATCATTCCCTTGTCCTCTGAAGTGAAGATCCATTGTTCACTCGCTCCCAACACCGTTAAAGTTCCCTTTGAACTTAACATTTTCACTCGGTTTGTAATCACACTTAACATGGCTGACCACCTTGGGGAGTGCACTTCGCAGGGTACTTCAGGTCGGAACGCTCTTTGAGTATCATGAACTATGTGTGCGCGCGCCTCATAGGTGTTTGTGTGCACGGAGTGTTTACACAAACTCTCCGTGCACACACACATATGAGATGTATACAAACTTTGTAGGCATCTCATATGTGTGTGTGCACGGAGAGTTTGTGTGTGTACTGCAGGCTTGGACTGACCATAGGGCATACCGGGCAATGCCCTCTGGGCCGACGCACATTTTTGGGCTGGGGCTGTCAGTCATAATTTAATATTTTTTAAAAAGTTTATTAGGCTAATTTATTTATTACTGCAACGGTAGAGTATCTGAGACACAAATCGCGGTGTAGGGCCATCAACATCTAGCAACAGTGCAGAGGCAGTCCAGAGTGCTCAGGCCGCCGGAGCGGTACAAGGGAGTGTACAACAGAGTAAAGTCCACGTTAGTTACACGATGAAGAAGGAGTAGTTATTAAAATTGATTCGGAGGACGAGGAGGTCGTGGTGAGAGACGTGATTTGTGTTTGTGAACAGTACATTTTATTAAACATTTGTCTAAAGCAGTGGTTCTCAAACTTTTTCTGTCATTCCCCACTTAAGGGGGTGAGCGAATTTTCAAGCCCCACTTGTCAACAAAATAATAACGAAATCAGCCAAGTTTACTGTTTATTGAAATATCAATTTCTAAACTAATAAGATCAAACAACACCAAGTTAAAAACAGATAAAATACACGTGCAATTGTTATAAACGGCTTACGTTGTCACTTATCTTTGCATAATTGACCCCATGTTTATTAGCTGCTCAGCAATCGTTTGGAGTTTTTTTTGCACTGGCCAATTCTGTATGCAACTTTGAATAAAGCCATTTGTGCTTTGCTGTCCACTGATTCAGATGTTACCATGCGATTCTCCCGCTGTCTGTATTCTGCCAGCTTTCTTTGAAAGAAGTCGAGCGGCTTATTAACGTGCCTGTGAGTGTGTTGTCTCTAAGTATCTTCCTAATTTGTTGGGTCTCATGCGGTCTGCTGCCAGCGGTTTAAGACACAAAGCACACACGAGTCTCTCCTCTGCCCCCACCATCCCCACCATGAATCCAAGCTTCGTTAGGGGTGGGCGATATAACCAAAATCTTCTATCACGGTAGAAGCGATTTTCTACCTCGATAACGATCACAATCACTATATCACAATATAGCAATTTGTATCTAAAAATGCATAAATAAAAATTCAAACACAAAGAAACTGTGTTACATAATGTAATTTTATTTAAATTGTGAATTGCTGGGGTTTGCCGCATTTTTTTTTTACTTTGGCCATATTCGTTTGGATGCTTGGATTTCAGATGATAGAAAAGGTTTGACGTGTTTCCACCACTTGTTAAAACAGTGCACTTGCGTACCTTACAAATCACGTTCATCTCATTCGTATCACTTTTTTTATACCCAAACCAATTCCACACCACAGACGATGCACCTTTTTTCTTTACAATCTCCTCGTTGTTGGTTTCGTCACATGTAAGTAAACTCACTGCTGCTGCACCGTCTTCTTCCACTGTCGAAGTGTATGTGAAGCCAAACACATCAAAAGTGGGATGAAACCGCGGCACCCGACTGAACCAAATATCTGCGCAAATACAGCACAGCGCGACTATCTGGATAGCGCAGTGATGATCTGGTTTATTTGCGCAGCCCGGTGAATCGCGCAGCGCCGCTCGAATCACAAACCTGCGCGACTCACTGTGTTTTTATTTAAAAACAATTTAAAATGTCAGGCCTGTTTAATATTGTTTCCGCCTTGCCATGCCTGGTTTGTACGTGCGCATCCCAACGGGGTAAAATGTATTTTGATGGTCGGCGCGATCTATTTCTGGCAGAGTCGCGCAGCGCTGCCCAGTGGGTCGCGCAGGTTTGTGATTCGAGCAGCGCTGCTCAAGTTGGCCCGACGTTAAACCATTATTGATGCACTATATGGTTCCACTTTTTCTGCCGGCCCACAACTTATTTTAAATTTACTTGTATTAATGATCCATTTATTTGTGTGTGATTGTTTAGTTTTTTCCTATTATTTTCCACTAATTTCCTCCCGTTCATTGCGCCCCACATGTCATGTCTGTATTCCCCACTAGTGGGGCGCGCCCCACACTTTGAGAACCACTGGTCTAAAGGCTGTCAGATCTAACCCGATGACGACCAGAAAGACGTAGCTTAGCACTTAGCCCTGTAGCGTGAATGGTAAACCCAAACGCAGATGGACACGAGCGGGCAGGATAATCACGCGATTTGCTCTAAGAACTCTCAAAGTGAATGAGTAAAGGAAAGACACAATCTAACCCTAGTTCTATAAACACACACTCAGTCTGAAAGCGAACCCAAGAAAGTGAGTACTCACGTGAACGGGAACGATTCCGAAATAGCATGGGCAAAACTCATGACAGAGGGATGTGACAAAACTCATGATAGAGCGACAGAGCGATGTGCGGCGCCTTCTTGTTTCCTTTTATGCTTTCAGGTTCGCGACCGTCTTACTTCCTGGTCCTCGTGCCGGTCGTGGCTGAGTGCGCATGACAGGACCCCCCTGTCCAGGACCCGCTCCTCGGGGCCGTAGCCCTTCCAGTCGACCAGAAACTGGGTGCCCCTGCCCCGAGGGCGCGAGTCGAGGATCAGTCGCACGGTGTAAGCGGGACCACCATCAATGATACGGGGGGGAGGAGCAGGGGGGGTGGGCGGAATCATGAGTGAGGTGACGAACGGTTTTAGCTGGGAGGTGTGGAAGACGTGGTGGATCCGGAGCGCCGCAGGCAGCTGGAGCCGTAGGTGACAGGATTGATCCTGAGGGTGATGCGGTAGGGATCAATGAATTTTGGTGACAGTTTTCGTAATTCTGTGTGCAGGTGGAGGTTTTTGGTGGACAGCCATACCTTGTTACCTACGTGGTACAACCGTCCCGGAGGGTTCCGGCGGCGGTGTTGAGTCACATACTTGGTGTTGGTGCATCGGATGGCAAGATTGGCTTGGTGCCATAGCCGCCGGCACCGGCGAACCAACTGTTGGGCCGATGGTACGTCAACCTCTGGTTCTTGGTGAGTGAACATCGGAGGCTGGAAGCCATAGCATACCTCAAATGGGCTCAAGTTGGTGGCTGAGGACACGTGGAGGTTGTGAGACAACTCAGCCCACTTGAGGTAGCAGGCCCAGGAGTGTTGACGATCCGACACGAAACACCTTAGGTAGCTGTCCAGCTGTTGGTTGGTTCGCTCCGCCTGACCATTCGTCTGGGGGTGGTAACCAGAAGACAGACTGCAGGACGAATTGATCAGACAGCAGAAGGCCTTCCAGAACCGAGCGGTGATCTGTCCGAGACGATGTTCTTTGGGAACCCATGCAATCGGACTATGTGCTCCAATATCAGCTTGGCTGTGTCTTTAGCTGACGGAGTCTGGTGAGGGCCACCAGGTGCACTGCCTTGGAGAAGCGATCAACAATAGTGAGGATGACGTCCTTTCCTTCCGAGGCCGGCAGGCCCGTGATGAAGTCGACGGCAATGTGCGACCAGGGCCGACGGGGGACTGGGAGTGGTTGAAGCTCCCCCGGTGTTGGTTGGTTGGAGTCCTTCGCCCTGGCGTACACTGGGCACGCCCGGACGAACTCGGTGACCTCCCTCCTCATCGAGGGCCACCAGAAGGCCCGTCTCACGAAGGCGAGAGTTCTTCGGGTTCCCTGGTGTCCCGCGACGGGCGAGGAATGGCCCCACTGGAGGACTTCGGGCCTTATCTGATCTGGAACAAAAAGCCATCCGGGCGGCACGCCTGCCGGTGCGGGTTCTCTGGTCAGTGCCTGGCGGACCCTCGTCTCCATATCCCAATGAAGGGGTGCGTTGATCTGGGTGAGTGGAAGGACAGGCACGGGCTCCGCCCGGGGCGCCTCTCGCTCGTACTGACAAGAAAACTCTGCCTTGGTGTTCTTTGACCCCGGGCGGTACGAGAGATGGAAATCGTACTGTTCAAAGAACAGGGCCCACCGTGCCTGTGGTGAATTTAGTTGTTTGAGGTTGCGGATGGTGAGTAGGTTCTGGTGGTCCGTCCAGACGATGAACGGCTCACTGGCGCCCTGGAGCCAGTGATGCCATTCCTCCAAAGCCCACTTTATGCCCAACAGTTCACGGTCCCCTACTCCGTATCACTGCTGAGTGGGGTTAAATTTTTTGGAGTAGAAGCCACATGGGTGTAGCTTCTGGTCTGGACCTCATTGAGAGAGAACAGCGCCGGCGCCCACCTCCGACGCGTCCACCTCCACAACGAATGGTTGGCTGGCATTCGGATGGAGAAGAATAGGTGCAGTGGTGAAGAGGTGGCAGAGCTTGTGGAAGGCTGAGATGGCGGTCGGGTTGAGTTGGAAGGAATGGGTGGAGAGCCTGGTCAATGCAGTGAGTGGTGCTGCAACTGTACTGTAGCCCCGGATAAAGCGACAATAAAAATTCGCAAACCCGAGAAAGCGTTGGAGCTGCTTTAGTGTCCTGGGTAGGGGCCAATGACGTACAACCTCCAGCTTCTGCGAGTCCATGGCCATACCCTGGGGCGAGATGACAAAACCCAGGAACGTGGTGGAGTGCTCGTGAAAAGCACACTTTTCCAGCTTATAGTACAGCTGGTGGGCGAGCAATCTCTTCAGAACAGCCCTAACGTGTCTGGTGTGTTCTTCGGTGGTGCGAGAGTATATCAGTATATCGTCTAGATATACGAACACCCATCGGCCTAGTATGTCCCTGAGAACATCATTAATAAATTGTTGGAAGGCCGAGGGTGCGTTACAGAGTCTGAATGGAATGACCAGGCTCTCATAATGTCCGGTGGGGGTGATGAAGGCCGTCTTCCACTCATCACACTCTCTGATGCGCACCAAGTTGTTGGCGCTACGGAGGTCCAACTTAGTGAACACAGTGGCACCAGAGAGGGTGTCCAGGGCTGAGTTGGTAAGAGGCAGCGGGTGACGGTTCCTGATGGTAATCCTATTTAGCCCCCAATAGTCGACACACGGACGAAGAACCCCGCGGCTGCCGGCGAGGAGGATGGCCGGATGGTGCCGTTTCGAAAGGGGGCTGGCGACATATTCCTCCATCGCCTGGGTCTCACTGTTGGAAAGTGAGTAGAGATGGCCGCGGGGGGGGGGGGGGTTGGAACCTGGCTGGAGTCCGATGGCTAGGTCATATGGATGGTGAGGTGGAAGGTGGTTGGCCGGCGTTTACAGAACACCTCAGCCAGGTCCCGATAAGGTGGAGGAATGGCGTGGATGTCGACGTCGGGGGCCTCGGACTCCCTTCCCTGGAGAACGTCCCAGCCTGGGCCCATAGGCAGAGGTCGGTGCAGGTCGGCCCCCATTGAAGGATCCGGTTTTGTGTCCAGGAAATCAGGGGGTCGTGTCGTAGTAGCCAGGGGTATCCAAGGATGAGAGGTGGAGAGGAAATGGGAGTGAGGTGGAATTGGAGGGATTCTTGGTGCTGACCGAGGGCAAGAGTGATGGGTTGGGTCTGCTGGGTGATGGGGCTAGATGAAAGGGGCCGCCCGTCGACAGAGGTGATTTTCATCGGCTGGGATAACGCCTCAATCTTTACCCCCAACCCTTTGGCGTACGTAGAGTCAATGAAGTTACCCGCGGCACCGGAATCGATGAACGCGGTACTTCGGACCCGCTTGTGGCCAAGGTGGAGGGTTACCTGAACCGTGAGTCTTGAGGTGGTGGTTTCGGTGGTGGCGGAGAGATGGATAGTGCCCGGTGAGTCTCTCCTGTCATTCACCGGGGTTGGGCGTTTCCCGGACGGGATGGACAGGTTGCTCGGTGGTGCGGGGCCAGGGGTAGCTCAGTGGTTAAGGCATTGGACTACGGTTCAGAAGATCCCAGGTTCAAACCACTCAACCACCAAGTTGCCACTGTTGGGCCCTTGAGCAAGACCCTTAACCCTCAACTGCTCAGATGTGTAATGAGATAAAAATGTAAGTCGCTCTGGATAAGAACGTCTACCCAATGCCTAAATGTAAATGTCTAAATGTGCGCCGCCGAGCCACAATAGGCGCACAATCCCTCGCGGTAACGCCTCTCACGTTCCGCCACGGTCAGGGAGGCGCGCCCTAGTTGGTAGGTTAGTGGGTTCCCCGGCTCCGGTGTCAACCATGGCAGGGGGTGGAGATCCGACACGTCCGGTGAAGGTGGGGGTTACAGTGGGTGGTGGTCTGGATACGGTGTATGCATAGGTGGGAATTGGCGGCAAGGTTTGAGGCGCTGGTCGATGCGGAGGGCTAGCTGGATCAGCCCCTCCAGTGTGGCGGGGTGCTCTCGTCCGGCTAGCTCATCCTTAATACGTGTAGCCAGTCCCTCGAAGTAGGATGTCTGGAGGGCTGCATCTCCCTACAAGGTCTGGATGGCGAGGGTGCGGAAGTCCGCAGTGTACCGGCTCACGGACAATCCTCCCTGCCGCAGATGGTAGTAGCTTCGTGTCGGTCTCCACCTCGCCCGCATGCTCGAAAGTTAGTTTGAGCTGACGGGTGAACTCATTGTAGGAGTGGGCGGTGTCGGTGTCAGCGCGCAGGACTGCCGTGGCCCACTCTGCTGCCTTCCCTGATAGCAACGAGACGAGTAGTGCAATGCGTAGCTGGTCGGTGGAGTATTTGGTGGCATTAAACTCGAACACAAGTTCCAGCGATGTTAAAAACACACTGCATTTCACATCCGTGCCATCCCATTTATCCGGGAGTGCTAGAAAAACATCAGAAGGGGGGGGGGGGGGGTTGGTGCGGGGCCGCGGCCGCTAGCCATGCCATCAACAGTTGCCCAGAGGCTCGCGTTCTCCCGCTTATGCTCCGCCAAGGCCACGACGTCTTGGACAATCCGGCGCAGAGAATCGAGCTCCCCGGTTAGCTTGTTGATAAGCACAGCATGCTGGTCAACCACATCGCATACTGTAGGTGCGCATGATCCACTGGGTTTACTGCTCTAGGCTCTGTCATTCTGTCAGAACTAACACGATGACGACCAGAAAGACGTAGCTTAGCAGTTAGCCCTGTAGCGTGAATGGTAAACCCAAACGCGGATGGACACGAGAGGGCAGGATAATCACGCGATTTGCTCTAAGAACTCTCAAAGTGAATGAGTAAAGGAAAGACACAATCTAACCCTAGTTCTATAAACACACACTCAGTCTGAAAGCGAACCCAAGAAAGTAAGTACTCACGTGAACGGGAACGATTCCGAAATAGCATGGGCAAAACTCAATGACAGACCGATGTGTGGCGCCATCTTGTTTCCTTTTATGCTTTCAGGTTCGCGACCGTCTTACTTCCGGGTCCTCGTGCCGGTCGTGGCTGAGTGCGCATGACAAAGGCATCTCAAGCAGTGTTTTGTTTGACGATAAATTTTGCTAAAAGGTGGGAATTTTGTCACTGTGGCCTTCTCTTCCAAGTCTGAGTATTGTAATGAGAGTTATAAAAGACTGTATAATAACAATAATAATTTAAAATATTTTTTTACAAAGGTTATTCGCTTCCATGCAGGTTACTGTGGTTTAATGTTTGAAACAAAACAGTGAGTGTCACGCAGCTGAACGGAACGAGGTGAATCCAAGTGCAGATGACGTGCCACAATGTCAGGCGAGAGCGTGGTCGGAATGCGGAAGTCAATGCCGGGCGATCAATCAGCGTAGCGTCTAAGCCAAATCGTAAAGCGGGAGCCGTGGTCAAAAGAGGAAGCGTTAATTCAAAACCGGGAGATCAAAGGGCGAGGCAAACAAATCCGAGACGAGAAACCGAAAGCGAAAAACGAGAAACAAAGCGAACGTGGCAACGTGAGATCAAGGGAAAATAAACGCGAGAAGATCGGGGCATGAAAACACAAGATAATCCAGCGATTTAAGCAGCGCACAGCACGTGCTTAAATGCTGGAGTAATCAGACAGGGATTAGAGACAGGTGTGCAGACGGGGCGGAAACAGGGGCGTGGGGAAGGATGCAGTCAGACAGGAGTAAACATGAGCACATGGGGAAAGTGACAGCGTGGGAAAACAAACGGCCGACAGACCGTGACTCGTGACAAGTGAGCGCATATATCCTTTGATGTGTCATATGCCTCAGCATATTGTTTAAATAATCATGGTGGGCCGCTATGGCCAATTTATCAGCTATTTAATTAGATGATACATTTGTTTGATAAATAATCATTTAAATATAATTACTTAATAATAAATTAAAACGAATTAGGACTATTGTATATTTATTTGAGATGTAGGCTTTGATCAAATGTTAACTACAGTACATGTAAGATTTTTTTTTGTGCCTCTGGTAAGGTAAAAAGCAATGATTCTTAATGTCAGAACTTACCATTATAATTACAATTCTCCAGCATTATTAGAACTTCTTTTAATGTTTTATTACCAATTTTGTAACCAGCAATACTGACAACTCTTCTCACATCTGTGGCAAAAATTATGATTTCATAATTTGGAAAGACCTCATAATAGCTGATCTGTTGAATAATAGGAAATAAGTGACAGTCAGACTGTAACAGATTTCAATATTATCACATTACAAAATGTTTTAAAACATCAAATCGAAGCTGATAGATGATTTAAATAATAAGATCAGGACATTTCAGCTTGCAGATATTTTTCAAATTAAAACCGCAGCTGAAATATTATTGCCGTAAACAATACTGTTTATTTTTTTTATATTTAATATACTGTAAGTATATCACAATTGGTAAAACCTACAGTTTTAGTTTGATTCTAATATACCTTTGTTATAAGCTTCTTAATGACATCTTTTGCACGATTAAAATCTTCTTCTTCTATGCTGTCAGATGTATCTAGGGCAATATAGATGTTAAGTTTTCCTCCCTTTTCCAAACGAATTTTCTTTTCAGCTTGACCTGAAGTTTAAAAATTAAACTGTCATTTAGTTCTCAGTATTTATCCAATTCATATACAGTTATAGTCATATATATATTTTTTAAAAATGATAGAAACTTGATACTTGTGACATCTTACTGTACCTGATTCCTCATTAATGGTTAAAGTGGTCTTTAAAGAGCTGCTAAAAGCCTCTGCTACTTCTTCAGGAGTGTCATACGTGAAATCAGCTAAAACAAAGAAGAGAAAAAAGGGGATTTAAATATCAGATATTCAAACATCACCAGGCTGATATCAGGTAAAAAAAAAATATTATTCCTCTATTACAGTATTAATATACTGTAGAACTTTAAACCCTCTGGTGCCTGTGATACTATCAGGATGCTCACCATAGCACTCCGGCTCTTTTCCTGACCAATCGCCACCCTTCTGACACACACGCACTTTGGAACCTATTAGTTTTAGATTCTTAGCACAGGTGTAGGTAACTTTGTCATCAATGTTGAAAACGTGACCTTCTCTGCTGGCACCAGATGGAGTGCCGGGGTCTGGGCAGTGATCAGCTGTGAGTTGGGCTAATGAATGAATGAATGAATAATACATGCACACATACATACTTGAACAGTTTGACAAGAAATCAAATGATTTTTCTCTGATTCGCACGATTGTCTATAATAAAACATTTAATTTGAAAGCCTCTATAGAACCTTCTTTAAAAGGTTTAAAGCAAACCACAACAGGTAGCAGCCCTGTTTTTGAGCAAATCCTGACACAACTTTCTGTTTCACTTCTCCTCTTGCTGCTGCATTTGTGAGAAATAATGCACTTTAGATTTAATTTTTAAAGCAGAGAAATACAGTTACAACACATAAAAGATGCATGAGCAATTTGTGTACAAAAGACATAACGTAAAACTAAATCTAATAGAGGAAGAAGCTGATGATGCTGTAAAAATTTTTAGGCTTTGGGGCAGTGATAGCTCACAGTACTAAGGTTACTGATCGGAAGGTCGGCAGTTCGAGACAAACAAACAACAGACAGACAGACAGACATACAAAAATTCCAATAACCATTTTGATGTGTTCTATTACTCATCTTACACCGCCCCAAAACAAGAACAATAGTAAAATGTACTAATTTAATAAGTTTAAAAAATGGTAAAATAATGGTGAAGCTCATTACTTACTGTTATGTCTACAGATTGGTGTGCCACCGCTCCACTTCCCATTGGCCTGACACACACGAGTGGCAGATCCTCGAAATGTGTAACCAGAATAACACCTATAGGTGGTTGTGTCATTCACATAGTACAAACGTTTATTGGGATACACGGAACCATTCTCCAGAACTTTCGGATTAGGACATGTCACCTCTAAAACAGTCAGGAAAATACAGATATAATGCACATTCCTTGAAAGTGACAGTGGGCTGTAGTTAATTACTTACTCTTGCACACTGGATGTTTTTGGGTGGGTGTGGGATACCACTGGCCTCTGTCACATTCACGCTTCTTTATAGGATATGGATAATACCCCTCTGGGCAGATGTACCTTAACGTGATAATATTACTGGACATCTTGAGTGTGAAATTGCCTCCAGTGATTCCCAGATTACTGTCAGGGCACTGGGATGGCACCCCTATACAGAAACAAACAATTCAGATCTATTATGTGATAGGAAAGTACGGCATGAAAATGGTTTTGTTACCCTTGTCCAAAATTGCTTTAGTTAGTTTTGCTTAAATAGGGATAGGGATAGGTTACGTCATTGGACTACTGATCAGATTGTCCAGATTGTCCTAGTTTCAGACCCAAGCACCACCAAGTTGGCCCTTGAGCAAGGCCCGTAAGCCTCAACTGCTCAATGTTCAATGAGATAAAAAGAAAGTCGCTCTGGATAATGTGTAGAAATGAAAATATAACTCAAAGTAAACACGAAAGTAAATGTAAAAAAAGGGCAGTGCAGTGCCATATTTATGGACCATGATATATTTGTGCTGTACTGTATGTTGTTTTAAGCTACTTCACAACAAAGAGATAAATTCTTTTTTTACTACCTCTTATTCTCATTATTTTTAACAGCAGTGAACAGAATATGAAGCATTTGTATAATTTTCATGTGACTCCTAAGAAACACACACTTTAAAACTAGATTACTTACTGTATTGTGAATACCAGAACACTATCTCCATCTCACATACACATAAACACTCCCACATACTGTACAATGCCAAAGTGTTTAAGGCTTTACCTTTTCGTGTTTACTGTACTCATTTTGAGTCATGTGTTTCTTTTTTTATTGCTATTATTAATAAGGTTTCATTGACAGGCATTTGCATTCTCCCATACTGTATGTATAGTAATTGTCAACATTTGTTTACCAGAATGATTGCACATATGTTACATTTAATATCTATATATTCACCCTATTTTATTTTAATGATATTCTCTTTTAGTGTAAATAAGTTGAAACTCTATTTAAAATGTTTTTGTGAATGCTAAGCATGCAATGCTTAAGCAAGTTATTTCCTGAAATAAAAATGAATTATTGTAACATCCGACCCGCCGCAGCCCCGGAGATCAGGATCACCGGATTACTGAGCCGTGGCTTTGTCTCCCCCTAGTGTGTCTACGTATGTCTTGTCAGTCATTAACACGAAAGTGAACTCACCTGTCTACCCTTGTGTATCTCACTATTTAACCCAGCCGAACCCACACCACAGTGTCTGGTCACCGTCGTGCACACCCGGAAACTAATGTTCTTATGTCTCCTTCTTTCTCTCTCCCTCTCCCAGGTTTAAAGCGGTATCTGCAGGCGAGGCTGCGGAAGCAGGACAGCTTCTCGCATTTTTCAGATTGGACCCGATGTGTTTGGGTTGCAGTCATCCCGAAGGATCTTCTGAGCTTTTCGTGTGAAAGTACTTTTGTGTTCGTGTATTTCCGCCTGCAGACCGCCCCGGGAGAAGTATCTTCTGTGTTTATGTTTTGTTTGGTATAACAGTAAAGGTTGTTCAAGTCAATACCGGGACTGTTTAATAAAAGACTATTTCCTGCAGCTTGCGTTCAAAACGAGTGTGATTTACCAAGGCGAGACATGACAGATGACCAGACCTTTCACCAGAACGCAGCAGGACCAGCAGCGCATGACCATACACCTCCCATGATGGATTATATTCGGCGACAGCAAGGTCAGATGGACAGCTTGGCCAGGGCGATCAACGACCTGGCCCACAGTGTCCGTGACATCGCGGCTCGACAGGCACCCACCCCTGCGGGACCAAGACGCCCGTCACGATCCCCTCCGCGAGCGACCCCCCCGGAGAGGTATGCTGGGGATCCCGAGGGATGTAGAAAATTCCTCCTGGCCTGTGAGCTGTATTTAGCTGAGTACCCTGACCTAGATGACAGGCAAAGGATCAGCTTTGTCACGCAACAGCTCACAGGTGCAGCGATGGACTGGGCCGCCGCTATGTGGAGTGCGGGTGGCCGAGACATGAGTGATTTCGTCCGCTTTCTCCGTGCGTTTCGCGCTGTCTTCGACCACCCGGACCAGGGGCGGACTGGTGAACAACAGCTCCTCCGCCTCAAGCAAGGACCAACCACAGTCGCTGACTATGCCGTAAAATTTAAGATCCTGGCCGCGGAGAGTGAATGGTGCGATAAGAGCCTCCTCGCACGGTTCCGGGACGGTCTTCATCCAGACATTCAACTAGAACTAGCGTGCCGAGATGCTGAAATGGACCTGGATGAGACCATACAACTTGCCATTAAATTGGATCAGCACCTCCGCGGTCAGAGACGGCAGACCCCCGCCAGAGGAGCAGGTAGTAGAGGCGAGCCGCACCCCCGCCCCAGCATGAATCGAAGCGCACAGGAACCACGTGAATCCCCGACAGCCGAACCCATGGACGTCGGCACCTCCAGGCTATCAGCCCAGGAAAGACGACGCCGACTAACCGCCGGACTGTGTCTGTACTGCGGGGGAGGAGGGCATCTCATTCGAGAGTGCCCAATACTGAAAGTAAAACTAGACACTAGCACACCCCCTCGAACCAGACACACAAACGCACCTTCACAAAATACAGTCACGGACTTACCACCACACACTCTAACCACGGACACGCCACCCCAGATCATACCCACCAATACACCTCCACGCACCAACCGGTCATTTTGTATAAAAGCTACTCTGTCTTATGATAATCATCTGGTTTCTGTTTCCCCCCTCATAGATTCGGGATCGGCTGGGAACTTCATTTCATCCTCCCTTATTTCCTCGCTGCACGCTCCCGTGTCGAAGCTTCCAACCCCGATCGTGATTAATGCTCTGGATGGCAACCCATTAGGTCAATCGCCCATTAACATGATATCCGTGCCCCTACGTTTAACTTTCCCGAACCACACTGAGGAATTAGAATTCTTTGTGATCTCTCAGGTGAGTCAGTCCGTCGTGCTCGGTCTTCCTTGGCTTAGTTCTCATAATCCCAATTTTGATTGGACAGGTGCTCGCATCCTTTCATGGTCCCCCCGATGCGCGAAATTTTGCATGCCATCCTCATTGATGGCCCAAACGACTACAGTAGAAAGCCCTAGCGCCCTGGTCACTACCATCGTGCCATCCGAGTACGAAAAATTTAAAGACGTATTTAGTATCAGGGCCGCCGCACGACTTCCCCCTCACCGCCCGTGGGACTGCGCTATTGACCTCCTGCCGGGGAAAGCACCGCCTTGCTCGCGGGTTTATCCATTGTCGGTGTCTGAGACACAGGCAATGGAGGAATACGTGAAAGAGGCTCTCCAGCAGGGGCTCATTAGTCGCTCCACGTCACCCGCATCGGCCGGGTTCTTTTTTATCGAGAAAAAAGGCGGGGGCCTTCGGCCGTGTATTGATTATAGAGGGCTCAATACCATCACAGTGAAGTATAAGCACCCACTGCCCCTGGTTCCGGCCGCGATCGATCTGCTCCGCGGCGCTTCCATCTTTACCAAACTTGACCTCCGCAGCGCTTACAATCTCGTTCGTGTTCGCAAGGGCGATGAGTGGAAGACAGCGTTTAGCACTACATCAGGTCATTATCAATACAATGTGATGGCTTATGGACTGGTGAACGCGCCTGCGGTGTTTCAGGGGTTCATGAATGACGTGCTCCGACTTATGCTAAACCGATTTGTGATAGTATATTTAGATGACATCCTGATATACTCGCGGTCATACGAAGAGCACGTTAGTCATGTAACCGCCGTCCTCCGTCGACTAAGGGAACATGGGCTCTATGTGAAGGCAGAGAAATGTGAATTTCATAAGACGGAGATTGCATTTCTGGGCTATCGCATAGGACCACTGGGGGTCAAGATGGACGCGACCAAAGTCAGAGCGGTACTCCAATGGCCGGAACCGACCTCAGTGAAGGCGCTACAAAGCTTCCTCGGGTTTGCCAATTTTTACCGGCGCTTTATTAGGGGCTATAGTACGTTGGCAGCACCGCTCACTAGCTTACTTAAAGGTAAACCGCGCAAGCTACAGCCGTTCACGCCGGACGTGCGCATCACGTTCCAGCGTCTAAAACGAGCTTTTACAGCCGCGCCGATATTAAAACTTCCCGACCAAAGAAAGCCCTTCGTAGTTGAGGTCGATGCGTCCGAAGTAGGACTCGGAGCGGTGCTGTCACAGCGCCATGGCCACCCGGAGAAGTTATTCCCCTGTGCTTTTTTCTCGCGAAAATTGACACCTGCCGAATGCAATTATGATATTGGTAATCGTGAACTGCTTGCAATAAAAGCGGCGTTAGAGGAATGGAGGCATTGGTTGGAGGGGGCAGAACACCCATTCACGGTACTCACGGATCATAAGAACCTAGAGTACATCCAACAAGCTAAGAGACTAAACCCCCGACAAGCCCGCTGGGCACTGTTCTTTACTCGTTTTCACTTTATTATCACTTATCGCCCCGGCTCTAAAAATATCAAAGCGGACGCGTTATCCCGCTGTTTTGCGACGCAGGACCAGCCTCAGGTTCCCGAACCCATTTTGCCCCCCTCACTCGTGGTGGCTCCGATCACTTGGGACCTCGATGCGGAGATAGCACTGGCGACGCGGGCAGACCCCGCGCCGCCGGACTGTCCTCCGAATCGAACCTATGTGCCGGAGTCACTACGAGAGCGAGTGACGGTGGAGGCCCATGTTAATTTATCATCAGGACATCCCGGCGAATTGAGAACCTATCAACTCCTAGAACCAAAGTTCTGGTGGCCAAACCTGCGGGAAACAGTGAGAACAGTAGTTTCGTCTTGTGCTACATGTGCAACCACTAAGAGCCCCCGAGGGTTGCCAGTTGGAAAATTAATGCCCTTGCCCACACCTAACAGACCGTGGTCCCACCTAGCGGTGGATTTTGTGACGGACCTGCCAGTGTCTAAGGGATACACGTCGGTCCTAGTAGTGGTAGATCGCTTCTCTAAAAGTTGCCGGTTTATCCCGTTCTGCGCCCTCCCAACCGCCGCCCGGGTGACGGAAACCCTATTCAACAATGTGTTTCGCTACTACGGCATACCGGAAGATATTGTTTCCGATCGTGGTCCCCAATTTGTCGCAAAAGTCTGGAAAGCTTTTTTCCAGAAATTGGGGACCACTGTTAGTCTAACGTCAGGCTATCACCCGGAGTCAAACGGGCAGGCAGAGCGGACTGTCCAAGATCTCGGGAAATTCCTCCGCGCATATTGTAGTAGTAGACAACATGAATGGGCAGACTGTTTATTCTGGGCGGAATATGCGCAAAACTCATTGAGACATTCCTCAACCGGCCTAACGCCGTTTCAATGTGTGCTCGGATATCAGCCGCCGCTTTGTCCTTGGGATGCCACTCCCACCAACATCCCCATGGTGGATGAGTGGTTTAAAAGAGCGGAAAAAGTATGGGAGGGGGCGCATGCCAATATCTCCCAAGCAGTTCGTCGGTTCAAAAAATTCGCCGATAGGCGGCGAAGGGAAAGTCCTCCGCTCCAGGTAGGAGATCGGGTTTGGCTCTCGACAAGGGATCTATCTCTCAAACTTCCCTGCCGTAAACTTTCACCCAGATTCATCGGTCCTTTTCCCATCTTGTCTCAAATAAACCACGTTTCTTTTAAATTACAACTTCCCTCACACATGCGCATTAACCCCGTGTTCCACATCTCTCTTCTCAGGCCAGTAATACGGGGACCTCTTGACGGAGGCGTCGTGGACCCATCACTCCCCGGGGCTGTGGAGATCGAGGGCGCTCCAGCGTTCAGAGTCCAACAACTGCTGGACTCCCGAAGGAGAGGGGGCACACTCCAATACCTAGTGGAGTGGGAGGGGTACGGTCCGGAGGAACGCAGCTGGGTCCCGGCAAAGGACATCCTGAGCCCAGAACTCATTTACGAGTTCCATCAAGCTCGACCGGATCGTCCGGCGCCACGACCTCCGGGCCGACCCGCTCGCCGGCAATTCCATCAGGCCGGTGGGTCCCGACCCCCTTCGGTACCTCGCAGGGAGCGCCCACCTCTCTTTCAGGAAGCCGGTCCTGGGAGGGGGGGTAATGTAACATCCGACCCGCCGCAGCCCCGGAGATCAGGATCACCGGATTACTGAGCCGTGGCTTTGTCTCCCCCTAGTGTGTCTACGTATGTCTTGTCAGTCATTAACACGAAAGTGAACTCACCTGTCTACCCTTGTGTATCTCACTATTTAACCCAGCCGAACCCACACCACAGTGTCTGGTCACCGTCGTGCACACCCGGAAACTAATGTTCTTATGTCTCCTTCTTTCTCTCTCCCTCTCCCAGGTTTAAAGCGGTATCTGCAGGCGAGGCTGCGGAAGCAGGACAGCTTCTCGCATTTTTCAGATTGGACCCGATGTGTTTGGGTTGCAGTCATCCCGAAGGATCTTCTGAGCTTTTCGTGTGAAAGTACTTTTGTGTTCGTGTATTTCCGCCTGCAGACCGCCCCGGGAGAAGTATCTTCTGTGTTTATGTTTTGTTTGGTATAACAGTAAAGGTTGTTCAAGTCAATACCGGGACTGTTTAATAAAAGACTATTTCCTGCAGCTTGCGTTCAAAACGAGTGTGATTTACCAAGGCGAGACATGACAATTATAAATATGAAAACACTCAGATTGTAAGACAAAGTCAATAATCTTACCATTTAGAAGGGAGCACTGACTTAAAATCACCAAAAACAATGAACTCTGAAAAAGCAGAGACGGCATGTTGCCTTTTTAGCCTTACTGAAAATGTGTTTTAAGAATATAAGACAACTAACACGTGGAGGTAGACTTATAAAATGTGAGCTAGAAGCATTACTTGGAGGGCAGAACTAATACCATTTGGTCACTGATTAACTTCAAGACAAATAAAGTGTTTTGCTGACCAACAGTGTATAAAATGATTATCAGTCATGTATTGGAGAAGAAAAAATATGATGATGATGATGATTATTATTATTATTATTATTAACAACAATAATAATATATAATTATATAATAATAATAATAATAATAATAATAATAATGTGTACAGGTAGTAAGTGGAAAATACTGTAAACATTTCTAAAACCATCAGAATCAATCATTCAACGGGGCTCTGGTAAAACAGAATTCAAAGGTGTTGGTGATTTTTTTTTTATAGATAATTATTTGTATGTCTAAAAAATAATATTGTTACTACACATTTGTATATTTGTTGGATTCATTTGCAATGACAGGTCACATTTCCCCAAAATCTTTGCTTGGAGTTAAGCACCCCTTAAACTGAAAAGGTCCCATGTGCAGTGATGTCACAACAAGTGTTCACTTTTGTAAAATCTTTAACATTAAACTTTTATAATTAAACCTTTTCTGTATTGTTGATCTATTTTAATATCAATCTCGACTAGTATGTAGGACTTGCCTAAGCCATGATAGTCAAATTACTTTCTATTTACTTTCTATTTCTTAAAAAGAATGGGTTTCATCGTAAAAGTCTACTTTGTTTTTTCATCTGCAAAACACCAATCACCGCCTTGTCCACTCTGTGAAGCATGAAATCTCACATAATCTTTTTTATTTCTGTCTCATAAGGTGAACCACTAGATACTGTATGTTTGGGGAGATTTTTATAGTAATGAGTTTACAAAAATAACCCCCATGTCACGTTTCCTGCGATGTCGTGGTGAGTGTGGCATATTTGCAGAGGCGAGCTGGCGGTTCAACATCGATTTTTATTTCAAAACACAAAACAAAAGTAATGCTCTTTACTTTGAGCACTTACTAGTATTTAATATAATAGCTCTCAAACAACACAACAATCCTTAACTATAACAGAAGCTAGATGCCTGACTGAACCTCAGAGCTGAAGCGATGCTCTCGGGGCTCGGCGGCTGCAGAGCTGAAGCGATGCTCTCAGAGCTCGGTGGTTGCAGAGCTGAAGCGATGCTCCCGGGGCTCTGCGGCTGCAGAGCTGAAGCGGTGCTCCCGGGGCTCGGCGGCTGCAGAGCTGAAGCGGTGCTCCTGGAGCTCAGCGGCTGCAGAGCTGGCTTGATGTCTGTGCCGCTTGGACTCTGCAGAGCTTGCGCGACGGTCTCGGAGCTCAGCGGCTGCAGAGCTGGAGCGGACCTTGAAGACTGCGGAGCTGGCGCGAAGTCTTCAAAGCCGGAAGGCGGAGGAAGAATAATGCCCTCCAAGCTACACAGTGGCTGCAGATCAGAAGCGACGTTTTCAGCATCGGGCTGAGGAGCAGGCACGATGTCCTCGAAGCCTGGCACCGGAGGAAGGGCAAGGCTCTCCAGACTGCACAGCGGTTGCAGAGCGGAAGCGACGTTCTCAGCGCTCTGCAGCTGCAGAGCTGGAGTGGAGCTTGGAGACGGCGGAGCCGGCACGATGTCCTCGCTGCTTTGTGATGGCGCGTAGTCCTCTGCGTCGAGCACAGGCTGCGGCGGGAGAGGGAACACGTCGTCCTCGCTGCTCAGCGCCGGCGCGTAGTCCTCCGCGTCGAGCACAGGCGGCGGCGGGAGAGGGAACGTGTCGTTCTGGGCCAGGCGTAGCTCAGTGGTTAAGGCATTGGATTGGCAAGGCCCTTAACCCTCAACTGCTCAGATGTATAATGAGATAAAAATGTAAGTCGCTCTGGATAAGAGCGTCTGCCAAATGCCTAATTGTAAATGTACATGTTCACGCTGCTCAGCGTAGTCCCCCGCGACGACCGAAGAAGAGTGAGGGAGAACATCCGGGCCTGCAGCGTGGTTCTCCCGAACCTGGAGGAGCAGACTTTGGAGCTGTACCACCTGCTCCTGCAGGTCACGAATGCACTCCTTGTTTTGCTCTGTATCTCCCGTTTCCCCTTCGCCACCGTCCTGCCAGAACTCCTCGGCCCGTACCTCTTCTTTGGTGCTTGGGATCGTGTCTCCCCCAGCTGCCACACCTCTGAACGGTGTCCGCTGGATGGCGAGCCTGCAGCCTTCCCAGCTGTGCCGCGCCACTCTCTCTCTCTGCTCCTCGCTGTCCTCCAGCAAGTCCGCCGGGTTGGTGAGCATGCAGCCTTCCCAGCTCTGCCACACCTCTCTCTCTCCTTGCTCCTCGCTGTCGTTCATCAGTTCCGTCAGCTCGGGCGAGATGGTGATTGCTCCCCCCCCAAAAAACATCTAGGGGGGAGACCTCCGCTGTGCCACTTTTACGGTCTAGCTTTCTGTCACATTTCCTGCGATGTCGTGGTGAGTGTGGCATATTCGCAGAGGTGAGCTGGCGGTTCAACATCGACTTTTATTTGCTCTTTTATATTCTCTTTACTTTGAGCACTTACTAGTCTTTAATATAATAGCTCTCAAACAACACAACCAACATAACAATCCTTATCTATAACAGAAGCTAGAAGCCTGACTGAACCTCAGTCTTTACTCTCTCAGTCTTTAAAATCAAAGTGGTCACTTAAATATGGTGTTACGTCCCAGTCTAGGGCCATACAGCAAAAGAATGGTTCAGGGTTCTATTTTAAACTGTATGGAAATGGTGGTATATGGCAGAAAGAACTACTGTAGATCCAATCATTAACTGATGAAATAATGAGGTTTGTATATACAAACACACACACACACACACACACACACACACACACACAACAGGAGGAGGAGGATCAGATTCAGGGTGGACGCAGGCCAAAATAATAAACAAATTTATATTTATATTTAGTAGGTAGATTACCTGCAAAAAAAAAACACGAACAAAAATACAGGTACCTTCCCGGACTCCCTAAACCAAAAACAGTGAAATTGTCTACAAATATATACAAAGACCAACCAAACCAAAGGGACAAAGTGTTACGACCCCCGGTCTAGGGTCAAGGGACGCAACAAAGAAAATAATAAATTTGTAAGAAATAAATAAACTTGCAATCAAGATTTCGTGCATGGTTTTTATTTTCACACACACGCACATACACGTACAGGAAGCTCTGGGCTTCAGGATTGAGCCAAGGCCAAAACAATAAACAACCCCCCCCCTATCTCCACCCTCAAACTAACTAAACTACCAAAAGAAAAGATTGAAATCAAAATACAAAAACTAAACTAACTTCCTAATTATTACACAAAACAGGAGAAAACGGGGGACAACAAAAATGGCGCCCAACCCCTACTGCTTCCTTGCAACTACAGTATGTACAAACAGAAAGAACAAAACAATATATATACAATATTTACAAAGAAAGAAAACTATATACAATAGCGGGAGGAACACTTCCATCCACGCTTACACAAGAAAGAAAACCCAAAACAACAAAAGGGAAGGAGAGAGTGCAGGGCGCGACACACACAGGCTCTCTCTCCAACCAAACAAACAAACAAACAATAACACACACCAGTCAATCACTCAATCACTCAATCAAACAATCAAACAGCAAACAATCACTCAATCAATCAAACAATCACACTCCAACAACCAACCAATAACCAACAACCAACAATCAATTTGAGCACGTAAGTCACACCAAAGTATAAGTCGCGCACTTCCTGTTTTCACCCGCCAGCTTAAAAAGTCACGCAGAACAATAGCCAGCCAATCGCGGCGCACGTCACGGCATGTTCCATCGAGGCGGGGCTTCCTGTAAAGGAGAGCAAGAGAGAGAGAAAGGGGGGGGGAGATCGCGCATGCGCCACAACCCGCCGTCACGCATGCGCACATACGTGCACTACACACACATATACGTGCACTACACCTCTGCACGTAACACCCCCACCCATAAAAGTCAAAATCTTTATTTTGACACAAACAAACATCAACTCTGCCACGAAAAATGGGGGCACCAACACAGATTAATATCGTTGCACAGATCAAGATTTTCATAAGGTATACAGCTAACGATAGGCCAACCCTCCTCGCAGCCGCCACCCGTGAACGACTCATCTGTAAAGGTGCAATGTTATTGTCAGACAACTGAATCCCATTATCAAGCTTTCGTGCTTGTGCACGTGTAACTGCACATGATGGGAATACTGTAGGAGAAATGGAAACACAATCACTGTTCACATCAGCTACTGGTTTTAATGTCACAATAGGATGAGGGAAAACAACACCACCCGCCAGATCATTTCCCAAAATTACCTGAACTCCTTCAACAGGGAGTTCGGTACAAATACCGACACATACTTTCCCCTTCACTATCTCTGTCTCAAGATAGATACTATGAAGTGGGACTGTGATACAGCCTGCTCCTATGCCACGTAAAATAACATCAGTGCCTGTGTATGTTTTTTGAGACAGTGAAAGTGTACCAGCTAACATAAGAGTTTGTGCTGCACCTGTATCTCGCAGGATGGACACTGATCTGCGAACGCCTTCAGGGCTGTCTGCCACCGACCCTTGTAACATGAAAGGCTTATATACTTCCACTGTTTGTTCAGGTAAGACATGTTTTACTTGCCTTTCAACAAAAGCCACAGACTTTGACTTCACAGATGCATTTTTTTTCTTCCAGGCCTCACAGTCTGAAATAAGATGATCAGCACTTAAACAGTAAAAACATACTCTACCTCCCCATGAGCGATACTGAGAAGTTTTAAAAGCACCCCCTCTTGCAGGTTTCAAACTGCTTGCTGAAGGTTTCACCTGGCCTTCAACCCCACGGACAGCGAATTTATCCGTTCTCACAGTAGGAGAGAATACAGTACGGTGCGTCAACTCAAATTCATCAGCCAATACAGCGGCTGCTGACAATGACATGACTTTTTGCTCATTTAAGTGCAATACAACATTTTCACAGACACAATCCTTAAAGTCCTCCAACAGAATTAACTCTTTAAGATCCTCAAAAGTGGTAGCTTTCGTTGCAGCACACCACTTTTCAAACAGTGTTTGCTTTTCACGGGCAAATTCCACAAATGTTTGTCTGTCTGTCTTTTTATGGGACCTAAATTTTTGTCTATAAGCCTCTGGCACTAATTCATACGCACGCAGAACAGTTTGTTTGACCGTGTCGTAATCCAGGCTTTGCTCAACAGGCAACGCAGAGCGCTTTACCAGTCAATTTACATTGTAACAAGAGAACCCACATTGCTCTCGGCCACTGTAACGTAGCTGCCACACGTTCAAAAGCTATGAAATAGCTATCCACCTCGGTCTCTCTAAAAGGAGGTACTAAAACAATATGCTTGCTTACATCGAAATGGGGTGGGGAAGTAGTCACTGGGGCAGAAACTGGAAAAGAAGAGCCCGGCGCAGCCGTTGCAGGTAGCTGTGCGAATGATGGAAATGCAGGGGAACTCTCCGGCGCGATCTCAGCCCGGTGTAGCCGGCTGAAATTTCGCCGAAAATGCTCCCTCTCCATCTCAAGCTCCAGCTCCCGTAACCGTAACCTTTGAGCCTCTGTTTCCTCCCGTTTTATTTCCAGCTCCACCTCCCTCGTTTTAAGAACCAAAAGTTGGTTTGAGTCCCCAATTGGTGATGTTATTATGGGTGGTGTTATTACCTTATGCTTGGGGGGCGTGGAGGGTGACTGCCGCGCAGGTAATGGCCTACCGTCGACCTCTGTCGGCGTTGAAGCATCCTCGCTCTTGGCACACTCTCCAGGCTCTCCAGGCAAAATCTGCTGTTCAATTAATTTGTCAAGCAATATCCTTTTAATTTCTCTTTCTAGATCTTTTCGTGGCACGTCAATTTCAAAAAAGTCGGCGATGTTGAACAAATCGTCTTTACGGCACTGGTCAAACTGTTCTAGGTTAGGAGCCAGTGTAAAGGCAATTAGGTCAAACGCCATGTTCCACCGAATAGTGTCCAACCTAAGAAGGCAGCCAAACAAACAAAAAGGCTGCGTATAATCGGCAACAGACAAGCCACCACTTGTTAGGCAGTAACTGGCAAAGGACGAGTCCACACTTGTTAGCCAGTTAATGCAACGGACGAGCCCCTACTTGTTAACCAGAAACTGGCAATGGACGAGCCCCCACTTGTTAACCAGAAACTGGCAATGGACGAGCCCCCACTTGTTACGACCCCCGGTCTAGGGTCAAGGGACGCAACAAAGAAAATTATAAATTTGTAAGAAATAAATAAACTTGCAATCAAGATTTCGTGCGTGGTTTTTATTTTCACACACACGCACATACACATACAGGAAGCTCTGGGCTTCAGGATTGAGCCAAGGCCAAAACAATAAACAACCCCCCCCCCATCTCCACCCTCAAACTAACTAAACTACCAAAAGAAAAGATTGAAATCAAAATACAAAAACTAAACTAACTTCATAATTATTACACAAAACAGGAGAAAACGGGGGACAACAAAAATGGCGCCCAACCCCTACTGCTTCCTTGCAACTACAGTATGTACAAACAGAAAGAACAAAACAATATATATACAATATTTACAAAGAAAGAAAACTATATACAATAGCGGGAGGAACACTTCCATCCACGCTTACACAAGAAAGAAAACCCAAAACAACAAAAGGGAAGGAGAGAGTGCAGGGCGCGACACACACAGGCTCTCTCTCCAACCAAACAAACAAACAATAACACACACCAGTCAATCACTCAATCAAACAATCAAACAGCAAACAATCAAACAATCACTCAATCAATCAAACAATCACATTCCAACAACCAACCAATAACCAACAACCAACAATCAATTTGAGCACGTAAGTCACACCAAAGTATAAGTCGCGCACTTCCTGTTTTCACCCGCCAGCTTAAAAAGTCATGCAGATCAATAGCCAGCCAATCGCGGCGCACGTCACGGCATGTTCCATCGAGGCGGGGCTTCCTGTAAAGGAGAGCAAGAGAGAGAGAAAGGGGGGGAGAGATCGTGCATGCGCCACAACCCGCTGTCACGCATGCGCACATACGTGCACTACACACACATATACGTGCACTACACCTCTGCACGTAACACAAACCAATAATCAAAGTCAATTGGAGGCAAAAAGTCAAAACCGGAATACACAGCCAAATATCAAAACGCCAAAATCAAAGTCTCTTTCCTCTTTCCTGCGTCTCTCTTCGGTTTATACTGTATATGGTCGCGCTAGTCGATGACGTCACTCTCAGGGCGGAAGCGACCGTGTGGAAGGTCAGGGAGATGTGGGGACAGTCAGAAAACCTGGAGTGGAATCTGAATCGGCGCGCGACCAGGACATTGTACAGTACACACACGCAAGTGCAACGGAGCATTTATACAAAGCATAATATTTTCATTATTTTATCATTTTCATTCATTTATTTTTTACTCAGTAGCGAATATGATTTAAAATGTAGCGAATTACAATACTTCAAACAAAACGTACTTAAGTAAAAGTAAAATTACAGATTTTTAAAACTACTTTAAAAAGTAGAAATACACAAAAAATCTACTCAATTACAGTAACGCGAGTAAATGTAATTCGTTACTCTCCACCTCTGACTGAAATATGTGCGGACCAATTTCAATAAAACAAAGCCTATATGTTCTCAATCTAAGCCAAATACACCTGTGAAAAACCCCATTAAAATTCATTCAGTAGTTTTTACATACTGTAATGTGTGCACAAACAAACAGACAGACAGACAAAAATGTAAAAAAACATTTTGAAGTGTTCTATTACTCATCTTACCCCCAAACAAGAACAATGATAAAATGTATATTATAATTTAATAATTTTTTTTAAAAAATGGTAAAAATAATGGTGAAGCTCATTACTTACTGTTATGTCTACAGATTGGTGTGCCACCGCTCCACTTCCCATTGGCCTGACACACACGAGTAGCAGATCCTCGAAATGTGTAACCAGAATAACACCTATAGGTGGTTGCGTCATTCACATAGTACAAACGTTTATTGGGATACACGGAACCATTCTCCAGAACTTTCGGATTAGGACATGTCACCTCTAAAATAGTCAGGAAAATACAGATATAATGAAAGTGACAGTGGGCTGTAGTTAGTTTATTATTTACTCTTGCACACTGGATGTTTTTGGGTGGGTGTGGGATACCACTGGCCTCTGTCACATTCACGCTTTTTAAAGGATATGGATAATACCCCTCTGGGCAGATGTACCTTAACGTGATAATATTACTGGACATCTTGAGTGTGAAATTGCCTCCAGTGATTCCCAGATTACTGTCAGGGCACTGGGATGGCACACCTATACAGAAACAAACAATTCAGATCTATCATGTGATCGGAAAGTACAGTATGAAAATGGTTTTGCTACACTTGTCCGAAATTGCTTTAATTAGATCTGCTTAAAAAGGGATAGGGATAGCTTAGTGGTTAAGACATTGGACTACAGATCAGAAGGTCTCAGTTTCAAAGCCAAGCACCACCAAGTTGCCACTGTTGGCCCTTGAGCAAGGTCCTTAACCCTCAACTACTCAGATAATCTGTAGAAATGTAACTATAATTCAAAGTAAACAACAAAGTAAATGTAAAAAAGGGCAGTGCAGTGCCAATAATTATGGACCGTGATATTTTTGTGCCAGATGTTGTTTTAAGCTACTTCACAACAAATTGATAATTTTTTTTACCACCTCTTATTCTCATTATTTTTAACAGCAGTGAAGAGAATATGAAGCATTTGTATAATTATCATGTGACTCCTAAAAACACACTTTCAAACTAGATTACTTATTGTGAATACTAGGACATTATCTCGCTCTCACACACTCAAACATACACACCCCCACATATTGTACAATGCCCTAGTGTTTAAGGTTTTACCTTTTCTTGTTTACTGTACTCATTTTGATTCATGTGTTTAATTTGTTTATTGCTAATATTAATAAGGTCTAGTAGACAGGCACTTGCATTCTCCCATACAGTATGTACAGTAATTGTCAAAATTTGTTTAAGAGAATGATTGCACATACACTCTAAAAAATTTAACCATTGGTTACTCAAAAAAATTGTGGCAACAAAGTGACAATTAAAATAATTAGTAGATTTTAAGTGCCGAAAATTTGAGTAAAATGCATTAAATAAATTGTTTAAATTTAATAAAAATATTCAGTCATTTGTAATAAAAGCAATACCTAAATTGTGTTGCATTTAGTAATATTATAGTAAATTATGAGTTGATGTAATCAAATGCATTAAGTAAATATAAAGCAATTTAAACAAAAACAAGCTTTATACTAACTCATTATCCGGCCTAAAATTGGTATCAATCTACTAATAATTTTGTTCATATTTAATTGATATTTACTAAATATCTATCTTAAACAAATTTATATCTACTAAAAATATATGTAAAATTTATTAATATTTATAAAATATCCAAGTGTAAATTATTTAAGTTGACTAAATAAATTATTGTAAAATCATATTTTTCAATTCAATTCAATTCAATTCAATTTTATTTATATAGCGCTTTTAACAATGGTCATTGTCTCAAAGCAGCTTCACAAAAATTAAAGAAATTTAACAAAAAAAAAAAAAAAAAAAAAAAAATTATATATTATATATATATATATATATATATATATAGAATAATTATATATAAAGTAATAAATAAATAAATAAATAAAATTATAATAGAAAATAAATAAATAAAAACAAATAATAATAATAATTATAGAAAAGAAAATAATTGGAAGTGTGGATGTGTGAGAAAAATGTGCAGATAATAATGAGACGAATGAATGAAATTTCTCTGATGAGCAAGCCAAGGGTGACGGCGACGGTGGCAAGGAAAAACTCCCTGAGATGGCATTAGGAAGAAACCTTGAGAGGAACCAGACTCAACAGGGAACCCATCCTCATTTGGGCGATAACAGATAGAAATGATATAACATCTTGTGTGTTGTGCAGGTGAAAATTCAATATGACAGAAATTATTTAAATTGTCATGAAGACCAGTTCAGCATAGGGACGAGTCAGTAGGTGCAGAGGGCAGATGAGGTCTGGATCACTGGAAGCACAGGAGCAGCATGTGTAGCTCCAACCATCATAAAGCTGAATCCAGTTGGACCTGGTCCGTCTCTGGGTGCCTCAGGAACCTTGCAGGGTCGGCCTTTGTCTACTGAAGCTGGCAAAATCTCCCGATGCCTCGGGATGGGTAGAGAAATACAGAACAGATGGGGAGAATTAGCGTAGTTGCCATTCGGTATAGGTGTACTGGAGTATGAGTACTGGGATGAGTTATGTGTATGCCAGATTAAAAAGATGCGTCTTGAGTCTACTTTTGAACTGAGAAACCGTGTCTGCTCCCCGAACACTGTCTGGAAGGCTATTCCAAAGCTTTGGAGCTAAATATGAAAAAGCCCTACCCCCTTTTGTAGATTTTGAAATTCTGGGAACTACCAGAAGTCCGGAGTTTTGTGATCTTAAGGCGCGTGGTGGATTGTAGCGTATCAGAAGACTGGTTAGGTATGTGGGAGCTAAACCATTTAAGGCCTTGTATGTAAGTAATACTATTTTGTAATTTATTCTAAACTGAACAGGTAGCCAGTGCAGGGATGATAATATTGGGGTTATATGATCATATTTTCTGGATCTAGTGAGAACCCTGGCAGCTGCATTTTGGATTAACTGAAGCTTGTTTATTGAGGATGCAGGACAACCACCTAGTAATGCATTACAATAGTCCAGTCTGGAGGTCATGAATGCATGAACTAGTTTTTCTGCATCAGATACGGATAAGATGTTCCTAAGTTTAGCAATATTTCGAAGATGGAAAAAGGCTGTTTTTGTGAAACAAAAGACATTTTCAAAAGACAAGTTACTGTCTAATATTACTCCCAGATCCTTTACTGCTGAGCTGGTAATAACAGTACATCCTTCTAAGCGCAAGCTGAATTGTGAAAGCTGTTGTGTGCTGGTTTTTGGGCCAATAAGTAATATCTCTGTCTTATCTGAATTTAATAAAAGAAAGTTATTGGTCATCCAATCTTTTATGTCCTGGACACACTCAGTTAATCTAGACAGCTTAGGTATTTCGTCTGGTTTAGTTGAGATATATAATTGGGTATCATCAGCATAACAATGGAAACTAATCCCATGTCTTCTAATGATGTTACCCAAGGGAAGCATGTATATTGAGAACAACAGAGGTCCTAAAACTGACCCTTGTGGGACCCCATATTTCACTGGCATTATACCAGACGGTTCTCCATTTAGATCTACAAAATGGTAGCGATCAGACAGGTAAGATCTAAACCATTTTAGTGCCTGTCCCTGAATGCCTATATAATTTTGTAAGCGATCTATGAGAATATTATGATCTATAGTGTCGAATGCAGCACTAAGATCGAGCAGGACTAGCAATGAGATGCAGCCTTGGTCTGAAGCTAAAAACAAGTCATTTGTAATCTTAACTAGTGCAGTTTCTGTGCTATGATGGGGCCTGAAACCTGACTGAAATTCTTCAAGGATGTTGTTATCCTGCAAGAATGTGCAAATTTGAGCTGATACTACTTTTTCTAGTATTTTTGATATGAACGGGAGGTTTGAGATCGGTCTGTAATTTTTTATTTCATTCGCGTCCAAATTAGATTTTTTAAGAAGCGGCTTAATAACTGCTAACTTGAAAGGTTTAGGGACGTGACCTAGATGTAATGAAGAATTAATAATGTTTAGGAGTGGCTCTCCAACCGTAAGCATCACTTCTTTTAAAAATCTGGTTGGGATTGGGTCTAACAGGCACGTTGTTGATTTAGCCGAGGTGATGAGTTTATACAGCTCTTCCTGTCCTATACCTGTAAAGCAGTGAAAATCTAAATGTGAAGCTATAGGCTGAACTGGATCGTGAGATACTATTAGAGGTTGAACCTCCATTATTTTCTTCCTGATATTATTGATTTTTTCATTAAAGAAGTCCATAAAGTCTTCACTTCTAAACTGTGATGGGATACTCTCTGCGGGCATCTTAGGTTTTGTTAGGCGAGCCACTGTACTAAATAAGAACCTGGGATTGTTTTGGTTTCTTGCTATCAGTTGGCTAAGATGCTCGGTCCTAGCAGTTTTTAGAGCCTGTCTATAGCTGCACATACTGTCTTTATACGCAATTCGAAAAACTTCTAATTTAGTTTTCCTCCATTTTCGCTCGAGGTTACGGGTTGCTCTCTTTAGGGCGCGAGTATGACTGTTGTACCACGGTGCCAATGTTTTATCTCTGACTTTTTTTAATCTGATGGGAGCAACAGTGTCTAATGTACTTGTAAAAATAGTGCCCATGCTGCTAGTCACTTCATCTAGATCATCTGCATTTAGGGGTCTAATAAGAAATTGGGACAGATCCGGCAGATTACTTGTGAATCTGTCTTTAGTGGTGGGATTCATATTTCTAACAGATTGATAGCGTGGGGAGACACAGCTAATCTGTTCTACGGGTAGATTATATGTCAGGAGGTGATGATCTGTGATATCATCACTTTGAGGTATGATCTCTATATTAGAGACATCTATACCATGGGATATAATTAAATCTAGCGTATGATTAAAGCGGTGAGTTGCTCCAATTATATTTTGCTTAACCCCAAAGGAATTTAGTAAATCCATAAATGTGAGTGCTAAAGCGTCGTTAGCATCATCTACATGAATGTTAAAGTCTCCTACTATCAATACTTTGTCAGAGTTAACCAATAGGTCTGATAGCAGATGTCCAAATTCTTTAAGAAAATCGCCATATGGCCCCGGGGGTCTGTACATGGTGGCCAGGGTAAAATATAGCAAGGGTTTATTACGTATTTCATTTAGTGCAACATTAATGATAAGCACTTCAAATGAATTAAACCTGGGCCTTATTTTCTGGGTAACAGTGAGTACATCATTGTAGATAGTGGCGACACCACCACCGCGACCAATTAGACGGGGCTCGTGCTTATAGAAATATCCTGACGGAGTAGACTCATTCAGACCAAAATATTCATTTGGTTTAAGCCAGGTTTCAGTGAGACAGAGTGCGTCAAGGCAATAATCTGAGATAATTTCATTAACAATAAGTGCTTTAGGCGCAAGGGATCTAATGTTGAGTAGTCCAAACTTTAGAGGTGGATTTTGACTACTTATTTTGCCTTTTTCTGGTTTTCTGGTTATCAGATTGTTTCGGGCAAATTTAACAAATTTATTCTTTTTTCTCAGTATTCGGGGAACAGACACAGTTTCTATAGGACAAGCTATGTGTGTGCGTCTATCACTACGGTGAGTTGTGATGTGTCTAATATGTTTGGAATCTACGGTATGACTTACCGCCAGTCAGATGGTTCGTAGTGTTCTGGAGATGTTGTCAGAGAGGACCGCTGCTCCAGCTCTGCTAGGGTGTAGGCCATCGGTGTGATAGAGCCTAGGACGCTCCCAGAAAACATTCCAGTTATCAACAAAGCGTAATTTCTGTTGTTGATACCAAGATTGTAACCATTCATTAAAAGCAAATAATCTACTGAACTTCTCGATTCCTCGCTGAAATGTGGGAAGCGGTCCAGATACGATGATCATTGTCGTGGGTGATGTGCTGCGGACCTTCTCAACCAGGCTCCTGAAGTCCTTCTTTAGGATCTCCGTCTGCCTCAGCCTGGTGTCGTTCGTGCCGGCATGAAGAACCACAGCTCCAATGTTCCTCCTCAGGGCAGCAGGCACCTGTGCAGCAACATCAAGAACACGTGCACCAGGTAAACAGCGTGTGTGCACCTTACCTTTAGCCGTGGTAGCACGCACGTGACGAACGATGGAGTCTCCGATGACCAGGACGTCGTGTGCCATCTCGCGGAGAGGAGCGAAGCGGTTTTGGGTCGAGATGTCGAAGACGGGTGGTGGTGGTGGTGGAGAGGTCCTCGCCCGGGGCTTGGCGTGCTTCTTCCGCCGCTGCTGTATCCAGGGTCCGTGATGTCCCGGCACCGGGGTGTAGGAACACTGGGCAGGATGCGTCCTTGGTGTGTTGGACCTGGGCAGAGAAGCACGCGGGGTTGAGGTTGTAGGAGAATTCTCATGCCGAGAATTTACCTGGGACAGGTGAGTGTCGGTCCGCGTCGATTCCAGCGTGGCTTTCCGCTGCTGTAACCGGGCCAGCTTCACCTGTAGCTCACGGATCAGCTTCTCCACGGCCTCCACCTCCAAATCCACCGAGTGCAGCTCCAATGTCTCCTCACCTGCACTCAGAGGCAGAATCACAACCGACATGGTGTCTAAACACGGAAAATAATCGGTGTGAGGAAGCGAAAACAAACTTTACAAACAAACAAACAAACGTGATAGCCGGGCTAGCGATGCTAATGCTAATTAGCGATGCTAATGCCGGCTAAAAGCGGTGTGCTGCAAAACAATTAAAACTTAACGATATAACACGCGTTTCGAGTAAATATATTATAAGATACTTATCCGTTTTATGTACACTCTTCGTAAGGGGACGAAAAAGTTTAAAAGTTGGTCAGTATGGTGGAGCTCGGAAAAAAGCAGCTTCTCAGTGTCCTCGTACAGAGGAAGTGACGTCAGCCGAGTCAATATTGAGCATAATATTTTTGCATTATGCTGCTTAATGGAACTAATTTTTCCTGCTTACTTTTTACTGCATTAACTACAATTTACTTAAATTACGACATTATAAGAAACTGACATTATAAATATAAGTAAAGTCACAAGATGGTATTGCAAGATATGTAACAATTTATTTTTGCAACTTGGAAACAAAAATGTTTTCCTGCAAAATGCCAAAACACATTCTGAGACCACTTGATTAGCATCGCTAGAATATCGGCAGAATGCACAAGATTAATACTTACAACAAGTGCTTACTGTATGTAGGCACATGTTGCTTTACAACATTTTCAATTGTAAACAGGTTTGGTGAGGCTTAAAACAAAATTATATGCATATATATGTTTGCAAAATTTTTTTTACAAAAATATGACATTTCTTAAAGAAAAGTTAAAGAGTCCTTTGACTTAAGCAAGAAGATAATTTTAAAGAACTTTTTAGCTTTTGAGAACTTTTGAAGACATCCTCCCACAGTCCAGCTATAAGAACAGATTCTTAAAAGGGCAAGATCCAGTGCATACGTCAGTGGATGATCCAGTGCATACCAGCACGCAGCAAGCCCTGGAAGCATTGCCCAGACCTTTCAGAACTTTTACCCCCCTCAATTATGATCCCAGTGTCCTCTGGTTCTTCTGACACAATGTTCTTGATCATAGATTTTCATCATTTGTGTTGTGAGGAGACATCAGCATTCTGGTAAAAAAAAAAAAAAAAAAAAAAACCATATTTGAGATTGGAAACCTTTATTCAAAAAGATCCATTCATGTAGACATACAGTAACTCACATTCCCCTGGTGTTCTTATGTCCTGGTGAATAGTTTAGACCTCCTAAGTAAATTATCCATGAAACATGATCTTTATCATAATTAAGTATGCATCTTGTCCTAATTAAGTGTTAGAAATGTTCAGTGTAAAATCTCACATACAAATATTTGTCAAATTGGCAACTAATGAAATATAAAAATAAAGCAGTTTTTTTTTACAAAGTATGGAGAGAAAGAGTAAAAGAGAAATATAAGTTTCGGAGCTTAAACATTTTGTAGGTAACATATTACTGCAGTCATCCTTAGCATCCGGTGAAAACGCCAAACAGCATTTACTTTTGAGGCAATAGAATGTTTACATGCTAAAACAATCATTTTTTCATTTATTTGTTAAGAGAAATTTAGTTATGGCTTAGTCAATAAAAACATCTGTATGAAAGCTGCATATTTGCCCTTATCAAGTGACCGTGTGAGAGAGCACACTTTTTTTTTTTTTACTGATTTTACATTTGTATTCACTTACGTCTTTCATAAGTTGATCTAGTTCCCCTACGTACTCCATCAAGCAGCATCGTTTGGGACCTGAAATGGCAAAACAAACAAAAAAACATTATAAACCAATATCATGTTACTGTAATTGATACTGTAGTTACTGTAATTCTCCAAGAAAATAGATTGCAGAATGAGCTTTGCACTGAAGCAGTAAGTAAAGATAGGACCAGAAGTATCTGGACAATAACAATATTGTATGTGCTGTATACACCACCATGGATTTGGAATGAAATGAAGAGATGTGCTTAAAGTGGAGACTGTCGGCATAAATTTTTTTTTCTTTTTGGTCGAGAGAGAGAAAAAAAAGGATGAACTGTGTAGGCATTACAGACATTTTCGTATAAAGACACCTATTTTTGGTGGCACAAAAATATTGGGATAGCTTGCTCCTCAGCAGTTCCATGGCCAGGGGTGTATTTTCTCTTGAGTTCATTTACAAGTCAGCAGATAAAAGGTCTAGAGTTGATTCTAAGTGTTGCATTAGGAACCTAATTAGGAACAGCTCCGATGATGACGTCAGCGTGTTTACGGAAGCGGTTGTGGGATTTATTGAAAAGCTGGTAGACGATACGGTAGAGAAAAAGACTATCAGAACGTTTCCCAACCAGAAGCCGTGGGTGGATAAAACCATCCGCGATGCTCTGAGATCTCGCACAGCTGCCTACAACACTTTAATTCTATATACATATATACTCTACCCTATATTCTATATTTTTGCAATATTTTATTATGCCCTTATTGCACAGTTAATTTTACTAGTTAAAATTATTTCTTTAGTATTTCCTTTTTATTGATTATTTATTTTACGTACAAGCTTTTATTTTCTTTTTTTTAAGGTCACTGGCGGTCATATAAAGCATTTCACTGCATATTATACTGTGTATGATTGTGTATGTGACCAATAAAATTTGAATTTGAACCTGTTGCTGTTAACAATGTGAAGTCTAAAGACCTGTTACTGCCAGGGAACAAGCATCATTAGGCTAAAAAACTCAAATGAATCCACCAGAGAAATAAAAACATTAGGTGTGCGCAAATGAACTATTTGGTGCATTCTTAAAAAAGACAGAAGAGACTGGTGAGCTAAGGAACATCAAAAGTCTGGAAGACCATGGAAAACAACTGTGATGGATTACAGAAGAATTCTTCTCTGCTAAAGAAAAACCCCTTTAGAACAGCTGTCAAGAACAAAAACACCTTCCCAGAGGTAGGGACATCTGTGACAGTGACAACAATCAACAAAAGACTTAACAAAAGAGCAAATACAGAGGTTTTGTAAACATAAAAAATTGTAAGGCCAAGCCCTTAAATTAAAGCTATTGATCGTGCTTAAAGCTATTACACGATAAGCAGGACCTTTCATTCCAAATCCATTGCGGTGGTGTCCAGAGCCAAAATGATCTGTCCAAATACTTCTGGTCCTCACTGTGAATGTGATCATACAGTCCAGTTTGATTATGAAATCCCTGACACTGCATATAGGCAAACAAAACCCTTGTTGAATGATACAGAGTAGGACTGGCTACAATCCATGGTTTATTTTTCAAGCAAAATGACTTGCAGGAAAAGAACATGACTGTCTATAATTGTTTATGTTCATGGCTTCGAGGTGTGTCACCCACTTGGAACTTCAAGGAAAAATCACAAAATAACAGCTGTTTATTGGTTTTGGCAAATCTGCCATCCAAGTTGTGATCTGCATTAACATCAATACCCCTAGCTTTACTTTGAAATCTATACAATAATGTTCATGAACCTTTTCCTGTATTACATGATAGACATTCTGTGCCTTTTCACAAAAAATGTATAGTCTTTATCACATTGTATGTATGGTGTATATAAATACCTGTAGATAAGAGACAGTCAGAGACTGCATATGCACCTGTAAAAGAAATAAATATACATTTCTGTTCATACATTCAAATTACAGTCACTGACAGAATAAAAAATATCTAAAACAGGGAACTTATCAGAAGTAACTCAGTCAAATTTTAAAGACTTTATGACAAAATATATTTAGAACATGTGCGATTCAGATAGAGGTCAGTACCAGTCAAAAGTTAGCACACACTTTCACATTCAGTTACAGTAAATGGTGTCCAAACTTTTGACTGTTACTGTATGTCATGTAGACATTTTAGAAAATTTGTCATGTTGGCAAATGTCAGTCAGACAAGTTCCCACTTGTGGCATCCAACGCACAACACAAGAACAGCGCCTATGCAAATTACAACCGAGAGGTCATTTACATTAACTTACGACACCCGGACACACAGAGTGATAGACCCGCTATGAGGTGATTATCGCTGGTTTCACTAAAACACGATAACATTTACCTAACATTATATACACAACGTTAGCTTATATTTTATCTACCTTGCCATACACTGTGGGGTGGCGTGGCGGTGTTTTTTCCCCCCACCCACATCATGTCTCCTCTTTCTTCCCACCTGACAAGCCGCTGGTGAACTTGAGGCTGCCATGTCGTTCATTAATGTGTGGGACTTTAAGCTAACAGCACCGTTGACTTGGTTAGCAGCATGCTAACAGGTGCCCGCGGCTTTACGAGACCTGACTTGCTGGATAGATTCTTGTCCAATGAGAAAGGATTTGCACGTTCAAACGGATACATGCAAACGATTGGTTAAAAAAAAGGAAAAACTTCGGCGCGTTGAGATGGGAATATTAATGTTAAATTATTATTTAAAAAAAAAAGTCGTTAAAATTTCGTCATTAATTAAAACGTCGTCACTGAATACTTATTGTCATCAAATTAACACTGATTTATTTATTATTTAATACTTTGACTTGGGGTAGGAAAAGAGATGCAAGGCTGCCACTACTATCGGTAAAATATAGAAGGGGGCATTAGTGTCATGTTTTATGCAGATAATTTTAAATTAGAAGGGTATGTTATTAACAGTTTTATAAAGTTAGACGGCCTTCCTCAGTCCTATCCTTGACCTGAAGCAAATTAAGATGTCCGTCACCTGTTACAACACAAACTAAATGCAAAGACTTTGTTTTTCACAGATTCAGCAGCAGTAATTTAACCTAACTTTAGCATTAACATGACTTCAGTTAATTAAATGTACTTTGAGCACTTGTTAACTATATTAGCTACGGCAGCTCATGTGCAATGAAATGAACTAATGCTAGTCTGTCAAATTGCATTAACACCAACATTGCTACTAGACATCCATTCATTAAAAATGAGAGAAAACATCTTACCTTGGGGTCTTTATTTGATATGTGACGAAGCAATCCAACAAGCTTCTGCTTGGTTCATGTCCATGTGGCGCGATTCAGGCGGAAGTGGATGTTGATTAAAATTAGACCCAGATAGCAAGGTGACATTGATTCAATGTTGAAATTTCATCAGAATCATCATTTTGGTTGAGGTTGATTATTCAATGCTAAATAATGTTGAATCAATGTTGATAATTCATTGCTTTTCTGTGTTGAAAAGACAAACATTGAATCAATGTTGATTTTTGGTTTTGGAATCCATCCTCATTCAACAATGTAAGGCAAATTAAATTAACTAAGTGCATTTCTATAAAATGTGTATGCATGTGTGTATGTGTTTAAAACAGGTTAAAAAATTGACTACGAGAGATTTGCCATGGTGTTTAAAAAAAAAAATATATATATAAAAAAAAAAAAAAAAAAATATATATATATATATATATATATATATATATATATATATTGTTATTGAGGAAAAAAAATAATTTGACGGTAAGTTATGTGTATTTACCTTGCTGTCTAGTTTACTCACTTGAGCGCTTAATTCCTGTTTGCCGGAATTTTCGGCTCGCATTTAACATCGGAGGGTGTTTTTACACTGTCGCCACGCCAGTATAATACACTCTACAGGCATGAGAATTCAATATGTTCAAGAATTTTGGCGATGCGACCTACGGTATTCTGTTGGGAAGCATTTGTTTGAGAGCTTAGTTCCTGTTTCTGTTGTCTGTGTCTGACCCAGAGCAGTGTGCGTGCCCCACATGGAAAGAACCTATATTCAATTCAATTCAATTCAGTTTTATTTGTATAGCGCTTTTAACAATTGACATTGTCTCAAAACAGCTTTACACAATCAAAAGAATTATTTAAGTTTGTATGGAATGTGAATGTGTATGAATCAAAATGTTCAGATAGTCCCTGGTGAGCAAGCCCGAGGGCGACAGTGGCAAGGAAAAACTCCCTGAGATGGTAATAGGAAGAAACCTTGAGAGGAACCAGACTCGACAGGGAACCCATCCTCATCTGGGTGAAACAGATAGCAGGAAATGATCTGCATTTATACTGTGTTAAGTGTTAGGTTCAGCTATAATAGTTGATGTTAATTGATGTTATAATAGTTGATGTAAAATGGAGTCCAGTAATTATTCGAGACTCAGATAGACTTGTAGAAAGTTCCAGTCCTGAACTATCGAATTGTCAAGTCCTCAGAGAAACAGCTGACAACACCAGTCGAGGCCAGAACCATCTTCTAAGTAGATAGAATCATCCCCAGACACCAGGCACATCCTAAAGAGACACACGGGGCATCCATGCGATGAGACCTCCAACCAGAAACCGGGCACCAGGATGGACCAGACAGGTCCGGAGGGCAGAGGGAGTCTGGATCACTGGCAGCTCAGGAACCACATGTGTAGCTCGACAGAGAGAGAGAGAGAGAGAAAGAGTGAAAGGGGGAGACAGGGGGAGAGAGGAAAGAGAAAGAGGGGGAGGAAGAGAAGAGGAGGAGAGATTGCAATTAGGTATGGTCACAGTCACAATGTCTAATGTGAATGTATATTTACTGTAGAGTGCAAGCAGGGACTCCGGCAGGACTAACTATGACAGCATAACTAAAGGGAGAGCCAGAAGGAAACACAAACATGAGGGCTCCCTGAGATGTAAAGCAAACAATCACCTCACCGTCAACAAACCTGAGTGATCAAATGAGACTGAGGAAGACAGCATCTAAAACATACCAGTTCACCATAATACTCTACGTCCATGAGTCCCCCAGATCTGCTCCTTTACCTTATGGCAAATCTATTTATAAAAATGCTTGGCTAAATAAATAGGTTTTTAGCCTAGACTTAAACACTGAGACTGTGTCTGAGTCCCGAACACTATTTGGAAGACTATTCCATAATTTTGGGGCTTTGTAATAAAAAGCTCTGCCCCCAGCTGTAGTTTTCATAATACGCGGTACTGATAAGCAGCCTGCATCCTTTGACCGAAGTAGGCGTGGCGGATCGTAAGACACTAGCAGTTCGCTCAGATACTGCGGGGCGAGACCATTTAATGCTTTATATGTCAAGAGTAGTATTTTAAAATCAATGCGAAATTTCACAGGGAGCCAATGCAGTGAAGATAGGATAGGGGTGATGTGCTCATATCTTCTGGTTCTAGTGAGGACTCTCGCTGCTGCATTCTGGACTAGCTGAAGCTTGTTTATGCACCTAACTGAACAACCAGACAGTAAGGCATTACAATAGTCCAACCTAGAAGTGATAAAAGCATGAACTAGTTTTTCTGCATCGTTTAACGACAATATATTTCTTATTTTGGCGATATTTCTGAGATGAAAGAATGCTATCCTGGTGATATTATCTACATGAGCTTCAAATGAAAGGCTGGAATCTATAATCACGCCGAGGTCTTTTACTGTTGCACTTGACGGAACAGAAAGGCCATCTAAAGTTACGGTGTGATCTAAGATTTTACTTCTAGCTGTATGCGGTCCTATGACTAGAACTTCTGTCTTATCCGGATTAAGCAGAAGGAAGTTAATTAGCATCCAATTTCTTATGTCCTGCACACATTGCTCAACTTTAGTAAGATGGTTTTTCTCATCAGGTTTTGTTGAGACGTATAGCTGTGTGTCGTCAGCATAACAATGAAAACTAATACCATGCTTACGGATTATGTTGCCCAGAGGAAGCATGTAAAGGGAAAAAAGCAGTGGGCCTAAAACTGAACCCTGCGGAACGCCAAACTCCACTAGAGAACATGCAGAATAATCACCATTTAAGTCTACATACTGATAACGATCGGTCAAATAGGATCTGAGCCAGGAGAGGGCTGTACCCTTAATTCCTACTACATTTTCTAATCTGTGAAGAAGAATAGCATGATCAATAGTGTCAAAAGCTGCACTGAGGTCGAGTAATACAAGCATAGTTACACAACCCTGATCAGAGGCCAATAGGAGGTCATTTACTACTTTAACGAGTGCTGTTTCTGTGCTGTGATGAGGCCTAAATCCTGACTGATACAGTTCATGTATGCCATTTCTATGTAGATATGAGCATAGCTGCTCCGCTACTATCTTTTCCAGAATCTTAGAGATAAAGGGGAGGTTTGATATTGGCCTGTAATTGGACAGCTGACAGGGGTCGAGGTCAGGTTTCTTAATTATTGGTTTAATAACTGCTACTTTAAAAGATTTTGGAACATAACCAATGCTGAGTGAGGAATTAATTATTCTCAACAGCGGTTCTGTTATTACTGGTACTATCTGTTTAAGAAAATGTGTCGGTATAGGATCTAATATACAGGTTGATGAATTTGCAGAAGAGATGAGTGAAATTAGTTCATTCTCTTCAAGAGGAGTAAAGTCTTCTAGGTTTGAATCTGACATGGCTAGGTTAACATCTGTATCAATTACATTGTTTGGTTTCAAAGTCTCAATTTTATGCCTAATATTTACAATTTTATTATTAAAAAAGTTCATGAAGTCCTCACTATTGCATGATGTTGTTGTGGAGATTTCTGTAGTGGTCTTATTTCTGGTTAATTTGGCTACGGTATTAAATAAAAATCTAGGATTATTTTTATTTTCTTCTATAAGAGTGGAGAGATACGTTGATCTAGCTACACTAAGAGCTTTCCTATAGTTCAGGATGCTCTCTTTCCATGCTATTTGAAATACCAATAATTTAGTTTGACGCCATTTACGCTCTAATTTCCGAGCAGTCTGTTTTAAAGTGCGCGTGTGATCGTTATACCAGGGAGCGAGTTTCTTATCTCTAATAATTTTTCTTTTAGCTGGAGCTACATTATCTAAGGTACAACGAAGTGTCGACTCTAAATATTCAGTCGCCTGATCAAGTTCTGTGGGGTCAGACGGTGGCCTAATCGAAGTTGGTAACTGTGGGAGATTACTGATAAAACTCTGTGTGGTAGTTGATGTGAATGTACGTTTAATACGGTAGCGCGGTACTGTGCGTACATTATCACTGTGACACACTTGAATGGAGACAAGATAGTGATCTGAGATAATGTCAGACAGTGGAATTGTGAATACATTTCTTATACTTAATCCGAAGAATATTACTAAATCTAAAGTGTGACCTGCTATATGAGGACATATGCGCATATACAGTGGTGTGAAAAACTATTTGCCCCCCTCCTGATTTCTTATTCTTTTGCAGGTTTGTCACACAAAATGTTTCTGATCATCAAACACATTTAACTATTAGTCAAAGATAACACAAGTAAACACAAAATGCAGCCCTGTGTGAAAAAGTAATTGCCCCCTGAACCTAATAACTGGTTGGGCCACCCTTAGCAGCAATAACTGCAATCAAGCGTTTGCAATAACTTGCAACGAGTCTTTTACAGCGCTCTGGAGGAATTTTGGCCCACTCATCTTTGCAGAATTGTTGTAATTCAGCTTTATTTGAGGGTTTTCTAGCATGAACCGCCTTTTTAAGGTCATGCCACAACATCTCAATAGGATTCAGGTCAGGACTTTGACTAGGCCACTCCAAAGTCTTCATTTTGTTTTTCTTCAGCCATTCAGAGGTGGATTTGCTGGTGTGTTTTGGGTCATTGTCCTGCTGCAGCAACCAAGACCGCTTCAGCTTGAGTTGACGAACAGATGGCCGGACATTCTCTTTCAGGATTTTTTGGTAGACAGTAGAATTCATGGTTCCATCCATCACAGCAAGCCTTCCAGGTCCTGAAGCAGCAAAACAACCCCAGACCATCACACTACCACCACCATATTTTACTGTTGGTATGATGTTCTTTTTCTGAAATGCTGTGTTACTTTTACGCCAGATGTAACGTGACACAGACCTTCCAAAATGTTCAACTTTTGTCTCATCGGTCTACAAGGTATTTTCCCAAAAGTCTTGGCAATCATTGAGATGTTTTTTAGCAAAATTGAGACGAGCCTTAATGTTCTTTTTGCTTAAAAGTGGTTTGCGCCTTGGAAATCTGCCATGCAGGCCGTTTTTGCCCAGTCTCTTTCTTATGGTGGAGTCGTGAACACTGACCTTAATTGAGGCAAGTGAGGCCTGCAGTTCTTTAGATGTTGTCCTGGGGTCTTTTGTGGCCTCTCGGATGAGTCGTCTCTGCGCTCTTGGGGTAATTATGGTCGGCCGGCCACTCCTGGGAAGGTTCACCACTGTTCCATGTTTTTGCCATTTGTGGATAATGGCTCTCACTGTGGTTCGCTGGAGTCCCAAAGCTTTAGAAATGGCTTTATAACCTTTACCAGACTGATAGATCTCAATTACTTTTGTTCTCATTTGTTCCTGAATTTCTTTGGATCTTGGCATGATGTTTAGCTTTTGAGGTGCTTTTGGTCTACTTCTCTGTGTCAGGTAGCTCCTATTTAAGTGATTTCTTGATTGAAACAGGTGTGGCAGTAATCAGGCCTGGGGGTGACTACAGAAATTGAACTCAGGTGTGATAAACCACAGTTAAGTTATTTTTTAACAAGGGGGGCAATCACTTTTTCACACAGGGCCATGTAGATTTGGAGGGTTTTTTCCCCCTTAATAACGTAAACCTTCATTTAAAAACTGCATTTTGTGTTCAATTATATTATCTTTGACTAATAGTTAACGGTTTTTGATGAGCAGAAACATTTAAGTGTGACAAACATGCAAACGAATAAGAAATCAGGAAGGGGGCAAATAGTTTTTCACACCACTGTATGAAACCTATATGCAGTATACAGTGGTGTGAAAAACTATTTGCCCCCTTCCTGATTTCGTATTCTTTTGTTTACATCCTGTGACTAACTCGTGTCAGTGCCGCATGCTGGACGTGAGCGCTTTTACACATTTACTGCGGCCGAAGGGAGCATTTGGTTTGTATTTATTAAAAAAAAAATCACAACTTTTGATAGAAATGTACGGAAGCGCATTGCATTCACAAAATAAAATAAAAAATCATGGGCCTTATGTCATAATTATGACTTACTATCTCATAATTATGACTTAATATCTCATAATTATGACATACTGATCTCATAATTATGACATCCTTATCTCATAATTATGACATCCTTATCTCATAATAATTATGACTTATTAACTCATAATTATGACTTATTAACTCATAATTATGACATCCTGATCTCATAATTATGACTTACTAACTCATAATTATGACTTACTATCTCATAATTATGACTTAATATCTCATAATTATGAGATCCTGATCTCATAATTATGACTTACTATCTCATAATTATGACTTAATATCTCATAATTATGACATCCTTATCTCATAATTATGACTTACTAACTCATAATTATGACTTACTAACTCATAATTATGACTTAGTATCTCATAATTGTGAGATAAGGGGGAGCAGTTTGTGGCGGGGCCATTTTACTACATGACATCGGAAACGAAAGTTACGTACTCGGAAGCGCCTCAATGCACACCCATGGAGATGTAGCACCATCCTATTGTTTAGCTCGATGATTGTACAATAGGTGAATTAACTACTGAACTTTTCTCACTGACCTGCCTCTCCTGCTATTTAGTTAAGGTACAGTAAGTCTTGCTTCAATTTATAGATACGGGGCATGAAGTCGTATTTGTTGTTGTCGTTATATGTAAACATTTAGTACTAATATATGTTACACATTCGGACTGCACATCAACTTAATAAAAATAAAAAATCGAGTTATTCATTTGGGCTGCTGGCTGAAATAATCTCTCGGCAAAACGGACCAATATAGCGCTCCCGATGTGCTAATCACAACCGTTAATAATGTGTAAAAGTGACTGCGGTAAAGTCCGTTTGATATTCAGCTTTTGCCGCCTCTCTACATGCAAAAGGAATGTTTGGAACGAATATTGAGTCTTCTGATATGTTCACCTATTTGCCTTGTATGTATTCCAAGTGGGAACTTACACATTTCGATATGTTTGAAGTCAATATCAACAAAAATATGTATTCGGGGAGGCGCAAAACCCCGTTAAAAGCCGTAGCTGCGCTGTGTGCGGCTTAGGGACTGTGTAAAAAATACATGCACTCTGTGAAAACGTAGAAAACTGAAAGTACAGACAATCATTAAGGGATATTGGCAGATGCCACCTATCAATCAACACAGATGTTCTGCAGCTGAAGTGTGTATATAATTTTTTTTTATTTATTTTTTTACAATAATCAATTAAATAAGATTTACATTCCACTTTCCCTCATAATTCCTCTTGTGATATGTCTCTCCCTGTGGACATATCAGTAATTAACTTAATGCAATAGTGGATACAGTATTGATCTCACAATTCCACAAAATAGATTTAGGCTATCACCTAAAATATATTAAATCACAATATTACAAGGATAGCTCTGTGGAAAATAATATTTTACATGATTCTGGCTTTTTACTTTTCCCTGCACCCATTCACTTTTCAGAGATTTTAACTGACACACACACACACACACACACACGTGCAGATGATGGGGGATATGTATTGTAGCTTCTCATGAACTAGTCCACCTGCTCTTATTTTCTCTACACACTGTGGACTGTATGCACTGTTATTACCTAAATATTTTCTTACCAATGCAAAGACGAATAAACAGCTCACCTAATATAGTTCTTAGAACTTTTATTAAATAGCTTATATTAAAACATGTAAATGTTGCCTGTATGCCTCTTCTGATTTGAGCAATAACTTGAAGCTGGAAACTGAACAATTGTGTCTGTCACAGATTTAATCACAAATACCTTCACAGTCTGAAAAAAATCATATCAAAAGTATAAAAGTATATTCTTGTTATAATAAAGAAAGAGATATATCACTGTGTCCTAACATAATCAAAATAACGAATCTGTAGCATGTATACATTATAATTATAATGGGAAAGGTGTTTAAGTTAATCCTCTTTTGTTGTTGTTTAGGTTGTAACTGGCTACTCCTTACCAGTAAAGATGTACAGATTTGATCATGTACTGTATGATGACAATTGCTAATCATGTAACTTAGGCCTGTGTTGACCAGTGATGACTTGATTGTTCATGGCTTATAAAAACTCAAACCTTGACCCTGACCATGATCTTAAACAGTTTTAAACCATTAGCCCACATTATGTCATAGCCGAATTATGAACATTTGTCAAAGCTTAGTCCCCCACTTCAAAAATCTCTCAATTCCCCTGACACAGACATGCAGACACACACTCCTCTGTTTGTTGTTTGTCCTTTTAATCCTTCCAAGTAAGTAACTTTCTAAGTAACTTCCCACCACCAAACAGGTGTGAGCTTTGTAAAATTATCATTGCTTTATAAATAAGCACCAACTGTCACCACTTGCCAGGCAACATGGCAAAAATTAATTTGCAGGATGAGAAAAAAAAAACAACAATATAAAATAAACTGAAAATTGAAGCATTGTATGGAGAGTGGCTTAGTGCTTATCACTGTCATATTACTCCTCCAAGTTCTGGGATTGATTCCTGCTCCAGCATCTGTGTGCATGGAGTTTACATGTTCCCCCTGTGCTTGGTGGGTTTCCTCTGGGTACTTCAGTTTCCGGCCACAGACCAAAGACATGCTGATTAGGTAAACTGGCATCTCCAAATTGCCAGGGTGTACCCTGCCTTGTGTCCTAAGTCTCCTGGGATAGGCTCCAGGCCCTGCGACCCTGTGTACAGGATAAAGCAGTATAGAAGATGATTGAGTGAGTGAGCAAGTGAGCATTGCATAGACTACCCAATCACAAAGCTAGAAATATTTGCAAAGCCTTAAAAACAGTATTGTAATACATAGTTAAAATGTTCCCCATATAACAGTGTCTACATTTGTTTGTATTTGTTTTGGCTGTTTTGTTTGTTCTTTCTTCCTCTTTTGTAAGCTTTGTTTATTGTACATGTTTTATGTGTTTTTGTCAACTTTAATATTTCTATATTGTCCATAATAGTGCTCTCTTTTTGAAAAATAATTTGACTTATTGAATGTTATGGAAGATAACACATGCTTACTTTGCAAGAATTGTTGGTGTAACTGTAACTGTTATCTTTTTTCCAGTGTGTTCACTGCAACTGGAATTGGAGGAAATGACAGCTCTAGCTCCGCATCAGCAACATACTAATGAGGATACTGGTCTGTGGGATTTTCTTCGTAAGAGGGGTGTTCCTGAAGAACATATTGGCCAAATGCAACAGGACAGGGTAATTTTGTGACAAAAATAGTCCCAAAGTATTATGTATTAAAAACATTAGTAATTATTATTGTATATTGTACGTACAATTACATAATCCACTACAAAGAATCAATCAACTGTTCTAGACATTGATATCGCCACTGCCTATGTTCTCAGTAATAAGGTCCTCAAGACTCAAATTTAGATAAATACATAGTGTACACACTGTCAGTATTAGAGATGCAATTAGAGATACAATACAATTTAACAAGGGCTGTGTTTAGTTTCATTTATTGTCTTTTTTTGCTAAAGAATATGAAATTTTATGTTTTACTTTTCCTTTTGGTTTACTTTCATGTCAATTTGTAAGGTATCTCATCTTACATAGGCTTCTTTTTTTGGTAAAATTGTGAAATGTAATTATAGAAATATATTTGCAAAAGCCATTATTATAAACATTGTAAAGTATACTTAAAAACAAACTGACACATTCCTTTAAAACTAACTTTGCTAAGTTTTTAATTTACAGATTGATACATCAGTTATCAGAGAACTAGATGACGCCTGCCTTGCACGCTACATACCACTGTATGGAGACAGGATTGCTACGAGGCGGTACTGTCTGGACAAACAAAAACGAAAAGAAGATAACTGCTCGAAGATGTCCCTTCTTGAAAAACTGCGAAAGAAAATGAGGACAACAACAACAAGCCTTGATGAGGAACCTACAGAGGAAAGTAGGCCAACGAAAAAAGGAAGCTATAAAAGAAATGCTACCAAGTCTTCAAGAAAAATCGAGTTGGGGTGGATTCATGAGGGAAAGCAAGTCAGAAAACGCTGTGGTGGGGGAACCAGAATTCTTGATCTATCCAAGAAAGACCTTATGTCTCATGCCAAGGAACTATTTTTTCCACATGGTGAGTCAAAAAAAGGAAAATGGGAAGAATTCACTCATAGTATTTATGACTTTAAGGAATCAGAACTTGAAGACAGCGTTACTGTTTGTGAGCTGTACACACTCTCAAAATTTGGTATTTTACGCTTTTATTTACATACGATGTGGCATATAGACAAATCTGACACAGAAGTGGACAATGAAAAGGACAGACATAGTGGCTCTCTAGGAGAGCAGCAGAAGACAGCACAGTGCATTAATCATGATCAACACCTAGAAAAGCCTCTTGGTGTAAATAATCCACAAACCAAACCATCTGGTACAGTTGAACAGTGTAACCATGAAACCTCCACTGCCCATTTATCTGTTGTTGGTGTCATTGATCTTACTTCTCTATCGTATGATTCAGAGGTGATCGTAGGTGGCATAGAAGATGTATCATCTGCAAGCCCTCTAGATGACACTGTTCCAATTGTTCCATCCACAGAAGTCATTAATGTTGCCTTTTCTACTTCCACTCCTGTATTAGTAGATCATGTTGAACGTAATATCCGTTCAATTGCCAATGCAGACTATGAGCTGCTTTCTGAAACCCATCTGATTGAACCCTTCCAAGTTTTCTCTCCCACAGAGGAAGTCATCAGTATTGTCCCATCCACGTCCACTCTTTTTGTAGAGGATGACATTGCTCGTTCAAACATTGATGCAAACTATGAGCTACTTACAGTGGGTATCAAACTTCACAGAGTAAATCTGTTAGAGGAAATGATTTGTCAATTCAAAGATGAGTTGATTCTTAACTACCCCTTGAAGTACAGCTTTATTAATGAAAAAGGCCATGATGCAGATGGTGTGTCGAGGGATGTCTATGCTACATTTTGGACAGAATTTTTAGATTGTGCAGCCGAGGGGGCAGAAATGAGCGTGCCATCTCTTGTCACCAAAATGGCAAGAGGATGAATGGAAAGCTGTGGGGAAAATATGGGCCAAGGGTTTCCTAGACCAAGGCTACTTTCCGTTGCGCATTGCCCCGGCATTTACCACTGCACTGATTTTCGGAGAACATGCTGTATCTACTGATTTACTGTATCAGTCATTGCTGTTGTATCTGAGTCAATGTGAGAGAGATCTAATAACTACTGCTTTACAGCAGGACCTTGACAGTGATGGTCAGGATGAGGTATTAGATCTGCTGGATCGACTAGGAGTAAAAACAGTCCCATCACAAGATAACCTTAAATCAGTCCTTATTCAAGTAGCACACAAACAAATAATTCAGCAACCTAAATATGCTCTCGATAGCATGTCAGCAGTTGCAGCCCAACCCCTGAGGACCACACTGACCACACCAGCAAAGATACAGACCATGTATGATGACAAGAAACCAACTTCCAGAAAAGTCCTAAAGCTGATTGAAGCAAGTCCAACAACACCAGCTGAGAACCAAGCCTTCAAATTTTTACAGCAATACATACGTGGATTGGATCAGGTGGGTCTTAGAAGAATGCTGAGATTTGTGACTGGGTCAGATGTCATCTGTGTTACAAAAATTCAAGTTGTATTTACAACTTTGGATGGACTTGCACGTCGACCAGTTGCACACACCTGTGGAGCTGTTTTGGAGTTACCTTGCACATACAACTCCTACCCAGAGCTACATGTAGAAATGGAGAATGTACTGACCAGCAACTACTACACTATGGATATTGTGTAGTGAGACAATGCTCATACAGTACACAGCAGGAAGTCTATGTAGCTGTAAAATTTTGAATGTTTTAACTCTTAAATATTTGTAAAATTAGGGAGAAGTGGATTTAAAATTCTGTTATAAATTAAAATCTTATGCTGAGTTTGCTTGGACAAACTTGTTTGATATAAGTCAGAATTGCCCGTGTTTCCAAAAGCAGTATTACAGTATAGCATTTGTGGTACCAGTAATTTCTGGAAGTAACACGGTTAATTATCATTGCACATTGAATGTAGCTACTTCCAAAGAATAATTGTTTATTTTGGGTTTTTTCATATAGTTTGTTGTGAAACATTAGTTAAAATTTTTTAAACAAAGTTCATTTATGCACTAAGGCAATTTTATTTACATTATTTACAGAAACCAATTTCCAGTCATATAGATAATCATTTGAACAGTAAAAATAAGTATAAATAAAAAGATCAGTGTTGCAAACAGGATTCATTTGCCTGAAATGGCTCTTAAATTAAAAAAAGTAGCATATGTAAATATAGTTAATGTTAACTCTGCAATTTTTTTTGGTTGTAGTAATCTGCATAGTGAGGTGATGGTGTCCAGTTGAGATGCCTAGCATCACATCATCACTTAAGAAGACCCAGCAGTGCATAGTGGGATCAATAACAATGACTTCATTTTCTGTTTATACTTTTACCTCTATTTTCATTAAGATTTACGAGCACAGAAATGTTAGATACTAATGTTTATATATATATATATATATATATATATATATATATATATATATATATATATATATATATAATCTTGGAGAGGTCATTGTTACTTGGGTGTTAACTTTGTGTTCATTGTGTCTAGGCAAAAGGTTTTTTTAAAGGTAAAATTGTCATATGTAAGGCAGATATTGTAGTGGTTGCTGTAAAACGTTCCAAATATAATGTTATGACTAGTATTTCACTTTTGGTTAAGTGAACTGTTATATAATAAAAGTCCTGTCTTATTGCAGTTTGTGTAAATTCACTGTTGTGTGGGCAACCTATATTTTAGTTAATATATGTATTAAGCTAATATAAATTTTTTTCTGGCTGAAAATCCCACTTTAAAACACTAACTTAAAATAGGTATTATTATACATTACTGTATAATGATTTTCTCATGCGCACATACGTACACACACATCAGTCAACAGTTGAGACACTGGTCTCTCAATCACAATCACACCTCCACACAGGACTAATAACATCTTTTAAGCTCACAACACTGACTGGACAATCATGGACACATTCATACACACTTGCACTAAATACTCATACATCTGGACAATTGCACATGTCACCTCCATGCATATTTGCACAACCACTGTCACTTTAATCCTATATTTTTGCAATATTTTATTATGCCCTTATGCACAGTTAATTTTACTAGTTAAAATTATTTCTTTAGTATTTCCTTTTTATTGATTATTTATTTTACGTACAAGCTTTTATTTTCTTTTTTTAAGGTCACTGGCGGTCGTATAAAGCATTTCACTGCATATTATACTGTGTATGATTGTGTATGTGACCAATAAAATTTGAATTAGAATTTAATTATGAGATAGTAAGTCATAATTATGAGATCAGGATGTCGTAATTATGAGATAGTAAGTCATAATTATGAGTTAGTAAGTCATAATTATGAGTTAGTAAGTCATAATTATGAGTTAGTAAGTCATAATTATGAGATAAGGATGTCATAATTATGAGATATTAAGTCATAATTATGACATAAGTCCCGTGATTTTTTTTGTTGTTGTGTGAATGCAATGCGCTTCCGTAGAAATGAGCTCGAGACTCGCTTCTTTATTTGACATACTCAGAAATTTATGCTGGGCCGGATTAAATCGTCCAACGGGTCGGGTCCGGCCCGCGGGCCGTATGTTTGACATGCCTGCCCTAGACCTCAGTTACCATGAAAAAAGCCATGAAATTTCAGTTTTGACCATATGGGATCTTCAACAAGGACTTCATCTTTTTTTAATTATTGTTTGTTCGGGGAGGAATTATAGACCACAATGTCAGCATGATCTTGCGTTGTTTCCTTATCACTTCTTGTGTGCGTTTGGCTGTAGCTTGCACACCAGACAGAGTTGTTGGCAATTGTTCCTATTGTAAAGTCATGCAGTGTGTAATCTCCTGTCGCCAATTCATTGTGCAGTGTAGAGACCTGCACTCCCGCGGGAGTACTGCGGGACCCAGCGCACGGAGTGCGGCGCGGGACAAAATTTGATGGGTGAATGCGGGTGCGGGCGGGAAGGTCCTCATGTATGTACGGGATGCGGGAGAATAACATTAATTGCGGGACTCCCGCAAAATGGAATTATCTTAAAATTTATTTCTTTTTAAAAAATACTGTATTATTTGTCTACTCAGTAGCGGTTCTATACTCAATTGCACAACCCCCACCACCACCACCCCCCCCCCGCTCAGCGCCACGCAGGTCTCTAGTGCAGTGTGAACACAGCAGCAACTAAATGCTACCACAGATACAGTAGTACAGTGTGAAAACAATGGTGATCCGATGACTTTGAAAATAATGCAGTGTGAGTTTGAGGAGAAGGTAAAAAGCAATACAAAACAAATAATGTACAGTTTATGTTGTCATTACTTTGCTCTCAAACTAAATGCAATGTAATAATAGGCGTTATTTAATAATAACATTAACAGTGCAGCATGCATCTAACTCTGGGTAAAAAGCTTATAATAAAATCACCAAAATAAGTCTTCATGTTAAGAATAAATATGCAAACAGTACGGTATCTGAGCGTACGGATTGGAAATTTGTGCATACAGTTTGTTAATACGTGGCCACGGTTTGTTAAACTGAGGGAACAGTTTAAGTATTTGTGAGTGCGGGGGACAAATTGCAAAACCGTCGCCATGGATTGATTTTTTATTTATTTATTTATTTGGTCCTACAGGTTTTTTTTTGCACATAACAGACTACATTGTTACATTACCTATATTTGTTTTCATAGCATTGAATATGTACATTGTAGGACAACATTTGCAGATTGTGAAATAACACATACAGGTCCTTCTCAAAAAATTAGCATATTGTGGTAAAGTTGATTATTTTCTGTAATGTACTGATAAACATTAGACTTTCATATATTTTAGATTCATTACACACAACTGAAGTAGTTCAAGCCTTTTATTGTTTTAATATTGATGATTGTGGCATACAGCTCATGAAAACCCAAAATCTCAAAAAATTTGCATATCATGAAAAGGTTCTCTAAACGAGCTATTAACCTAATCATCTGAATCAACTAATTAACTCAACACCTGCAAAAGATTCCTGAGGCTTTTAAAAACTCCCAGCCTGGTTCATTACTCAAAACCGCAATCATGGGTAAGACTGCCGACCTGACTGCTGTCCAGAAGGCCATCATTGACACCCTCAAGCAAGAGGGTAAGACACAGAAAGACATTTCTGAACGAATAGGCTGTTCCCAGAGTGCTGTATCAAGGCATCTCAGTGGGAGGTCTGTGGGAAGGAGAAAATGTGGCAGAAAACGCTGCACAACGAGAAGAGGTGACCCTGAGGAAGATTGTGGAGAAGGACCGATTCCAGACCTTGCAGTGGACTGAGTCTGGAGTAGAAACATCCAGAGCCACCGTGTACAGGCGTGTGCAGGAAATGGGCTACAGGTTGCAAATTTTGCATGTCATTCGGAAATCAAGGTGCCAGAGTCTGGAGGAAGACTGGGGAGAGGGAAATGCCAAAATGCCTGAAGTCCAGTGTCAAGTACCCCACAGTCAGTGATGGTCTGGGGTGCATGTCAGCTGCTGGTGTTGGTCCACTGTGTTTTATCAAGGGCAGGGTCAATGCAGCTAGCTATCAGGAGATTTTGGAGCACTTCATGCTTCCATCTGCTGAAAAGCTTTATGGAGATGAAGATTTCATTTTTCAACACGACCTGGCACCTGCTCACAGTGCCAAAACCACTGGTAAATGGTTTACTGACCATGGTATTACTGTGCTCAATTATCCTGCCAACTCTCCTGACCTGAACCCATTAGAGAATCTGTGGGATATTGTGAAGAGAAAGTTGAGAGACACAAGACACAAGAATCTGCAAAAGGATTCCTGACCAAGTATTGAGTGCATAACTGAACATAATTATTTGAAGGTTGACTTTTTTTTTTTTGTATTCAAAACACTTTTTTCTTTTATTGGTCGAATGAATACTAATTTTTTGAGATAGGGATTTTGGGTTTTCATGAGCTGTATGCCACAATCATCAATATTAAAACAATAAAAGGCTTGAACTACTTCAGATGTGTGTAATGAATCTAAAATATATGAAAGTCTAATGTTTATCAGTACATTACAGAAAATAATGAATTTATCACAATATGCTAATTTTTTGAGAAGGTCCTGTATATTTAAAAAAAAATCTAATGTGTGCATTGTATCTATGGAAGATTGTAGGACATTTCAAAACATGTTGCATATCTGTACATTTATAAAAGTCACATTTCCAAAAATTTAGGACCCACCTTCTGTCATTCATAAACAACTACCACTCCAAGTTTTTAGAGCATTGTATAGTTCTAACCTTTTGTTTGTTTTTCATTCTTTAGATGCACTACAACAACAGCTGAAAGCTGAAAAAAAAGGAGGCCACAGAGTTTCTTTGCTTCAACAGTTCAGAAATGGCTTCGTTATGCCCCAGAACGGCTAGGGGGAATTGCTCGTGGTGGAAAACCATAAGTTCAGACTTATGTCTTATTATCTGTTTTGCTGAGTAAATACATTTCAACTTACGAATAATGTTTCAGTCATCTGTTGTGTTTCTGACTTGGTTGTTTCTATTTGCATTTGACTGAATTTTGCTGAGGCAGGTTGCCATTTTTATATTATGGTTTTCCAGTCTCTTCTCTTGGCAGTTAGATTCTGTTTTATGAATTCAGAATTAACAATCTCTTCTAATAGTTCTCTTCTAAAAAGTCATTTTGTCATCCAGTTTATAATAATTTGTATGCAAGTTGTAGTGTGTTTTATATAGTTGTTTTATTGTAATTGTGATGTTACTTCCTGTTAAATGGGTATGGAGCATAAATAAATAAATACGTTTACATGTAAACTGAAGGATGTTGAGTTACTGACTTTTTGTTTAAAAAAAAAAAAAAAAGCTTTTCAGCCCTACATGGTCTCTGATTTAAAGAAATAAATCAAAACGGACATGATTTACTATCATAGAATCTTGCTGTACGTAAAGCAAGACTAAACTATAATTGCTTCAATGTTGATTCAATGTACAATAAGTGATTGAATTTAAGTTGAACAAACATTGATTTTATGCCCATCTTGATCTATTTTTCATCATTGAAATAACATTATTTCAAGGTGCAAACCTGATGAAAAATCAACATTTAACATTTAAATTTCAACATTGATTCAATGACAAGTTGGTTGATGCTTTAATGTTGATTCAGTGATGATTCAATGTTGTTCTGCTATCTGGGCCAGGACAAGGGTTAAGAACCATTTGGTTGAAATATTGCCAACTTTTTTCAGCCCAGAAAGGATGCAGGCTGAGCAGGAGGAACATATGAAGAGAAATAAAGAAGGAGAAGTGAGTAGGCAGTTGAGATGAGTAAAGGTAGAGAAGTACACATAGGAAAGTAATGAGGTAATGAGAGAAGTGAAAAAAGTGAATGTGAGATAGAAGTGAATAAGATAAGAGTGCAGAACCAGGGTTGATGATGAGACAAGTAGAGACAGAAAAGCAGATGATCCTCCTGTACTTTCAGTTGGACATCATGGTATGTATTTTATGTATTTTTTTTCTCTGTTCATATAAATTCCAGTTCATAAACACAACATTTCACTAAATAAAATAACATTTTAATGAGATAATTTGAAAAGAAAGTTATGAATACTCAATACATGCATGTTGTGATTTAAAAAAAAAAAAGAAGTTTGTTTTGCCCCCTAGTCACATTGTTGACCTGGCCTTTTTTTTTTTTTTTTTAAACCTACAAAAATTTAAGAGAAGCAACTAGTAGCTAATTAAATGTTTAAAGATAATGTAAAAAGTCATCCCTTGAATTTTTATAAAAAGTGTAGAGGTGTATCTATGTCTTGATCACCCAGATATTCTTGAAGGAAGTCACGCACTTTTGAATCAAAGAGGTCTACATGGAAGTCTTTGGTATCTACACGATCCCCACCAGTAACACATGTGTCCTCCAGGCCCCAGCTGATGACTCCAACCTGAGTTTGATGAAGAAATATCATTATAAAGCTTTTCTCTGTGCACTGTGCTTCTGGGACTATTTATATATTGTACTGTATAAATTTTAAGAGGAAAGCTTTAACTCTGACCTGGATCAAACGGTTTCTTTCCACAAATGTAGCTCCACCAGAGTCACCTGTTAGAAAATGTCACTTAAGTAAGAACATGATTTGACTGATGTGAACTGATGTGAATATTAAGGTATGTTACATTCATATACTGTAAGAAAGATTCAATGTGATTAAATTTAAGGTAAATATGAAGAATCTTCTGTTTTGCACACAAATATATTCAAATTCAAATTTTATTTATCACATACACAGTCATACACAGTATAATATGCAGTGAAATGCTTACACAACCGCCAGTGACCTTAAAAAGAAAATAAAAGCTTGTACGTAAAAATAAATAATCAATAAAAAGGAAATACTAAAGAAATAAATTTAACTAGTAAAATTAACTGTACAATAAGGGCATAATAAAATATTGCAAAATATAGAAATATAGGGTATATGTATATAGAATTTAAAGTGTCAGTGGTTGTGCAAATATGCATGAAAGGTGACTAATGAAAGTGACATGTGCAATTGTCCAGATGTATAAATATTTAATGTAAGTGTGTATGAATGTGACCATGATTGTCCAGTGAGTGTTGTGAGCTTAAAAAGATGTTATTAGTCCTGTGTGGAGGTGTGATTGAGAGACCTTATCGCCTGTGGGAAGAAGCTCCTCCTCAGCCTCTCTGTGTTGGCCTTTAGGGAGCGGAATCGCTTCCCAGACCGCAACAAAGAGAACAGTCCATTACTGGGGTGACTGAGGTCCTTCATGATCTTCCTGGTCTTAGTCCAGCACCACTTGCTGTAGATCGAGTGCAGGTCAGGGAGCTCAGTGCGGATGATGCGCTCGGCTCGGCTGATCGCACCACCCTCTGTAGAGCTCGTCTGTCCTGCATGGTGCTGTTCCCGAACCAGGTCGTGATGTTACCCGTCAGGATGCTCTCTATGGTGCAGGAGTAGAAGTTCCTGAGCACCCTGGAGGGCAGTCTAAAGTCTCTCAAGCGTCTGAGGTGGTAGAGACGCTGCCGGGCTTTTTTCACCACGGTGTTGATGTGACAGGACCATGACAGGTCCTGCGTGATGTGAACACCGAGGTATCTGAAGCTGTCCACTCTCTCCACTGGGCTCCTGTTGATGACGGGGTCTGGTAGTTCCTCTCCTGCTTTGTACTAAAGTCCACTATCAGCTCCTTTGTCTTACTAACGTTCAGGAGGAGATTGTTCCTCTGGCACCAGTTCTCCAGATTTCCAATCTCCTCTAGGTAGTCCGACTCATCATTGTTGGTGATCAGTCCGACCACGACGGTGTCGTCAGCAAACTTGATGATGGAGGTGGAGTTGGTAGTGGCCACGCAGTCGTGGGTGTACAAAGAGTACAGCAGGGGGCTCAGAACACAACCCTGGGGGGCTCCAGTGCTGAGAGTGAGTGTAGCTGAGACATGTCCGCCCATCCTTACTGCCTGTGGTCTGCCAGTCAGAAAATTGGAGATCCACTGACATATAGAAGAGCTCAGTCCCAGGTGCTCCAGCTTGGTGGTGAGTGTGGAGGGAATTATGGTATTAAAAGCAGAGCTGTAGTCGATGAAGAGCATTTTAACATAATTCCCTTTCCTAGTGTCCAGGTGAGTGAGTGATGTGTGGAGGAGATGAGAGATTGCATCGTCTGTGGAGCGGTTCTGACGGTATGCAAACTGTAGTGGGTCCAGTGTGTCGGGTACTGAAGAAATGATGAAGTCTCTGATAAGGCGTTCAAAGCACTTCATCACTACTGAGGTGAGGGCTACAGGGCGATAGTCATTGAGAGAAGCAGGATGTGGTTTCTTTGGAACAGGAACAATGATGGACTCTTTGATGCATGTGGGAATCACCGACTGAGATAAAGAGATGTTGAATATCTCAGTGAACACAGGTGCTAGCTGGTCTGCGCAGGCTCTGAGAATACGGCCTGAGATGCCGTCTGGTCCTGCTGCTTTCCTGGTGTTCACTCTCTTGAAGGCTCTCCTCACGTCGTGCTCGGAGATGATGAGCGCGTTCCCGGTGCTGGCAGTGTCTTCCTGTCTGCAGCCGTTAGCGGCGCTAGCATTAGCGCCGCTAGCATTAGCGCCGGTAGCATTAGCGCCGTTAGCATTAGCATCGCTAGCGTCTTTAGCTGCAGCCTCGAAGCGAGCATAGAAGGTGTTGAGCTCGTCTGCCAGAGTCGCGTCCACGTTCGTCATACCGGATGTTGGTGCTTTATAATCCGTTATTGTTCTCAGTCCCTGCCACAGGCTCCTAGAGTCACTCTGTTGAAGCTGTGACTCTAGTTTTCTCCCGTAGCGCTGCTTCGCCTCTTTCACCGCCTTCCGGACGTTGTATGACGCAGCCTTGTACGGTTCCATGTCCCCCGACGCAAGTCCCGTGTTGTAGGCAGCGGTGCGAGATCTCAGAGCGTCGCGGATGGTTTTATCCACCCACGGCTTCTGGTTGGGAAACGTTCTGATAGTCTTTTTCTCCACCGTATCGTCTACTAGCTTCCCAATAAATCCCACAACCGCTTCCGTAAACACGCTAACGTCATCATCGGAGCTGTTTCTGAACATGTCCCAGTCTGCGTCATCGAGTGCGTCCTGTAACGCGGCCACCGATTGGTCCGTCCAGCGCGCGACCTCCCTCTGAACCGGAACTTCCTGTTTCAGCCTTTGTTTATATTTTGGCATGAGGAAGATGGCGGCGTGGTCGGATTTACCAAACGCTGGACGAGATTGTGCCTTGTAACCGTCTTTGACCGTGGTATAACAATGGTCCAGTGTCCTTTCGCACCTGGTGGGGCAGGTGATGTGCTGATAAAAGTTCGGCGCTGTGCGTTTGAGGTTGGCACTATTAAAGTCCCCTGCCACAATGAGCGCAGCGTCCCGGTGTTGTGTCTGGTGCTGTGTGAGTGCCTCATGCAGCTCGCATAAGGCAGTTTCAGTGTCTGCTTGTGGTGGAATGTAAACGGCACTGATTATGACCGATGTGAACTCCCGTGGAAGATAAAAAGGACGACACATGATGGACAGTAGTTCCAGGTTTGGTGTGCAGGAGCGTGTAAGAGGAACAACGCTCGTGCTGTTGCACCAGCTGTTGTTCACCATTAAGCACACGCCGCCTCCCCTTGCCTTCCCAGAGTCCCGCGTCCTGTCCATGCGGTGAACCGAGAAGAACTCGGCTGGTTGTATTGCATGGTCTGGCACCGCTGCGTTCAGCCATGTCTCGGTGAAGCAGAGAAGGTTGCAGTCCCGAATGTCTCTCTGGAACTTTATCCTGGCCCTGAGGTCATCAAGTTTGTTCTCCAGTGACTGGACGTTGGCGAGCAGGATACTAGGCAGAGGTGTGCGGTGTGCACGGGCTCTGAGCCGGTTCCTCACTCCAGCTCGTTTCCCTCGAGGCCTCCGCTTCGCGTCGCGTCCATTGTTCTCCCTCAGGATCTCACTCGGCCAGCTCGGATCCGGAGTTAAAAACGTCGAATTGTGAGTACATTGTATACCAATAGAAACAAGAGTGTCTCTATCATACCTAATGTACTCAATGGTGGTGATTTTGCCGATTTTAAAACACTGAAAACTAACTTAAATAACAAAAACAAAGAAAAGGTGGTCGGAGCAGCTGTGACGGCAGCCGACCTCACCGGCGCCATCTTCTCTTGTCTTGTTCTAATTCTACATTTCATCATCAAGGTGAACCTGCATTATGTGCTAATAAAAGATCATGGCATATTACCGCTGCAAGTAACGTCATCTATGTAGTTTGGTGAAGATCCACCAGTGCATAAAAAGTTATCTGTAATCATCTTCTTTGATTTTTCTTGGTCGATTTTTAATATCTTTTCAGCCTGGTTAAAGCATTCATCTATCTATAGAAAGAAACAACAACATCATGGCATTAACAACTTTGTGCAGTGACAGTGCGGTGCCACACTTTAAACCTAAATTAGCTAGGCTGAATACATTTAAATGCCACATGTGTCATACTTGTTAATCAATTAGGATGTCTACTTTATGGTCATAATAGGTAGTTTTAAAACAGTAGTTGAAGGACGGATTTATTTCACTTTTATATCAAAGTAACTGTGGAGCAAATATTTACATTTGTTTTGTTAGTGATTGTTTTGACATTGAGCTTTAATTGCGTGGAATTGAGTCAAATACTTGACACTGTCCTCCCTGAGCTTCTCACAATACTTTACTGATGATTTCACTCATCATTTGGTACCTGATGCCTCCTTATGTAGTTCCTTTATTGTTGTCTTGGGGTTCAGTTGAAGCTTTTGCAGCAAAGATCTTTCATCCGTGGGAGTTACTATGTGTAGAACGATTCTGGCTGCTTTATATACAGGGAACTAGCTTTTACAGTCACAGGTACACTCCCCAAATTAACTCTTAAATATAATTTTGAATATAATTGGCCAACTTGAAGCTTCCAAAAGTCCTTAAATCAATTTTAAAAATCAAAAAGTGTCTAGAGGCAGTCAGCATTGTGTAGGTCAGTTCTTGACCAATTCCAATTGTGATAAAGTACAATGAAATTTCATGTGTGAAAATGATGTCTAATGCTCCCTGAACCACTCCCTGAATTGGGATCAAGTTTCACAATTTGATCCCAATGAAATCTGACATTGTCATGGTGAAATATGCCCAGGCCATCAGGGAAATAAAATCCATTGGTGGAAAAACCTGGTCAATCAATATATTCAGGTCATCAGCTGACCTCATCTTTTGGGTAAATACAGTAGCATTGCTGAACTGAGACCTGATCAACAGAAGCAACTCCAGATCATAAATCTGCCCCACAGGCTTTAATAGTAGACTCTAGGCATAATGGGTGCAGCACTTCATCCACCTCTCTTCTTTGCCCAATGCACCCATTGCTCTGGAAGAGGATGATCGGGACCACCATTTTTACAATTAGTCCCACTGATAATTGGTTTTTATTAAGGCTACACAGCTGTTTAGTCCAAGTCTTTTGAGTTTCCGCATTGCGCATGTGGAAATACTCTTACTTTCACTATTAAACATAGCTGTCAGTTCTACTGTTGTTTTTTACTATTTGATTTCATCAATTGTTTACATAATCTAAAAATCATGATCATTTAAAAAAATTCTGACCACATTTCTTCCTCAAAGATGATGGTTCACCTAACACTTCATAACCTAATATCAGTAGTTTCAGCAATCTCCTTACTTATTTTCTTTGCTTGATGCAGGACAATAATTTGAGCCTTCTGAAACAGAGTAACGTCTTTGACATGATCACAGGATAATATGACTTCTCTTTAAAGAAATGAGAAGCTGCTCACTGCATTAGTCAGGGTTAACTAACTCGGTGCTAACTGAATCATAGTAATCACTTCAGGAATTATCCAATGGAGGGCCATTAACTTTTTGCTTATTTAAATTCAGCTGACTTTTTTTTTGCCGGGCAGAATAGTTTTCAAATGTACTGCTAACATAAACAAAGTACAGTGCTATGAAAAAGTATTTTTTGTCACACTTAAATGATTCATATCATCAAATGCATTTTAACATCACAAAAACATAACCAGAGTAAATGCAAAATGCAATTTTTAAACAATTATTTCATTTATTAAGGAAGAAAAGCTGTCCATACCTGCCTTCCTCCCAGGGTAAAAAAGTAATTGTCCCCTAAATTCAATAACTGGCAATGAGTCTTTCACATCACTGTGGGGGAATTTTGACCCACTATTCTTTTCAAAATAGTTTTAATTTAGCCGGATTGGATGTTTTTTTAGTATGAACGACCTGTTTAAGGTCATGCCACAGCATCTCAATCGGATTTAAGTCAGGACTTTGACTAGGCCGCTCCAAAAAGCTAATTGTGTTTTTTTTTGTTCCGAGGTGGACTTTCTGATGTGTTTCATCTAAACGAAGGCTCTGGAGACCTGTCAATACATAGAAAAGATGGTGTCGGTTTTACCCTATCAATTCGAGCCGGAGTCTGACGATGAAACGGTTGAAATTGGCACATCGACAAGAAACTAGCACGACTGGGGCAGGACGTTTCTCAGTGGTAAGTGTCATATGTTAATGTAACAGACCCTATTTGTTATATTGTGCTAATGTTAGATGCACGGGTGCTTGTGATGTGCATGTGTGTGTGTGATGCATTTATCACCTCGGGGCTTACCGTAGAAGGGCAAGGGGCATGCGCACTTCCTGCTCTGGAGTGTCGTGAGTGTTAGAGTTCAGTTTTGGTGAATGGTGGAGAATAAACAGTTAAAAAGGATTTCATGTGCTCTCGTTTTTATAGTTTTTTTATATTACCAAATGTTTAAGCGAACCTGGCATGAATGCTCGGTCACATTAACAAGAGTGTGGTAACGTTAATTGTAAGATGGCAGGCAAGTTGTTCGCGACGTAGAACGTGGGCGGACATTATGCAAATATGTTACTTAGTGACGGGGATGCATAACAGAGAGATATTAGAATTGCTAACGACTCGTTTAGGCGAATGTGAGCCTACTCTTTTTTTTAAGAGACAAAAACTTCATTTATCGTGCACTGTCGGCGTCACAGATAGTGCAGATAGTTTATGTTCACATACACTGCATGAAAGATCATATTTGAAAAAGCATAATAGGGGCACTTTAAAAGTGATTTCGGTAGGCTGAGCACTCCTGAGGAAGTTCATCACTGTTCCATGTTTGTCTAATTGTGGATAATGACTCATACCATGGTTTGCTGGAGTCCCAAAGTCTTAGAAATGGCAATGGTCACCCTTTCCGAACTGATACAGGTCAATTACTTTGTTCGCATCAGTTATTGAATTATTTTTATGATGTGTTGCTTTTTGAGATAATTTAGCATGCTTCATTTTGTCAGACAAGTTCTATGTAAGTGATTTCTTGATTTAAAAGATCTGGCAGTAATTAGCCCTGGGTGTTACAAATTATATTTAATTCAGCTTTCCAATTACTTTTTCACAAAGGGTCAGGTGGGTTTGGACATTTTATTTCCATAATAAATGTAAACATAATTTTTTTATTAAGAAAAAATCTTTGTGTATCTCAGCTATACATAATTACCTCATGCCCCTGTCTGATTTGGACATTTTGTTTTGGTTTATCTCTCTTTTCTAAATGATGTGTTATGAAATGTGCCTTCACAAGATCACTGTTCAACAGCACTTCCCCTGTAAAAGAACAAAATGGAAAACACAATTAATCTGCATTTGTCTAAAGTAATGTAGTTAACTGTAACAATCCCAGTTTACATACCCATGCATTTTCTTTCTAATACTTCAATATAGAGATGTTGTATATGTTTCATTATTATACTTTCTGTCTGTCTCTAAATGTATAACATATACAATGTACAATAGCTAGAAAAAAATTGTGTTGCATTAATAGATTAAAAGGTTTTTAACTCACTATGTTTTGCACATGTTGCATCACTAGCAGACAGTTGTAGAGCCCCATTCGTCTCCTGAGTGCAGGGAATACAAATAGGTCTAAAACACAAAGAATAATGAGTTATGACAAATGTAGTCTCTTATTCTTAAAAGTCACAAAAGACCGTCTCTGTCATAAGAGCTTATAAGTGTGCATTTATTTCTTATTATTAAGGATTAAAGTGGGCAAATTTGCTTTTGCATGATAAGATGCTGAATTAGCGTAAATTACTCACCTGAGGTCTGGACTGACTTTCACACTTTTCTTTAACTGTATAAGAGCCACATCATATTCATAAAACTCTGTTATATTCTCTGCTGCCTTCTTTGTGATATTGTAGTCAGGATGAAGAAGGAACCTCTCCACCTCTAATTTTCCTGCATCTAATAATAATAATAATAATAATAATAATAACATTAAAAGGATATCTAGATGTATGTGGTTTTGTTGAAAAATGCTTGATTCATGACAACCAGGGAAAACTCTCAATATGGTATAATTTCTACACTTTCTACAGTGTATAGTTCTGACAGCTATAAGCAGCTATAAGCTATATTGCATCTTGTCTCAACAACAAAGTTAGTTAGTATTAAAGTCTAGTCACCCCAATTGTGAAAATTAAGAAAAGCGTGTTTAAAAGTTCTATTCGGTCTGTGGTGAAGGAGCATCACAGACATTTTCTATTTATGATTTTAAAACTTGAGGTGTCAATTGTTTTAGGCAAATAAGCCAGAATTTAGTTGCACTGTTGGGTAAAAGGTTTTCCCTGACCACCCTACATACAAGTGTGTGCTGTGAGTGCATTTGATACCTCTATAATCAGGTGTTTCAAGTAGTATTTTGTCAGGATTATCATCAAACCTGAAGCAATGGGCAGCAGTTAGAATAAACCTGGGAGTGACCAGTGATCCTATACACTTTGCTGTGCCACGCTCATGCTGATACACGGAAAAAGAAAAAAGAAGCCTGTTTACAATTTTCAGCAGCCAATATTAGTCATAACATACTTGTAAGAGCCATATCACATTTGTTATGAATTTGTTGTTGTGTTTATTTAATTTGTTTTAATTTATTTCATTCTATTTTATCCTACTCACTAGTTAAGCGTTAAGCATTGATTTGTTAGTTTAGTGGTCACGTTTTGACAATCGTAGGTTGGTCTGTGACGTCATTCCATTATTACACGTTTTTGTATGACTATCGCATGAAAGAAGGCTCAGTTTTTTGATGCGGAATTGTGGAGACACAAGCTTTTGACCGTAAGCTAACATAAGCTAAAAGATACAGCAAACATATTGTTGTAAACGTGACCTACAGATACAGCGATTGTGTTGTTGTAACTACAATGGATTTACTCAAGTGTTGAATCTTTGATGCTGGAAAAATAAACGAGAGACAAAGAAATCATCGGACTTCCGTGTTGTGAGTGAAAATTCAAACTAAAGATACGCGTCAAAACATGTGTAATAATATGACCGCATGAACAATACTGAATACAAAAGAATTATGTTAACTAAACTGCAAACCGCTAATGCTATAAAACATTTATGGGGGGGTGGGGGGGAAGAGGTGGGTAAATAGAAATCTTACAGTTATCGAAATCTTCATCAGCCAGGGGTATGTGTAACGATAGGTTGATCTATGACCAAGGTCATAGTAGTCTTTGTAGAGTCCACACAGAGACAAAGTAGTGCTCTCATCTATGGAAGAAATGCATATAGTAAAATGTTCACACACACACACACACACACACACACACACACACACAATGAAGCTACAACATTAACAAAATGTAATGACTACGGATCAAATTCACAGTTATTTTGCTGATTTTATACACAATAACCACAAAAATGCATTAATACCAATCATTTCATCTAAAGTTTTTCCAACTGCCTCCATGTCTCGTAGTATGAAAAAATACTTGTCATTGTTGTCTCTTTTAGTCACCCACTCATCAATTTTGCCTTTCTCAACATCTTCACCCACTCCAAATGCATACAGATCTGTAAGATAAACATGTGTATATTAGAATTTCCATATAGAATTTCACTTAATTATCTTTTAAGTTTGATTATCTAATTAAGGTTGCCTGTTGACATTCAACCTTTAAATAAACATTTAGCTGCCTCTTGGTCCAGGTTACTGCTTACTGTATGTATGTATGAAGACCAAGGATCCAATAAAAAAGGCTACCTTGAAAGGGTATTAAATAATATAAGAATTTTATGTGGCAGGAAAGATTACTGGTGATAGATTCACTTCTGTTGATCATATATCTTCACTTTTAGTATGAATGGATCTTAAAAAGCATTTATGTTTTAGTTACCAAGATATTTCTCCCGGGTTTCATCATTATTGATAACTGTTTGCCTGATTTCGTCAACTACAGGAGTGGGGTTTCCTCCCATATTGGCAATACCTGTAGACATAGTTAAATATGGACAGCTGTTAATAATAATAATAATAATAATAATAATAATAATAATAAGGCAGTAACATTAAATCAACATGGAATATACAATGAAGAATCTAATACCATCAGTGAACATGATTACGACTTGCTGCGTCTCATCAAATGCTGTCTTATTATGCGCCTTCTCGAAACTGATACTGTCTCGTATAGCTGCATAAGCTTTGCGAATGTCGGTTCCTGATTTCTGTCCTTTATCTGTTAACAAACAACAAATATGGGTGACACAGGAATCAGTTTTTAATAAATAAATAAAAATCACTTAGTTGATTAACCATTTAAATACTTGCAATGCATTGTTTTTAATTGCTTTATTTTATCTACAGACTGTTATGAAACAGCCTTCCTAACATGTCACATAATGTTTATCTATCTGTTAAGAAAAATACATCAATGAATACCATTTAAAGGCCATGGATGTGAGATATATATTATAATGAAATGTATCAATGCAACTCCAGGGTAAAACTCACCAGCATAACTATAACTATTTAGCAATGTGAGAACGTCTTTTAACTTTGTTTCTTTCCTCTTGTAATCAGTAATATTAACAATTTTTGTCGCATGTGTGGCAAAAATGATGATTTCATAATTTGGAACAACCTCATAATAGCTTATCTGTTGGATGAAAAAATAAATAAGAGTCATCATAATTAATGCATCAGTCATAATCATTCAGATCTGGAATGTTGTCATAGGAAATGAGTGACAGCAATACAGTAAAAATGTGCATATTAATAGTTTAAACAATGTTTTGAATAATAAGATGTTTCCATACCATAATAAAGCTCTTGAACAAAAATAATTTAAAATGTCAGCAAAATATTGGTACAGCAAAAGTAAACTGAGTACAAAATTGAGTCTCTAATTGCCCATCGATCTCATTTCATTACATACAGTATAAATATTATACAAAGTATAATAAATTTTAAATGTATACCCCATCTCAATTGCTAAAATCTACAAATGTACATTTTAACTTAACATACCTTCGTTATGAGCTTCTTGATGACATCTTTTGCCGTATTAAAATCATCCTCCTCTATGCTGTCAGATGCATCCAGGGCAATGTAGATATCAAGTTTTCCTCCCTTATCCAAACGAATTCTCTTTCCATCTTTAACTGTTTTTTGTTTTGTTTTTTATAAAGGAACAGTTAATTATAACTCAGTATGAAACAAAGCAATTGACAGTCACTTATTAAAATGGACATGAAGTTGTGGAGTCCTACTGTACCTGTTTTCTCATTAATGATTAAAGTAGTCTTTAGAGAACTGCTAAAAGCCTCTGCTACTTCTTCAGGAGTGTCGTATGTAAAATTAGCTAAAATGAAAAAAGAGCATTATGTTCAAATACCAGCAAGCTGATATCAGGCAAAAGAAATATGATTTCTGTATTACAATATTAATATGCTGTAGAAGATTGGAGTGCACTCTGGTGCCTGTGATACTATCAGGATGCTCACCATAGCACTCCGGCTCTTTTCCTGACCATTCGCCACCATCCTGACACACACGCACTTTGGAACCTATTAGTTTTAGATCCTTAGCACAGGTGTAGGTAACTTTGTCATCAATGTTGAAAATATGACCTTCTCTGCTGAAACCTGGTGGAGTGCCAGGGTCAGGGCAGTGATCAGCTGTGGATTGAGTATATGTTATTATCAGATCTGTCTGTCATTCTCATAATAATTTTACATAAACCGTATGAGAAATAATGAACGAATGTATGAATGAATTAATTATTTAATACTGGTGAAACTCATTACTTACTGTTATGACTACAGATTGGCGTGCCACCGCTCCACTTGCCATTGACCTGACATACACGGGTGGCAGATCCTCGAAATGTGTAATCAGAATTACATCTATAAGTGGTTGTGTCGTTCACATAGTAGAACTGTTTAACGGGTTGCACAGCTCCATTCTCCAGAACATTTGGATTAGGACATGTGATTTCTGAAAGCGTTGGGGATATACAGAAATAATGCAGCTGTTTATAAAGTACAATTTGGTTAAAATGAGCTGTTACAGAATGATTTGTTACTTACTCTTGCACACTGGAGGTTTTTTCGTAGGTTTGGGATCCCACTGGCCTCTGTCACATTCACGTTTCTTTACAGGAGATGGATAAAACCCCTCTGGGCAGATGTATCTCAGGATACTACCATCATTATACCCTTTGGAGAGGTTGTAACGGCCCCCAGTGATACCCAAATTACTGTCAGGGCACTGAGACAAAGACGGAGCCCCTAAAGAGAAACAGAGAATTAGCTGTTATATTTGGGGGGGAAAATTTTTCATTTTGGTTTTAAAATTGTATTTATTTATATGTTTTTATTTTACATAAAACAAAGGAAATGCTAAAAATTAAGCAGGGCAGTACAGCCCATTTTATGTTTTTGTTCTTTTTTTTGTAATATTATTAAAAATTTAGATCATTTAAACATCTACTTTGTTACAATTAAAAGAAAAAAACTTTTTATGACCTCCATTCAGTTGTCAACTTGTTTACAAATAAGTAGTGTTTTAAATTGCAATATACCTAAAGAAAAAAAAAACATCTATAATTAATTTATGATCATAATTTCATAGTATTGTTAAAAGTTAACATATTCTGTGGACTGATTATCTAAATTTAAGATGTTATTCCAAGTAAAGTGCTGAGTGCTGGATAGTAACATTTCCTCAAGTTATTTCCAACTTAGTAATATAAGACAGATATATTATTTTTGACCTATGCATAAGTGTGAATATAAATTAAGCATGAAAAACCTTTGTAAAGATTGTAAAAACAATAATCTTACCGTATAAAAAGGGGCAATGGCTTAAAATCACCAAAAAGAATGAACTCCATAAAACCACAGACTGCATGTTGTCTTTGCAACCTTATTGTAAATATGATGAAAAATAAGAAACTAGCAGGTTGAGTCACGCTTATGAAGTGGTGGGCGGAGTGGGTCACTTGGAGGGCAGAACTAGTATCACATGGTCACTGTTTAACGGCAAGTCAAATAAAGAGGATTATTGACCAACAACGCATAAAGTGATTATCTATATTTTTTAAGGTCATGTCAGGGGAATTAATGAAATGTAAAATATAACAATTTAATAAAGAATTAAAAATGTGTGCATCCCATTAAAAAAATGCGACTAAGGTCTGGAAAAGCAAAAATATATTTTATATACATTTTTTTTCTTTTGTTTTTGTAGGAATATGATATGATATGATATGATATGAGTACAAATGTCACATGCGTCACCTGACCTAGCAAAACTTAGACTTAAACTTAACTTAAATTATATTTTTTTAATAATAGTTAAAGATAACTTTTACATTACTTCCCTGGTGAATCAATATGTCTTCTCAAAGTTGATGGAATGTGCTGAGGTTTTAGAGCATTGCGACAGGAATTATTACTGAACATCAGTGCTGGAAAATGATAATTATTACTAATCATTATTACAAGAATAATTGAACATAGTTACTATAGTATGATATAATATTATCTTGGTGTATTTACTTTAGTATTATTGAAATTAAAATGTATTTAATCACATTTACAGTATATTAGCAAACAAACAATGAGGTATCTTTTTCATTTAAAATGTCTGAAATACAACTCAAGTTAAAAAAGCATGTTAACTTTTATTAATTTGCTAACATTAATTATATTTAACTTAATTAGCCTGTTTTCTTTGCAAATTCGACATCAGGCAAGCACGAGTTTTGGTGTCATCCATCCATCGCCTATACTGTACCGCTTATTTTGTGTGCAGTCACAGGAGCCAAAGCCTCTCCCAGGGGACAAAAGGAAGGGTACACACTGAATGTGTTGGCAATCTATCACAGAGCACAAGCACACACATACACACAATCATAAACTATGAGCAATTTGGAAACACCAAACAGCCTACATAGCATGTCTTTAGACCGTGGCTAAAAGCTAAGTACCTGCCGTAAAAAACCTAGATGTGTTCTTTGATTCTAGTCTTAAGTTTGACAAACAGATTAATTCCGTTGTTAGTTTTGTTTAGTTTTTTCACTTTCGACGTCTGGCTAAAGGTAAATCGTTTCTTTCTCTAAAAAACTTTGAAACTGTTATTCATGCTTTTATTACTTCACATCTGGACTACTGCAATTCACTCTATTATGGTGCAAACCAGTCTTCAATTGAACGCCTTCAAATGGTCCAGAATGCGGGAGCTAGTCTACTGATGGGTTGTCGATCATATTTCTCCCCAGTCTAAAGAATTTACACTGGCTTCCAGTCAAACTGAGAATTGATTTCAAGATTTTACTCTTCGTCTTTAAAGCATTACACGGCCAAGCTCACTCTTATTTATCTGACCTCCTACACTATCATAATCCAACCAGATCACTCAGGTCTGCCAATCTTGGGTTATTGTCTGTTCAAAGATCATGGCTAAAACATCATGGAGATTGTGCTGAGCAGGATAAAGTGGTTAATTATGCTCAATGAATGAATGAATGAATACATGGTCAAATCACTCATTTTAATTTAACAACATCAATTCTGTCCAAAAATATTTGGAGGCATTTGTATAGGAAGAGTGATTATTTGAATTTAATTTCTTCTCAGTGTAAGTTTTATACAGTGATCTTTCACCTTGTGTAGGATTGGCTGAATAGCCCTATTTCTTTTGTGCTTGCATACAGTTCTGACAGGCTATTAAAATTAGGATTTATGTAATTGTTTAAGGGGTACATTAAAAAAAAAATTTTACCATTTACTTGTTTTTTTCTGATTGCTCAATTTTAATAGAGATGTTCCCACAATGCAAGGGTGTGGGTCTTGTGAATTTTAGGAAACTTTTGGTGAAACATGCTGACACAACAGGCAACCAAATGTTACGACAACAAAACATGCAGAGCTGAGGAGATAGTTTTGCAATGTAATGGAACTTCCATCTTTGCATTTCTTTTTTTTTTTTTTTTTTTACAAAACAGTAAAAAAGCACTGATAAATATAAAAATCCAAACTAACAACAAAGACACCCAAAAAAGATAAGTAAACTCTTGCGAAAAATAAACACAGAAAAAGGTCCACACAAACAATCATGCATGCGCAAACACACACACACACACATCTCATCCTAATTCCCGTAATCCACACAATTCTGCGCCAACTGTTGATAAAGCATTCTGGTATGTTTGTTGTGCAGACTGAAGTACAAAGTCCCAAAAACTTTGGGGTCAGTAGCAATTCCCATCATTAACAAGATTACACAACAACACAAATGTACCTTACAGAGATACAGAGTTGATTCTTTAAAAAAGGTAGGGTTATAGCTAAAGAGACCCTAGATAAGCTTTATTATTATTAAATCTTAATTTTTTATTTTACATTACTCAGAGAATGTATGAAGAGAGTGAGATAATTTAAAAGTATGTAATATCATGCTTTTCACAAAATTTTGGAGGATGTCATTCGACCACACGAGCATAAATGAGTTCAGCAGCTGATGTTGGGGAGGGACATCTGGTACACAGTCAGCATTTCAGTTTATCCCAAAATGATCAGGACCAAGACTAGGATCAGGGTCAGGACCACACCACTTTTATTTCTTTCATTCCAACATTAGCAAACCAGGTTTTCATTGAGTACACTTTGTACCCATGATACACTGCCTAACCAAAGAAAAAAAAAGTCACCATCGGGATTTATCTAGGCAAATAGGTGAGAGCCTTCCATTGGGTAATTACTGCATTAATTAATATGGTTAGCTGGAAACAAGTTATTTAAAACTAACTGTTGCAATGAGTACCTTCTCATTTTTTTTAATCGACCATGTCAAAAGACATATCCTGTGGCATCACGCAAAGAAAACAAGTAAGGACAGGCCTGGACTCACCATCGGGAGCACCGGCTTGGGCCTGGTGACTGATTTGGCCTGCTGCCAGCCAGCATGTTTTTTTTTGTTGTAATAATGAATAATATATTTTTTTATATTATTGACCACCCTGTGTACTAAAGTGATGCTTTTTGAAATTTCCATTCAATTAGTTAATTAAAAAATAACAATATTAATATGTTCATTAATCCCCCAAAAGTGGGAAAGCGTTTAAACAGACATGCTAGAATAGAGAGAAAGCGTCCAGGTGGGGCAGGAAGGAAAAGGGCACGCAAAAAGAAGCAGCGACATTTTGCACAATTTCAGATTTATTCAAGGTTTGTTCGTTTTTTTATGTCCCCGATTTTCTCCCTAATTTAGTCATGTCCAATTCCTCCCCGTCACTAGGGGGCTCCCACATAAAAGCTACAACTGCCATTCAGTCGGGAGGGCCGAAGACTATCACGTGTTTCCTCCGAACCACGTGACTCCGACCGCGTCTTTTCGAACTGCTCGCTCACGCACCGTTGGGGGCGGAGTAACAGACTCGGAAGATCACTGTGCCGAAGTGCAGTCAGAGTTTTTTCACTCAGATTCTAAATATCTAAAAAAAAAAATACTGTTTCATAATTGTAGTCATAACTGTTCTAATTTTTACAATTTAGAAGATTATGTCTGCTCATTTGTGAGGGTTAGGTCTTTGGTCTTAACTAGACAGGTTGGTCTTAGGTCTTAACTAGACAGTCAGCGTAGCACTAGCTCTGGTGCACTGATCACACATCAGATTCTGCCAGGGAGTGTGAATGATTCTGTCAGGGAGAGGGAGAAATATTGTCAGCAGTAAAAAAAAAAAAAAAGATTTTTAACTGCTGACAATATTTCTCCCTCTCCCTGGCAGAATCATTCACACACTATAGGAAAATTGGGAACACACAGTTAGCCTAACCTGCATGTTATGTAAGTGACTGTGCTAACCAAGCCACTGTGCCGCCTATGTACATTCAATAATTAAATAAATGTTGTTACTTTAATGTTAAATATGTAACTGTAGCAGTTTTTGTTAAAGGCCAAGCTCAAGGATATGTTTTGTCACTATGATCATACATCAAAGTAGGACCACATACTTTCCCACTGCGCAATGTGACGTCATAGCGACGTCTTTTCCATGTCATTTTGGACGTCTAATTTCCGTCCATTGATGGGGTTGTTTTGTAACGCCAGACGACGTCTTTTTTTTCGACGTCTACCGCACGTCTAATTTTGACGTCGGTGGGACCGTCGTAGTGACGTCTTTTTCATGTCATTTTTGGATGTCCAATTTCCGTCCATTGATGGGGTTGTTTTGTAACGCCAGGCAACGTCTTTTTTCGACGTCTACCGCACGTCTGATTTTGACGTCTGGGGGACCATCGTAGTGACGTCTTTTTCATGTCATTTTTGGACGTCCAATTTCCGTCCATTGATGGGGTTGTTTTGTAACGCCAGGCGACGTCTTTTTTCAGACGTCTACCGCACGTCTAATGTTGTCTCCACCAAATTGCTTCGCCGGCTGACTGCGCTGTAGCTTGCCCCAGAACTTGCGCAGCGTCACCATTGGGCTCCGCCCCATGACCCGTTGCCGGAATCTTCAACTCGCCGCTCCGGCTTTGATCGCTCTGCGTCGCTCGCTATCGTGGAGATACGAGTTGGATTGATTGCTTCCCAATGCAAATGGCTGGCAAAACGCATTCACTCGAGAACCAAACCCAATTCAGCCTTAGCATGAACCGGAAACACATTCAACAGGTCTCTCACACACACATACTCAACACATCTAAACTTGGCCTAAGCCATTAACCCAAACACATTTCCTCATCACAGTGACCACAGCAACCCGCCGCAAAGCATGACGGTCGTCAGCCGCTGCCCCGCCCACGCCACAATATGTTTTTCTTTTTTACATTTTCCTGTTTCCCTTTAACAGTTTTTATTTTATTTAAAGCCTAAAATCAAGTTATTTATGTTTTTATTTTATATTGTATTACTATATATATAGTGGCGTGGGCGGGGCAGCGGCTGACGACCTACATGCTTTGCGGCGGGTTACTTTACCCTCTTGGGGAAATGTCTTTGGTCTAAGTCAGATTAGGTCAAATGTTGAACGTCAAAATGACGTCCAATTTGGGTCATGGTTGGACGTCCAAATAGTGGACCTAGTTTACGAATAGACGTCCACAATTGGTCATGGACCGACGGACCCAATATAGACATGATCTGCACGTCTATCCGACGTCCAATGTTTAGTGGGTTTCATCTATTCATTCATTCATTTTCTATACCGCTTATTCCTGTGTTCAGGGTCGCGGGGGACCTGGAGCCTATCCCAGGAGACTTCGGGCACTAGGCGGGGTACACCCTGGACAGGGTGCCAATCCATCGCAGGGCACACACACATACACACACTCACACACCCAATCACACACTACGGGCAATTTAGGAACGCCAATTAGCCTAACCTGCATATCTTTGGACTGTGGGAGGAAACCGGAGTACCCGGAGGAAACCCACCAAGCACGGGGAGAACATGCAAACTCCATGCACACAGAGACGGGAATCAAGCCTGGCCGGGGAATCGAACCCAGACCCTGGAGGTGCAAGGCGACAGTGCTAACCACTACACCAGGGTTTCATCTAAAGATATTTTTTTCATGAAATAAATCTGATTCACAATAACATCAATATCTCGTAGAATAAGTAAAATCATGAAATAACTAAAATCATGAAAGAAAATCATTATTGATTATAATTAATAATGAGAAAGAAATATCAGTCACCCCAAACTACAGTATGTCACTGGTGTTATACTTACACAAAAAGAGTTTTATGTGAAAATATATTTAACAACTGGAATAGTTCTTGCATCAGAGGTCACTAGATGAAGAGCACAGGACAACTGGTAAAAGGAATATCAGAAAACTTTATTTATTTATTTATTTATTTATTTATTTATTAGAAATGTCAATTTATTTAGGAATTTCATGCAAAGCTTTTAAGTTCATCAATGGTGTGACTCATTTTATAAAAAATAACTGACAAAAATTGGACATGAAAACTGATTGCATGTAATAGTTAATTGATTTTGACATAATTGAAAAAATATACATGGAAGACATTTTGTAAATAGTAAATTTTCCTCTAAATCATCATTGATGTTAGCGTCATTGGTGTTAACAGGAAGAGAATAATAGTTATTAAATGTATTTTTTAATGCACTAAGCTCTTCTTTTTGTTTATTCATAAAGTTTAGAAGTAAGATATTGCTATTAAAGAAGTTCTCGGTGTGAACGAAGAAATATATTTCAGGAGATTTTTATGATCCAAATTTCATCTTTTCTGTAGAATGACCCAGGTAAACTTTTTTTGTGTATGTTTTAAGCTAGTAATACATTTTTGCAGATGGCAAACGTACTCATATAACGTACTACTTAACCATATACTAAGCTTAAATGGTTTGGATATATTATTTCCTTTCCAGTTTGTAGGCTGATTCCTGCGCCGCCTTGCGCTGAGTGGACCTGCTCTTCCACAAAAACAAAAAAATGTTGCGGGGTTTTTTTCGTAAATAAATAAAAACATTACCAGTCAAAAGTTTGTAATTCAGTGTTTTTTCTTTAGTGATTTATTTACTGCATTCTAGAACAATACTGGATCTTTTCAAAACTATGAAATAACACTTTTGGCATTAGGTTATAAAGTAACAACATAGTTGTTATTTTAAGACACGAAGGTCAGCTGTCCTGGAAGTTCTCGCAAGTATTTTCAAGCGCATTTGCAAAATCATGAAGACCATCCAAGAAAAGCAAGAGCAAAACTTACCTCTGCTGCTGAGAAGTTCATTTGCCAGCCATAGTGAGCGTGCCATGTCGTGCACGTGCCATGATGTGCGCACGCGCCAGCTTGAAACTCGCGCGCTGTTCAACGTTCAGGCTGTGGCAGGTCTCTAACACGCTGTGCACTTTTCACAGGTGAGTATTTTTCATATTATGTCATATATATAACCTCTGGTGAAATAACGGTGTGTAGCATATCAAATCGGAGCTCCTTTTTAAAAGTAAATAAATAAAATGAGTTTACTTGTTCTATGAATGAAATTAAGGCGCGATAAGGATTTGGCGGGTAAACGAGAGCGCGCTTACAGCACTTTCGAAATTAAATAAATACTCTAAAGGATTATTAAGTGTCTAATAGGCGAATGCACGGAATGAATTTTGTGTGTGTTTTTACAGGTGCATCTTAATAAATTAGAATATCATCGGAAAGGTTTTCAGTAATTCAATTCCAAAAGTGAAACTCATACTGTATTGTATAGATTCATTACACACAGACGGATATATTTTAAGTGTTTATTTCTTGAATTTTAATGATTATGGCTTAGAGCTCATGAAAACCCAATTTATTAATTTCAGGATATTACTTACTAGAATATAACCAATTAAAAAAAGACTTTAAAAACAGAAATGTTGAACTACTTAAATGTATGAACATGTACAGCTCCTCCTGCATGAATTACTGCAGCAATGTGGTGTGGCATGGATGTGATCAGTCTGTGGCACTGCTGAAGTGTTATGGAAGCCCAGGTGGCTCTGATAGCAGCCTTTAGCTCTTCTGCGTTGTTGGATCTGATGTCTCGCATCTTCCTCTTCACAATACCTTATACATCTCTATGGAGTTTAGGTCGGGCAAGTTTGCTGGCAAATCAATCACAGGGATAGTCCTTAAACCAGGTATTAGTACTTTTGGCAGTGTGGGCAGGTGGCAAGTCCTGCTAGAAAATGAAATCAGCATCTCCATGAAGCTGGAGCAGAGAGGGAAATATGAAGTGACTCTCCAAACCACCAATGATTGTGCAAACTTTACACCTCAAGCAACCTGGATTCTATGCCTCTCCTCTTTTCCTCCACACTTAAGGATATTGATTTCCAAGTCAAATGCAAAATGTACTTTTAATCTGAAAAGAGGACTTGTTGTAGCCCATGTCCTGGATGCGTCAGAATTTGACACGAGTCTCCAATATTGAACTTTTCCACAATAGTGTAATTTAGATACTGGGATACTGAATTTGGGGGTAGCTGTAAGCCATAATAATCAAAAAAAAATTTAAATAATAAACACTTGAAATAAATCAGTCTATGTATAATGAATCTGGCAGTGAATGGAGTAATGGGCAGGCCAGGACGCTGGGCTGCTGCATGATGATTGGAGGAGCTATTTAAAGGGCGGAACCCCTTTTTTGATTGGCAGCATGTCTTAAGTATACATCAGCGCTACAGAGATTCGAGTTCAGTCCCATGCGGATTTGCAGGTGATTTTGTTATGATGAAAAATGTAATAATAATTTTAAAAAAAATTATGATGAAGGCCAGGGCTTGACATTTACACCCGTCCACCCGACAAATGCGAGTGAAATTCGGCTGTGGCGGGTAATAACTTTAGTCTCACTGGCCACTTTGGCGGGTAGTTTATTCTTTGGTATGACAATATATTTTTGTTGTAGTTTTCTCTAAAGGCATCTGATATAATAAACGCATTGCAGCGTAATATTACGTGCATAAAACTCCCATTCGCACATGCATTGCGCGCGCACACACACACTTTTACTTTCTGTTTGGTGTGTGTGCATCATTTCCTTAAAGGGCTATGGCTTCTCAACAGGATGAGAATGTTTGCCCCTTTCACATAGGTTATTTACTGATTATATAAAAAAGTAATCACTATTAAAATCTATTTAGATTTCATGTTGAATGATAGAAAATTCATCAACTGATTGAATTACCTTACACTATAAAGAGTCAACACAACAAGATAGACCAGAGAACATTGTTCTAACTCAGAATTCTGATATAATAATACATAATGTATAATAATACCTGATAATAGTACACAACACTAAAATGATAAATGTTCTGAGTTGCTGTATTTTTAATATCAGAATGAGTTCAGTTGTACTGAATCTGTTATTTTTCAATTTCATGTGGTAAGAGGCTTGAATTTAGGTTCAATAAGCAGAATATACAGTGGTGTGAAAAACTATTTGCCCCCTCCTGATTTCTTATTCTTTTGCATGTTTGTCACACAAAATGTTTCTGATCATCAAACACATTTAACTATTAGTCAAAGATAACACAAGTAAACACAAAATGCAGTTTTTAAATGAGGGGTTTTATTATTTAGGGAGAAAAAAAATCCAAACCTACATGGCCCCGTGTGAAAAAGTAATTGCCCCCTGAACCTAATAACTGGTTGGGCCACCCTTAGCAGCAATAACTGCAATCAAGCGTTTGCGATAACTTGCAACGAGTATTTGACAGCGCTCTGGAGGAATTTTGGCCCACTCATCTTTGCAGAATTGTTGTAATTCAGCTTTATTTGAGGGTTTTCTAGCATGAACCGCCTTTTTAAGGTCATGCCACAACATCTCAATAGGATTCAGGTCAGGACTTGGCCTAGGCCACTCCAAAGTCTTCATTTTGTTTTTCTTCAGCCATTCAGAGGTGGATTTGCTGGTGTGTTTTGGGTCATTGTCCTGCTGCAGCACCCAAGATCGCTTCAGCTTGAGTTGATGAACAGATGGCCAGACATTCTCCTTCAGGATTTTTTGGTAGACAGTAGAATTCATGGTTCCATCTATCACAGCAAGCCTTCCAGGTCCTGAAGCAGCAAAACAACCCCAGACCATCACACTACCACCACCATATTTTACTGTTGGTATGATGTTCTTTTTCTGAAATGCTGTGTTACTTTTACGCCAGATGTAACGGGACACGCACCTTCCAAAAAGTTAAACTTTTGTCTCGTCGGTCCACAAGGTATTTTCCCAAAAGTCTTGGCAATCATTGAGATGTTTTTTAGCAAAATTGAGACGAGCCTTAATGTTCTTTTTGCTTAAAAGTGGTTTACGCCTTGGAAATCTGCCATGCAGGCCGTTTTTGCCCAGTCTCTTTCTTATGGTGGAGTCGTGAACACTGACCTTAATTGAGGCAAGTGAGGCCTGCAGTTCTTTAGATGTTGTCCTGGGGTCTTTTGTGGCCTCTCGGATGAGTTGTCTCGGCGCTCTTGGGGTAATTTTGGTCGGCCGGCCACTCCTGGGAAGGTTCACCACTGTTCCATGTTTTTGCCATTTGTGGATAATGGCTCTCACTGTGGTTCGCTGGAGTCCCAAAGCTTTAGAAATGGCTTTATAACCTTTACCAGACTGATAGATCTCAATTACTTTTGTTCCTGAATTTCTTTGGATCTTGGCATGGTGTCTAGCTTTTGAGGTGCTTTTGGTCTACTTCTCTGTGTCAGGTAGCTCCTATTTAAGTGATTTCTTGATTGAAACAGGTGTGGCAGTAATCAGGCCTGGGGGTGACTACAGAAATTGAACTCAGGTGTGATAAACCACAGTTAAGTTACTTTTTAACAAGGGGGGCAATCACTTTTTCACACAGGGTCATGTAGATTTGGAGTTTTTTTTCTCCCTTAATAACGTAAACCTTAATTTAAAAACTGCATTTTGTGTTCAATTATGTTACTTTGACTAATAGTTAACGGTTTTTGATGAGCAGAAACATTTAAGTGTGACAAACATGCAAAAGAATAAGAAATCAGGAGGGGGGCAAATAGTTTTTCACACCACTGTACGTTCATGTTTGCATGTTTTTATATTGGGAGCTATCTTAACAGTACTGAATACTTGACTACTACTATAGTGATACAGTGTATTCTGTCACATCCCACAATTCAGAGTTAAATGAAGGCTATTTCACACGGCCCCAATAAACTGACATAATGGCTTAAGCATGCAATGACAACAAACATGGAATGAATTATGCAGCTATCAATCTGGGCCAGGACAATTTCACTTTTACTATATAGTTGGGTACCTGCTAGGTGTTGTATAGTTCATATTTGCTTGGCCAGAATGGTTTAAACCACCAAAATAACGTTTTATTGATCAACTGCGCAGCTTTCGCCAACGTGAACACTCCCGTTAGTAACGAGGCGAATAAGGAGCTAAACTGCAGCCGCAGAATGAGACGCTGCGCAATAAGAAGCCAATCGAATCGGAAGCTGCGAATAAGGAGCTAAACTTCAGCCTCGTGTGCTTAGGGGCATCATATCTTTTGCTAGAAAGTTAGAAACGGCCTGGTTATATCCTTGCTCCTTTTGGAACAACTATAACTTTCATAAGGTGTAATGGCCACGAAAGACGACACGATGGATATCTGCTTTGGTACAGCCCCACTGCTAGTCCTGCTAGTTGACGGAGTAGCATCGGCCCGCATTTTCATGCTTTCAGTGTGGTCGTGTGGGTGATGCGTTCATATAACGGAGTTCGTGCTACCTTTTTTGTCGACAATTTCAACATCTTTGGATAATAACTCGAGGTTAGATTCACTTGCGTCGCTGCTTCCACTCATTATTTTTTTGTCATCCTGGTGTCAAGTTTGCTTCGCAAAGTGCGGTAGGAAATTAACTTTGACCTGCACGGCACGCGCAAGCTGCACGCTGATTGGTTGTCGTCGTATTGTTCTGCTGTGTGACTGGCTCCTAGATTAATCCATATCGAGCAAAAAATGTCTAGAGCTTTTCATCGTTTTTAAAATCAAATAAATCGCGATTCCATATGATATTGTTTATCGGCCCAGCCCTAATTAATCTCCTTTGAACAGTTGATATTGAGATGTTTCTGCTACTTCTGCTCTGTAAAGACTTCATAACGCCTCTAATCTGAGGTGCTGTTAATTGGTCATTTTTCAGGCTGATAACTCTAAATGAACTTCTCGTCTGCCGCAGAGGTAGGTTTTGGTCTCGCCCTCCTGGGACGGCCTTCATGAGAGCCAGTTTCATTATGGTACTTGACGGATTTTGCAAATGCACTTGACAATACTGTTCTTGCAAGAACTATTACAGAAAGGCTGACCTCTTTATCTTAAAATAACAACTAACTGTTGTTTTTGTTGTTGTTACGTAATTACCTAATTCCATATGTGTTATTTTATAGTTTTTAAATCCCCAGTATTGCTGTAGAATGTAGAAAATAAATCACTAAACAAAAACAAAGAAATTTGCAAGTGTTCTAAAACTTTTGAACGTTAGTGTATATTATCTGAGATCCCTGCCTGCCTTGGTACTAACAAAAAATATGAACATGAGGGTGAAAGGTTTCCCAGTTTGTCAGTGGAATGCGCCAAAAATTATGCAATTGAACCGACTTACTTAGGATGTAATGCAGTCTAATATTTTGAATAAACTTGTTCAGTTTCCTTTTTTGTACTTGAACTGATTTCATACAGTACCTTCATATATTTCATATATGAAGATTTCATCATACTGTATATTCAAACCTATCTTGCTTCTCATGTTTTAATATACAGTAATTGTGGACAGTTTGGGAGGAGCACAGGTTAACACTAGTTAAAGCTAAGATGACCTGATATGGTTAGAATTGTCGCTTGTACCTCCAGAGTCAGGGTTAGATTGCTACAGTACCTCGGGTCTGTGTGCATGGAGTTTGTATGTTCTCCCTATGCTTGGTGGGTTTCCTCCAAGTCCAGAGGCATGCAGATAAGTTTTGTTGCTGTCCCAAATTCATTCAATTTTGTATAATTTAATTTATTATTGATGGTTTCTTTTTTTCCATAATTTTTTTTTAGGCAGAACTGGTGAATAAACATGCTGTGCGCATCAGATAAAGGGTGAGTCTTATGCTTATGACCCACATTTTGGTTTTAGAATTTGAGAAAATTATAACTAAGAAAAACTAACTACCCTAATACCAAACTAAGTTGCTTTTTCTTTGACAGGGGCCTTGTGGCCATCATCTTTTTCATTCTGGGCATGGAAACACTTCTTCCATGGAATTTCTTCATCACTGCCTTCAATGTAAGAAACCTAGGAGACTTTCTGAGTGTGTACTTTATCTGGTTTATCTACTTTATCAGTTTTGGACTGCACAGTGTTAAATTTTTTACAGAAATATATATCACTCATGTGCTGTATTTTACAGTATTTCAACGAACGACTAAATACAACATCGTCCAGCAATGTTTCTGAATCTGACCAGACAGACCCATACATGTTCGACAACATGTGTGTGCTGCTTTCCCAGCTTCCTTTGCTGTTGTTCACTTTGCTGAACTCAATTTTCTACCAGCAGTAAGAACACATTCATATGTTTATGTTCAGTTCAGTGGTCAACTTAAGATACTGACTGCTTTGGACTGCACGTATGTGATGATGCGTCTTTTTATTTTGCTCCACAGTATTGCAGAAAAGATAAGGATAGGTGGCAGTATGGTCTTCATTTTACTGCTCTTCCTCCTCACAGCCACTTTAGTGAAAGTCAAAATGGAAAAGGATCTTTTCTTCTCCATCACAATGGCAACCATCTGGTTCATTAGCAGTATGACCACATTGTTACTTGGTGCAACTTAATAGACACACTAGCATTAAGTAAAAGTTGTCAGTGTTGTGATCAGTGTAAACTTCTTTGCTTATAGTGTTTGGGGCAGTGCTTCAGGGCAGTCTGTTTGGTCTGGTTGGGAAATTTCCTCCAAAGTATAGCTCGTGGTTTATGAGTGGTCAGGCCTTGGCTGGCATCTTCTCTGCACTTGCCATGTTGATGTCAATGATCTGTAAGTATCAGTGAGCTCCAGCTGCACAATTTAAATATACATTCCACACTAAACAAGCAATTTTTCATTGTGGATCATTATTGAAAGTTCTCTTTGTTTGTTTTTGTTCCTTATTTCTAGCTAAAACAGACAACGAGAGTGCGGCTTTAGGCTACTTCATCACTCCCTGTGCTGCCACACTGCTCACACTGTGCTGTTACTTAGTGCTGCCTCACCTGGTATGTTATTTCTTTATTACCTTAGTTGTTCATAGCCAAGATGGTTATCTAGGGAGATCCCCAGTGAGATCTGAGGATCTGAAGGATCTGTGAAGCATAGGTAGGGAGTCTGTGAGATATAGACAGATCAGGCTAAACCACTAAAAGGTGACAGCAAGTGAACAGGCAGTTCTGACTATTTGAGCAGCGGTGGGAAAAGTACACAAATCTGTACCTGATACCCCAGGTAAAAATATTACTCAAGTAAAAGTAGATGTCCTCGATTTACATTTCAAGTTGAGTAAAAGTACAAAAGTTCTCACCTTCAAATGAGCTTTTATCAAAAGTACATATTAGGTCACAGTAGCCTTTGTCATAGCAAAACTGCTTCTGATTTCAAACACCTGCTACATGAAGAAGCGTTTCACAGAGGGAAGGCAAATCACACTTAATAGTCAGCAGATATCAGATACTACACACCATTGCTGTTATGTAATAAAACACCATGCAGAAATGTAGTCAAGTAAAAAGTACAGATATTTGTTGTAGGATGTAGTGGAGTAAAAGTAAAAAGAATCCACTAATAAAACTACTCAAATACAGGATAAGTAAAGTATAGTACTTTCTTTACTTTTGTATAGTTAACTAAATATATAAACTTTTTTTTTTTATTTTTATCTTCCACATCAATATTTGAGCTTTTGATTTATAGTCAGAGGAGGTCTGTGAAATTCATTTTACACTTAAAGAGCACAATATATAGCATGAATACATAGCACTTTTAACAATGGTCATTTTCGCAAAGCAGCTGTACAGAATTAAAACATTATAGAAACGTGGTCGAAAACTACAGACATACAGTACAAGGTAGTCCCCATTCATAATAGTTTAAGAATCATAAAAAAGGTAAATTTTTAACTTAATTACTGTGCTACACATGCATCTGACTTATTTTTCAGAAATTTGCTGGACTTTATTTAGACAATGATACAAGCAACAAAGGGGCTAAGTCAGATTTGGACCTGAAACAAAAAGGTTGGTCTCAAACATCCAAATATCCAAATCGTAGTACCTTTTCAGACTAATTATGTCTCATGTTGTGAACGTTTTTGTCTTTCGCTGTAGATAATGTTACCTTGGTCAAATTCAAGCCCACTGACTCTGAGTACGCTGCAGATTGCCCAGGTAAAAGCATGTTAACTAACCTGGATGCTGTAGCCTTCAAGTCTATGGATGGAGCAGAGAAGCAAGAAGAAAAGTCACCCGTGTTGGCAGTGTTTAAAAGGGTACATCATTTTTAAATACATGTGGTGGTCTGCTGCTGAAACACTTTGGCATCTATCTTTTGGAAAATTCTTTATAATCTTGCAAATTTTCTGCGAAGACGTTTGGTAAAAAAGCCAGACAAAAAAATTTTTACACTGCCTAAAGATGACTAAAACCTAACTACTAAAGTGTGATTTTCTCACCATGAATGTCACACTTTTATCATGTTGTTGAAGCTACACTATGTGCCAGAGCAAAATTAATAAAAGCCTAGTCAACTCGATTTGTAATCTGATACCGGTTGAGATCATGTGACATTACACTGTCACCAAAACAGAGAAATACTCTCCCTTGAGAAGAAAAAGATCTTTGGTTTATGTGTGGGATGAATGTTGCTACCAGATTGGTTTGGTTTGAGCATATTATTTTGTTATTGATCTTTTTGATTATTTTATTATTGATCAACAAAAATGATCACAAACCAACATTGGCATCCATTTATTAGAGAATGATTTTTAGAAGTGGTACGTCTAAGTCAAATTAATCAAGTTAAACCTTTATTTGTCACATTAGATACTTTATTCCCAAACCAGAGACCACAGATAAAACTATTAGTTTCAGTAGCACAAATAATTTTTTATTGATCAGCTTTGACCTCTCAGTTAAGATCGATGCATTTTTTTATTTCCACAGTTGTTCCAGGCCACCACATACATGCTGTAATTGTGATATTCCATATGGGAAATTTTATAGTGACAGGCTTTTTATTATTATTTTTTTTTTAGATTTGGGTGATGGCCTTGTGTGTGACGAGCGTTTTCGCATGCACCTTGTGCGTTTTCCCAGCAATTACTGTTTTGGTGAAGCCAAATGGCCTCTTTACAGGAACAATGTGTGGGTCTCCATTTCAACACTCTTTTTTAAGTACTACAGGAAAACCCAGAGTAAAAAATAAATTCCATGGTTTTTTTTCCCATTTATCTCTCTTTCTCTCTCTCTCAGCTGAAATTTTTACGCCACTGTGTTGTTTCTTGGTCTTCAACGTAATGGACTGGGTTGGCCGAAGTATCACCTCTGTTTACCAATGGGTAAGGCATCCGTGTTTTCTTTTTTTCCCTGACAAAAACATTTGCATCTTTTTGGCTATGCATACATGTTGTGTAAACGTGTATCAATGGTTACCAAAGATTTCATCAGTTCTTCTGATTCTTAGGCAATAAAGAATATTAATTTCAGTTACCACTTTAGAACCAGACCAGTGTTTCTCAAATAATTAAAAAAAGTTTTACATTTGTACATATTTTGATTAAATCTTTACATTTAAAAAGTCATCAGAATTGATAAATCCAAACCACTGGATTTATCTTCGTCTGGTGTGTTGATGTGGGTGAGACACAGAAGATTTTCACATTTTAAATTGGGCTTTAATTTAATTGAGGAAGTTTCCATGGCTCTGCTGCTAGCAGGCTGACTATCTCTGCATACCACAACTTCGCCGGCCAACGAGGGGCCACCATGATTAGTGACAGGCCCTGCTGGCGCACCCTCTCTGTGACAGGCAGAATCAGTTCTACTGGAGGAAAAGCATACAATAGAGCTGGGGGCCATGAGTGTGCCAGCGCATCGATCCCCAGAGGGGCATTGCGGTCTGTTATGGAGAAAAATAGCGGGCAGTGAGTGTTCTCCTTTGATGCAAAAAGATCCACTGCTGCCCTGCCGAAGCGCTCCCAGATCTGAGCTACCACGCATGGGTGTAACCTCCATTCCCTCACAAGCGGGCCCCCTCTGGATAGAAGGTCCGCCCCCAGATTCAGGTGCCCTGGAAAGTGAGTGGCCCTGAGTGACAGAAGATGAACACTGGACCATAGCAATAGAAAATGAGATCGTTTTAGCAGTGGGAGTGAGCGAGTCCCCCCTTGTCTGTTTATATATGACACCACTGTTGTGTTGTCTGTCCTGATCAGGACATGATGATGATCAGGGTCAGACGAAATTGCCTCAGGGCTGAAAACACTGCTAACAGCTCTAAACAGTTGATGTGAAGCCTGCGCTGTTCCTGTGACCACGCCCCCCTGACCGCGGAGCCGTCGTACAGAGCGCCCCAGCCACTGAGCGAGGCATCTGTTGACCCCACTTTGCGAAACGACACCCTGCCTATCGGAGAGCCCTGCCGTAATAGCCTGGGTTCCCTCCAGGGCAGAAGAGCTGTCATGCATGACGGTGTCACTGTCAACCTCCTGTTGAGGTGGCGCGCCGCACATAGGCGGTGAGAGCGCACCCAGCGCTGAAATGCGCGCATGTTCAGCAGCCCGAGAGGCACCACAGCGATCATAGACGCCATCATTCCCATTAACTGTAAAAACACTCGGAAACTAAGTTTGTGTTGCAACTGAAACAGAGCAAGGCAGCGCTGAAACACAGTTATTCTGTGCTCTGAGAGACGTGCTCGGCTGGTAACGGAGCATATCTCCAGACCCAGAAATGAAAACTGTTGACTCGGAGTCAATGAGCTTTTCTTTATGTTTATTGAGAACCCTAAAGTCTGAATGTGAGACACAACCAGCGCTGTTTATTTCTCCGCCTGCTCGCCTGAGCTCGCTATCAGCACCCAATCGTCTAAATAGGCCAGTATGCGAACGCCCCTCTCCCGAAGAGGAGACAGAGCCGCCTCGGCGCACTTCATGAATGTTCGGGGAGCGAGCGACAGGCCGAACGGGAGCACTAGGTACTCGTAGGCCACGCCCTCGAATGCAAACCTCAGAAACTTTCTGTGGCGCGGAAAGATCGCTATATGAAAGTAAGCGTCTGTGAGATCTATCGTAGTGAACCAATCGCAAACAGGAAAACTCTTTATTGGTTTTAATGAAACGTTCACATTGATTACAAAAGGCACAATTTTTGAGGCAATCAAACTGTAAACATTGGGGGCACTTGCTGTAAGTCCCTGAAAATTTCTCAACACGCCCCAACCGGGGTTCATAACTTGAACATAAACACTTGTGTGTGAGGGGGTGGGGATTGTGCTTGGGAGACTGTGTTAGGAAAGTGCAGCGCCGTTTGGGACTGATTCCCTGAACATAACTTAGCGGCCTCTTGGGCGGCATTGGGAGAGGAGAAACAGTGTCTCCCTGCTGCCAGAGCTCCCCTCCCTTTGAAATCTGAGCTAGGAGGAGTGAGGATTCTTCCTCCTAGTCGCTGAATCCTTCCGGAGGCCCGGTGGGGGGCCCCTACTCCAGGCCGACTGCCGTGGGTTTTGCCCGGGGGTTGTTGCTTCACCGGCCGGGAGCTCGAGCTGGCTGCCGGCAGTGGTCTTTTCTGAGGTGGCCGCGGAGTGGTCATTCTTCGAGCCTGTTTGGGCTTCACCTCGCGTCGCGGGATGATATCTCTCAACGCTTCAGCCTGCTTCCTTTTGAAGTCGAACCTTGCCTGAATGGCATCGAGTGACCTGCCGAACAAACCATCAGCAGACACTGGTTCATCCAAATAGACGGCCCTGTCTCTATCCGGGAGGTCAGAGAGCGTGAGCCATAAATGCCTCTGTGCTACCACTGCGCTCGCCATCCCTCTCCCGAGGGAAAGAGCCGCACAACGAGACATGCGCAGAATGTAGTCTGTCGCGGTCCTGACCTCGTTAAGCAGCGCACATAGTGGGCTCTCCTGAGGCACCAGTGAACCGAGCTCCGCCAAACACATTGCCTGATATGTTTGAAGCAGCGTAACAGAATTGAGCGCACGAGCAGTGCCCGCTTGAGTGCGGTAAATCTTCTCCAGCTGGGCAGAGGAGAATCTGCAGTGTTTGGACGGAAGAACAGTAGGACCAGACACTCCGTGGTTTTGCGAGGGTGCCAAATAAGCAGCCAAAGATGGCTCCATCGGCGGTGGGCTCACTAGTCCTGCTTTTTCAGCTCCGTCCAATTCCAAAAACTGTCTGTAACCGGGTACTGATACGTGGGTCGACAGCGGCTTGCTCCATGACGACGTTAGCTCGCCGACAAAGTCAGGAAACATAGGCAAGCAGTTCTTAACTGTTGTCGGTTCAGGAGGGAGAAAAAATCCTGCGAACCTTGACGGTTTTTGAGCTGGCTGTGGGGAGGGCCACTCCACTTCCAACTTTTCGGCCGCTCACCGGTAGAGGGCGAAAAACGAAGTGTCGTCCCGTGCGGCTAGCGCAGTAGCAGAGGAGCTCTGGGTGAGTGGCAAGAGTTCATGCTCGTCCTCCGACAAACCATGCATCTCTAGGCCGATATCGAGCACGTCAACGTCCTCGAAAGGCCGCTGATCGGTGCCTGGCTGCTGGCCAGCGCTGTAGGAGAGCTCACGGTCCTCCGACCCCTCGAAATACTCCATTTGGTCTGCCCAGCTAAGCGCGGGGACTTCTGAAGAAAACTGCTCGTCAGCAGACACAGGCGAAGCTGGGACTGCTAGTCCGGAAAGGAGGGGGTCTTGCTGAGCGACTGTATTTTTTCCCAGGGTTCTCTCCACGAACGTGACCCGTCTTTCCAGCGTTGAACGCCGGAGCTGGCGACAAAGCGCACATGAATCAGGCTCAGCTAGCACTCTCCTAGCGTGGAGAATTCCCAGACAGACGGGGCACGCCTCATGCTGGTCCTTCTTGTGCAGGGAGAAGCCGCACTCCTGAGGACAGGGGCGAACAGCGGACTTTCTCTTTGCCACATTAGCTTCCATGCTCATGACAGCTTGCACTGTTAGCACAGCTAAACAGGAGCCACCCGAACCGAAACGTCGCTAATGTTACGACTGACAGGGAACATAAAGTCAGCGTTCTGCGGGTAGACGACTCACCAAATGAGGCTGTTGTCGCTAACACCAACAGGAACAGTTAAGCTGATTTAAGCGCAGCCTAGTAAAGTAAATGTAGAGTTGACTAGCAGCACCTAGAAAACTCTACGGAAAGGTGTTCACAGCGAGGTGAAGAGCGAAAGAACTGAAGGTCAACCGTGGCGACGAGGGTTTATAGGTGTAGGCGGGGCTACACCTACGTCACCACAGGTTTGCCTGCCTTACGGCGTAAATAAAGGTGGCTTCAGCCAGGACACAAGAGGGCGTGATATCCCATACAATATGTGTTGTACCGAGTGAATCAACTGAAAGGGAACACCAATGACGGCCTTGTCCACTCTGTGAAGCATGAAATCTCACATAATCTTTTTTATTTCTGTCTCATAAGGTGAACCACTAGATACTGTATGTTTGGGGAGATTTTTATAGTAATGAGTTTACAAAAATAACCCCCATGTCACGTTTCCTGCGACGTCGTGGTGAGTGTGGCATATTTGCAGAGGCGAGCTGGCGGTTCAACATCGATTTTTATTTCAAAACACAAAACAAAAGTAATGCTCTTTACTTTGAGCACTTACTAGTATTTAATATGATAGCTCTCAAACAACACAACCAACATAACAATCCTTAACTATAACAGAAGCTAGATGCCTGACTGAACCTCAGAGCTGAAGCGATGCTCTCGGGGCTCGGCGGCTGCAGAGCTGAAGCGATGCTCTCAGAGCTCGGTGGTTGCAGAGCTGAAGCGATGCTCCCGGGGCTCGGCGGTTGCAGAGCTGAAGCGATGCTCCCGGGGCTCGGCGGCTGCAGAGCTGAAGCGGTGCTCCCGGGGCTCGGCGGCTGCAGAGCTGGCTTGATGTCTGTGCCGCTTGGACTCTGCAGAGCTTGCGCGACGGTCTCGGAGCTCAGCGGCTGCAGAGCTGGAGCGGACCTTGAAGACTGCGGAGCTGGCGCGAAGTCTTCAAAGCCGGGAGGCGGAGGAAGAATAATGCCCTCCAAGCTGCACAGTGGCTGCAGATCAGAAGCGACGTTTTCAGCATCAGGCTGAGGAGCAGGCACGATGTCCTCGAAGCCTGGCGCCGGAGGAAGGGCAAGGCTCTCCAGACTGCACGGCGGTTGCAGAGCGGAAGCGACGTTCTCAGCGCTCTGCAGCTGCAGAGCTGGAGTGGAGCTTGGAGACGGCGGAGACGGCACGGTGTCCTCGCTGCTTTGTGATGGCGCGTAGTCCTCCGCGTCGAGCACAGGCTGCGGCGGGAGAGGGAACGCGTCGTCCTCGCTGCTCAGCGCTGGCGCGTAGTCCTCGGCGTTGAGCACAGGTGGCGGCGGGAGAGGGAACGTGTCGTTCTGGGCCAGGCGTAGCTCAGTGGTTAAGGCATTAACCACTGCTCCTGCAGGTCACGAATGCGCTCCTTGTTTTGCTCTGTATCTCCCGTTTCCCCTTCGCCACCGTCCTGCCAGAACTCCTCAGCCCGTACCTCTTCTTTGGTGCTTGGGATCGTGTCTCCCCCAGCTGCCACACCTCTGAACGGTGTCCGCTGGATGGCGAGCCTGCAGCCTTCCCAGCTGTGCCGCGCCACTCTCTCTCTCTCTCTCTCTGCTCCTCGCTGTCCTCCAGCAAGTCCGCCGGGTTGGTGAGCATGCAGCCTTCCCAGCTCTGCCACACCTCTCTCTCTCCTTGCTCCTCGCTGTCATTCATCAGTTCCGTCAGCTCGGGCGAGATGGTGATTTCTCCCCCCCCAAAAAACATCTAGGGGGGAGACCTCCGCTGTGCCACTTTTACGGTCTAGCTTTCTGTCACATTTCCTGCGATGTCGTGGTGAGTGTGGCATATTCGCAGAGGTGAGCTGGCGGTTCAACATCGATTTTTATTTCAAAACACAAAACAAAAGTAATGCTCTTTACTTTGAGCACTTACTAGTATTTAATATAATAGCTCTCAAACAACACAACCAACATAACAATCCTTATCTATAACAGAAGCTAGACTGAACCTCAGTCAGGCTATTTATACTAAACTTAATTACTTTCCTCGGTTCAGGTGAACGCTTGCGTCACCTGACCAAGGTGCAACCTGGGAACTGAAGTTCCCTTTCAAAGGCTACACTCGATGCTGCATGAAAAAACGCTATGGGAACATCTTGTCATGTTGCCGGTTGTGAAGCATGTGTGTATCAAACACGCCAAATTTTTGGCTTATATAACCTCGGTCAGGTGACATCATCTGATGAGACGCATCTGGAGGTTATAAAAGGAGTGAACCGGAAACATTCCTCAGATTCTTTGTCTTCACTTTGACCTTGTTGTGTTGAGCGTGTTTGTGTTAAACCAGCTAAATAAGAAGTGTTTAACTCACCGATATCGGAGTTTTAAACGAGGTGTCGCTCCGTGTGATAATCCATATCGGAGGGTTATCTCTACACTTTACTGCTTCGATTAAAGTGCTCCTTGATGTTCCTTGAGAAGCTTCGAGCCGCGGCGCATTTTTTGGGGGGGACTTGAAACTGTACCCTGCAGAGCTGTGAGAGACAGATTTTTTTTAAAAAGTCCCATCTCTCACTTCCGCATTGGATCGGGAACTCCCTCTGTCTGCTCTCAAGCGCGCCCTGCGCCTCTTGGGAATGGGCAAGGATAAGCATCCTCTCTTGCTTATAACCACGGAGATGGAAATAGCCTCTAAAGCACTTGGAAAACATTAAACGACAGTTTCTGTCAGGTGGCCGGGGGGCAGAGCCTCACGACGCTCTATCTCCCCCCTCTCAGCTCTCTCCATATGAGTTAACCCTTTCATGGAATAAGCTGTATTATCCCGTGTTTTCCTGACATCGACTTAAATATAGTTGATGTGGAAGCGCGGAGTTATATGATGACCCCCAGGATGATGATCTCTCTCCTGGGGCATCATCCTTCTTGTAAAGCTAATACTTCCGTCAAGCTGTGTAGACTTTCATCTTCCCTGGAGGGAAAAGCTTTTCAGGCAGCAGGTCAGGTTGCTGCTCCATTGCACACCATGGCAGTCTTCCAGGCCTACCACGCTGACTGGCTGAGAGACTTGAGCACTGGCGGGGCTCTTCAGAAAATATGGCGTATTTGAATTACGCCGGGCCACAGACTTGTCTCTGCGTGCAACAAAGCAGACGGCTCGTGCTATCGGCCGTTTTATGGCTGCGATGGTTTTCGCGCGGAGGCACTTGTGGTTGAATCTCAGGCGCATCAAGAATAAGAATCGTGCATTTCTCCTGGATGCCCCTATCTCGCTTCTGGCCTGTTTGGCGATATCGTTAACTTGGTCGCCACTAGGTTCATTAGGCGAAGTTATATGAACAAGCCTTCGGGAAATTCCTTTTTTTGAGCCACCCACCCCCTCGTAAAGATTGGGGTGCGACGCACCTCACAACCGCCTCAAAATAGGTCAGACTGGGATAAAATGTCTTCTTTACAAGAAGCCCTGAGGTTCATGTGCCCAGGACCATGGGGGCCCACCCCCAGGAGGTTGGTGTTTGCTCCGCCACCACTGGTGTTTCAGGCAACACCAGTCTCCAATAGAGTGCTTCAGGATGCCGAACATCTAACACCCCACCCCCCACCCCTTAACCAAGCCACCGAGACTTTTGCCCTTTCTGAGAAACTGGTAGCGTGGAAGCTACTGCCAAGTATATCTCCTTGGGTACTAAGCACACCCTCCGCGTTTCAATGGCGTGGTCTCCACTTCCATGAAACCGGAAAGTGCGCATCTACTGACAGAAGTTGCTGGGAATGGGGCCATTGAACATGTTCCCCTACCAGACAGTGAGTCAGGCTTCTACAGCCGATATTTCTTGGTTCCCAAGAGGAACGGGGAGCTGTGTCCAATTTTTAGATTTGCGGCCTGTACCGCTATCTAAAATAAATAATAACAGCTTCAAATGTTGACTGTTAAAGTGATTGCTCTTAAATCCTACCAAGCAATTGATTTGTGACAATTTCATATAGAAATATTGCCACAATACAGGAGGTTCCTGAGGTTTGCTTTCAGGGCCGAAGCTTACCAGTATCGGGTCCCTCCATTTGGTCTAGCTCTCTCACCCGCAAGGAAATCTAGCTAGACCAAGAAAGTGACCATCACTTTCAGAGATTAGCTCTCATGGCAGCTGTATCCATGGTGACACCTTTGGGCCTTCTGCATATGAGAGCATTTCAGTTGTGGCTAAGACAGGGGATTTCACTCTAGGGCCAATCCCCAACAAGGGTTACGCGCCAGGTGCTTCACACCAGGGCAGTGGTGGCTCAATCGGTTAAGGCTGTGGGTTTCTGGGTTACTGATCGGAAGGTCGGGGGTTCGAACCCCAGCATCGGCAAGTTGCCTTGAGCAAGGCCCTTAACCCTATCTGCTCCAGGGGCGCTGTAAGCTGGCTGACCCTGCGCTCTGACCCCAGTTTCCTAATTGGGATATGCGAAGAAGAAATTTCGCTGTGCTGTAAAAAGTACATGTGACAATAATATTCTTCTTCTTCTTCCTATGTGGTTCAGACCCCGGTTTCAGACTCTGGGTCCCACTCTAAGTTCATCTTGTCATCGCAGATGCTAACGACAGACGCTTCCCTCATGGGCTGGGGTGCGGTCTTAGATGACCGTCCAGCCCAAGGGAGCTGGAGAGGCCTTCTTCTCGCAGGGCATATCAATTGCTCCGTAATGATGGCTCTATTTCTGGCCCTAAAGCAATTCCTCCAGCAGTTGAGAGTGCCATGTCCCAGTGCGGATGAACAACACTATGGCAAGTCTCATATATTAATCACCAAGGTGGACTGTGCTCGCGCCGCTAAATAGCTAGCGCACCAGCTTCCTGTCCCTCAGCGCGATTTACATTCCAGGGCATATGAATGTGAGAGCAGTTGTAACTGTCCAGTCTATCCCTGACACACTGGGAATGGAAACCCCACCCCGATGTAGTCAGTCAATCTGGGAGAGATTTCATGTAGCAGCGGTGGACCTCTTTGCCTCGCAAGATCAGCAAATGTCCCTTTTCTACTCTCTTACTCTGGATCTAGTATCCCTCTTCAGGGCTCATTCAACCAGGGGGATCACCTCACCTTTTGCATTAGCAAGAGGTATTCCCCTGCAGCAAGTGTGTGCTAAGCAGGTAGACCCAGTCCACTGCCGAAATGTTTCAGTGCTGGAGTTTCTGCAGAAAAAGCTTGTTCTCGGGCTTGTGCCCTAGTACTCTCAAGATGTACTTAACTGCGTCCTCACTGAACTATCTTCCGAAAGTTCCATCATCAACATGCACCCTACTGTTTTGAAGCCTTCTGTCCTCCGCCTTTTACAGCTTCGGAGCAGGAGAAACTTCACTTACTGTCCAGTATGTGCTCTTCAGATTTACGTCCACCGCATCAGCTAGTGGCGTTAGTCAGAGCACAACCACAGTACACTGAGATCAGAGGTGGAAAGAGTAATAAAATTTTGTACTAGTACAAGTACTGTTACTTCAGTGAAATTTTACTTAAGTACAAGTAAAGTTACCATTATAAAAATATACTCAAATAAAAGTAAAAAGTAGCTCATGAAAAAATTTTGTCAGAGTAAAAGTTACGGAGTTACTTTTTTATTAAAAGATTTTTAACAGCGAGGGTGGGATGAGGCATTCTAACATAGTTCAAAAAAGATGAGCACATATAAAGCTCAAACTAGTTGTTTTTAACTGAAGGAACACCTTTGCATAATAAAGCTGCTGTCTTTGTTGTGCTTGAAAATCAAAGTGGTCACTTAAATATGGTGTTACGTCCCAGTCTAGGGCCATACAGCAAAAGACTGGTTCAGGGTTCTATTTTAAACTGTATGGAAATGGTGAAATATGGCAGAAAGAACTAGATCCAATCATTAACTGATGGAATAATGAGGTCTGTATATACAAACAAACACACACACAACAGGAGGAGGAGGATCGGATTCAGGGTGGACCCAGGCCAAAATAATAAACAAAATTATATTTATATTTAGTAGGTAGATTACCTGCAAAAAAAAACACAAACAAAAATACAGGTACCTTCCCGGACTCCCTAAACCAAAACAGTGAAATTATCTACAAATATATACAAAGACCAACCAAACCAAAGGGACAAAGCAATAATCAAAGTCAATTGGAGGCAAAAAGTCAAAACCGGAATACACAGCCAAATATCAAAACGCCAAAATCACAGTCTCTTTCCTCTTTCCTGCGTCTCTCTTCGGTTTATACTGTATATGGTCGCACTAGTCGATAACGTCACTCTCAGAGCGGAAGCGACCGTGTGGAAGGTCAGGGAGATGTGGGGACAGTCAGAAAACCTGGAGTGGAGTCTGGAGCGGCACGCGACCAGGACATTGTACACACACGCAAGTGCAACTGAGCATTTATACAAAGCATAATATTTTCATTATTTTAGCATTTTTCATTCATTTATTTTTTACTCAGTAGCGAATATGATTTAAAATGTAGCGAATTACAATACTTCAAACAAAACGTACTTAAGTAAAAGTAAAATTACAGATTTTTAAAACTACTTTAAAAAGTAGAAATACACAAAAAAATCTACTCAATTACAGTAACGCGAGTAAATGTAATTCGTTACTTTCCACCTCTGACTGAGATATGTGCGGACCAATTTCAATAAAACAAAGCCTATATGTTCTCAATCTAAGCCAAATACACCTGTGAAAACCCCATTAAAATTCATTCAGTAGTTTTTACATAATGTGTGCACAAACAAACAAACAGACAGACAGACAAAAATGTAAAAAAAAAACATTTTGATGTTTTCTATTACTCATCTTACCCCCAAACAAGAACAATGATAAAATGTATATTATAATTTAATAAGTTTTTAAAAAAATGGTAAAAATAATGGTGAAGCTCATTACTTACTGTTATGCCTACAGATTGGTGTGCCACCGCTCCACTTCCCATTGGCCTGACACACGCGAGTAGCAGATCCTCGAAATGTGTAACCAGAATAACACCTATAGGTGGTTGTCATTCACATAGTACAAACGGTTATTGGGATACACGGAACCATTCTCCAGAACTTTCGGATTAGGACATGTCACCTCTAAAACAGTCAGGAAAATACAGATATAATGAAAGTGACAGTGGGCTGTAGTTAGTTTATTACTTACTCTTGCACACTGGATGTTTTTGGGTGGGTGTGGGATACCACTGGCCTCTGTCACATTCACGCTTTTTTATAGGATATGGATAATACCCCTCTGGGCAGATGTACCTTAACCTGATAATATTACTGGACATATTGAGTGTGAAATTGCCTCCAGTGATTCCCAGATTACTGTCAGGGCACTGGGATGGCACACCTATACAGAAACAAACAATTCAAATCTATCATGTGATCGGAAAGTACGGCATGAAAATGATTTTGCTACACTTGTCCGAAATTGCTTTAATTAGATCTGCTTAAAAAGGGATAGGGATAGCTTAGTGGTTAAGACATTGGACTATAGATCAGAAGGTCCCAGTTTCAAAGCCAAGCACCACCAAGTTGCCACTGTTGGCCCTTGAGCAAGGCCCTTAACCCTCCACTGCTCAGATAATCTGTAGAAATGTAACTACTGTATAATTCAAAGTAAACAACAAAGTAAATGTAAAAAAGGGCAGTGCAGTGCCATATTTATGGACCATGATATTTTTTGTGCCAAATGTTGTTTTAAGCTACTTCACAACAAATTGATAAATAATTTTTTTTACCACCTCTTATTCTCATTATTTTTAACAGCAGTGAACAGAATATGAAGCATTTGTATAATTATCATGTGACTCCTAAAAACACACTTTCAAACTAGATTACTTATTGTGAATACTAGGACATTATCTCGCTCTCACACACTCAAACATACACACCCCCACATATTGTACAATGCCCTAGTGTTTAAGGTTTTACCTTTTCTTGTTTACTGTACTCATTTTGATTAATGTGTTTAATTTGTTTATTGCTAATATTAATAAGGTCTAGTAGACAGGCACTTGCATTCTCTCATACAGAATGTACAGTAATTGTGACAATTTGTTTAACAGAATGATTGCGCATACATTACATTTGATATCTATATATTTTTAAATGATTTGCTCTTTTAGTGTAAATAAGTTGAAACTCTAGTTGAAATGCTATGTATTTGCTTAAGTTATTTCCTGAACTAAAAATTAAATATAAAAATGAAAACATCATATTGTAAAGACAAAGTCAATAATCTTACCATTTAGGAGGGAGCACTGACTTAAAATCACCAAAAATAATGAACTCTGAAAAAGCAGAGACTGCATGTTGCCTTTTTAGCCTTACTGAAAATGTGTTTAAAGAAAATATAAGACAACTAACAGATGGAGGTATAAGTGTGGGCTAGAAGCATTACTTGGGCAGAACTAATACCATTTGGTCACTGCTTAACTTCAAGACAAATAAAGTGTTTTGTTGACCAACAGTGTATAAAGTGATTATCAGTCATGTATTGGAGAAAAATGTAAGAATAAGAATAAAAATACAAATAATGTGTACAGGTAAGTGGGAAGTACTGTGAACATTTCTAAAACCATCAGAATCAAGCATTCAACAGTTCTCTGGTAAAACATAATTCAAAGGTGGTGGTGATTTTTTTTTTAAATAGATAATTATCTGTATGTCTAAAGAATAATATTGTTACTACACATTTTGTATATTTTTGGATCAATTTGCAATGAAAGGTCACATTTCCCCAAAAGCTTTGCTTGGAGTTAAGCACCCCTTAAAGTGGAAAGGTCCCATGTGCAGTGATGTCACAACAAGTGTTCACTTTTGCAAAATCTTTAACAGAGGTAGATTTTATAATTAAACCCTTTCTCTATTGTTGATCTATTTTAATATCAACCTCGACTAGTACGGTATGTAGGACTTGCCTAAGCCATGATAGTCAAATTACTTTCTATTTACTTTCTACTTTCTATTCTATTTTTTAAAAAGAATGGGTTTCCTCATAAAAGTCACTGTCTACTTTGTTCTTTCATCAGCAAAACACCAATCAGTGTTTGGAAAGTACATCCAAGGGATAATCAGTGTTAAAGTCTGTATTCAGTTTAAACCAATAGTATTCAAGCTGTTTTCAGATTTACTGCATGTTCTTTCATAATTATTAAAGAATTATTAAAAAAGTATTACATACTGAGTTGGAATGATTCACCCTGTGCAGTGGAGAATCTTGAACCAGTGGTGGCCAAAAGTATTAAGACAGCATATGCCATGTATTATAGTCCTTGCTGTGCACAAAGCATGTGATTTCACTAATCAGTTTAATGCTATTTGGCTGAAGAATTGTGCTAATTAGAATCCACAGGTTTATTTAATTGATAGAAAAAAATATGTCAGGATTTTTATTTTCATCTGTTACAAAAAAAATGACTAAAACCAGAGGATTCTCAAGTAAATTGTGAACTTTTGTGGTAAATTTCTGTACATGATCTTCAGGAAGCAAACCAAACAGGCATGGATTGGGTAAGCCGGGAGGGAGTCTCGCCCGGTGTAATTAGAAATTCTAACACACGGGGAGCAATTCAGTGTAGAACCGCCACTGATTGTAAACCCCACGGATTTTATTTCAAATGAGATAGAAGGGTGTTGCTATGTCACTAGGAGGAGAAGCAACTCTGATGTTTGTGTATTATTATTATTTTCACTTTTTTTTTTTATTCTTAAAGCATATTTAAAAGCCAAAGCTAGAAGCATATTAAAAAACAAGCCTGGGCCTGAAATGGAAAATTGTGCAATCTTATGCCAAAGCTACCATGCTACCATAACTTTCTGTTGACAAACATTCTACTGATAAACCACCAGTTATTTTCATGGTTATTTAGTTTATCTTATCTTTTATTATCTTTCTCATTATAATATATTATTTTATCTTGTCTTTTCTTATCTCCTGATTATTATTATTTTTATATTATCTTTTTTTTTAATTACTCGACATGTCTGCTTTATTGAGGTAGCGCCCTGCATGTAAAACAAAACATTGAGTCTTTCTCTTGGCACATCCAAGAAAACTTATAAGACCAACCTTGTAGGAATTTTCTTTGTTGTTTTGCTACATACCACGGCAGGGTTGGAATATTTTTTGCCTGTCTACTTGTACTTCTAATTAAGCTAATTATTTTACATTTAGGCATTTGAAAGACGCCCTTATCTAGAGCAACTTACCTCTTTATACATCTGAGCAGTTGAGGTTTAGAAGTTTCCAATTATGAGTGAACAGAGTGTTATCACAAAAATAAATAAACTCCAAAGACCTGTCCTTCCCAGGTTACCATAAATGATGCAGGAAAAGACTGTTGTAAGTCAGAATCAACAATATTTAGTCACAGTTTAACAGAGATCAATGACCAACAACTCAATAACTGTATAAATTGATCAGTAGCAGTGTTTACCTCTCAAGTTACAGGGAAAAAACTGTGAAACCACAGTGAAACATGAGGAAAAATAAATTTAAATATTCCATTGTTAATATATTTGTTAATGCGTTTCAGAGCTTTTTGACGCAAAGAAAACAAGCACAAAACATTCTCTATCCAGTTGCAATGGTTATTTCTCGCTCATCGTCTATACCACTTTGTCCTGTATTTAGGGCCGCGTGGGGCCCGGAGCCTATTCCAGGAGTCTTAGGGCATGAGGCGGGGTACACCCTAGACAGGGTGCCAATCATCCGAAGGGCACACACACATACACTCACTCTTACACTCATCACACACTATGGGCAATTTGGGAACAGAGCCAAATAGCCTACCCTGCATGTCTTTAGACTGTGGGAGGAAAACGGAGCATCCGGAGGATCCCACCAAGCAGAGGGAGAACATGAAAACTCCATGAACACAGACCTGATGCAGGAATCAAACCTGGACGCTGGAGGTAACAGGCGACAGTGCTAATCACTAAGCCACCATGTCACTAGGAACTGAAAATATGGTTTAAAATGGTGTTACTAAACCATGGTCGAGGAGGAGCACATACCCTGCACATTTTAGTGTAGCTCACCCGATTTAACTAATTAGGTAATTAACACTCCTTTCTGAATTGAAGAGGGTGATAGAGCAGGTAAAACACTACAATGTGCAGATTAGGTGGACTTCCAGGCCAAGGGTTAAGAACCATTTGGTTGAAATATTGCCAACTTTTTTCAGCCCAGAAAGGATGCAGGCTGAGAAGGAGGAAAATATGAAGAGAAATAAAGAAGAAGTGAGTAGGCAGTTGAGATGAGTAAAGGTAGAGAAGTACACATAGGAAAGTGATGAGGTAATGAGAGAAGTGAAAAAAGTGAATGTGAGATAGAAGTGAATAAGATAAGAGTGCAGAACCAGGGTTGATGATGAGACAGGTAGAGACAGAAAAGCAGATGATCCTCCTGTACTTTCAGTTGGACATCATGGTATGTATTTTATTTTATGTATTTTTTTCTCTGTTCATATAAATTCCAGTTCATAAACAACATTTCACTAAATAAAATAACATTTTAATGAGATAATTTGAAAAGAAAGTTATGAATACTCAATACATGCATGCTGTGATTTAAAAAAAAAAAAAAAAAAAGTTTGTTTTGGCCCTTAGTCACATTGTTGACCTGGCCTTTTTTTTTTTTTTTTTTTTTACCTACAAAAATTTAAGAGAAGCAACAAGTAGCTCATTAAATGTTTAAAGATAATGTAAAAAGTCATCCCTTGAATTTTTATAAAAAGTGTAGAGGTGTATCTATGTCTTCATCACCCAGATATTTTTTAAGGAAGTCTCGCACTTTTGAATCAAAGAGGTCTACATGGAAGTCTCTGGTATCTATACGATCCCCACCAGTAACACATGTGTCCTCCAGGCCCCAGCTGATGACTCCAACCTGAGTTTGATGAACAAATATCATTATAAAGCTTTTCTCTGTTCTCTGTGCTTCTGGAACTATTTATATATTGTACTGTATAAATTTTAAGAGGAAAGCTTTAACTCTGACCTGGATCAAACGGTTTCTTTCCACAAATGTAGCTCCACCAGAGTCACCTGTTAGAAAATGTCACTTAAGTAAGAACATGATTTGACTGATGTGAACTGATGTGAATATTAAGGTATGTCACATTCATATACTGTAAGAAAGATTCAATGTGATTAAATTTAAGGTAAATATGAAGAATCTTCTGTTTTGCACACAAATATATTCTAATTCTACATTTCATCATCAAGGTGAACCTGCATTATGTGCTAATAAAAGATCATGGCATATTACCGCTGCAAGTAACGTCATCTATGTAGTTTTGTGAAGCTCCGCCAGTGCATAAAAACTTATCTGTAATCATCTTCTTTGATTTTTCTTGGTCGATTTTTAATATCTTTTCAGCCTGGTTAAAGCATTCATCTCTCTATAGAAAGAAACAACAACATCATGGCATTAACAACTTTGTGCAGTGACAGTGCGGTGCCACACTTTAAACCTAAATTAGCTAGGCTGAATACATTTAAATGCCACATATGTCATACTTGTTAATCAATTAGGATGTCTACTTTATGGTCATAATAGGTAGTTTTAAAACAGTAGTTAAAGGACGGATTTATTTTCACTTTTATATCAAAGTAACTGCGGGGCAAATATTTACATTTGTTTTCTTAGTGATTGTTTTGCCATTGAGCTTTAATTGCGTGGAATTGAGTCAAATACTTGACACTGCCCTCCCTGAGCTTCTCACAATACTTTACTGATGATTTCACTCATCATTTGGTACCTGATGCCTCCTTATGTAGTTCCTTTATTGTTGTCTTGGGGTTCAGTTGAAGCTTTTGCAGCAAAGATCTTTCATCCGTGGGAGTTACTATGTGTAGAAAGATTCTGGCTGCTTTATATACAGGGAACTAGCTTTTACAGTCACAGGTACACTCCCCAAATTAACTCTTAAATATAATTTTGAATATAATTGGCCAACTTGAAGCTTCCAAAAGTCCTTAAATAAATTTTAAAAATCAAAAAGTGTCTAGAGGCAGTCAGCATTGTGTAGGTCAATTCTTGACCAATTCCAATTGTGATAAAGTACAATGAAATTTCACGTGTGAAAATGATGTCTAATGCTCCCTGAACCACTCCCTGAATTGGGATAAAATTTCACAATTTGATCCCAATGAAATCTGACATTGTCATGGTGAAATATGCCCAGGCCATTAGGGAAATAAAATCCATTGTTGGAAAAACCTGGTCAATCAATATATTCAGGTCATCAGCTGACCTCATCTTTTGGGTAAATACAGTAGCATTGCTGAACTGAGACCTGATCAACAGAAGCAATTCCAGATCATAAATCTGCCCCACAGGCTTTAATAGTAGACTCTAGGCATAATGAGTGCAGCACTTCATCCACCTCTCTTCTTTGCCCGATGCACCCATCACTCTGGAACAGGATTATCTGGACCAGAATTTTTACAGTTAGTCCCACTGATAATTGGTTTTTATTAAGGCTGTTTAGTCCAAGTCTTTTGAGTTTCCGCATTGTGCATGTGGAAATACTCTTACTTTCACTATTAAACATAGCCGTCAGTTCTACTGTTGTTTTTTACAATTTGATTTCATCAATTGTTTACATAATCTAAAAATCATGATCATTTAAAAAAATTCTGACCACATTTCTTCCTCAAAGATGATGGTTCACCTAACACTTCATAACCTAATATCAGTAGTTTCAGCAATCTCCTTACTTATTTTCTTTGCTTGATGCAGGACAATAATTTGAGCCTTCTGAAACAGAGTAACGTCGTTGACATGATCACAGGATAATATGACTTCTCTTTAAAGAAATGAGAAGCTACTCACTGCATCAGTTAGGGTTAACTAACTCGGTGCTAACTGAACCATATTAATCACTTCAGGAATTATCCAATGGAGGGCCATTAACTGTTTGCTCATTTAAATTCAGCTGACTTTTTTTTTGCCGGGCAGTATAGTTTTCAAATGTACTGCTAACATAAACAAAGTACAGTGCTATGAAAAAGTATTTTTTGTCACACTTAAATGATTCATATCATCAAATGCATTTTAACATCACAAAAACATAACCAGAGTAATTGCAAAATGCAATTTTTAAACAATTATTTCATTTATTAAGGAAGAAAAGCTGTCCATACCTGCCTTCCTCCCAGGGTAAAAAAGTAATTGCCCCCTAAATTCAATAACTGGCAATGAGTCTTTCACATCACTGTGGAGGAATTTTGACCCACTATTCTTTTCAAAATACAGTAGTTTTAATTTAGCCGGATTGGATGTTTTTTTAGTATGAACGACCTGTTTAAGGTCATGCCACAGCATCTCAATCGGATTTAAGTCAGGACTTTGACTAGGCCGCTTCAAAAAGCTAATTGTGGTTTTTTTTGTTCAGAGGTGGACTTTCTGATGTGTTTCATCTAAACGAAGGCTCTGGAGACCTGTCAATACATAGAAAAGATGGTGTCGGTTTTACCCTATCAATTCGAGCCGGAGTCTGACGATGAAACGGTTGAAATTGGCACATCGACAAGAAACTAGCACGACTGGGGCAGGACGTTTCTCAGTGGTAAGTGTCATATGTTAATGTAACAGACCCTATTTGTTATATTGTGCTAATGTTAGATGCACGGGTGCTTGTGATGTGCGTATGTGTGTGTGATGCATTTATCACCTCGGGGCTTACCGTAGAAGGGCAAGGGGCATGCGCACTTCCTGCTCTGGAGTGTCGCGAGTGTTAGAGTTCAGTTTTGGTGAATGGTGGAGAATAAACAGTTAAAAAGAATTTCATGTGCTCTCGTTTTTATAGTTTTTTTATATTACAAAATGTTTAAGCGAACCTGGCATGAATGCTCGGTCACATTAACAAGAGTGTGGTAACGTTAATTGTAAGATGGCAGGCAAGTTGTTCGCGACGTAGAACGTGGGCGGACATTATGCAAATATGTTACTTAGTGACGTGGATCCATAACAGAGAAATATTAGAATTGCTAACGACTCGTTTAGGCGAATGTGAGACTACTCTTTTTTTTAAGAGACAAAAACTTCATTCATCTGTCGGCGTCACAGATAGTGCAGATAGTTTATGTTCACATACACTGCATGAAAGATCATATTTGAAAAAGCATAATAGGGGCACTTTAAAAGTGATTTCGGTAGGCTGAGCACTCCTGAGGAAGTTCATCACTGTTCCATGTTTGTCTAATTGTGGATAATGACTCATACCATGGTTTGCTGGAGTCCCAAAGTCTTAGAAATGGCAATGGTCACCCTTTCCGAACTGATACAGGTCAATTACTTTGTTCGCATCAGTTATTGAATTATTTTTATGATGTTTTTCCTTTTTGAGATAATTTAGCATGCTTCATTTTGTCAGACAAGTTCTATGTAAGTGATTTCTTGATTTAAAAGATCTGGCAGTAATTAGCCCTGGGTGTTACAAATGATATTTAATTCAGCTTTCCAATTACTTTTTCACAAAGGGTCAGGTGGGTTTGGACATTTTATTTCCATAATAAATGTAAACATAATTTTTTTGTTAAGACAAAATCTTTGTGTATCTCAGCTATACATAATTACCTCATGCCCCTGTCTGATTTGGACATTTTGTTTTGGTTTATCTTTCTTTTCTAAATGATGTGTTATGAAATGTGCCTTCACAAGATCACTGTTCAACAGCACTTCCCCTGTAAAAGAACAAAATGGAAAACACAATTAATCTGCATTTGTCTAAAGTAATGTAGTTAACTGTAACAATTCCAGTTTACATACCCATGCATTTTCTTTCTAATACTTCAATATAGAGATGTTGTATATGTTTCATTATTATACTTTCTGTCTGTCTCTAAATGTATAACATATACAATGTACAATAGCTAGAAAAAATTGTGTTGCATTAATAGATTAAAAGGTTTTTAACTCACTATGTTTTGCACATGTTGTATCACTAGCAGACAGTTGTAGAGCCCCATTCGTCTCCTGAGTGCAGGGAATACAAATAGGTCTAAAACACAAAGAATAATGAGTTATGACAAATGTAGTCTCTTATTCTTAAAAGTCACAAAAGACCGTCTCTGTCATAAGAGCTTATAAGTGTGTATTTATTTCTTATTTTTAAGGATTAAAGTGGGCAAATTTGCTTTTGCTTGATAAGATGCTGAATTAGCGTAAATTACTCACCTGAGGTCTGGACTGACTTTCACACTTTTCTTTAACTGTATAAGAGCCACATCATATTCATAAAACTCTGTTATATTCTCTGCTGCCTTCTTTGCGATGTTGTAGTCAGGATGAAGAAGGAACCTCTCCACCTCTAATTTTCCTGCATCTAATAATAATAATAATAATAATAATAATATTATTATTATTATTATTATTATTATTATTATTAACATTAAAAGGATATCTATATTTATGTGGTTTTGTTGAAAAATGCTTGATTCATGACAACCAGGGAAAACTCTCAATATGGTATAATTTTTACACTTTCTACTGTGTATAGTTCTGACAGCTATAAGCAGCTATAAGCTATATTGCATCTTGTCTCAACAACAAAGTTAGTTAGTATTAAAGTCTAGTCACCCCAATTGTGAAAATAAACAAAAGCGTGTTTAAAAGTTCTATTCCGTCTGTGGTGAAGGAGCATCACAGACATTTTCTATTTATGATTTAAAAACTTGAGGTGTCAATTGTTTTAGGCAAATAAGCCAGAATTTAGTTGCACTGTTGGGTAAAAGGTTTTCCCTGACCACCCTACATACAAGTGTGTGCTGTGAGTGCATTTGATACCTCTATAATCAGGTGTTTCAAGTAGTATTTTGTCAGGATTATCATCAAACCTGAAGCAATGGGCAGCAGTTAGAATAAACCTGGGAGTGACCAGTGATCCTATACACTTTGCTGTGCCACGCTCATGCTGATACACGGAAAAAGAAAAAAGAAGCCTGTTTACAATTTTCAGCAGCCAATATTAGTCATAACATACTTGTAAGAGCCATATCACATTTGTTATGAATTTGTTGTTGTGTTTATTTAATTTGTTTTAATTTATTTCATTCTATTTTATCCTACTCACTAGTTAAGCGTTAAGCATTGATTTGTTAGTTTAGTGGTCACGTTTTGACAATCGTAGGTTGGTCTGTGACGTCATTCCATTATTACACGTTTTTGTATGACTATCGCATGAAAGAAGGCTCAGTTTTTTGATGCGGAATTGTGGAGACACAAGCTTTTGACCGTAAGCTAACATAAGCTAAAAGATACAGCAAACATATTGTTGTAAACGTGACCTACAGATACAGCGATTGTGTTGTTGTAACTACAATGGATTTACTCAAGTGTTGAATCTTTGATGCTGGAAAAATAAACGAGAGACAAAGAAATCATCGGACTTCCGTGTTGTGAGTGAAAATTCAAACTAAAGATACGCGTCAAAACATGTGTAATAATATGACCGCATGAACAATACTGAATACAAAAGAATTATGTTAACTAAACTGCAAACCGCTAATGCTATAAAACATTTATGGGGGGGTGGGGGGGAAGAGGTGGGTAAATAGAAATCTTACAGTTATCGAAATCTTCATCAGCCAGGGGTATGTGTAACGATAGGTTGATCTAAGACCAAGGTCATAGTAGTCTTTGTAGAGTCCACACAGAGACAAAGTAGTGCTCTCATCTATGGAAGAAATGCATATAGTAAAATGTTCACACACACACACACACACACACACAATGAAGCTACAACATTAACAAAATGTAATGACTACGGATCAAATTCACAGTTATTTTGCTGATTTTATACACAATAACCACAAAAATGCATTAATACCAATCATTTCATCTAAAGTTTTTCCAACTGCCTCCATGTCTCGTAGTATGAAAAAATACTTGTCATTGTTGTCTCTTTTAGTCACCCACTCATCAATTTTGCCTTTCTCAACATCTTCACCCACTCCAAATGCATACAGATCTGTAAGATAAACATGTGTATATTAGAATTTCCATATAGAATTTCACTTAATTATCTTTTAAGTTTGATTATCTAATTAAGGTTGCCTGTTGACATTCAACCTTTAAATAAACATTTAGCTGCCTCTTGGTCCAGGTTACTGCTTACTGTATGTATGTATGAAGACCAAGGATCCAATAAAAAAGGCTACCTTGAAAGGGTATTAAATAATATAAGAATTTTATGTGGCAGGAAAGATTACTGGTGATAGATTCACTTCTGTTGATCATATATCTTCACTTTTAGTATGAATGGATCTTAAAAAGCATTTATGTTTTAGTTACCAAGATATTTCTCCCGGGTTTCATCATTATTGATAACTGTTTGCCTGATTTCGTCAACTACAGGAGTGGGGTTTCCTCCCATATTGGCAATACCTGTAGACATAGTTAAATATGGACAGCTGTTAATAATAATAATAATAATAATAATAAGGCAGTAACATTAAATCAACATGGAATATACAATGAAGAATCTAATACCATCAGTGAACATGATTACGACTTGCTGCGTCTCATCAAATGCTGTCTTATTATGCGCCTTCTCGAAACTGATACTGTCTCGTATAGCTGCATAAGCTTTGCGAATGTCGGTTCCTGATTTCTGTCCTTTATCTGTTAACAAACAACAAATATGGGTGACACAGGAATCAGTTTTTAATAAATAAATAAAAATCACTTAGTTGATTAACCATTTAAATACTTGCAATGCATTGTTTTTAATTGCTTTATTTTATCTACAGACTGTTATGAAACAGCCTTCCTAACATGTCACATAATGTTTATCTATCTGTTAAGAAAAATACATCAATGAATACCATTTAAAGGCCATGGATGTGAGATATATATTATAATGAAATGTATCAATGCAACTCCAGGGTAAAACTCACCAGCATAACTATAACTATTTAGCAATGTGAGAACGTCTTTTAACTTTGTTTCTTTCCTCTTGTAATCAGTAATATTAACAATTTTTGTCGCATGTGTGGCAAAAATGATGATTTCATAATTTGGAACAACCTCATAATAGCTTATCTGTTGGATGAAAAAATAAATAAGAGTCATCATAATTAATGCATCAGTCATAATCATTCAGATCTGGAATGTTGTCATAGGAAATGAGTGACAGCAATACAGTAAAAATGTGCATATTAATAGTTTAAACAATGTTTTGAATAATAAGATGTTTCCATACCATAATAAAGCTCTTGAACAAAAATAATTTAAAATGTCAGCAAAATATTGGTACAGCAAAAGTAAACTGAGTACAAAATTGAGTCTCTAATTGCCCATCGATCTCATTTCATTACATACAGTATAAATATTATACAAAGTATAATAAATTTTAAATGTATACCCCATCTCAATTGCTAAAATCTACAAATGTACATTTTAACTTAACATACCTTCGTTATGAGCTTCTTGATGACATCTTTTGCCGTATTAAAATCATCCTCCTCTATGCTGTCAGATGCATCCAGGGCAATGTAGATATCAAGTTTTCCTCCCTTATCCAAACGAATTCTCTTTCCATCTTTAACTGTTTTTTGTTTTGTTTTTTATAAAGGAACAGTTAATTATAACTCAGTATGAAACAAAGCAATTGACAGTCACTTATTAAAATGGACATGAAGTTGTGGAGTCCTACTGTACCTGTTTTCTCATTAATGATTAAAGTAGTCTTTAGAGAACTGCTAAAAGCCTCTGCTACTTCTTCAGGAGTGTCGTATGTAAAATCGGCTAAAATAAAAAAAATAATAATAAAAAAAGAGCATTATATTCAAATACCAGCAAGCTGATATCAGGCAAAAGAAATATGATTACTGTATTACAATATTAATATGCTGTAGAAGATTGGAGTGCACTCTGGTGCCTGTGATACTATCAGGATGCTCACCATAGCACTCCGGCTCTTTTCCTGACCATTCGCCACCATCCTGACACACACGCACTTTGGAACCTATTAGTTTTAGATTCTTAGCACAGGTGTAGGTAACTTTGTCATCAATGTTGAAAATATGACCTTCTCTGCTGGAACCTGGTGGAGTGCCAGGGTCAGGGCAGTGATCAGCTGTGGATTGAGTATATGTTATTATCAGATCTGTCTGTCATTCTCATAATAATTTTACTTAAACCGTATGAGAAATAATGAATGAATGTATGAATGAATTAATTATTTAATACTGGTGAAACTCATTACTTACTGTTATGACTACAGATTGGCGTGCCACCGCTCCACTTGCCATTGACCTGACATACACGGGTGGCAGATCCTCGAAATGTGTAATCAGAATTACATCTATAAGTGGTTGTGTCGTTCACATAGTAGAACGGTTTAACGGGTTGCACAGCTCCATTCTCCAGAACATTTGGATTAGGACATGTGATTTCTGAAAGCGTTGGGGATATACAGAAATAATGCAGCTGTTTATAAAGTACAATTTGGTTAAAATGAGCTGTTACAGAATGATTTGTTACTTACTCTTGCACACTGGAGGTTTTTTCGTAGGTTTGGGATCCCACTGGCCTCTGTCACATTCACGTTTCTTTACAGGATATGGATAAAACCCCTCTGGGCAGATGTATCTCAGGATACTACCATCATTATACCCTTTGGAGAGGATGTAACGGCCCCCAGTGATACCCAAATTACTGTCAGGGCACTGAGACAAAGACGGAGCCCCTGAAGAGAAACAGAGAATTAGCTGTTATATTTGGGGGGAAAAAATTTTCATTTTGGTTTTAAAATTGTATTTATTTATATGTTTTTATTTTACATAAAACAAAGGAAATGCTAAAAATTAAGCAGGGCAGTACAGCCCATTTTATGTTTTTGTTCTTTTTTTTGTAATATTATTAAAAATTTAGATCATTTAAACATCTACTTTGTTACAATTAAAAGAAAAAAACTTTTTATGACCTCCATTCAGTTGTCAACTAGTTTACAAATAAGTAGTGTTTTAAATTGCAATATACCTAAAGAAAAAAAAACATCTATAATTCATTTATGATCATAATTTCATAGTATTGTTAAAAGTTAACATATTCTGTGGACTGATTATCTAAATTTAAGATGTTATTCCAAGTAAAGTGCTGAGTGCTGGAGAGTAACATTTCCTCAAGTTATTTCCAACTTAGTAATATAAGACAGATATATTATTTTTGACCTATGCATAAGTGTGAATATAAATTAAGCATGAAAAACCTTTGTAAAGATTGTAAAAACAATAATCTTACCGTATAAAAAGGGGCAATGGCTTAAAATCACCAAAAAGAATGAACTCCATAAAACCACAGACTGCATGTTGTCTTTGCAACCTTATTGTAAATATGATGAAAAATAAGAAACTAGCAGGTTGAGTCACGCTTATGAAGTGGTGGGCGGAGTGGGTCACTTGGAGGGCAGAACTAGTATCACATGGTCACTGTTTAACGGCAAGTCAAATAAAGAGGATTATTGACCAACAACGCATAAAGTGATTATCTATATTTTTTAAGGTCATGTCAGGGGAATTAATGAAATGTAAAATATAACAATTTAATAAAGAATTAAAAATGTGTGCATCCCATTAAAAAAATGCGACTAAGGTCTGGAAAAGCAAAAATATATTTTATATAAATTTTTTTTCTTTTGTTTTTGTAGGAATATGATATGATATGATATGATATGATATGAGTACAAATGTCACATGCGTCACCTGACCTAGCAAAACTTAGACTTAAACTTAACTTAAATTATATTTTTTTAATAATAGTTAAAGATAACTTTTACATTACTTCCCTGGTGAATCAATATGTCTTCTCAAAGTTGATGGAATGTGCTGAGGTTTTAGAGCATTGCGACAGGAATTATTACTGAACATCAGGGCTGGAAAATGATAATTATTACTAATCATTATTACAAGAATAATTGAACATAGTTACTATAGTATGATATAATATTATCTTGGTGTATTTACTTTAGTATTATTGAAATTAAAATGTATTTAATCACATTTACAGTATATTAGCAAACAAACAATGAGGTATCTTTTTCATTTAAAATGTCTGAAATACAACTCAAGTTAAAAAAGCATGTTAACTTTTATTAATTTGCTAACATTAATTATATTTAACTTAATTAGCCTGTTTTCTTTGCAAATTCGACATCAGGCAAGCACGAGTTTTGGTGTCATCCATCCATCGCCTATACTGTACCGCTTATTTTGTGTGCAGTCACAGGAGCCAAAGCCTCTCCCAGGGGACAAAAGGAAGGGTACACACTGAATGTGTAATCTATCACAGAGCACAAGCACACACATACACACAATCATAAACTATGAGCAATTTGGAAACACCAAACAGCCTACGTAGCATGTCTTTAGACCAGACCGTGGCTAAAAGCTAAGTACCTGCCGTAAAAAACCTAGATGTGTTCTTTGATTCTAGTCTTAAGTTTGACAAACAGATTAATTCCGTTGTTAGTTTTGTTTAGTTTTTTCACTTTCGACGTCTGGCTAAAGGTAAATCGTTTCTTTCTCTAAAAAACTTTGAAACTGTTATTCATGCTTTTATTACTTCACATCTGGACTACTGCAATTCACTCTATTATGGTGCAAACCAGTCTTCAATTGAACGCCTTCAAATGGTCCAGAATGCGGGAGCTAGTCTACTGATGGGTTGTCGATCATATTTCTCCCCAGTCTAAAGAATTTACACTGGCTTCCAGTCAAACTGAGAATTGATTTCAAGATTTTACTCTTCGTCTTTTAAGCATTACACGTCCAAGCTCAATCTTATTTATCTGACCTCCTACTACACTATCATAATCCAACCAGATCACTCAGGTCTGCCAATCTTGGGTTATTGTCTGTTCAAAGATCATGGCTAAAACATCATGGAGATTGTGCTGAGCAGGATAAAGTGGTTAATTATGCTCAATGAATGAATGAATGAATACATGGTCAAATCACTCATTTTAATTTAACAACATCAATTCTGTCCAAAAATATTTGGAGGCATTTGTATAGGAAGAGTGATTATTTGAATTTAATTTCTTCTCAGTGTAAGTTTTATACAGTGATCTTTCACCTTGTGTAGGATTGGCTGAATAGCCCTATTTCTTTTGTGCTTGCATACAGTTCTGACAGGCTATTAAAATTAGGATTTATGGAATTGTTTAAGGGGTACATTTAAAAAAAAAATTCACCATTTACTTGTTTTTTTCTGATTGCTCAATTTTAATAGAGATGTTCCCACAATGCAAGGGTGTGGGTCTTGTGAATTTTAGGAAACTTTTGGTGAAACATGCTGACACAACAGGCAACCAAATGTTACGACAACAAAACATGCAGAGCTGAGGAGATAGTTTTGCAATGTAATGGAACTTCCATCTTTGCGTTTCTTTTTTTTTTTTTTTTTTTTTTTACAAAACAGTAAAAAAGCACTGATAAATATAAAAATCCAAACTAACAACAAAGACACCCAAAAAAGATAAGTAAACTCTTGCGAAAAATAAACACAGAAAAAGGTCCACACAAACAATCATGCATGCGCAAACACACACACACACACATCTCATCCTAATTCCCGTAATCCACACAATTCTGCGCCAACTGTTGATAAAGCATTCTGGTATGTTTGTTGTGCAGACCGAAGTACAAAGTCCCAAAAACTTTGGGGTCAGTAGCAATTCCCATCATTAACAAGATTATACAACAACACAAATGTACCTTACAGAGATACAGAGTTGATTCTTTAAAAAAGGTAGGGTTATAGCTAAAGAGACCCTAGATGAGCTTTATTATTATTAAATCTTAATTTTTTTATTTTACATTACTCAGAGAATGTATGAAGAGAGTGAGATAATTTAGAAGTAAGTAATATCATGCTTTTCACAAAATTTTGGAGGATGTCATTCGACCACACGAGCATAAATAAGTTCAGCAGCTGATGTTGGGGAGGGACATCTGGTACACAGTCAGCATTTCAGTTTATCCCAAAATGATCAGGACCAAGACTAGGATCAGGGTCAGGACCACACCACTTTTATTTCTTTCATTCCAACATTAGCAAACCAGGTTTTCATTGAGTACACTTTGTACCCATGATACACTGCCTAACCAAAGAAAAAAAAAAAAGTCACCATCGGGATTTATCTAGGCAAATAGGTGAGAGCCTTCCATTGGGTAATTACTGCATTAATTAATATGGTTAGCTGGAAACAAGTTATTTAAAACTAACTGTTGCAATGAGTACCTTCTCATTTTTTTTTATCGACCATGTCAAAAGACATATCCTGTGGCATCACGCAAAGAAAACAAGTAAGGACAGGCCTGGACTCACCATCGGGAGCACCGGCTTGGGCCTGGTGACTGATTTGGCCTGCTGCCAGCCAGCATGTTTTTTTTTGTTGTAATAATGAGTAATATATTTTTTTATATTATTTGACCACCCTGTGTACTAAAGTGATGCTTTTTGAAATTTCCATTCAATTAGTTAATTAAAAAATAACAATATTAATATGTTCATTAATCCCCCAAAAGTGGGAAAGCGTTTAAACAGACATGCTAGAATAGAGAGAAAGCGTCCAGGTGGGGCAGGAAGGAAAAGGGCACGCAAAAAGAAGCAGCGACATTTTGCACAATTTCAGATTTATTCAAGGTTTGTGTGTTTTTTTATGTCCCCGATTTTCTCCCTAATTTAGTCATGTCCAATTCCTCCCCGTCACTAGGGGGCTCCCACATAAAGGCTACAACTGCCATTCAGTCGGGAGGGCCGAAGACTATCACGTGTTTCCTCCGAACCACGTGACTCCGACCGCGTCTTTTCGAACTGCTCGCTCACGCACCGTTGGGGGCGGAGTAACAGACTCGGAAGATTTTATCACTGTGCCGAAGTGCAGTCAGTTTCATCTGTAAATGACTGTAGCTTTTTCTTTGCAAGTTTTTTTTTAAACTCCAAATAAATATTAGATGTAGCTCCATAATATCATCACTTAAAATACTATATGTTAAAATAAATTAATATGATTTATTGTAAAGTTACATGAGTATTTTATCAGACACGAAATATCACTATCTTTTTCTATAGGAGCAGGGAGACAGGAGCTATAATACAAAAATTAGTCATAAAGTCAGATTTTTTTCACTCAGATTCTAAATATCTAAAAAAAAAAAAAATGCTGTTTCATAATTGTAGTCATAACTGTTCTAATTTTTACAATTTAGAAGATTATGTCTGCTCATTTGTGAGGGTTAGGTCTTTGGTCTTAACTAGACAGGTTGGTCTTAGGTCTTAACTAGACAGTCAGCGTAGCACTAGCTCTGGTGCACTGATCACACATCAGATTCTGCCAGGGAGTGTGAATGATTCTGTCAGGGAGAGGGAGAAATATTGTCAGCAGTTAAAAAAAAAAAGATTTTTAACTGCTGACAATATTTCTCCCTCTCCCTGGCAGAATCATTCACACACTATAGGAAAATTGGGAACACACAGTTAGCCTAACCTGCATGTTATGTAAGTGACTGTGCTAACCAAGCCACTGTGCCGCCTATGTACATTCAATAATTAAATAAATGTTGTTACTTTAATGTTAAATATGTAACTGTAGCAGTTTTTGTTAAAGGCCAAGCTCAAGGATATGTTTTGTCACTATGATCATACATCAAAGTAGGACCATATACTTTTCATCTAAAGATATTTTTTTCATGAAATAAATCTGATTCACAATAACATCAATATCTCGTAGAATAAGTAAAATCATGAAATAACTAAAATCATGAAAGAAAATCATTATTGATTATAATTAATAATGAGAAAGAAATATCAGTCACCCCAAACTACAGTATGTCACTGGTGTTATACTTACACAAAAAGAGTTTTATGTGAAAATATATTTAACAATTGGAATAGTTCTTGCATCAGAGGTCACTAGATGAAGAGCACTGGACAACTGGTAAAAGGAATATCAGAAAACTTTATTTATTTATTTATTATTTATTTATTTTTTAGAAATGTCAATTTATTTAGGAATTTCATGCAAAGCTTTTAAGTTCATCAATGGTGTGACTCATTTTATAAAAAATAACTGACAAAAATTGGACATGAAAACTGATTGCATGTAATAGTTAATTGATTTTGACATAATTGAAAAAATATACATGGAAGACATTTTGTAAATAGTAAATTTTCCTCTAAATCATCATTGATGTTAGCGTCATTGGTGTTAACAGGAAGAGAATAATAGTTATTAAATTTATTTTTTAATGCACTAAGCTCTTCTTTTTGTTTATTCATAAAGTTTAGAAGTAAGATATTGCTATTAAAGAAGTTCTCGGTGTGAAAGAAGAAATATATTTCAGGAGATTTTTATGATCCAAATTTCATCTTTTCTGTAGAATGACCCAGGTAAACTTTTTTGTGTATGTTTTAAGCTAGTAATACATTTTTGCAGATGGCAAACGTACTCATATAACGTACTACTTAACATAACCATATACTAAGCTTAAATGGTTTGGATATATTATTTCCTTTCCAGTTTGTAGGCTGATTCCTGCGCCGCCTTGCGCTGAGTGGACCTGCTCTTCCACAAAAACAAAAAAATGTTGCGGGGTTTTTTTCGTAAATAAATAAAAACATTACCAGTCAAAAGTTTGTATTTCAATGTTTTTTCTTTAGTGATTTATTTACTGCATTCTAGAACAATACTGGATCTTTTCAAAACAATGAAATAACACTTTTGGCATTAGGTTATAAAGTAACAACATAGTTGTTATTTTAAGTCACGAAGGTCAGCTGTCCTGGAAGTTCTCGCAAGTATTTTCAAGCGCATTTGCAAAATCATGAAGACCATCCAAGAAAAGCAAGAGCAAAACTTACCTCTCATTTGCCAGCCATAGTGAGCGTGCCATGTCGTGCACGTGCCATGATGATGTGCGCACGCGCCAGCTTGAAACTCGCGCGCTGTTCAACGTTCAGGCTGTGGCAGGTCTCTAACACGCTGTGCACTTTTCACAGGTGAGTATTTTTCATATTATGTCATATATATAACCTCTGGTGAAATAACGGTGTATAGCATATCAAATCGGAGCTCCTTTTTAAAAGTAAATAAATAAAATGAGTTTACTTGTTCTATGAATGAAATTAAGGCGCGATAAGGATTTGGCGGGTAAACGAGAGCGCGCTTACAGCACTTTCGAAATTAAATAAATACTCTAAAGGATTATTAAGTGTCTAATAGGCGAATGCACGGAATGAATTTTGTGTGTGTTTTTACAGGTGCATCTTAATAAATTAGAATATCATCAGAAAGGTTTTCAGTAATTCAATTCCAAAAGTGAAACTCATACTGTATTGTATAGATTCATTACACACCGACGGATATATTTTAAGTGTTTATTTCTTGAATTTTAATGATTATGGCTTAGAGCTCATGAAAACCCAATTTATTAATTTCAGGATATAACTTACTAGAATATAACCAATTAAAAAAAGACTTTAAAGACAGAAATGTTGAACTACTTAAATGTATGAACATGTACAGCACTGAATATTTGGACGGGGCTCCTCCTGCATGAATTACTGCAGCAATGTGGTGTGGCATGGATGTGATCAGTCTGTGGCACTGCTGAAGTGTTATGGAAGCCCAGGTGGCTCTGATAGCAGCCTTTAGCTCTTCTGCGTTGTTGGATCTGATGTCTCGCATCTTCCTCTTCACAATACCTTATACATCTCTATGGAGTTTAGGTCGGGCGAGTTTGCTGGCAAATCAATCACAGGGATAGTCCTTAAACCAGGTATTAGTACTTTTGGCAGTGTGGGCAGGTGGCAAGTCCTGCTAGAAAATGAAATCAGCATCTCCATGAAGCTGGAGCAGAGAGGGAAATATGAAGTGACTCTCCAAACCACCAATGATTGTGCAAACTTTACACCTCAAGCAACCTGGATTCTATGCCTCTCCTCTTTTCCTCCACACTTAAGGATATTGATTTCCAAGTCAAATGCAAAATGTACTTTTAATCTGAAAAGAGGACTTGTTGTAGCCCATGTCCTGGATGCGTCAGAATTTGACACGAGTCTCCAATATTGAACTTTTCCACAATAGTGTAATTTAGATACTGGGATACTGAATTTGGGGGTAGCTGTAAGCCATAATAATCAAAAATTTAAAAAAATAATAAACACTTGAAATAAATCAGTCTATGTATAATGAATCTGGCAGTAAATGGAGTAATGGGCAGGCCAGGACGCTGGGCTGCTGCATGATGATTGGAGGAGCTATTTAAAGGGCGGAATCCCTTTTTTGATTGGCAGCATGTCTTAAGTATACATCAGCGCTACAGAGATTCGAGTTCAGTCCCATGCGGATTTGCAGGTGATTTTGTTATGATGAAAAATGTAATAATAATTTTTAAAAAAATTATGATGAAGGCCAGGGCTTGACATTTACACCCGTCCACCCGACAAATGCGAGTGAAATTCGGCTGTGGCGGGTAATAACTTTAGTCTCACTGGCCACTTTGGCGAGTAGTTTATTCTTTGGTATGACAATATATTTTTGTTGTAGTTTTCTCTAAAGGCATCTGATATAATAAACGCATTGCAACGTAATATTACGTGCATAAAACTCCCATTCGCACATGCATTGCGCGCACACACACTTTTACTTTCTGTTTGGTGTGTGTGCATCATTTCTTTAAAAGGCTATTGCTCCTTTCGCATAGGTTATTTACTGATTATATGAAAAAGTAATCACTATTAAAATCTATTTAGATTTCATGTTGAATGATAGAAAATTCATCAATTGATTGAATTACCTTACACTATAAAGAGTCAACACAACAAGATAGACCTGAGAACATTGTTCTAACTCAGAATTCTGATATAATAATACATAATGTATAATAATACCTGATAATAGTACACATAATAACTAAAATGATAAATGTTCTGAGTTGCTGTATTTTTAATATCAGAATGAGTTCAGTTGTACTGAATCTGTTATTTTTCAATTTCATGTTGTAAGAGGCTTGAATTTAGGTTCAATAAGCAGAATATACTGTTCATGTTTGCATGTTTTTATATTGGGAGCTATCTTAACAGTACTGAATACTTGACTACTACTATAGTGATACAGTGTATGCTGTCATTTATAAGTAAATCTAGATATAACAAACATTAACGTATCATTGTGAAGAAAAACTGTGAAAAAAGGCTGAATGGCCAGTGACTCCGGAAATCCGGAGTTAGAAAAAAGTTAATGTCATGGGTGTGTGCCCTGCGATGAATTGGCACCCTGTCCAGGGTGTACACTGCCTAGTGCCCTAAGCCCCCTGGGATAGGCTCCATATTGAATGTTAATATGTTTTCAGTACAGTAATATGAAAAAGAATTAATCTTACATTTAGTTTTATATAGTATAAATGAACATTGTAAACATATAACCTTGTGAACAGTGGCAACCTGGCCATGATTTCATGAACACATAAGAACAAACATGCTGTTTGTTTTTAAGAACATACAATATTCAGGTAACTACAGTAGGTGCACGAAGTTAATTTACCAACAATGTGCAGAAAATGAAAAGAAATTACAAACAGAAAATGGTTCCTTAAATAAGCAATATTTAAAGGATTTTTTTTACTTTACATTTTTGCACTATTTGCTGTACATGGCACTTTTACTATTCTTGCACAATTTAGTGAAACCTTCCTTCTCAAAAGAGTAAATGGGAAGGATGTCTTTCATGACATGAAACTAAGAAGTCAACTGGGAAATTCTCCTCAAATCCAAAGTTCAAATAAAGTTCATTCCACAGCATCAGAAATAAAATATATATATATATATTTTTTTTTTACCATTACATAAGTTGAACTGTATATACACAAGTATTACCTTAATAATCAACATGTTAAATCCAAAACAAAAAATATATATATACAGTACACTACCATTCAAAAGTTTTAGAACACTTTCTAACTCCATGATGGTTCCTGATTTTTATTTCTTTCTACATTGTAAAGGAATGATGAAGGCGTCCAAAAAATGCATTAATCTTAGGGCTGGGCAATATGGCAAAAAATTAATCTAGATAATTTTTAGCCCATATTGAACGATAACGATATATATTTCGATATAAGCTGTTAATGCTGCCAGCTTTAAAAGAGTATCCCAACAATGACTGAAGCCACAAAAATGAAAGGGTTCATTAAATTACATTTTAAAGTAGGGCTGCTCGATTATGGAAAAATCATAATCACGATTATTTTGGTCATGATTGAAATCACGATTATTTTACACGATTACTCATTGACTTTGGAAATATGTTGCATTTATTGAACAGAACAGTGAGACAGATAAAACAGATAAAGGCAAACAAGATCAACAATATAGTGCACTTCCACAATCTTTTGAAAACAAGTAATAAATAAAATATAAATATTAAATAAAATAATAAATAAATTAGTCCAGAATAAATTTGCTCACGTATGTGCCTTAACAAACTGAAAAATTCAAAACAACATTTTACAACATTCTACATTTCTACTGTTGTGGTGGCGAAGTACTCTGCTTTTAATACTTCATTAGCCACTTCTGAACGGAATTTTTCAAATAAAGCAGGCAGAGCAACTCTCGTGAAATGGTGTCGAGATGGCAAACCATAAAGCTTGTCCAGAGTATTTATCATTTTCCTGAATTCTTCGTTCTCAACCGTGCTAATAGGGCACATGTCTTTGGCTAAAACGTATGCAACGGCATCTGTTATTTTTTGTGCCTTTCTGAGCTGGATAGATACGGAGTTGCCCACAGAACCACTTAGCAAATCTTGCACCTAATATCTTTTTGATCCACGTCCGCTTCGAATCCAAACTGTTCCCAAACAACAGAATTGCTACCTCGCGATGGTGTAGAAGGTGCACGTGTGCAGATCGTGCGCCAGGGTTTGGGTCGAGTTCATATCATGCGCCGCTGGGGTGCACGCAACCTTCACTAGAAGACTCAAAGACATATGCTCATTTGGATTATGATTAAATTACCATGTTTGTTTTGGCGTCGGTCCAGATTTAACCGTATTTGGGTCCGGATGCGGACCGGAGTCCGCCTATTGAGTAGCCCGGGTATAGAGTGAGAGAGTTCGGGCTTCCGGAAGGGCGAAAGTGCGGATGCGCGCGCGTCAGAACGCAGGTCAAAATAACTTTTTTTAAAAATGTGAATAATTGTTTTTTTTTTTTCGATTACACCATTTTTGTGATCGTTGAGACCCGAAATCGAAATTCAATTAATTGCACAGTCCTATTTTAAAGTATAGTTTATTAACAAAGACAGATGACAGATTTGGCCTTAAAAATTAAGATACTATAGGCACATGCTCAGAATCTTTACAAGGAAAAGATTTTTATTTTTTTTTTTAAATACTTGTTTGTGATGATAAAAAGTATCTTGTGATTATATATTACAATGTTTTGAGATTTTTAAACAATAATGAGAAACAACATTTAGACCACACACACTAGGGCTGTCTTTTTATCCCACAATTCAGAGTTAAATGAAGGCTATTTCACACGGCCCCAATAAACTTGACATAATGGCTTAAGCATGCAATGACAACAAAAATGGAATGAATTATGCAGCTATCAATCTGGGTCAGGACAATTTCACTTTTACTACATAGTTGGGTACCTGCTAGGTGTTGTATAGTTCATATTTGCTTGGCCAGAATGGTTTAAGCCACCAAAATAACGTTTTATTGATAAACCGCGCAGCATTCGCCAACGTGAACACTCCCGTTAGTAACGAGGCGAATAAGGAGCTAAACTTCAGCCGCAGAATGAGACGCTGCGCAATAAGAAGCCAATCAAATCGGAAGCTGCGAATGAGGAGCTAAACTTCAGCCTCGTGTGCTTAGGGGAATCATATCTTTCTCTAGAAAGTTAGAAACGGCCCTGGTTATATCCTTGCTCCTTTTGAAACACCTTTCATAAGGTCACGAAAGACGACACGACCGATATCTGCTTTGGGACAGCCCCACTGCTAGCCCTGCTAGTTGACGGAGTAGCATCGGCCCGCATTTTCATGCTCTCAGTGTGGTCGTGTGGGTGATGCGTTCATATAACGGAGTTCGTGCTACCTTTTTTGTCGACAATTTCAACATCTTTGGATAATAACTCGAGGTTAGGTTCACTTGCATCGCTGCTTCCACTCATTATTTTTTTGTCGTCCTGGTGTCAAGTTTGCTTCGCAAAGTGCGGTAGGAAATTAACTTTGACCTGCACGGCACACGCAAGCTGCACGCTGATTGGTTGTCGTCGTATTATTCTGCTGTGTGATTGGCTCCTAGATTAATCCATATCGAGCAAAAAATGTCTAGAGCTTTTCATCGTTTTTAAAATCAAATAAATCGCGATTCGATATGATATTGTTTATCGGCCCAGCCCTAATTAATCTCCTTTGAACAGTTGATATTGAGATGTTTCTGCTACTTCTGCTCTGTAAAGACTTCATAACGCCTCTAATCTGAGGTGCTGTTAATTGGTAATTTTTCAGGCTGATAACTCTAAATGAACTTCTCGTCTGCGGCAGAGGAAGGTTTTGGTCTCGTCCTCCTGGGACGGCCTTCATGAGAGCCAGTTTCATTATGGTACTTGACGGATTTTGCAAATGCACTTGACAATACTGTTCTTGCAAGAACTATTACAGAAAGGCTGACCTCTGTGTCTTAAAATAACAACTAACTGCTGTTTTTGTTGTTGTTACATAATTACCTAATTCCATATGTGTTATTTTATAGTTTTTAAATCCCCAGTATTGCTGTAGAATGTAGAAAATAAATCACTGAACAAAAATAAAGAAATTTGCAAGTGTTCTAAAACTTTTGAACGTTAGTGTATATTATCTGAGATCCCTGCCTGCCTTGGTACTAACAAAAAATATGAACATGAGGGTGAAAGGTTTCCCAGTTTGTCAGTGGAATGCCCCAAAAATTATGCAATTGAACCGACTTACTTAGGATGTAATGCAGTCTAATATTTTGAATAAACTTGTTAGTTTCCTTTTTTGTACTTTAACTGATTTCATATCTTCATATAATTCATATATGACGATTTCATCATATATTCAAACCTATCTTGCTTCTCATGTTTTAATATACAGTAATTGTGGACAGTTTGGGAGGAGCACAGGTTAACACTAGTTAAAGCTAAGACGACCTGGTATGGTTAGAATTGTCGCTTGTACCTCCAGAGTCAGGGTTAGATTGCTACAGTACCTCGGGTCTGTGTGCATGGAGTTTGTATGTTCTCCCTATGCTTGGTGGGTTTCCTCCAAGTCCAGAGGCATGCAGATAAGTTTTGTTGCTGTTCCAAATTCATTTAATTTTGTATAATTTAATTTATTATTGATGGTTTCTTTTTTTCCATAATTTTTTTTTAGGCAGAACTGGGGAATAAACATGCTGTGCGCATCAGATAAAGGGTGAGTCTTATGCTTATGACCACATTTTGGTTTTAGAATTTGAGGAAATTATAACTAAGTAAAACTAACTACCCTAATACCAAACTAAGTTGCTTTTTCTTTGACAGGGGCCTTGTGGCCATCATCTTTTTCATTCTGGGCATGGGAACACTTCTTCCATGGAATTTCTTCATCACTGCCTTCAATGTAAGAAACCTAGGAGACTTTCTGAGTGTGTACTTTATCTGGTTTATCTACTTTATCAGTTTTGGACTGCACAGTGTTAAATTTTTTGCAGAAATATATATCACTCATGTGCTGTATTTTACAGTATTTCAACGAACGACTAAATACAACATCGTCCAGCAATGTTTCTGAATCTGACCAGACGGACCCATACATGTTCGACAACATGTGTGTGCTGCTTTCCCAGCTTCCTTTGCTGTTGTTCACTTTGCTAAACTCAATTCTCTACCAGCAGTAAGAACACATTCATATGTTTATGTTCAGTTCAGTGGTCAACTTAAGAAGACTGACTGCTTTGGACTGCACGTATGTGATGATGTGTCTTTTTACTTTGCTCCACAGTATTGCAGAAAAGATAAGGATAGGTGGCAGTATGGTCTTCATTTTACTGCTCTTCCTCCTCACAGCCACTTTAGTGAAAGTCGAAATGGAAAAGGATCTTTTCTTCTCCATCACAATGGCAACCATCTGGTTCATTAGCAGTATGACCACATTGTTACTTGGTGCAACTTAATAGACACACTAGCATTAAGTAAAAGTTGTCAGTGTTGTGATCAGTGTAAACTTCTTTGGTTATAGTGTTTGGGGCAGTGCTTCAGGGCAGTCTGTTTGGTCTGGTTGGGAAATTTCCTCCAAAGTATAGCTCATGGTTTATGAGTGGTCAGGCCTTGGCTGGCATCTTCTCTGCACTTGCCATGTTGATGGCAATGATCTGTAAGTATCAGTGAGCTCCAGCTGCACAATTTAAATATACATTCCACACTAAACAAGCAATTTTTCATTGTGGATCATTATTGAAAGTTCTCTTTGTTTGTTTTTGTTCCTTATTTCTAGCTAAAACAGACAACGAGAGTGCGGCTTTAGGCTACTTCATCACTCCCTGTGCTGCCACACTGCTCACACTGTGCTGTTACTTAGTGCTGCCTCACCTGGTATGTTATTTCTTTATTACCTTAGTTGTTCATAGCCAAGATGGTTATCTAGGGAGATCCCCAGTGAGATCTGAGGATCTGAAGGATCTGTGAAGCATAGGTAGGGAGTCTGTGAGATATAGACAGATCAGGCTAAACCACTAAAAGGTGACAGCAAGTGAACAGGCAGTTCTGACTATTTGAGCAGCGGTGGGAAAAGTACTCAAATCCTGTACCTGATACCCCAGGTAAAAATATTACTCAAGTAAAAGTAGATGTCCTCGATTTACATTTCAAGTTGAGTAAAAGTACAAAAGTTCTCACCTTCAAATGAGCTTTTATCAAAAGTACATATTAGGTCACAGTAGCCTTTGTCATAGCAAAACTGCTTCTGATTTCAAACACCTGCTACATGAAGAAGCGTTTCACAGAGGGAAGGCAAATCACACTTAATTGTCAGCAGATATCAGATACTACACACCACTGCTGTTATGTAATAAAACACCATGCAGAAATGTAGTCAAGTAAAAAGTACAGATATTTGTTGTAGGATGTAGTGGAGTAAAAGTAAAAAGAATCCACTAATAAAACTACTCAAATACAGATAAGTAAAGTATAGTACTTTCTTTACTTATGTATAGTTAAAAAAAAAAAAAGTTTATATATTTAGTTATCTTCCACATCAATATTTGAGCTTTTGATTTATAGTCAGAGGAGGTCTGTGAAATTCATTTTACACTTAAAGAGCACAATATATAGCACAAATACATAGCACTTTTAACAATGGTCATTTTCGCAAAGCAGCTGTACAGAATTAAAACATTATAGAAACGTGGTCGAAAACTACAGACATACAGTACAAGGTAGTCCCCATTCATAATAGTTTAAGAATCATAAAAAAGGTTAATTTTTAGCTTAATTACTGTGCTACACATGCATCTGACTTATTTTTCAGAAATTTGCTGGACTTTATTTAGACAATGATACAAGCAACAAAGGGGCTAAGTCAGATTTGGACCTGAAACAAAAAGGTTGGTCTCAAACATCCAAAAATATATCTCACAAATCGTAGTACCTTTTCAGACTAATTATGTCTCATGTTGTGAACGTTTTTGTCTTTCACTGTAGATAATGTTACCTTGGTCAAATTCAAGCCCACTGACTCTGAGTACGCTGCAGATTGCCCAGGTAAAAGCATGTTAACTAACCTGGATGCTGTAGCCTTCAAGTCTATGGATGGAGCAGAGAAGCAAGAAGAAAAGTCACCCGTGTTGGCAGTGTTTAAAAGGGTACATCATTTTTAAATACATGTGGTGGTCTGCTGCTGAAACACTTTGGCATCTATCTTTTGGAAAATTCTTTATAATCTTGCAAATTTTCTGCGAAGACGTTTGGTAAAAAAGCCAGACAAAAAAAATTTTACACTGCCTAAAGATGACTAAAACCTAACTACTAAAGTGTGATTTTCTCACCATGAATGTCACACTTTTATCATGTTGTTGAAGCTACACTATGTGCCAGAGCAAAATTAATAAAAGCCTAGTCAACTCAATTTGTAATCCGATACCGGTTGAGATCATGTGACATTACACTGTCACCAAAACAGAGAAATACTCTCCCTTGAGAAGAAAAAGATCTTTGGTTTATGTGTGGGATGAATGTTGCTACCAGATTGGTTTGGTTTGAGCATATTATTTTATTATTGATCAACATAAATGATCACAAACCAACATTGGCATCCATTTATTAGAGAATGATTTTTAGAAGTGGTACGTCTAAGTCGAATTAATCAAGTTAAAGCTTTATTTGTCACATTAGATACTTTATTCCCAAACCAAAGACCACAGATAAAACTATTAGTTTCAGTAGCACAAATGATTTTTTTTATTGATCAGCTTTGACCTCTCAGTTAAGATTGATGCATTTTTTTATTTTCACAGTTGTTCCAGGCCACCACATACATGCTGTAATTGTGATATTCCATATGGGAAATTTTATAGTGACAGGCTTTTTATTTTTTTAGATTTGGTTGATGGCCTTGTGTGTGACGAGCGTTTTCGCATGCACCTTGTGCGTTTTCCCAGCAATTACTGTTTTGGTGAAGCCAAATGGCCTCTTTACAGGAACAATGGGTGGGTCTCCATTTCAACACTCTTTTTTAAGTACTACAGGAAAACCCAGAGTAAAAAATAAATTCCATGGTTTTTTTTTCCCATTTATCTCTCTTCCTCTCTCTCTCAGCTGAAATTTTTACGCCACTGTGTTGTTTCTTGGTCTTCAACGTAATGGACTGGGTTGGCCGAAGTATCACCTCTGTTTACCAATGGGTAAGGCATCCGTGTTTTCTTTTTTTCCCTGACAAAAACATTTGCATCTTTTTGGCTATGCATACATGTTGTGTAAACGTGTATCAATGGTTACCAAAGATTTCATCAGTTCTTCTGATTCTTAGGCAATAAAGAATATTAATTTCAGTTACCACTTTAGAACCAGACCAGTGTTTCTCAAATAATTAAAAAAAGTTTTACATTTGTACATATTTTGATTAAATCTTTACATTTAAAAAGTCATCAGAATTGATAAATCCAAACCACTGGATTTATCTTCGTCTGGTGTGTTGATGTGGGTGAGACACAGAAGATTTTCACATTTTAAATTGGGCTGCAGCCTTGATACGTTTGAGACTGGCCTGAGGAAATATTATTGACATGATATATCAACATATCTTATTAACACTTAAATGATTGAGATCATCAAGCTAATTTTAATATTACATAAAAATAACCTGAGTAAATACAAGTGCAGTTTTTAAACAATGATTTTTTTTATTAAGAGAAAAAGCTGTCTTAGCCCTAAGTGAAAAGTAATTGACAATTCTGCAAAAAAAAAAAAACTGACTCACTCATTGTCATCTATACCACTTTATCCTGTGTATAGAGTCATGGGGGAGCCTGGACATTATCCCAGGAAACTTAGGGCACGAGGTGGGGTACACCACAGACGGGGTGTCAGTTCATCACAGGGCACACACATATACACACACTATGGGCAGTTTGGGTATGCCACTTAACATAATCTGAATGTGCACGGGGAGAACTTGCACAAACTTCATGCACACAGAGTCGACGGGATTCGATACCAGACCCTGTACGAACCACTACGCCACTGTGCCACCCACAATTCTGAAATAAGAGTGGGCCAAAATTCCTCCATAGTGATGTGAAAGCCTCATTGCCAGTTATCACCAGTGTTCGATTGAAGTTGTTGCTGCCAAGGGTGGCACAACCAGTTAGGGACAATTTAATTTTCACAAAGGTCCAGGTAGGTTTGGACAGCCGGTTTCACTTAATAAAAGAAATCATAATTTAATATCTTTTTCATGGCACTGTAAATGTAGCTATTTGTATAGTTGTATAATGTTAATTCGGGTATATTCTAACCAAGAACTTGCTCCTGCCTGTAGCCCAGAAAGGAAAGCTGTCTGTTCCCAATCCTTGTGGCAGCTCGAGTGATTTTTGTTCCTGCTCTCATGTTGTGCAACATTCCATCTCGCACCTATTTGCCAAGTCTTTTCAAAAATGAGTTTGCCTACATAAGCATCATGTCATTGTTTGCCATGACAAGTGGATATTTTGCCTGTCTCTGCATGTCCTATGCTCCACAGTAAGTAATACCATGTTGGTACATTATGGTACTATCTTAAAGCAAAGTTTAACAAGAGTTTAACAGGTTTCCTTGGAACTCCACAGACAGTTCAAAAGACCTTTGTTACAGCTGTTTAAAATAATATAATATACACAGTATGACAAAAAACATGTAGATACCTACTGTAACATTCACACTAATATATATATATATATATATATATATATATATATAAATAAAACGCCATACTAGCTTCTATGGCTGTATTCAGGGTGAGCTCTTATGGCTGAAAGGACCGAATTTACAACAGAACTAGTGAAAAGCTTCTTATGAAAAGTAGAGGCTATTATAATAACAAACGGGGAACTAAATATAGGATATATAGGACTAAATTATAGAAAAATAGGATGTTCAATAAGTCTATATGGGTGTGATGCTGAGATGTCCAAAACAAATTTCCCTTTCCCCCCCCCCCCCCCCCATCTTTTATGTTTTGTTTTATTCAGACTACTTGTAACGTACATCAATTAAAAAAAGATCTCTTTATTTCTTTTTCCTTCAACTTACTAGGTTGGTTAGGAGTAAGGATGCAGAGACTGCTGGAGCTTTGATGACCTTTTTCCTGGCGTTGGGGCTGTGCCTTGGAGGTGTATTCTCATTTGTCTTAAAGAAACTGCTTTAGTTTTGAGTGATCACTCACTGGTCATGTTACTGCTATCCAAACAGCCATTCCGATTACATCAATGTGTTTTAGCCTAAAAGTATCAATTTTAGCCTGAAAAGTAGTTTGTTTGTTTTTTTTATCACCGTGGGTAGCTACTGTAGCACTTCATGCACCTGAAGACCATGATAATTTTGTAATGTCAACTGTAATCATAATGAAAGTGGTCTTGTATTATTTAAATGACTTTGGGGATTTATTCAAGCTTTTTGTGCTGTTTTGTTTTATATTGACATTTTTTTAAAGTTTTTTTTACAAAGAATATTTCAAAGCATTAATTTTATAAATGAGAAAAAACATTTGTTACGCTTTCCATCATGTCGATTGTACTGTATTGGTTTAACTGTAAGACTGTTTAACTATTTTTTTAACTTTTACTTAATTAAACTTTTGTATTTTGGTCTACTTTCTACAAAGTCTTGCATTCATTATGGGCTGCTTTTCTCCAGAAGCATAGTCAAGTTTGGGTCAGTCATCTTACAATATAACCTCAGATCACTTCACGGCTAAAGAATAAACAAATGTTGTTCTGTACAAAAGTATTAAGGAGACCATCAGCATATAGCTGCAATATATTAATGACTTCAATTGATCTCATAAACCTCTTATCATAATTAATTCTTTGTGTTTTATTCAATATTGAGTCCTTAACATTGACTGGCAGATGTATATATTCTGTTATAATATTCTAAACAGTGGCTTGTTAGTTGCATTCATGTTCTTATTTATAATTTTTTAAAGAAAAAAAGAAGGGTAAGGACTTCCCTATTTCACTTTTTCATGTTCTAGTTCTTCACTTAATTTTTAACAATTCAAAGATGGTGATTATGTGCATAAACATTTTCTTTGAACAGTGGATTTTCAAAAATACACAGGACTGTCAATGAATGAAACATTACTGACAGCTGCATGTTTGTATTAATTGTAGTGCTTGATTGTTGCAATCTAGTTGCTACACAAAATGTCCACTAGAGGTCAGTACAATTAGCCCTTAAATACAGCTTCATGAATTGAACTTCTGATAAAACTATTTCCTGGGAAGCCTCAACACATAAATGAAGCTTAACCTCACAATCACTAATTCCCAGGAAATCGTGGTTTCCTGAAATAATAAAACCAGCCAAGGACATCTGGCACCAACAACCATGCCTCAGTTAAATATAAGTTCAGATATTTTTCTTATTCTGATTAATTGCAAACATTAACTGAAGCTCTTGGGTCTTTCAGCATTGGGTCACTGCAACATGATCAGCTGATTTAGTAAGTGTCCAGATGTTTCTAATGCAGTGGACCATAAGGGTGTTTTTTTTTTATACAAAATTATCCGGATGAAATTTATATCCCCTTAATGAAATTTATCCTTCACTCTTATTAAACCTGGCATGAAAACCAACCTAATGCCAAGTAAGGTGTATGGCTGATTTTAGTTATTAGACATTGGGCTAGCTTCCCTAGAAAACCAACCATGTTTCAAGACTGCTTAAGACCCATACATTGCACTATTCGCACCTACAAATGCAAACACAGACAAAATAGTTAAAAAAAAAAAATTTTTATTTAGTTTTACAAGATAGAAGAACTGCAAAGACACAAGAGTAGACATTCTTTGCTGAGCCAGTAGCAAAAGAAGTAAACTGGTCTGCGGTAGCATTTAGCTCAACTAAAGCATATTCCCTGAATAAATTTCCTGAACTCAATTAACCATAAGCAATGCGTTATGTGTTTAAAGCATACTTGGAAAAACAATATATGTTGTTCAAAAGACAGCTTACACATCAGCAAACAGAAATGGGAAGGAGGAAAGAAACTATCAAAACTGACATCAAGATTTATTCATGTACTGTCAAACTGTAAATTCAGAAATGGTGAGATTCTAGTATTTAATGCAGAGTTAAGAATATCTAAAAAGACAGACAGACATTCAGGTCCAGTCAGAACTCCAGGTACCCAAGTGACTACCTGTCAGAGGTTTTTAAGCAAACCCTTTAAATTCCTGGATCAGCCCTCGTACACGATCCTGGTTCAAACTACTTTCTATAAGTGAACTCTTAGAAGCATACAAAATCTTTGAAGGTCCGCATGATGGAACAGATGAAGTGTTGGATTTGAGGGCAGGAACAGGTTTGAGTCGGACAGTGGTGCACTGGTTACTCACCTACCAGGCAACAGCACCACCTCATGCCTTTTGGATTGCACTGCAGCCCCTTAAAGCTGTGCTGTCTTCTTAACAGTTCAAAGCACAGCCAGGGAACCTCAGTTGTTAGCGTGTGCACGCATCTCACCTCGTCTTACTGAAAATGCTTAAAAGAAACACCAAATTCCACAGAACAAGCCAACAATTCAATTTCCCCTGACCTCATAGTCTCAAGCTCTTTATAAAGGATTTTTTTTTTCTGTGTTAGAGCAGTTTTCATCTAAGACACTTCCTAACTTTTGCATTTAAAAAACGATTACAGTGATAATCTCTGAATGGATGTGCCACTGGGGCTTTAAACATGTAAAGTTATATATTGTAAAAGGTATGTATTTAAAAACCTAAAAAACAAAAAACAAACCAAGATCACGTGGGGTACTTTGTGTGCCTGAGCTAAATGACTTGGTTTCTCTGATTGTACAAGCAATCACTTCTTAACCTGTGGCACTGTTACAGCCCCATCTTTTTTTTTTGCTCAGAAGATGGATCTGAACTGAGTTGGAGCTGGAGATTATTTAGGGGAACTGGTGTATGGTCAAGGTGCAAGCGTGATTGGGGCCAGAGGGCTTTACCTTTCTGGGGAGTGCATCCATGCCACTGTGGGACTCTAATTCTCTTCCCCCGTCATGTGCAACTTGGCGTCCTGAGGCCTGGGAGCCATTTTAGCTGTAGTTAGCGAAAAGGGAAAATGTGGCTGGAAGAACAGTACGAGTAACCAGTCATGCACTATTTCTAACAAAAATTTACAGACATTTAGCGTTAATGTGTGGGAAAAAATTTAAAGAACCACCCTTCCATCGTCATTCCTCTAAATGCCTTTTGCAAACATCACAGCCTGGATACACTTAGCAGGCAAGGCTTTTTTTTTTTTTTTTTTAAACCAGGTGTCTTTCAGAAACGTGCACAACAAAAAGCAGCCCCCTAACATATTACACTGAAAAATACAAATGGTAATCCATAATGGAATTATTGCAGGTCATTTCAATCTGTTGCCTATTATTTAACAAAAGGTTCTCTCTATTCAGGTCAGTAGAGGTCAGTGAGACCATGTTGTGTATGTGTGCGTGTTTGTGCAAGTACCCCACCATCTCTCAGCGTTGAAATGAAAGACTGAAGACAGTCTGAGGTGCATTCTAAAGGAAAGAGGACATAAGATCATTAAAAAGAGAGATTTCTCTGCCTTTTTTTTCATTACAATAATTTTTACAGAGGTCTTTAAAGCATACTAAAGGAATGCTACAACATTCTCCATAACATCTGAGGCCAAAATCTTACTATCATAACCACTGAAACCAACAGGCTCACACTTGTAATGTATGCAGATCTGTAAAGAAAATGTATTTAATATTAATTAAAACATGTCAGATGTCATGAAAACCTTATGTAGACTCCTTCCTCTAGTCTCTAAATAGGCAGGTTTGAATCAAATCTGTTCAACAGAAACTATCAAATATACTGCTTTTTAGGGAAACTATATAAAATAAGGAGAGCCATTTAAAATGTTTTCATTGAATTGTGTTTAATTCAAACTGCCTAAAAACTTTAGTCCACTGATTTATCACATTTCCTTTTAAACAAAAATACATCAGATATTTATATTCACTGCATTTTATTCTCAAACTTAAATCAACTGGAGGCCTAATGCAATAGACCTTACATCTCAAAATCTACCCAACTAAATAAGCACTGCCAAATCAGTCTATAATGTACTGTGAATCAAATGATTTAGAGGAAAGAAATGTATATTCTTAAGAGGCTGGGAGAGGGCACTTTGCTGTCTTGGTCAAAAAGAAACGTCATTTAAGAGGTTAGCCATCACTAGCATCTGAAAACATTATTTTTTTCCATGTAAAAGAGAGACAAAGCTAGGATTGGCAGTTGATTCCTTTGTAGTTCTGCAGCACAAACTGCAGGCTATACAAATAGCATCTCAAACCCAGAGTCAATAAAGATATGGAAATGACAGGAAACCAACTAAGTATTAAGTAGGAGTATACACTAATCAAAAGTCTTTTTTTTTCTGGCTGATGAACACTAGATAGACTAACAAACACTATCCATCCATTTGTCCTAGCCTCTTCCAACGGATGAATTTTATAATCAGAGTTGAGGTTCGTGCTGCGAGCAGGTCATGCCCTTATTTGCCCTCAGGCTGTGCCTAATGGGCTGAAACACATCAAGTTCTATTGGGTTATTTAGCTGATACTGATGGAGCATGTCTCTGCCCACAAGCCAAATCCCACCCATTTGGAATGGAAGGTGATCTGATGTGTGTTAATGTATGACTGCTGCAAGTGAAATAGATTTCTCAACAATTTCGCATATTAAAACACATACACGCGCGCACACACACAGGTCCTCTTTGCATTTCAGATTCCTACTATGCACCTTCATGCAACAACTGTTCATGTTGATTAATTCGAAAAAATGTACTAAGGTGCGTCAAAAATGATCCGTACTCCGGCTATATAATTTGTAACGGGTGCGAGCAAAAAATACGGAAGCCCCACTTGAGATTTGCACGAGAGCAGCCTGCAGCGATTCGTGTATTTATGTTGTTTTTTTTGAGGGTGTACCAGAACCCCTAAACAATTCACGGAAGTGCGGAAACAGAAATGTTTAAGTACTCATTACTGGTGATGGAATAAATACATCCTCAATCGCCGACCAAGAAACAGTTCAAAAGTTAACCGTCAAATTGTTGCTTAAGGTTCAACAAACAATTCAGGGCTCAACAGTGTGTTGCTCATTTCTAAACTTAAGATTAAAAATGCATAGGACTGATCTGATCTGAGGGCCATTGTGATCTTGATATGACAATGCACGTCTGCACACACGGTCGACACTCTAAGGTGTTAAAACATCCTCCCTATAGTTCTGATCTTGCTCCATCTGATTTTCATTTGTTTGGTCCCCTAAAAGCAGCCATACGAGGAGAGAGATTCAAACATGAAGTGAAGACAAGTGCATTTGTGGCCCGCAGCTCAGCCTAAAATATTTTTAATGAGGGAATACAAAAACTTGACAGATGGACAAAGTGTATTAAAAAGCAGGATAATTTTGAAAAATTATGTATTTGTCTTTACTACAAGCTAATTAAGATTACATTATATATACAAAGCAAGGGTGCGGATCATTTTTGACTCGCCCTCGTAGTTGCATATAACTACAGCACAGATTTTGTGGAGGTATCTCAAAATAATTAGCCAAAAACCTAAATCCAATCATCCAAATGTTAAGCTCTGAGCTCAACACTATCTTATGATGTTTATAAGAAATTCACCAGTCATCTGGAATAGGCTGGTGTCAGGTTACGGACAGCAAATTTGTTTAAATGTATCAAATGAAAGCTCTTGTCAATAGACTTATAAAACAGTAACACAAGTTTGGTGCATAAAGTCCATGTAAAGATTTAATGCATCCCTTTCCTTATTACTTATAAAGAAGGACCAACACTGCCTCACACATACAGCACCGTCAACAGGCACACAAGCACGCACACAATCACTCACTCTCTCACACACACACACATACACACAAAGTGTTGAGCTCTATCGGTATGTGGGCTCTGGCATGTGGTAGTGGGAGTAGTCAGGACTGCGGAGGTGGGGATCCTGGTGTGGTGGAGGTGGCTCATACGCTCTTGGAGATGCGCTGGTTCCAGGAGCCGCGAGGTGATTGCCATCCATCTGCCCTGAAGGTGGCATGGGCATGGTGGGCATCTGTGGTGGTGGGGGTGGTGGTGGATAGTAGTACTGGTACTGTTGATACTGTTGGTACTGCTGGTAATGTTGGTACTGTTGGTACTGCTGGACATACTCTGCATAGCACCTGGTACAAAGACAGAGTTGAAAAAAAAAAATCTGCTACTTGCAAAAAAGGAAGGAAACAAAATCTACTAAATTTATTTTGAGATGAAAAAGTATCATTTGTAATATATTTATATAATCAAATACAGGGAATTCATAAAAATTTCATTTCTATTTTTGATTCCAAACAAGCCTCAGGACTAAGCTTCAAAGTACAATATACAGACAAAGGTAAGTGGACACCTGACCATCACACCCATATGTGCTTCCTGAATACCCCAAACTAGACTGAATTCCCCTTTTCTGTTATATTTCAACATTCAGCGAAAGAGTCTTCATGTTACAAAATATAAAGACATTACAGATGGTGTGCTTCCCCCACTTGTGGAAACAGTTGGGGGAGGAACCAGAAATGGGTGTGATAGACAGGTGAACACATACCTGTATAGGGTTTTTTTCTAGTATTATCTCCTTATTTACTAATCACAAGATAGATTTCTATACTTTTCCATTTGATATAACTGGATGTAATATTGAAGAGTTTAACTGGCTATTTAGGTGGTATATTAACTTGTTTATATTTTGAAAATATATATTTATATTTTTTAGACATTTAAAATGTCTTATTTGTATAAAAAGATTTAGAAATATGAAAGAATTAATGAATAAAATGAAAAACATTTTACATATTAAAGACTACCGATTTCTGTTAAGATAAGCATAACAAAAATGTCTGGTTAGTATATCATTACTACAAGTAGTACTAATTAAACTAATCTTACTTGTAATTTTAGACAGAATATAAACCCAACACTATTGTCTTATAAAGAAATGTTTTTTGACATGCCTTGTATTTCAGTCCCACACTTTCCATATAAAAATAAAAAAACTATTATAACATCCCTTTACCTCGCAATAGGGTCTCCCTCTTTAATAGCAGGCATTTCAGGTCCTCCAGGTGGAGTGGGCAGCAGAGCGCGACGTTTGGGTCTCGCAGCACTACTAATGGGCTGAGGAACAGGGTCAGGCAGCAGAGCAGAACGTCTCACCGGGCTCCGGTCCCTGTCCGGTTTTGTAATGGCCTGCTGCTCAGCCAATACCTGCTGGCCCTGCTCAATGAATCGCTGCCGAGCGGCTTCGAATATGACTTGTGGATCAGCCTCTGCCCCACCCATGGACCCATAGGCAGGGCCTGTATATGCAGATGGATTTGTTCCATAGACAGGGTTTGTCGCTGTGGGGGCCGGTGGAGCCTCTACTGCAGGTGGGTAGCCTGGATCACCTGTTCCCTGGCTATACACCTGATCAGCCACAGAACCATACACTTGACTTGCCAGGGCACCATAAACTGCAGCGCTCACTGGCTTACCGGCTGACCCACTGCCTTCAGTCAGACCCTTCAGGGCTGCATATGTCGGATCAGAAGTATTGGTATTAAAGAAAGAGTTGTGCACGCTCTGTTGCACTTGAATAGGAAGTCCAGCAGCAGCGGCTGCTGCAGCAGCTAGTACAGCTGCCTGACTCTGGTGGTGCTCCAAAGGCGGCCTGGTAGGACACTCACCGGCGAAATGTCCCTGTGTGCCACAACGTGCACATGGCACCTTGGACACAGCAGCTGGCTTGGTTTGCTGGACTTTTGAAAGCTCCACAGAGAGTGGACGGCCCATGTAGGAGGTCCCATGTAGGGCCTCAATGGCGTTCTCCGCATTCTCTTGATGCTCCATGTGTACAAACGTATAACCTACTGAGGAGTTGGGTTTGGCTGCAACATAAACCACAAAAAAGAAGAAGAAGAAAAACAACAAACAATCTGATATTAGGAAAGCAGATAAAGGTTAATCACACCAGGTGAACATATCAAACAATCTAATCATATAAAAAACAAAAAACAAATTAAACAAAACATGTCAACAAAGACAGCATACTTTTCACTTTTTCACACTCCAAGACGTTGCCGTAACGAGAGAACAGCTCATGCAGTTCATCAGTCGTGCACAGAGCACTCAGGTTCCCCACATATACTTTGATAGAGTTCTGAGGTCTTCCTCGAGACTCTTCGACAACAAGGGTGCGACCACGAAACTCTATACCATTTAGACCACGAATGGCAAGGTCAGCTTCTCCCTGCAGATGAACAAAGGCAAATTGCCTCAGTAAAGTAATGGTCTCCAGCTTTCCATAAGGGGCAAAAAGTGCTATTAGGTCATCTTGTGATGCTTCCACTGCCAGATTCCCAACAAAGAGCTTCACCACACTGGTGTCGTCCATTGCAGCCAAGCAAAAAAACCTAGAAATGGGGAACATGGCTCATTTTCTACTTCTTATACAGTATAACTTAGATCTAATACACGATGTTATCAAGAGAAGTCAGCCTGGCATTTATGTTTTATAACCAGTAATGAAAAAAAAACCCAAGAGCACTTTAGTCCCATAGGAAATGCAGAATATAAAGAGGAGCATATTATTTATCTCCTGTGGAAAAACAGATAATGTAACAAAGATTACAGGATGAGTCTAATGTTGATGCAAAATCATTACTGGATATATTTTAAGTATTATTATCAATAGCAACACCAGCAAAACCCATTAACCAATTCAGTAATACGAGAAACAGAGGGGGGGAAATGGCTATGCATAATGAGAAAATCACCTAGTAGACTACTCATAATTGTGTGTTGGAAGGAGCACTTTCACAAATACACTTTGCCTACAGGTATCACATCTTAGAAAATTACTTCACTAATTTAAACATGGATAAAGGAATGCATTTCATGGCTCCCGCGCTTTAATTAGAAACTTGTACACAAAATACGCATATACAAACGGGTCCAGAAAAAAAAAAAAACACACACTTCAACACAAAAAATAGATAAACAAAAATCATGGTCACATGATATCAACAGTAGTGCGACTACTGACATCTTTAGAGGAAACATAATGAATACATTGCTTCCATAATTTAATTCTGGTTCTTAAAAAAGGTAAAGATAACTGTTAACGTGTGTATACATTTTTTGCACCCTCTTTTTGTGTGTGGTGGTACAGTGCCGTAATAGCTAACACTGGTTAGAATCTCGCCTCGATTCTCCCCGTCTTGGTGGGTTTCTTTGTACAGTCAGCAAGTTAGGTAAATTAGTGTTCCCAAATGGTATATGCCCTGTAATTGTTTGGTGTGCTAGTTAACCTGTTCAGGGTGTAGCCCGCCTCATGCCCAAATTCAACTGGGATAGAGGATAGGCTCCAGCCCCCCCCCATAAATAACCCTTATATACAGGATAAGTTGTATAGGAGATAATTAAATGAACGTGTGTAGAGAAGTGTGTACGTACACACACATCACATATAAAATTATATATATATATATATATATATATATATATATACACACACACACACACACACATTTTATATATATATATATATGCTATATAAACATGTAGCATACGTGTGTGGACAGCGAATGCGACGAGATAGATAAAAACCAGTTTGTTCCGGTATGACTCGCGAGAGCCAACGTCAAGACAGCAAACCCGCCACGACAAACCTTCAAATTAGCACGCTAACTAAATTATGTACTACAAACTACCTAGCTTTATTATCTTTACTGGTCGTTCGTAAAGTTTAATTAATTAAGATTCGTAATGAACAAGGGCCATATAACTTTAACTACAACTGATTTTTGTATACTTATGAACAGACTATAAAACCGCTCGGCGCGCCGTGGTTTATTAGCATTCTGACTAGCAACTAACAGTTCTAGCAAATTCTATGACGGAAACATTATATAAAACGCCAAAAACAGACAACTGAATCAATTGAGCGAAGTCTAATACTTAAAATAATCACCAAAAACTAAGTGTAATCCAAAAACATCTAACTGAAATGACAAAATAGATAGAAAAAAAGCACAGAAGTGTGCTAGTTAATTAGCTTCCAGCTTACCTAACTCCGCACGGAATGCTTCATGTCCGACTTCCGGTTGGCGGGGTGTTGCTTTTCATACCCCTCGTGTCGAAACAAATCGCAACAGAAGGTATAGGTCCGGGCCTAAATGGTATGGCGCTGCACACAGTTAATGTTTCATTAAAGCCTCAAATAATAATTGATAATATGATAATATAATATGATAATTATATTGCTATTTTTTATTATATTCATTAGGATGTTTTGTCAGAGCGTCTGAAAGGCGTATAGTTTGTAGTAGCTGCTAGTAATACTAATCATCATCATCATGCATGGTTACCGACTTTTGCATATCCATAGACTTTAACATCATACTGTGAGCGTTGTCACATTCTTGCGGCGTCAGTATCTGCACGTGGGAGGAGCCACGTGTCCCTTCTAGTGAAAAAAGATGTGTAGTGAAGCTGACATCACAAGAGCCCTTAGTGTGACATCATCAAGGATGTTCTCAGTATCTATAAGTGTCTGTTTTGATTTGAAATCTCTGTAGAGCATCAACAGACAGCGGCAGCACTTGATAGTGGTACACAGCGATACACAGCAGCGATAACAACACAGAGTTTAGCATCAATAAGCAACAACACAGTGCTGAGAAGCAATTAGCGGCCCAAAGCAGCAGCGAGCAGCGTGATCATTTGTAAATTACATCTGTGGTAAGTAGCCTTTTAATCATTTTTTTATATTTTACACATTGTAATGCACAAACATTATTATTGTTATTATACAGTCATAGCCAGTCTGACTGTGTGTAATTGTTCATCTTTAATTTCCTTTCATTTCAATAATATACTGAAATGATGAAGAATTTCTAGGACTTGATTTATGATTCCACTGATTTCTGTGGAGAAATGTTCTTTGTACTGAACTTCTACTAAGGTTTGTCTGTGTAAATTGTTTGGGTGCTCGTAGGCCTGTTGAACCTTCATTTGACAATTCATTTGGTGTTATATTGCTTTTCTCAAGCACTAAAAGTTTTTTTTTTCCTTGTTTAGGTAAAATGAGCACAAAGTCTGAGAAGGCTATACTGTATGTGGGTGCGCTGCACTACTGTGTGACAGAGTCCATGCTCTTTAAGAGATTTAGAGCTGCAGGGCCCATTCGCTTCTTGCAGATCTCTACTGCAGGTGGGTAGCCTGAACAAGCCTGAAATGGCGCTGCACACAGTTAATGTTTCATTAAAGCCTCAAATAATAATTGATAATATGATAATATAATATGATACTTGTATTGCTATATATTTTTTTATATTCATTAGGATGTTTTTGTCAGAGCGTCTGAAAGGCGTACAGTTTGTAGTAGCTGCTAGTAATACTAATCATCATCATCATGCATGGTTACCGACTTTTGCATATCCATCGACTTTAACATCATACTGTGAGCGTTGTCACATTCTTGCGGCGTCTGTATCTGTCAACATCAAGTTGTAATTTGTCCTAATATGCATAACAACTAACAGCATGGTTTAGATATGTTAAGCGGAGTGTCTCTGTGGGGTCACTTCTCACAATTCGGGACCATAATCCACCCAAAAATCACTTACAATTCCTAAGTTTTATTGAGTGTACACCCATCACATAAATATGCCTTACATACATTCCTGCTCTATTCTGATGTACTTTTTAATGTGTGTAGTCTCACCATCTCACACACTCTTTTTTCCCCCTCTCTGTCTCTCTGCATATTACCTGTTACCGCTGGTCAAGAAGATCCACCCAAGTCTGGCCAATGAGATCACGTGGAAGCTGGTGCAAAGCGAAAACATCTATGAAACAGGAACATGATTGAATATTTTGAGTTTCTGCATGCTAAGGTGTATAGACACACAGACACACACATTACTACTAATATTATTTTTAGCAATTATTTGTCAAGTAGTTTGCTAATTTATATATTCAAACATACACAAACAGTTTCACACAAATTTACACACGTGATATATACTGTACATATAATGTGTGTGTTTTTTGTAGGTGGACAAAATTGATGTTCTCCCGAGGGCAAGAGAAAGTGGTCACAATCCAGTACGGATTGTTAATTCAAACTGGACCAGTAGTGATACTCAACAATATATTGTAACTTATTCATGCTAGATTTATCATCTCATCACAGTGTGTGGACAGTTTACATAGGAATAAACGGTACAAAAGGTATTATTATTGTTAGGCAAAGTAAAGTAAGAACATACACATACAGAACACACACACACACATACATACACACACATACATACACACACATACACACAAACAAATGCTATGTAGATTAAAAACCACTCTGTGTAGTCCAACAATAGGAGTTGGAGGAATAAAAGAAAGAAGAAATGTTTTTTTTCCCAATTATATTTATTAGCATTTAACAAAAGATACAACATAGTAAATATACAAAAACGTGCCTTTCAAATTTTAACTTTTCAACCCACCCCAAAAGGTTCTTAAGGACCCTTTTAAAAAAAATCTGATTTTTTCCAGCTTTAAACATAAAAGAATTTCTTTTATCCATCTCCCATACGAAGGAGGGGACGCATGTTTCCACTTGAGGAGAATAAGCCTCCTGGCCAATAGTGTGGTGAAAGCAACAACAGCTTGAGTTGTCGAAGATAAATTTGGTTCAAGTGTAATTCCGAATAGAGCTGTTAAAGGATTTGGAGAAATTGACAATCCAAAGGATTTTTCGAAAGTATAAAATATTTTAGACCAGAACTCTGTCAGTCTTGGACAGGACCAGAACATATGCGTGTGATTTGCCGGAGACTGTCCGCACCTATTGCAAGTGTCATTTCTGTCCTGGTATATTTTGGCTAATCTGGCGTTAGTATAGTGTGCTCTGTGAAGAATCTTGCACTGCATCAGTCTATGTCGTGCACATATTGAGGAAGAGTTAATTAGATCGAGTGCATGATCCCATTCTGTTTCGCTCATAGAAACCCCAAGTTCCTGCTCCCATGCATTCTTCAATGATTCAGTGGAGTAAGAATTTAACGCGCCAATTGATTCGTATATGATAGAAATTAACCTTTACTGTGTGGTTTAAGAGCAAGAATGGTGTCCATTTTCGAGTCAGGAGGAAGGTTAGGAAACTGAGGAAACTGATTTTGTACAAAATGTCTAATCTGAAAGAAATGAAAAAGATGTGTTCCGGGAAAGAACAAATGTTTTAATTAACACTCCAACCAACAATTCATATTCATATCCTAGTATATACACTCTAATTAATGTTAAATAACTTACTATGGGTTTCAAAATACTGGCAGAAGCAATAAAATTTACTTGAATCAGAAACAACAGCCTGTGAGCCTTTATATAGAGTGTGTATGGTGTATGTGTGTTTGGATTTATATGGTTTCTATTTGGGTGAACAAGTAAATGAGACTGGATAAGGTAACAGACAGAGATTAATTTGTAAAAAAAAAAAAAAAACAACCTATGAGCATCATGTCAAGATTGTGAGGATAACTGTAACATAACCAATTATTATTATTATTACTGTTGTTCTTGTTGCTGTTTAAGTACATTTAGCATAATTTAATATAAACTACAAACATACATTATTCTTTCGATTAAAAAACACCACAACATTAGTATTATCATTTCTGGTCTCCGTGTTAGTTATTATCCTAACCTTGGTATTGCAACAATTGTAGGTTGCAGCATACGTGAAAGTAAGTTGATATTGTCTACACAACTCTGGAGAGCACAACTGCCTAACAAAACCAGTCATAAAAAACACATCTGATCATGTTACAATATCTCTTTAATAATTGCTTCGTTCCAAAGTTTGCCTAAATATATACTAGATACAGTAACTAGCTTCTAATAAAAGGCTGGATCTAAACCATAATCAGGGCCCTACTTGGTGTGTGGAACTAGTGAATTGATAAAAAATGTAATCATATTTTTTATTTTTAAGGTTTTTATAATCAGTTTATACTGTTGTTGTTGGTCTTTCGGCTGCTCCTGGCAAGGAGTCGCCACAGCAGACCATCTGATCCACACATACAAGCTTGGCACAGGTTTTACGCTGGATGTCCTTCCTGACACAACCCGCCCAACCCACTTGGGACCGGCACTGCATCCAGTGGCTGGGGTTTGGGCACTGGCTGGGAATCAAACCGGGGTGTTCCGCATGGCAGGTGAAAAACTGCCAATAAACCTAATACTAAATTGTATTCTTATTACAAGTCCGTAGTGTGTGAATGAGTGTGTGTATGTGTGTGTGCCCTGCGATGGATTGGCACCCTGTCCAGGGTGTACCCCGCCTTGTGCCCTAAGTTTCCTGGGATAGGCTCCAGGTCCCCGCGACCCTGTATATAAGGATAAAGCGGTACAGAAAATGAATGAATGAATGTATTATCATTATTATTAATACAGGTCCCCTCTAGTTTAAAAAAATTGTCGAGTGAAGCTATGACATCACACAGAACCCTTACTGTGACATCATCAAGCATATTCTCAGAATCTGCAAAACAGAAATCTCTGTAGAGCATCAACAGACAGCGGCAGCACTTGATAGTGGTACACAGCGATACACAGCAGCGATAACAGCACAGCGTTTAGCATCAATAAGCAACAACACAGTGCTGAGAAGCAATTAGCGGCCCAAAGCAGCAGCGAGCAGCATGATCATTTGTAAATTACATCTTTGGTAAGTAGCCTTTTAATCATTTTTAAATATTTTTACACATTTCATTGCACAACAATTATTATTCTTATTATGCAGAGTGGTGGCACGGTGGTGTAGTGGTAACCCTCCAGGGTCCGGGTTCGATTCCCGTCTCTGTGTGCATGGAGTTTGCATGTTCTCCCCGTGCTTGGTGGGTTTCCTCCGGATACTCCGGTTTCCTCCCACAGTCCAAAGACATGCAGATTAGGCTAATTGGCGTTCCCCAATTGACCATAGTGTGTGAATGAGTGTGTGTGTGTGTGTGTGCTCTGCGATGGATTGGCACGCTGTCCAGGGTGTACCCTTCATCGTACCCTGAGTCTCCTGGGATAGGCTCCAGATCCCCGCGACCCTAAATACAGGATAAAGCGGTATAGAAGATGAATGAATGAATGAATTACAGTATGCAGAGTAATAGCCAGTCTGGCTGTGTGTAATTGTTCATCTTTAATTTACTTTAATTTAATTAATGTCATATGTTTATGATTCCAATGTTTTCTGTGGAGAAATGTTGTTTGTACTGAACTTCTACTAAGGTTTGTCTGTGTAAATTGTTTGTGCGCTGGTAGGCCTGCTGAACCTTCATTTGACAATTCATTTGGTGTTATATTGCTTTTCTCAAGCACTAAAAGTTTGTTTGTTAAGGCTTTTTTTTTCTTGTGTGTAGTGTGAACCTCCCTTTAAGTATGCGCGATGTTTCAGATGGTATGGCGAGTGTAAACACGTGAATCGGATATGAGTCATAGTTAAAAGAACGTGTAAACAGACGGTCAAAAAAATCAGATATAGGCAACAAATCGGAATTAAGCATCGAGACCTGCAGCGTAAACGTAGCCAAAGAGCCCTTAGTGTGACATCATCAAGGATGTTCTCAGTATCTATAAGTGTCTGTTTTGATTTGAAATCTCTGTAGAGCATCAACAGACAGCGGCAGCACTTGATAGTGGTACACAGCGATACACAGCAGCGATAACAACACAGAGTTTAGCATCAATAAGCAACAACACAGCGCTGAGAAGCAATTAGCGGCCCAAAGCAGCAGCGAGCAGCGTGATCATTTGTAAATTACATCTGTGGTAAGTAGTCTTTTAATCATTTTTTAATATTTTACACATTGTAATGCACAAACATTATTATTGTTATTATACAGTCATAGCCAGTCTGACTGTGTGTAATTGTTCATCTTTAATTTCCTTTCATTTCAATAATATACTGAAATGATGAAGAATTTCTAGGACTTGATTTATGATTCCACTGATTTCTGTGGAGAAATGTTCTTTGTACTGAACTTCTACTAAGGTTTGTCTGTGTAAATTGTTTGTGTGCTCGTAGGCCTGCTGAACCTTCATTTGACAATTCATTTGGTGTTATATTGCTTTTCTCAACCACTAAAAGTTTATTTTTTCTTGTTTAGGTAAAATGAACACAAAGTCTGAGAAGGCTATACTGTATGTGGGTGCGCTGCACTACTGTGTGACAGAGTCCATGCTCTTTAAGAGATTTAGAGCTGCAGGGCCCATTCGCTTCTTGCAGATCTGCAGGGACAACAAGTCAGTCTCCTCACTCATCCATGCATATGTCAGCTTCAAGTATCAGGCCGATGGTAATACAATCCTTATAGTAAAAAAAAAAAAAAAAAGAAAGCAAATGTATACACTTTTTCTGCATCTGACAATAATTAAAAATGTTATTATATCTACAAGTAACTGTATCTACATAGACAATTAGCATTTTTACTCACATTCATTCACTTTCCTTTTCTTAGCTGAGCGAGCACTGGTGAAGCTCAATTATGAGCGGCTGATGGGACAGCCCATGAGGATCATGTGGGCTCAGAGACATCTGACCCAGGGATCCACCTCCGTCGGAAACCTATTCATAAAAAACGTGGACAAGTCCATTGACAGCATGGCTCTTTTTGAACTTTTTCCCATCTTTAAAAAGGTCTTGTCATGCAAAGATCTGTTTTCATCTAAGTATCTTTGTAGCATGATTTCATTATTATTATTATTATTATTATTATTATTATTATTATCTATACACTGACATGGTGTGTCTCGCCTGAAGGATGAAGGTTATGAGGAGGAGCCAAAAGGATACAGTTACCTCCATTTCGAGTTTCTTGAGGCAGCAAATCTGGCGATGGAAAAGCTCAAAGCTAAACTCCTGAATGACCATCAAACGTGAGCCATGTGTAAATTATTACTTTTTTAAGCCTGTGTTGAAATGTTAGGGTCCTTTAACATTTAACCTTTTCCAGATAATATGAGGAAATTTCAGTAAACATCAAGTAATTTGGTCTCATATGCATCACATTCTTTTTCTCCCTCTCTGTCTCTGCAGATTGCCTGTTACCCCTGGTCAAGAAGATCCACCCCAGTCTGGCCAATAAGATCACGTGGAAGCTGGGAAGAGAAAGTGGTCACAAGCCAGTGCGGATTTGTTAATTAAAATTGGACAAGTAGTGATACACAACAATATATTGTAACTGATTCATGCTAGATTTATCATCTCATCACAGTGTGCACATATGTTGTTAGGCAAAGTAAAGCAGGAATATACACATACTGTACAGTATACACACATACTGTACACACACACACACACACCAATACTATGTAGATTAAAACCACTCCACATTTTTCTTTTAGGAAATGTGGTCCAAAAATAAGAGTTGGAGGAATAAAAGAAAGAAGAAATGTTTTACTTAACACTCCAACCAACAATTCATACCCTAGTATATTACATATCTTTTTAATTAATGTTAATTAATGTGGGTTTCAAAATACTGGCATAAGCAATAAAATGTACTTGAATTAGGAACAACAGCCTGAGAGTCAGTATGTGTTTTGTGTGCTAGGAAGCTTGCAAGAATGTGAAGAAAAAAGGAAAATTTAACATACTGTAACATCCGATCCGCCTCAGCCCCGGAGATCAGATTACTGAGCCGTAGCTTTGTCTCCCCCTAGTGTGTCTACGTATGTCATTGTCGTTCATTAACACGAAAGAGAAATCACCTGTGTCTACCCTTGTATGTCTCACTATTTAACCCAGCCGAACCCACACCACAATGTCTGGTCACCGTTGTGCACACCCGTTATGCTCTGCATATTGATGTCTCTCTCTCTCTCTCTCTCTCTCTCCCAGGTCTAAGGCGGTATCTGCAGGCGAGGCAGCGGAAGCAAGGCAGCTTCGCGCGTTCGGGCTGAGCCCTATGTGATTTGGGTTGCAGTCCTCCCGTATGTTCTTAGTTTTGTTCTCTAGTGACTCTTTAGTTCTTGTGTTTCTGCCTGCAGACTGCTCCTGGAAAAGAGCCCTCTGGGCCTACGTTCTAAGTAATATTTAAGTTGAGATTGTTCAAGTCAAAAACGGGACTTTCAATAAAGACTATTATTTCCTGCACCTGCGTTCTCCAGAGTGTGATTTACCTGCATAAGACATGACAGATGACCAGACCTCGTACCCGAACGCAGCAGGAACATCCGTGCCCGATCACACCATTCCCATGATGGACTACATCAGACGGCAGCAGGGACAGATGGACAGCTTGGCCAGGGCGATCAACGACCTGGCCCACAGTGTCCGTGACATCGCGGCTAGACAGTCGCCCTCTCCTGCGGCGCCGAGACGCGCGTCACGATCCCCTCCACGAGCAGCCCCCCCGGAAAGGTATGCTGGCGACCCAGAGGGATGCAGAAAATTCCTCCTGGCCTGTGAGCTGTACCTGGCTGAGTACCCCGGTCTCGATGAGAGACAGAAAATCAGTTTCGTCACGCAACAGCTCACAGGTGCGGCGATGGACTGGGCCGCCGCCATGTGGAGTGCGGGTGGCCGCGATATGAGCAACTTCATCCGCTTCCTCCGCGTGTTTCGCGCCGTCTTCGACCACCCGGACCAGGGCCGGACCGGGAACAACAACTACTAAGACTCAAGCAGGGGCCAACCACCGTCGCTGACTATTCGGTGAAATTTAAGATCCTGGCCGCGGAGAGTGAATGGTGCGAGAAAAGCCTCCTCGCACGCTTCAGGGACGGTCTCCAGCCAGACATCCAGCTTGAGTTGGCGTGCCGAGATGCAGAGATGGATCTCGACGAAACCATACAACTCGCCATCAAGTTGGACCAGCACCTCCGCGGTCAGAAACGGCAGGCCCCCGCCAGAGGAGCAGGAGGCAGAGTCGAACCGCACCACCGCCCCAGCCTCAATAAAAGTTCACCGGAACCACGCGAATCCCCGACGGCAGAGCCTATGGACGTCGGCACATCCCGGCTATCGGCGCAGGAAAGACGACGCAGACTCACGGCCGGACTGTGCCTGTACTGCGGGGGGGGGGGGGGGGTGGGCATCTCATCCGAGAATGCCCACTGTTAAAAGTAAACATGGACACACCCCCACGAACCAGACACACGAACATACCTCCACGAACCATACACACGGACACACCCCCACGAGCCATACACACGAACACACCTCCACGAACCATAAACACGGACACACCCCCACGAGTCATACGCACGAACACACCTCCACGAACCAACCGGTCATTTTGTGTTAAGGCTACACTGTCTTATAATAATAATATGGTTTCTGTTTCCCCCCTAATAGATTCGGGATCGGCTGGGAACTTCATTTCATCCTCTCTCCTTTCCTCGCTGCACACTCCCGTGTCGAAGCTTCCAACCCCGATCGTGATTAAAGCTCTTGATGGCAACCCATTAGGTCAATCGCCCATTAACATGATCTCCGTGCCCCTACGATTAACTTTCCCGAATCACACTGAGGAGTTAGAATTTTATGTGATCTCTCAGGTGAGTCAGTCCGTCGTGCTCGGCCTCCCTTGGCTTAGCTCTCATAACCCCAATTTTGATTGGGCAGGTGCTCGCATCCTTTCATGGTCCCCTAGATGCGCGAAATTTTGCATGCCATCCTCATTGATGGCCCAAACGACCACAGTAGAAAGTCCTAGCGCCCTAGTCTCTACCCTCGTGCCATCAGAGTACGTGAAGTTTAAAGACGTAGTATTAGGGCCGCTGCACGACTTCCCCCTCACCGCCCGTGGGACTGCGCTATTGACCTCCTGCCAGGGAAAGCACCGCCCTGCTCACGGATTTATCCATTATCGCCCGCATCGGCAGGTTTCTTTTTTATCGAGAAAAAAGGCGGGGGCCTTCGGCTGTGTATTGATTATCGAGGGCTCAATACCATCACAGTGAAATATAAGCACCCGCTGCCCCTGGTTCCGGCCGCGATCGATCTGCTCCGCGGCGCGTCCATCTTTACCAAACTTGACCTTCGCAGCGCTTATAACCTCGTTCGTGTTCGCAAGGGCGATGAGTGGAAGACAGCGTTTAGCGCTACATCAGGTCATTATCAGTACAATATGATGGCTTATGGACTTGTGAACGCGCCTGCGGTGTTTCAGGGGTTCATGAATGACGTGCTCCGACATATGTTAAGCCGGTTTGTGATAGTATATCTAGATGACATCCTGATATACTCTCGGTCATACGAAGAGCACGTTCGTCATGTGACCGCCGTCCTCCGTCGACTGAGGGAACATGGGCTCTATGTGAAGGCAGAGAAATGTGAATTTCATAAGACAGAGGTTGCATTTCTGGGCTATCGCATAGGGCCACTGGGGGTCAAGATGGACGCAGCCAAGGTCAGAGCGGTACTCCAATGGCCGGAGCCGACCTCAGTGAAGGCGCTACAAAGCTTCCTCGGGTTTGCCAATTTTTACAGGCGCTTTATTAGGGGCTATAGTACGTTGGCAGCACCGCTCACTAGCTTACTAAAGGGTAAACCGCGCAAACTACAGCAGTTCACGCCGGACGCGCGCATCGCGTTTCAGCGTCTAAAACAAGCTTTTACCTCCGCGCCTATATTAAAACTTCCCGACCCTAACAAGCCCTTCGTAGTTGAGGTCGACGCGTCGGAGGTAGGACTCGGAGCGGTACTGTCACAGCGCCATGGCCACCCGGAGAAGTTATTCCCCTGTGCTTTCTTCTCGCGAAAACTGACACCTGCCGAATGCAACTATGATATCGGTAATCGCGAACTGCTTGCAATAAAAGCGGCGTTAGAGGAGTGGAGGCATTGGTTGGAGGGGGCAGAACATCCATTTACGGTACTCACGGATCATAAGAAACTAGAGTACCTCCAACAAGCTAAGAGACTAAACCCCCGACAAGCCCGCTGGGCACTGTTTTTCACTCGTTTCCACTTTTTTATTACTTATCGCCCCGGCTCTAAGAATCTCAAAGCGGACGCGTTATCCCGCTGTTTTGCGACGCAGGACCGAACCCAGGTTCCCGAACCCATTTTGCCCCCGTCGCTCGTGGTGGCTCCGATCACATGGGACCTCGATGCGGAGATAGCCCTGGCGACACGGGCAGAGCCCGTGCCGCCGGACTGTCCTCCGGACCGAACCTATGTGCCGGAGTCACTACGTGAACGAGTGACGGTGGAAGCACACATTAATTTATCATCAGGACATCCCGGCGAGTTGAGAACACGTCAATTACTAGAACCTAGGTTCTGGTAGCCAAATCTGCGGGAAATAGTGAAAACAGTAGTTTCGTCTTGCGCTACCTGTGCAACCACCAAAAGCCCCCGAGGGTTGCCAGTTGGAAAATTAATGCCCTTACCCACACCTAACAGACCGTGGTCCCACCTAGCGGTGGATTTTGTGATGGACCTGCCAGTGTCTAAAGGGTACACGTCGGTCCTAGTAGTGGTAGATCGCTTCTCAAAAGGATGCCGGTTTATCCCGTTCTGCGCCCTCCCAACCACCTCCCAGGTGACGGAAACCCTATTCAACACTGTGTTTCGCTACTACGGCATACCGGAAGACATTGTTTCCGATCGTGGTCCCCAATTTGTCGCAAAAGTCTGGAAAGCTTTTTTCCAGAAATTGGGGACCACTGTTAGTCTAACGTCAGGCTATCACCCGGAGTCAAACGAGCAGGCAGAGCGGACTGTCCAAGATCTCGGGAAATTCCTCCGCGCATATTGTAGTAGTCGGTAACATGAATGGGCAGACTGTTTATTCTGGGCGGAATATGCGCAAAACTCATTGAGACACTCCTCAACCAGCCTAACGCCGTTTCAATGTGTGCTCGGACATCAGCCACCGCTTTGTCCCTGGGATGCCACTCCCACCAATATCCCCATGGTGGATGAATGGTTTAAAAAAGCGGAAAAAGTATGGGAGGGGGCGCATGCCAATTTCTCCCAAGCAGTTCGCTGGTTCAAAAAATTCGCCGATAGGCGGCGAAGGGAAAGTCCTCCGCTCCAGGTAGGAGACCGGGTTTGGCTCTCGACAAGGGATCTCTCTCTCAACCTCCCCTGCCGTAAACTCTCTCCCAGATTCATCGGTCCTTTTCCTATTTTGTCTCAAGTTAACCCCGTTTCTTTTAAATTACAACTCCCCTCACACATGCGCATTAACCCCGTCTTCCACATCTCTCTTCTCAGGCCAGTGATGCGGGGACCACTAGACGGAGGCGTCGTAGACCCTTCACTCCCCGGGGCTGTGGAGATCGAGGGCGCTCCAGCGTTTAGAGTCCAGCAACTGCTGGACTCCCGAAGGAGAGGGGGCTCCCTCCAATACCTGGTGGAGTGGGAGGGGTATGGGCCGGAGGAACGCAGCTGGGTCCCGGCAAAGGACATCCTGAGCCCAGAACTCATTTTCGAGTTCCATCAAGCTCGACCGGATCGTCCTGCGCCACGACCTCCAGGCCGACCCGCTCGCCGGCAATTCCATCAGGCCGGTGGGTCCCGACCCCCTTCGGTGCCTAGAGGGGAGCGCCCACCTCCCTCTCAGGAAGCCGGTCCTGGGAGGGGGGGTAATGTAACATCCGATCCGCCTCAGCCCCGGAGATCAGGATCACCGGATTACTGAGCCGTAGCTTTGTCTCCCCCTAGTGTGTCTACGTATGTCATTGTCGTTCATTAACACGAAAGAGAAATCACCTGTGTCTACCCTTGTGTGTCTCACTATTTAACCCAGCCGAACCCACACCACAATGTCTGGTCACCGTTGTGCACACCCGTTATGCTCTGCATATTGATGTCTCTCTCTCTCTCTCTCTCTCTCTCCCAGGTCTAAGGCGGTATCTGCAGGCGAGGCAGCGGAAGCAAGGCAGCTTCGCGCGTTCGGGCTGAGCCCTATGTGATTTGGGTTGCAGTCCTCCCGTATGTTCTTAGTTTTGTTCTCTAGTGACTCTTTAGTTCTTGTGTTTCCGCCTGCAAACCGCTCCTGGAAGTAATATTTAAGTTGAGATTGTTCAAGTCAAAAACGGGACTTTCAATGAAGACTATTATTTCCTGCACCTGCGTTCTCCAGAGTGTGATTTACCTGCATAAGACATGACACATACACAAACAGTTTCACAGTTACATCTGCATGTAATGTGCATCAGCATGTCGTCTGTTGACAGACAAGCAAAAACAAGTAAAGGTCACAGAGTCAAATTTTATTCTCTTGAGGATATAATATATGGTTCAATAAATGGTGTTGTTGGATAAATATACATATATATATTGCAAAAGTATTCTTCCCCCTTTAACTTTTCCACATTTTGTCACATTACAGCCACAAACATGAATTAATTTTATTGGAATTCCGCATGAAAAACCAATACAAAGTGGTGTACACTTGAGAAGTGGAACGAAAATCATACATGATTCCAAACATTTTTTACAAATAAATAACTGCAAAGTGGGATGTGCGTAATTATTCAGCCATTCAGACATTGCCTGATGAGTGCTAATGACTAAATAGAGTGCACCTGTGTGTAATCTAATGTCAGTACAAATACAGCTGCTCTGTGACGCCCTCAGACATGCGTGGTCCCACTGTGTATATATATATATATATATATATATATATATATATATATATATATATATATATATATATATATATATGAACTGCTCCTGTCCTGCCAGGTACAAACTGTCAGAGGTGGAAAGTAACGAATTACATTTACATCGCGTTACTGTAATTGAGTAGCTTTTTTGTGTATTTCTACTTTTTAAAGTAGTTTTAAAAATCTGTAATTTTACTTTTACTTAAGTACGTTTTGTTTGAAGTATTGTAATTCGCTACATTTTAAATCATATTCGCTACTGAGTAAAAAATAAATGAATAAAAATGCTAAAATAATGAAAATGTTATGCTTTGTATAAATGCTCCGTTGCGCCGCGCGTGTGTATCATGTCCTGGTCGCGCGCCGCTCCACACTCCACTCCAGGTTTTCTGACATCGGCATCACCTGACCTTCCACACGGTCGCTTCGGCCCTGAGTGACGTCATCGACTAGCGCGACCATGTACAGTACAACCAATTGACTTTGATTATTGCTTTGTCCCTTTGGTTTGGTTGGTCTTTGTATATACTTGTAGATAATTTCACTGTTTTTGGTTTAGGGAGTCCGGGAAGGTACCTGTATTTTTGTTTCTGGGGTTTTTTTGTTGTTGTTTCTTTTTGCAGGTAATCTACCTACTAAATATAAATACCATTTTGTTTGTTATTTTGGCCTGGGTCCATCCTGAATCTGATCCTCCTCCTGGTGTGTGTGTTTGTATATACAAACCTCATTATTTCATCAGTTAATGATTGGATCTAGTTCTTTCTGCCATATACCACCATTTCCATACAGTTTAACCCTGAACCATTCTTTTGCTGTCTGGCCCTAGACTGGGACGTAACACCATATTTAAGTGACCACTTTATTATGCAAAGGTGTTCCTTCAGTTAAAAACAACTAGTTTGAGATTTATATCTGCTCATCTTTTTTGAACTATGCTAGAATGCCTCATCCCACCCCGCTGTGTGTGTTTTTTTTTTTATATATTTAACAAAAAAAAAAAAAAAAAAGCAGAGCCAGATAAATATACAATCGACACCCACAGCAAACATTTAAAAACAAACAATAATCTGTTAATATAAGAGTGACCATGGAAACACCCAAGGGCAAAACAATTCAGCAAAAGAATCTGTTAAAAAAATTAAAATAAAAAAGTAACTCGGGCCGAGTATAGAGGAGTAATGAGCGAGTTATACAGCCGTGGACTCCGGCCTTCTCTGCTGTATCCAGCGCGGCTCCGGATCACTCTCTCTACCGGACAGAAGAAGTGGCTCCGCTCGGTAGAAGAGGCGCAGAAACACATAGACAGTCTGCCCGAAAACTGCGTAGTGCACTGTATTATTATTATTATTTTAATACGCAATACTACAGTTCTCAGGAAAGTACCATTTTTAACTAAAAGTCTGGCCATGTTTACGTCTTTCCCGGTAAGAGTGTTGTGTTAAACTTGTGAAGGGGTTATTATTATTATTTTTATATTACTATTTTTTCTATTTTTAATCACGTGTGATTTACATGTTTGCATATTTAGAGTTACAATGTGACGTGGGGGGAGGGGTGGTGGTGGTGTGTTTTTCTCTCATTGAGAGATTTCAGTATTGGAGTGTGGAAATGTTTTATTTATATATTTAATTATTAGTTTCTGTAAGTTGTGTCGGAGCAGAAGATGGGGTGGTTAGCAGCAGGAGGATTTGTTGGGTGGAAGATGGAGGAATGGAAGAGCTTGCTGCTGTGTTTGTTAGCAGCTATCTTTGTTTGTTGGGGTGTAGTGGGGTGTGTGGGGGAGGGGTGTGAGGGGCAGGGGTGTGGGGGGGAGGGGTGGGGGATCTCCAAAGCCAGTATTGTGTTAGTTCTTTGTACACTGTGTATTTTTAACACGTTGTTCTGTGTTTTACACTTTAAGGCTGACGTTAGGCATCTTATTCATGTTTATCTACCTGCATTTTCTCTCAGGGAGAATGAATAGTTCTTTAAACTTTGTGAGCTGGAATGTTAAGGGTTTAAACCATCCGGTGAAGAGAAGGAAGGTGCTCTCACACCTTAAACAACTTAACACTGCAATCGCATTTTTACAAGAAACTCACATTCGCAGTTCTGATAATTCTCGCCTTATGTCACGTTGGGGTGGGCAGCACTACCACTCAACCTTTCAGGCCAAAGCTAGGGGTGTCTCGATTCTCATTAACCCAAACATCTCTTTTGAGCATCATAATGTTATTACGGATATACAAGGTCGTTATATCATTGTTTCAGGGAAGTTATTTAATACTAATGTAGTGTTGGCTAATCTATATGCCCCTAATTATGACGATGTCTCCTTCTTTGAACATTTTTTCTCTCTTCTACCTGATCTGAGCTCATACTCTCTCATATTAGGGGGAGACTTTAACTGCTGTTTAGATCCATCACTTGACAGGTCATCTCCCAATCCTATACCTCTGAGTAAATCCGCCACGCTACTTCAGTCCTATTTCTGCAGCTTTGGTATCTCTGACATATGGCGCTTCCTTAATCCAAAAAAGAGAGAATACTCCTTTTTCTCACATGTTCACCATACTTTCTCCAGAATTGATTATTTCTTTATAGATAATCAACTGATCCCAATGGTTACTTCTTGTGCTTATCAGAGCATTGTGATATCAGATCACGCTCCAGTGGTTATGTCTATAAAACTCCCCGATCTCCCTCAGGTTACTAAACATTGGCGCTTTAATTCATCGTTACTGATGGAGGACGATTTTGAAAAATGTATGGAAGACCAGATAGTTTTTTTCCTCACCACAAATGAAACACCTGAAGTGTCACGTTTAGTTATTTGGGATGCTCTGAAAGCCTACCTCAGGGGACAGATAATTTCATACACTGCAAATATGAAAAGGAAGGCATATAAAGAACGAAAAGATTTGACCAACCAAATTAAAGAAATTGACCAGCAGTATGCTCTATTTAAAAACCCCGATCTCTATAAAAAACGCGTAGAAGTGCAAACTAAGTTTGAACTTATTTCAACGCATGTAATTGAACGGCAATTATTAAAGAGTAGGAGCCAATTTTACATTCATGGTGACAAATCTGGGAAACTTTTAGCTAATCAGTTAAAAGGATTTAGAGCACAACAACAAATTACGAAAATTCGGATGGAGGATGGTACCATCACTACCGACCATTCTAAAATTAATGATGCATTCAGGAATTTTTATTCTCGATTATATACTTCTGAGTTCCCAAAGGACCATAGTTCAGTTGAAAATTTCTTGACTCAACTAAATGTCCCAACACTGTCCCCTGATTCTAGATTAAGATTAGAAGAGCCCATATCACAAGAGGAAATCAGTTCAGCTATCTCATCATTGCAATCTGGTAAGTCCCCGGGTCCTGACGGGTTCCCTGCAGAGTTTTTTAAATCATTCTCCTCATACCTTGCACCACAACTAGCTTTGGTTCTATCTGAATCTTTCAAGCAAGGTAAGATGCCTGCGTCATTTAATGAGGCTCGCATCACCCTCATGGCAAAGAAGGATAAGGACCCAACAGAGTGCTCTTCATATAGACCAATCTCTCTTCTTAATGTGGATGTTAAAATCCTTGCTAAAGTCTTGGCTCGTAGATTAGAGAATGTTCTACCCTCAATTATATCTGAGGACCAGACCGGTTTTGTTAAAAATCGTTATTCTTGAAGGGGTGGTCACGTGACCCGGAGTTAGATGGCTGCGTAAGTTTTTTGCTCCGCTCGACTTTGTTAATAAATCACGCTTTTTCCTCCGAACTCTGACTTAACTTCGTTGAACAGACTATAAACATGTCGGACACACCTTCTGATAAGGATTTTCCTATTTTTGCATCGACGCGTTCGCAGAAGGCTAAAGAAAAAGAGGCGAAAAGGCCTACTGTTCATGCGCCCTCGCCAGATGCTAACGTTGGCACCGCTGAACCGCACCTGGACATGTCAGTGATTCTGTCAGAAATAAAGGCTAATGGATCACGTCTGGATGGAATCACAAGTCATCTAGAGGGTATTGCCAACTCTGTTTCTTACCTTCAGAATTCGTTTACTGCTCTGTCTGAAAGAGTCACTGGCGCTGAATCACGTCTGGAAGAAGCCGAACGGAGGATTTCAGCTGCCGAAGATTCGGCGACAACTACAGAGAGGCAGGTGACTAACTTGAAGACAATGGTGGACCAACTGCAGGCCAAAGTAGACGACCTTGAAAATAGAGGCCGTCGCAAGAATCTGAAGATCGTGGACCTGCCGGAGAGGGCCGAGGGCTCTGGCCCTCTCTCATCGTATCTTCGAGACATGATCCCAAAGTGGTTAGATCTACCTGCTGCTTTCCCTGTTCTGGATATTGAGAGGGCTCATAGATCTCCCACTTTCACGTCTGCCAATCCGAATCCAGCCCCGAGAAGCATCTTAGTTCGGTTCCTGAGGTTTACTGATAAAGAAGCGATATTGAAAGCTGCCATGAAGAAGACGATAACGCATAATGGATCGGAGCTTCGATTCTATTCGGATTTGTCAGCTGGTGTGTTGCAGAAGCGTCGTGAGTTCGGGTCTGTGGGGAAAGCTTTGGCTGCCCGTGGGTTGTATCGAGGGTTTGCCTATCCGGCCCGGCTCAGATGTTTGCATAATGGAAAGATTCGCCTGTTCAACGATCCGGACTCAGCCAAGGCATTTTTGGACTCTCTGGATAGCTAGATTTGACTCTTGGCTGATATACACACTTTGACTTTCGGTGGAATATTTTGATTATGCCATTGGACAAGTATGTAGGACATTTTCTAAGGTAATATTCAGAATGCTGCTGTCCACCACAGAGGGTTGCACCATTTGACACATTTTGCAATTGTGGTGGATGTGTAAGTTATTGGTTATGTTCATTTAATTTTTCCTTTTTATTCTTACTATTATTACTATTATTAGGTATTTTCATTTTATTTGTATTTAGTTATTTTTATTTTATTTGTATTTATTTTTACTACAGTAATTATTATAATTATTATTATTATTACTATTATTATTATATAATATTATATTATATTTATTTATTTTCCCCAATGGTATTATTTATTACTAATAATTACATACATTATAGATACCAGCGGAGCGGGTTATGAAGGAGCTATAACTTGGTGGTTTCATTATGCTGTTGCTACTTGTTGCTAGGTTTCTTATGTTATTCTGTGACTTTTTGATAGTATCTGTGCCTCATCATTTGGGGATGGGGTCTCTGGGGGAGGGTGTTATAGGTTTGTTTTGCGTTTTATTTGTGATACTTGTTTGTTCATATTTGGTATCTTGTACTGGCACAAGTGTCGTTCTTTTCCCAGGATATTATAACTTTTGTGACTTTATATTGTCTAGATTTTCAATATGCTTAATTCATTTAAATTAGTAACATGGAACGTGAAAGGCATAGGTCATGTAATCAAGAGGAAGAAAATTTTAACATTTCTTAAAAAAGAAAGTGTTTCTATAGCGCTATTACAGGAAACGCATTTATCAGATAAGGAACACATGAAGCTGAAAAGAGACTGGGTTGGCCAAATATACTTTTCTTCATTCACGTCAAATAGTAGGGGCACTGCAATTCTTATCCATAAAAACATCCCGTTTATCTTTGAGCATGCTGAATATGATCCAGAAGGGAGATTTGTGTTGATCTCTGGTTTAATTCTTGGAAAACATATCACTGTAGGCAATGTATATGCCCCAAATGTGGATTGCCCTCATTTTATGTCTCATACAATTCTAAAGTTTAATCAGCTCTGCAAAAACATTGGTTTCTTAGGAGGTGATTTCAACTGTGTTCTTGACGGAAATCTGGATAAATCTCCACCCCAGATTTCAATAAGTTGCAAATCTTCACATACTTTACGTAACACCTGTAAGGACTTAGGACTGGTGGATATTTGGAGGGAGCTGCATCCTAAGAACAGAGATTATACTTTCTATTCCCACCCCCATAAATCATATTCGAGACTAGATTATTTTTTCATACCCTCCGATTGTATACACTATGTGAGTTCTTGTCACATTGGCCCTATTGTGTTATCTGATCACGGCCCGGTTTATTTAGTTATTGATATTAGTGTACCTGTTCAGAGGTCTAATTATTGGAAATTTGATACTTCGTTCTTAAGTGATACTAGTTTTTGCTCTTTCTTAAGGCAGGAAATAATTCAGTACTGGCAGGATAATCAGAACTCACCAGTCTCTCCTGCGATAAAGTGGGACGCAGCCAAGGCTACGTTGCGGGGTCACCTCATTGCTTATGCGGCTTTAAGGAAAAAACTTAAAATACAGAAAAGGAGAGAACTGGAAGCTGAAGTATCTTACCTGGAACAACAACATAAACGGTTGCCAAATCAAGATAATTGGATTCTACTGAATAATGCTAGAGCCAAACTTAATCTAGACTATACAGAACATACCAAGAAATTATTACTTTACACTAAACAGCGCTTCTATGAGTTTGGTAACAGGCCCAGTCGCCTCTTGGCCTATCAGTTAAAAAAGGAACAGAATGAAAGAACTATAAAATCAATTAGGACATCTGCTGGCAACTTGAGTTTTGATCCCCAGGACATTAACACTTCTTTTTCTGACTTCTATAGGAATCTTTATACAGCTGATTATTATGGATCAAATGAGGATTTACTTAATTACTTAAATGAGATTTCTCTTCCTAGTATTTCTGATGATGCTAGGACCTCATTAAATGCCCCTTTCACCAGGGACGAAATTTGGCGTGCCATTCAGTCAATGCCATCCGGTAAAGCTCCTGGCCCAGATGGGTTTCCTATAGAGTTTTATAAGCAGTTCTGGCCTGGGCTTTGTCCTATTTTGATGCAGGTGATAAATAATATTTTTGAGACGGATCCTTTGCCTGAATCCTGGTCATTGGCAATTATTAGTTTGCTTCTAAAAAAGGATAAAGATCCAACAAATTGTTCATCTTATCACCCAATTAGCCTACTCAATGTAGATTATAAAATTATAGCCAAGTCCTTAGCTCGACGGCTTGAAAATGTTTTACCATTCATTGTCAACCCAGACCAATCCGGTTTTGTGAAATCCAGGTACGGCTCAGACAACATTCGAAGAGTTCTAAATATTATAGATCACTTAAATTTCACCAAGGAATCTGCCTTCATTGTATCCCTAGACGCTGAAAAGGCGTTTGATAGGGTGGAATGGCCTTTTCTTTTTGCAGTCTTAGAGAAAATAAAGTTAGGAAAAAATTGTATTGAGTTGATCAAACGCCTATATTCTAATCCTATAGCACAGGTTAATACTAATAGGATGTTGTCTAGTAGATTCTCAGTAAGCAGAGGGTGTCATCAAGGCTGTCCTCTTTCGCCCTTATTATTTTCTTTGGTCATCGAACCTCTGGCTGTTGCTGTGAGAACTAACGGTAATATACATGGTATTAAAATAGGTCTGGAGGAACATCGTATATCTCTATACGCAGATGATGTTCTATTGTATCTTAAATACCCTGACACCTCTGCCGACGTGATTCTCACAGTAATTGGAAAATACAGTAATTTTTCAGGATACAAGATCAATCTGGATAAATCTCAAGCTCTGTATATGTATGCTCCCTCTGAAGCAATCTCTAAATCACCCTTTCATTTAACACTTTCGGGATTTCAATATTTAGGAATTAATATCACTCCAAATTTGGAAGACCTCTTTAATGCCAATTATTCTCCTTTGATCACAAAAATCAACCAAAACTTATCAGATTGGTCGACTCTTCCAAACTCCTTTTTCGGCAGGATCAATATCATAAAAATGAACATCCTTCCAAGACTAAATTTCTTATTCCAAAATCTACCATGTTACTTAGATACAAATTTTTTCAAGAGGATTAACTCTTCAATTTCAAGGTATATTTGGAATTATAAGAAACCCAGACTTAAATTTTCGGTTTTGATGAAACCAAAGGAATTGGGTGGGGTTTCGTTACCCAATTTCCAATTATTCTTTTGGGCTGCTCAAATCAAGCACATGATAAGTTGGTATAATTATAGATTGGATTCACGCTGGGTTGGGATTGAATCTACAAGGTGCTTTCCCAGAATGTTATGTTCCCTACCATTCATTCATAATGTACAAAAAATCCAACAACTGATTAGAGTTTTTACTGTAACAAACACTCTTTTGGTGTGGAAGGATGTTAAAAAATATTTATCCATTTCAAACAAGTTGTCTCTTAAGTCTCCAATTGCGCTTAATTTTGATTTTCCCACTTCCATACAGAGCATTGGCCTTTTGACTTGGAGGTCAAGAGGAGTGTCTGAATTAGGTCAGTTATTTGATGATGGCCATATGAGATCATTTCAGGAGTTAAGACAGGAATTTGGTCTGCCCAGTAAAGATTTTTATAAATTCCTTCAAATACGACACTTTTTGGAGTTGCAGTTAAAAGAAGGTAATATACGATTTGATCTTACTGAAATAGAAAAAAAGCTTTTCTCTTCATGTACTCTTAAAAAAAAGATCTCTGAATTATATGCATTGCTGTCCAATGTTGGTCCTTCCACCTTTGACTCTTTAAGGATGACATGGGAAAGGGACTTGGGGTCTATTTTCAGTGAGGAGGAGTGGCTATCTGTCTGCTCAAATATCTTTCCCAAAAGTGCTTCAATTTCAGTTCATGAACAAAATTTTAAATGTATTTATAGAACTTATTTAACCCCAGTTCGCCTTCATAGAATATTTCCAAATTGTTCTCAGCTATGCTTTAAATGTAACATGGAGATTGGCACAGTGATGCATGTGTTTTGGGATTGTGACAAAATAAAAATGTACTTCAAAGAGATTCACAAAATTGTTCAAAAAATAATCGGAAAGACATTTGCTTTGTCCCCAAAAGTATATCTCTTGAACTGTACAGTGGAACTGTGTCTTGACCATGATAGAGAATGTGTACTGAATTTCTGTATATATTTGGCCAAAAAATGTATATTATTACTCTGGTCAACTGCTCAGATACCTTCGGTCAATATGTGGTGGAGTCAGGTGACCAAACTTTTACCACTGGAAAAATTACCTTATGACTTACATCAAAAATCTGAGGTGTTCTGGCGAATTTGGTCCTCTCTCTGGAACTTTCTTGAGGGTCCTCATTGACTATGCCTTTTTTTTTTTTTTTTTCTCTTCTTCTTTAAACTCGGTTTGTGATTTTGTTTTTATTTTTGTCTTTGCATTTAAGCATTTATAGCCATTAGAATGTTACAAAATTTGCCTGTTGTCGAGATACCTGTACCACCGCTGTTGTTTTGTTGAAAAATTTAATAAAATAAAAATAAAAAAAAAATCGTTATTCTTACTTTAACATTCGACGCCTTATGGATATCTTGTACACACCATCAGAGGAGACCCCTGGGTGTGTCCTTTCTTTGGATGCTGAAAAGGCTTTTGATCGTGTGGAATGGGAGTATTTATTCAGGGCTTTAGAAAAATTCAATTTTGGTCCAAGTTTTATCACTTGGGTTAAATTATTATATTCAAGCCCTACTGCCTCAGTTCTGACAAATGCTCAACAGTCTCAACCATTCAGTCTTCAGCGGGGAACTCGTCAGGGGTGTCCCCTTAGCCCATTGCTCTTTAACCTCGCCATTGAGCCACTAGCAATTGCATTCCGAAGCTGTAGAAATATATCTGGGATTTGGAGGCAGGGAGAAGAACATAAAGTTTCCCTTTATGCAGATGATCTTCTACTTTTTTTATCGAATCCAGTCTCTTCTCTGCCACATGTGCTGTCATTGCTCAGGGAATTTAGCTATTTTTCAGGATATAAATTAAATTTGCACAAAAGTGAACTTTTTCTGCTAGATAATACAGCAGTAACAACTGGTATGCACAATTTTCCATTCAACATAGTGAAAAATCAGTTTACCTATCTTGGTATTACAATCACAAGGAAACATAAACACCTCTTTAAAGAAAAATTTTTTAGGTTGTTGAACCAAACAAGAAAGGACTTGGGACGATGGTCACCACTGTCCATGTCCCTGGTGGGCCGCATTAATGCAATTAAAATGAGTGTTCTCCCTAAATTTTTATATCTCTTTCAGTCTGTACCTGTTTTTATTCCCAAATCTTACTTTGGCGCGTTAGACTCAATTATATCTTCTTACCTTTGGAAAGGTAAACATCCACGATTGAATAAGTCCCTACTTCAAAGATCTAAAAGAGACGGTGGCATGGCTCTACCTAATTTTCGTTTCTACTACTGGGCAGCAAACATTCGTTCTGTCATTTTTTGGTCATATTTTCATAACCAACCTAATCGGCCTGCCTGGGTGGAAATGGAGATAAAGTCTATCAAAAATCTCTCTGTCTCTGCACTCCTTGGATCTGCTCTCCCCATCCCCTCAATTAAATTAATCAATAACTCAGTAGTGGTGCATACCTTGAGAGTATGGGCTCAGTTCAGAAAGCACAGCGGTCTTCTGGGCTTTTCTCTGTCCAGTCCTATCGTCTCTAACCATCTCTTCCAACCTTCTTTACATGACTCAGTGTTTCAGGAATGGTACAATAAGGGCATCAAGCTTTGCAAGGACCTGTTCGTTGACCATAAGTTTGCATCATTTGAACAGCTTTCCGAAAGGTTTAACTTACCCAATTCTCACTTTTTCAGATATCTGCAAGTAAGACACTTCATTCGCTCTTTAATACCAAATTTCCCTGAGGCTCCTGCAGCAAACATTCTAGATAACCTCCTCTGTTTGTCTCCGCTGCGTAAAGGCCTAATATCCACTATTTATGGTGGATTGATGGCTTCGAGTCACACCCCTCTGTGTAAAATTAAAACTGCTTGGGAGAAGGATTTAAATTTGTCACTATCAGATGATACTTGGAATTCAGTTCTTAAACTTATCAACTCAACCTCCTTATGTGCCCGCCACACTTTATTACAGTTTAAGGTCGTACACAGGGCTCATTTCTCCAAACTTAAACTCTCCCGTTTCTACCCAGACATTGATCCTTGTTGTAATAAATGTAAAAGCGGAGAGGCGTCTCTTATTCATATGTACTGGACATGCCCGAATTTGGAAAAATTCTGGAGGGATGTTTTTAAGACCCTGTCCTTGGACTTCCGGTTAGCAGCCACATGGAGTAGGACGTGTTGGTTAGGTGCTCCGACAGTTTCGAATTTCTTCACTCCCTTATTCGTCTCTAAATGTTAAATTAAAATCTTAGTTGACAATAACTTTATACTCTACCCCACGGTTATATGTTTTTTCATTTGCGATGGCTACCAGGAGTGTTAAAGCCGTGAAAAAGGACGACACTGCGACCCCTCTAACAGTCGAGGCTATCTCAGCGCTGTTAGAGCAACACCGTGATGCGTTAGCGGCGGAGTTTAAATCCTCGTTTAGTTTACTAGAAATTAAACTGGACCAGATTCAGGCCCAAGTAGCGGACCATGGACAGCGCTTACCGTCATTAGAACTCGCTACAGACGACCTGAGTCAGCGTGTGACGGAGCTGGAGAACATCTGCTCCGGACTTCGGGAAAACAACTTAAAGTTAACGTCCAAGGTTGTAGACTTAGAAGGCCGGAGCAGGAGACAAAACCTGCGTGTCCTGGGTCTACCGGAAGGTACTGAAGGTGGACTCCCTACCGAGTTCTTCTCCAAGTTTCTGTGCGAGGTGTTTGGGCCTTCCCCGCCGGAGATTGACCGAGCCCACCGAATACCTGCATCTAAACCCGCTTCAGGACAGAGACCTCGGCCCGTCATTCTCCGTATACACCGGCACCAGGTGAAGGACCTTCTGATTCGGGAGGCTCGGCGGAGAGGGAAGCTGGAATACCGCGGTCAGCAGCTCCGCATAGTGGAAGACTACACTCCCGAAGTTTTAAACCAGCGAGCCGAGTATAGAGGAGTGATGAGTGAGTTATACAGCCGTGGTCTCCGGCCTTCTCTGCTGTATCCAGCGCGGCTCCGGATCACTCTCTCTACCGGACAGAAGAAGTGGCTCCGCTCGGTAGAAGAGGCGCAGAAACACATAGACAGTCTGCCGAAAACTGCGTAGTGCACTATATTATTATTATTATTATTATTTTAATACGTGATACTACAGTTCTCAGGAAAGTACCATTTTTAACCTAAAATCTGGCCATGTTTACGTCTTTCCCGGTAAGAGTGTTGTGTTAAACTTGTGAAGGGGTTATTATTATTATTTTTATATTACTATTTTTTCTATTTTTAATCACGTGTGATTTACATGTTTGTATATTTAGAGTTACAATGTGACGTGGGGGGAGGGGTGGTGGTGGTGTGTTTTTCTCTCATTGAGAGATTTCAGTATTGGAGTGTGGAAATGTTTTATTTATATATTTAATTATTAGTTTCTGTAAGTTGTGTCGGAGCAGAAGATGGGGTGGTTAGCGGCAGGAGGATTTGTTGGGTGGAAGATGGAGGAATGGAAGAGCTTGCTGCTGTGTTTGTTAGCAGCTATCTTTGTTTGTTGGGGTGTAGTGGGGTGTGGGGGGGAGGGGTGTGGGGGGCAGGGGTGTGGGGGGCAGGGGTGGGGGATCTCCAAAGCCAGTATTGTGTTAGTTCTTTGTATACTGTGTATTTTTAACACGTTGTTCTGTGTTTTACACTTTAAGGCTGACGTTAGGCATCTTATTCATGTTTATCTACCTGCATTTTCTCTCAGGGAGAATGAATAGTTCTTTAAACTTTGTGAGCTGGAATGTTAAGGGTTTAAACCATCCGGTGAAGAGAAGGAAGGTGCTCTCACACCTTAAACAACTTAACACTGCAATCGCATTTTTACAAGAAACTCACATTCGCAGTTCTGATAATTCTCGCCTTATGTCACGTTGGGGTGGGCAGCACTACCACTCGACCTTTCAGGCCAAAGCTAGGGGTGTCTCAATTCTCATTAACCCAAACATCTCTTTTGAGCATCATAATGTTATTACGGATATACAAGGTCGTTATATCATTGTTTCAGGGAAGTTATTTAATACTAATGTAGTGTTGGCTAATTTATATGCCCCTAATTATGACGATGTCTCCTTCTTTGAACATTTTTTCTCTCTTCTACCTGATCTGAGCTCATACTCTCTTATATTAGGGGGAGACTTTAACTGCTGTTTAGATCCATCACTTGACAGGTCATCTCCCAATCCTATACCTCTGAGTAAATCCGCTACGCTACTTCAGTCCTATCTCTGCAGCTTTGGTATCTCTGACATATGGCGCTTCCTTAATTCAAAAAAGAGAGAATACTCCTTTTTCTCACATGTTCATCATACTTTCTCCAGAATTGATTATTTCTTTATAGATAATCAACTGATCCCAATGGTTACTTCTTGTGCTTATCAGAGCATTGTGATATCAGATCATGCTCCAGTTGTTATGTCTATAAAACTCCCCGATCTCCCTCAAGTTACTAAACATTGGCGCTTTAATTCATCGTTGCTGATGGAGGACGATTTTGTAAAATTTATGGAAGACCAGATAGTTTTTTTCCTCACCACAAATGAAACACCTGAAGTGTCACGTTTGGTTGTTTGGGATGCTCTGAAAGCCTACCTCAGGGGACAGATAATTTCATACACTGCAAATATGAAAAGGAAGGCATATAAAGAACGAAAAGATTTGACCAACCAAATTAAAGAAATTGATCAGCAGTATGCTCTATTTAAAAACCCCGATCTCTATAAAAAACGCGTAGAAGTGCAAACTAAGTTTGAACTTATTTCAACGCATGTAATTGAACGGCAATTATTAAAGAGTAGGAGCCAATTTTACATTCATGGTGACAAATCTGGGAAACTTTTAGCTAATCAGTTAAAAGGATTTAGAGCACAACAACAAATTACGAAAATTCGGATGGAGGATGGTACCATCACTACCGACCATTCTAAAATTAATGATGCATTCAGGAATTTTTATTCTCGATTATATACTTCTGAGTTCCCAAAGGACCATAGTTCAGTTGAAAATTTCTTGACTCAACTAAATGTCCCAACACTGTCCCCTGATTCTAGATTAAGATTAGAAGAGCCCATATCACAAGAGGAAATCAGTTCAGCTATCTCCTCATTGCAATCTGGTAAGTCCCCGGGTCCTGACGGGTTCCCTGCCGAGTTTTTTAAATCATTCTCCTCATACCTTGCACCACAACTAGCTTTGGTTCTATCTGAATCTTTCAAGCAAGGTAAGATGCCTGCGTCATTTAATGAGGCTCGCATCACCCTCATAGCAAAGAAGGATAAGGACCCAACAGAGTGCTCCTCATATAGACCAATCTCTCTTCTTAATGTGGATGTTAAAATCCTTGCTAAAGTCTTGGCTCGTAGATTAGAGAATGTTCTACCCTCAATTATATCTGAGGACCAGACCGGTTTTGTTAAAAATCGTTATTCTTACTTTAACATTCGACGCCTTATGGATATCTTGTACACACCATCAGAGGAGACCCCTGAGTGTGTCCTTTCTTTGGATGCTGAAAAGGCTTTTGATCGTGTGGAATGGGAGTATTTATTCAGGGCTTTAGAAAAATTCAATTTTGGTCCAAGTTTTATCACTTGGGTTAAATTATTATATTCAAGCCCTACTGCCTCAGTTCTGACAAATGCTCAACAGTCTCAACCATTCAGTCTTCAGCGGGGAACTCGTCAGGGATGTCCCCTTAGCCCATTGCTCTTTAACCTCGCCATTGAGCCACTAGCAATTGCATTCCGAAGCTGTAGAGATATATCTGGGATTTGGAGGCAGGGAGAAGAACATAAAGTTTCCCTTTATGCAGATGATCTTCTACTTTTTTTATCGAATCCAGTCTCCTCTCTGCCACCTGTGCTGTCATTGCTCAGGGAATTTAGCTATTTTTCAGGATATAAATTAAATTTGCACAAAAGTGAACTTTTTCTGCTAGATAATACAGCAGTAACAACTGGTATGCACAATTTTCCATTCAACATAGTGAAAAATCAGTTTACCTATCTTGGTATTACAATCACAAGGAAACATAAACACCTCTTTAAAGAAAATTTTATTAGGTTGTTGAACCAAACAAGAAAGGACTTGGGACGATGGTCACCACTGTCCATGTCCCTGGTGGGCCGCATTAATGCAATTAAAATGAGTATTCTCCCTAAATTGTTATATCTCTTTCAGTCTGTACCTGTTTTTATTCCCAAATCTTACTTTGGCGCGTTAGACTCAATTATATCTTCTTACCTTTGGAAAGGTAAACATCCACGATTGAATAAGTCCCTACTTCAAAGATCTAAAAGAGACGGTGGTGTCATGCACACGCAATCTGCGCCCGGCACTAGGACCCGGAAGTAAGACGGGCGCAAAACCAGGAAGTATAAAAGAGGTAAACAAACGATGGCTTACCGCTCAGTCATTGAGTTCGGCCCATGTCAACTCCAGTTGTCGTTTCAGCAAACCGTGAGTACTCACATGTTGGTTCCGTTTGTCTTTTGCTATTGTGTGTGTATTTCTAGGACGCGGGTTAGATTTGTGTTTTTCCCTTGCTCCGTTTTTGTGAGAGTCCTTAAACTAAATCGCGTGGTTATCCTGCCTGCTCGCTTCTTTCCGCGTTTGGGTTTATCCTCCACGCTACATTGGGCTAACCGCTAAAGCTACGTCTTCTGGTCACCTCAGGTTAGTCCATCTTGACAGAATGACTGAGCCCTCCGCGGTAAACCCAGCGGATTATGCGAGTCTCTGCGACGTTGTAGATCGGCATGCGGCGTTAATCGATCAGCTGACCGGGGATCTCGCGTTCCTCCGCCGCGAGGTCGCTGAGCTCCGGCGGGAGAATGCGAATCTCCGTGCGGCTGCTGATGACGTCACTGCTCGATCGCACGCCGCGGGGGCCGCGGCGCCGCATCCCCCCCCCCCCCCTCCTTCTGATGTTTTTCTCTCTCTACCAGAGAAGTGGAACGGCACGGACGGGAAGTGCAGCGTTTTTCTGACAGCTCTCGATCTGGTGTTTGAGTTTAATGCCACCAAGTACTCCACCGATCGCCTTCGCATTGCTCTTCTCGTCTCGTTGCTAAAAGGGCAGGCAGCAGAGTGGGCCACGGCAGTTCTACAGTCAGATACAGACACCGCCCACTCATACAATGAGTTCACCCACCAACTCAAACTCACCTTTGAACATCCAGCGGGCGAGGTGGAGACCGACACCAGACTTTACCACCTGAGGCAGGGAGGACTGCCCGTGAGCCGCTATACGGCCGAGTTTCGCACCCTTGCCGTTCAAACAACATGGGGCGATGCAGCGCTCCGGACATCCTACTACGAGGGACTGGCTTCTCGAATCAAGGACGAACTAGCCGGGCGAGAGCTTCCTGCGACCCTGGAGGGCCTGATCCAGCTCGCTCTCCGGATCGACCAACGTCTCCTCTCTCGCCCGAGGCCAGCCCCTCGCACCCTGCCACCTGCACCCAACTTCGCCATCACCACTTCACGACCCGCACCCGCCTTCACCGTCACCACTCCACGTCCTGCAGAGTCCGCCACCTACGCCACCCCAGGACATGTCGGTTCTCCACCTCCTGCCGTGGTTGACACCGGAGCCGGGGAACCCATGCAAATAGGACGCGCCTCCTTGACCGCTGCAGAACGGGAGAGACGCTTCCGTGAAGGGCTCTGCGCCTATTGCGGGTCAGACAAACATCACAGAGCAACCTGTCCTTTCAGACCGGGAAACGCCCAGGCCCGGTGAGAGGAGAGAGATACTCGCCGGGTCACCTTCATCTCTCCGCCATCACCACCAACTCCTCCCGTCTCACGGTTCAGGTACACCTCCGGGTTGGCCACAAACGAGTCCGAAGTGCTGCATTCATCGACTCCGGGGCAGCAGGTAACTTCATTGACTCCACATATGCCAAAACCCTGGGGGTAAAATTCGAGGCGTTATCCCAGCCCGTTCACATCACCTCTGTCGATGGTCGCCCCCTCTCCACCAGCCCAATAAACACCCAAACCGAACCCATCACCGTCTCCATCAACCAACACCATGAACAGCTACAATTTTTCGTCACCTCCATCTCATCACCTCCCATCATCCTTGGACATCCCTGGCTGCTCCAGCATGATCCTCTCATCTCCTGGACCCAGAACCGGATCCTCCAATGGGGCGCGACCTGCACCGAACTGTGCCTACGGGCAACGGCTGGGACGTGCTCTAGGGAGTCCGAGGCCCCCGACGTCGACACCAACGCCATCCCAGAGCCATATCGGGACCTGGCGGAGGTCTTCTGCAAGCGACGAGCGACCCATCTTCCTCCACATCGTCCCTACGACCTCGCTATTGACCTCCAGCCCGGTACAGTTCCACCCCGCGGCCACCTCTACTCCCTTACACCTACAGAGACGAAGGTTATGGAGGAGTATGTGACTAACGCCCTTCGCCAAGGTACCATCAGGCCCTCCTCCTCACCTGCCGCCGCGGGGTTCTTCTTCGTGAAGAAGCGGGGCGGTGAACTTCGTCCATGTGTCGACTATCGGGGGCTAAACAATATAACTATCAAAAACCGACACCCATTGCCTCTTACCAACTCAGCCCTGGACGCCCTCTCTGGCGCCACCATCTTTACTAAGTTGGACCTCCGGAGCGCCTACAACTTGGTGCGCATCAGAGAGGGCGATGAGTGGAAGACGGCCTTCATCACCCCTACTGGGCACTATGAGAACCTCGTCATCCCCTTTGGACTGTGCAACGCCCCCGCCGCCTTCCAACACCTCATTAATGACATCCTTCGCGACATGCTCGGTCGGTGGGCGTTTGCTTATCTGGACGACATCCTCATCTACTCACGCACCATGGAAGAACATACCCAGCACGTCAGGGCGGTTCTAAAGAGATTACTCGCCCATCAACTGTACTGTAAGTTGGAAAAGTGCGCTTTTCACGAGCGCTCCACCACGTTCCTGGGTTTTGTCATCTCGCCCCAGGGTGTGGCCATGGACCCGCAGAAGCTAGAGGTTGTGCGTCATTGGCCCCTACCCAAGACCCTCAAGCAACTTCAACGGTTTCTCGGGTTTGCGAAGTTCTATCGTCGCTTTATCCGGGACTACAGTACAGTTGCCGCCCCCCTAACCGCTCTGACCCGTCCCTCACCTCTCCCTTTTCATCTCAACCCTGCAGCTGTCTCTGCTTTTAAGTCACTGTGTCACCGCTTCACCACGGCACCGATTCTCCTCCACCCAGATGTCAGAAAATCATTCGTTGTGGAGGTGGATGCTTCAGATGTGGGCGCTGGAGCTATCCTCTCACAACGAGGTCCAGATCAGAAACTACACCCATGTAGTTTCTTCTCCAGAAAATTTGACTCCACTCAGCAGCGATACGGGGTAGGGGACCGCGAGCTGCTGGCCATAAAGTGGGCTCTGGAGGAGTGGCGTCACTGGCTCCAGGGCGCCAGTGAGCCATTCATAGTCTGGACGGACCACCAAAACCTCATAACCATCAAGAATCTGAAACAGTTAAACCCACGACAGGCGCGGTGGGCCTTATTTTTCGAAAATTACGATTTCCACCTCTCGTACCGCCCGGGCTCCAAGAACACAAAAGCGGACGCTCTCTCCCGACAGCTGGAAGTGGACATTTCCCGGGCGGACCCCGCGCCTGTCCTTCCATCACCCAGGATCATCGCCCCACTCCAACTAGACCTGGAAACGAGAGTTCGCCAGGCGCAGGATACAGAGACCGAACCGGCAGGTGTGCCACCTGGACGACTCTTTGTGCCCGAGAGGATGCGATCAGAAGTCCTCCAGTGGGGTCATTCCTCTCCCATCTCAGGACACCCGGGCACTCGACGGACGCTCCAATTCCTCCAACGAGACTTCTGGTGGCCATCCCTCACGAAAGACGTCCAAGAGTTCGTCCAGGCATGCCCAGTGTGCGCCAGGGCCAAAACCACTAATCAACCAACTCCCGGTGAGCTGCAGCCACTCCCAGTTCCTCGACGGCCCTGGACACACATTGCCGTCGACTTCATCACGGGCCTGCCGGCCTCCGAAGGAAAGGACACCATTCTCACCATCGTCGACCGGTTCTCTAAAGCCGTGCACCTGGTGGCTCTCGCCGGACTCCCGTCAGCCAAAGGAACAGCAGAGCTGATTTTAGAGCACGTAGTCCGTCTGCATGGGTTCCCCAAGGACATCGTCTCGGACAGAGGGCCCCAGTTCACAGCCCGGTTCTGGAAAGCCTTCTGCCGTCTGATCGACTCCACCTGCAGTCTCTCATCTGGATATCACCCACAGACTAACGGTCAGACGGAGCGGACCAACCAACAGCTGGAGCGCTATCTGAGATGTTTCGTAGCTGATCGACAGCGCTCCTGGGCGCACTATCTCATCTGGGCTGAACTGTCACACAACCTCCACACCTCCTCTGCCACCAACCTAAGCCCATTTGAGGTATGTTACGGTTTCCAACCTTCGATGTTCAACCACCCAGAACCGGAGGTTGATGTACCGTCCGCCCAACAGTTGGTCCGCAGATGTCGGCGGCTATGGATTACAACCAACCGGGCCATCCAACGCGCCAACGCTCGCTACACCCACCAACACCGCCGTCGACATCCTCCGGGACGATTGTACCATGTAGGTGACAAGGTATGGCTTTCTACAAAGAACCTCCACCTTCACATCGAATCAAAAAAACTCTCACCCAGATTTATCGGACCATACCGCATCACCCACAGGATTAACCCTGTCACCTACCGGCTCCAGCTGCCTGCGGCGCTCCGGATCCATCCAGTCTTCCACCTGTCCCAGTTCAAGCCCTTCATCACCTCACCCATGATTCCACCCACCCCCCCAGCTCCTCCTCCCCGGATCATCGACGGCGGTCCCGCCTACACCGTGCGCCGAATCCTCGACTCGCGCCCTCGGGGCAAAGGTACGCAATACCTGGTGGACTGGGAGGGCTATGGCCCCGAGGAGCGATCTTGGATCCCGGCCCGGTTCATTCTCGACCCGGAGCTAATTCGGGACTACCGTCACAGGGTATCCTCCGCCCCAGGACCGTCAGGAGCCAGTCCTGGACAGGGGGGTACTGTCATGCACACGCAATCTGCGCCCGGCACTAGGACCCGGAAGTAAGACGGGCGCAAAACCAGGAAGTATAAAAGAGGTAAACAAACGATGGCTTACCGCTCAGTCATTGAGTTCGGCCCATGTCAACTCCAGTTGTCGTTTCAGCAAACCGTGAGTACTCACATGTTGGTTCCGTTTGTCTTTTGCTATTGTGTGTGTATTTCTAGGACGCGGGTTAGATTTGTGTTTTTCCCTTGCTCCGTTTTTGTGAGAGTCCTTAAACTAAATCGCGTGGTTATCCTGCCTGCTCGCTTCTTTCCGCGTTTGGGTTTATCCTCCACGCTACATTGGGCTAACCGCTAAAGCTACGTCTTCTGGTCACCTCAGGTTAGTCCATCTTGACAGGTGGCATGGCTCTACCTAATTTTCGTTTCTACTACTGGGCAGCAAACATTCGATCTGTCATCTTTTGGTCATATTTTCATAACCAACCTAATCGGCCTGCCTGGGTGGAAATGGAGATAAAGTCTGTCAAAAATCTCTCTGTCTCTGCACTCCTTGGATCTGCTCTCCCCATCCCCTCAATTAAATTAATCAATAACTCAGTAGTGGTGCATACCTTGAGAGTATGGGCTCAGTTCAGAAAGCACAGCGGCCTTCTGGGCTTTTCTCTGTCCAGTCCTATCGTCTCTAACCATCTCTTCCAACCTTCTTTACATGACTCAGTGTTTCAGGAATGGTACAATAAGGGCATCAAGCTTTGCAAAGACCTGTTCGTTGACCATAAGTTTGCATCATTTGAACAGCTTTCCGAGAGGTTTAACTTACCCAATTCTCATTTTTTCAGATATCTGCAAGTAAGACACTTCATTCGCTCTTTAATACCAAATTTCCCTGAGGCTCCTGCTGCAAACATTCTAGATAATCTCCTCTGTTTGTCTCCGCTGCGTAAAGGCCTAATATCCACTATTTATGGTGGATTGATGGCTTCGAGTCACACCCCTCTGTGTAAAATTAAAACTGCTTGGGAGAACGATTTAAATCTGTCACTATCAGATGATACTTGGAATTCAATTCTTAAACTTATCAACTCAACCTCCTTATGTGCCCGCCACTCTTTATTACAGTTTAAGGTCGTACACAGGGCTCATTTCTCCAAACTTAAACTCTCCCGTTTCTACCCAGACATTGATCCTTGCTGTAATAAATGTAAAAGCGGAGAGGCGTCTCTTATTCATATGTACTGGACATGCCCGAATTTGGAAAAATTCTGGAGGGATGTTTTTAAGACCCTGTCCTTCATATTGAATTGCAATCTTGAACCAGACCCTCTGATTGCTCTTTTTGGTGTCACTGGAGAAGAGGGTAAGAGTCTAAGTCCAGCCAAAAAGAGATTGTTATCTTTTGCGACACTCCTGGCCAGGCGTTCTCTTTTATTCAAGTGGAAGGATGCCACGTCACCCACTCACGCCCAGTGGCTCAGAGATATCATGTCCTGTCTGTCCCTGGAGAAGATTCACTACTCAATTCATTACTCAGACTTTAAATTTCAACAGGTGTGGGGGCCCTTCCTTCACTTTTTTCATATACATTTATAGTTTGATTCCTGTCTTATTTAATTACTTGTTTGTTTGCTTTCTTTCCCCTTTTTATTCCTCTTTATTTATTTTTTTTTGCACGTAGAACCAAAAAACTTCCAGCTCCATATTCTTTTTTCTTTTTTGGTTTCTCTCAATGCCTGGCGTTTAGCCTTTCTTATGCTTGTAAAACTGGCTTGGAGTCGGGGAGGGACGGGGTGGGTGCTATAGGGTTTATAAGGGGATTATAAAACCTGCATTAAAATATTACATGTTTACCCTGTTTTATCCCTGTTAAAATCAATAAAAATATTGTTGAAAGGAAAAAGTAACTCGGTAACTTTTACTCTGAGTAAATTTTTTAATGATCTACTTTTTACTTTTATTTGAGTAGATTTTTATAAGAGTAACTTTACTTGTACTTAAGTAAAATTTCACTGAAGTAACAGTACTTGTACTTGAGTACAAAATTTTATTACTCTTTCCACCTCTGCAAACTGTTCAGCATAGTTTAACTCATGACTGCTCTTGATTACTCAGGGTTTGTTAGAGATGGAAAGAATATTCTTTAAATTGTGTTTTACCAAATCATTTCTTACTCAGTATCAGTTTCTATAATTCCAAACACTTTATATCCAAACTGAACAACACATTATCATTTAGCTGCTGGAGCGAATCTTACTACACATCCACAGTCTAACCCTTTAATTGCCCTCAGTGGCGGTTTTAGGCATGGACGAACGGGGCATGTTTTCATGGGGGGCTGAAGGAGCCGCACAGAAGCTGAGCGAGCAGAGAGGAGAGGGGATGATGTATGGAGGCAGATCGGTCTCATAAATAATTCACACAAAAGACCCTATGTTCACATGCGTGAAACCCAATTCACGTGTACGATTTTTGTTAATATATATATATATATATATATTTAAAAAAATACTTGTGTGTGTGTGTGTGTGTATATATATATATATATATATATATATATATATATATATATATATATATATATGTATATATATATATATATATAGAGGTCCTTCTCAAAAAATTAGCATATTGTGATAAAGTTCATTATTTTCTGTAATGTTTATTATTATTGGCTGTAATATTTTCTGTAACTGATAAACATTAGACTTTCATATATTTTAGATTCATTACACACAACTGAAGTAGTTCAAGCCTTTTATTGTATTAATATTGATGATTGTGGCATACAGCTCATGAAAACCCAAAATCCCTATCTCAAAAAATTAGCATATCATGAAAAGGTTCTCTAAACGAGCTATTAACCTAATCATCTGAACTCTAAACACCTGCAAAAGATTCCTGAGGCTTTTAAAAACTCCCAGCCTAGTTCATTACTCAAAACTGCAATCATGGGTAAGACTGCCGACCTGACTGCTGTCCAGAAGGCCATCATTGACACCCTCAAGCAAGAGGGTAAGACACAGAAAGAGATTTCTGAACGAATAGGCTGTTCCCAGAGTGCTGTATCAAGGCACCTCAGTGGGAAGTCTGTGGGAAGGAAAAAGTGTGGCAGAAAACGCTGCACAACGAGAAGAGGTGACCGGGCCCTGAGGAAGATTGTGGAGAAGGACCGATTCCAGACGTTGGGGGACCTGCGGAAGCAGTGGACTGAGTCTGGAGTAGAAACATCCAGAGCCACCGTGTACAGGCGTGTGCAGGAAATGGACTACAGGTTGCAAATTTTGCATGTCATTCGGAAATCAAGGTGCCAGAGTCTGGAGGAAGACTGGGGAGAGGGAAATGCCAAAATGCCTGAAGTCCAGTGTCAAGTACCCACAGTCAGTGATGGTCTGGGGTGCCATGTCAGCTGCTGGTCTTGGTCCACTGTGTTTTATCAAGGGCAGGGTCAATGCAGCTAGCTATCAGGAGATTTTGGAGCACTTCATGCTTCCATCTGCTGAAAAGCTTTATGGAGATGAAGATTTAATTGTTCAGCACGACCTGGCACCTGCTCACAGTGACAAAACCACTGGTAAATGGTTTACTGACCATGGTATTACTGTGCTCAATTGGCCTGCCAACTCTCCTGACCTGAACCCCATAGAGAATCTGTGGGATATTGTGAAGAGAAAGTTGAGAGACACAAGACACAAGAATCTGCAAAAGGATTCCCGACCAAGTATTGAGTGCATAACTGAACATAATTATTTGAAGGTTGACTTTTTTTGTATTAAAAACACTTTTCTTTTATTGGTCGGATGAAATATGCTAATTTTTTGAGATAGGGATTTTGGATTTTCGTGAGCTGTATGCCACAATCGTCAATATTAATACAATAAAAGGCTTGAACTACTTCAGTGTGTAATGAATCTAAAATATATGAAAGTCTAATGTTTATCAGTACATTACAGAAAATAATGAACTTTATCACAATCTTTATCACCTGTGTATATATATATATATATATATATATATATATATATATATATATATATATATATATATATAAACATACATATTCATAATATACAATTCACATATGTACAACTGTGTAAAATGTTTTGTGTAAAAAGTAATAACTTACACATGCATCCTGTTCTTGGTTGGAGTAGGTAAAACTTAATTTCTGTTGTAATTATCTGCGCAAAAGGTGTGCGAAGCTGAGCTACTTGAGCGCTCCTGTAGGGCTGTGATTGGTTGGTTGAATGGTGAGGTCGCATCTGATTGGCTAAAGAGTACGAGTGACGTGCAAAAATACACACGCACAAATCCAGAGATATTCACACACGTAAGTCGATTTTCACATGCACAGTCCATGATACACTCGTAAATTTTAAACATTGAAAAAAATTTACACAGTTGTACATATGTGACTTGTGTTTTGCATTTGTGAAATGTATATTATGAATATATATATATATATATATATATATATATATATTTGTTTTTGTGCACGTGAGTTTTTTTTTTTTGTGACTATATATATTTTCTCACGCATGTGAATTGGGATGTGCATGTGTGCATCGTGTCTTTTGTGTGAATTATTTATGAGACTGCCTCCATATCATCCTAACCTTGGCATTACACTAGGTTGCAGCATGGGTGAAAGTAAGTTGGTATTGTCTACAGAACTCTGGAAAGCACAACTGCCTGACAAAACCAGTCAAATACATCTGATAACATTATGTCTTTAATAATTGCTTCTAAGTCGTTTCAAATTGCCTTAATATATACTAGCTTCTAATAAAAGGCTGAATCCTAAATTCCTCTCTAACCCCTGAGGCCCTACTTGGTGTGTAGAACAAGTTGATCGATTAAAAATGAAATCATAATTTTTATTTGAAAGGTTTTTATAATTAGTTTATAATGTTGTCGTTGGTCTTTCAGCTGCTCCTGGCAAGGAGTCTCCACAGCGGACCATTTGGTCCGCACATACAAGCGTGGCACAGGTTTTATGCCGGATGCCCTTCCTGATGCAACCCACTCAGCCCACTTGGAATTGACACTGCATCCAGTGGCTGGGGTTTGGGCACTGGCTGGGAATCGAACCCAGGCCTTCCTCCATGGCAGGTAAAAAATCTACCACTGAGTATATATATATATATATATATATATATATATATATATATATATATATATATATTATATTATATATACTGTATATATATATATACACTACCGTTCAAAAGTTTTAGAACACTTTCTATCTCCATGATCGTTCCTGAATTTTATTTCTTTCTACATTGTACAGGAATGCTGAAGGCATCCAAAAATACATTAATCTCCTTTGAACAGTTGATATTGAGATGTGTCTGCTTCTTCTGCTCTGTAAAGACTTCATAACGTTTTAATCTGAGGTGCTGTTAATTGGTCATTTTTCAGGCTGATAACTCTAAATGAACTTCTCGTCTGCAGCAGAGGTAGGTTTTGGTCTCGCCCTCCTGGGACGCCCTTCATGAGAGACAGTTTCATTATGGTGCTTGACGGATTTTGCAAATACACTTGACAATACTGTTCTTGCAAGAACTATTACAGAAAGGCTGACCTCTGTGTCTTAAAATAACAACTAACTGTTGTTTTTCTTGTTGTTACGTAATTACCTAATTCCATATGTGATATTTTATAGATTTGAAATATATATATATATATATATATATATATATATATATATATATATACACACATACTGAGCCACAATAATATGCTATTTTTATAAAGAGACATCTTTGGATTTTTGATGCAATAATTAAAACAATAAATTATAATAATAAGTATTATTATTATTATGTTATTCTATTAAGTTATAAAGGTCACTTAATTGAGAGACCTGCAACAAAAATATTTTTATTATTATTACAAATAGCATTATTATTATTATGATGATTATTATTACCGGGTTCTTCTGATTATTAATAAAGATACATTAACTGAGAGAACCTAAAGAGTCAGTAGAAAGAATGTGCACTGTAGAATTTTCAGCACTCGAGATGCCCAAATGTGATTCTTGCGGTATAGTGCCCCCGTCAGGCGTGGTTTGGTCATTACATTTACTTCAGTGAGACATTGCGTGTACAGTATATGAAAGCTTGTTTTCTTGATGATGCAGTTTGGGCAACTCAATCCTTTTTTTACTGAACAAAACAAAAAACATATTATTATTGTTATTATTATTTTCAGTAGTAGTAGCAGAAGAAGAAGTGGTAAAGCGACACAGAAACCTTTTATAATATAAAAGCTTGCAAAGTCGGAATAATGCGCACAAGGTGTAGGCTACCTTCCAGGTTAAACCATGCGCATGCGCACATGACTTCAGAGAGGGGGAAAAAAACACGGGAACTTTTGGTTTTCCAGTCCAGTAAGATGAGAGCAGGCAGAGGAAGACGGAGGGTGAATAATGTCTGAATCAGAGTTTTACACACTGGGGGGAGAGAGGCTGAACAACGACTTCTCACACACGTGGAAGAGGACCTAACCTGAGCAAAAACACCAAGAAGTAGTTTTTTTTTTTTTATCTGCTCTCCAGCACTTTCCATGGATGTGGAAATGAAGTGCGGCATGAAGTAGTGTTTCAGCTGCTGTAACTCCGCGCGCAAATCACCGTAAGTGTCAGGTTTCTTATTAAAGCTCGACATCTCTGTGGGTTTCTCAGGCTGGGCAAAAGGGTTAGTCTGTTGGATTGCACTAGTGGACTTGTTGAATTTGGATGAACTTTCTCTCTCTCTCTCTCTCTCTCTCTGCCTCGGGGAAGGACACACAGCCGAGGAAGTGTCCACTTAGATACGAGGCTTTCTAAAGCATTTCCTCGATGACATATATACAACTTTAAAGCTCTGAAGAGGTCGAGCTGTACAGTACAGTATGTTCACTCATATGATCTTACAACAGTCCTGTTTTTACCTTTTCAACTGGATCAACATCAATAAGTCTTTCATGTTTTTGACTTTAAATCTTTAAATATTCTAGATATGACCAGAAAAGAAAAGGAATGTACTGTTGTATCATTGTTGCACAGGTGGTGATACCATCAAACATACATCGTGTATACCTTTGTAGTATTTACAGTATATTTTTTAAAAAGCTTTCATCTAGCTTCAGTCTCTTTTAATCTTTAAAAATGTATTCCTCAAAGGTTCTATCATGTACTTTAAATCTGTACATAGACTATTAAAGGAACAAAAGATTACAAGTATCACACCAGCGATAAAAAAAGCTGCTTTTCTCCTAAAACTGGGCATAACCCAAACCGAACAATTACCCCCGACCATGGCGTTTTTAAACTGTTGCATGATACCACTTACAGGCTTATGGTTGTTATGCAAAATCACCACAAACACACTGAAAGCGCATAGTTATAGGCGTCCACCCCACCAAGCCTAGACTTGTTACGCTCATCTGCACGCCCTATAAGTATAACTGTGCACTACCTCTCCTGCCTAAACATGAGCTCTGTAATCTTTTCACATCGTATGATTTCTAAAGATAACATCTTTGAAATAACTGTCTAAAGGTTTTTAAGAAATCTGTGGAATTGTATGTATAACTACACTTTCTACTAATATAAAATACACCATATCAAAGCTACAGTACAGTATGTTGTAAAATCTTTATAACGCTGAACATTGTCAAGAGATAGATAACGTTTAATCCTCTTCTATACCTTTTTAAACATCCTTTGTAAAATTCCATGCAGTATAAATTGTACTATTTTGAAGTGGGTTTGAAAGTTTTTTTTTTTCTTTCCTTCAGCTTAGTAGGTGGGAATGCCCAGTAGGATGTGTGGGCCAGTGTTGCTATAGCAGCCATCTGCTGCTAAAAAAAGAGTATTCTTCACCATCCCACTCAAAGGCAGCGTATGCCAGGGGTGCCCAAACTTTTTGGCAGTAAAAAAAAAAAAAAAAATTCCTGATCACTTCTGTGCACCTACATGCTCACATTTTTTGGGTCATAGAACTACCAAAACTCAAAAATGTATTATATATTAAATTTGTTCTTCTTATTTTATATTTAGAGAATTACTATAAGTGTGGAATTATTTTAAATATGGTGAACCCCAGTAATGTTTAAAATGTAAATGTTACCCATCACTGCACACATAAAGCACATGGCTGATTAAGTTTATAAATACATGTAAAAACTTTGACTTGGATATCTTGTATAATGGGAGACTTGTTTGGTTTTGTCATCATAAGCTAGGCCTGATTTTAATCTCACAATGGACAACCTATTCATGGACTGGTAGCAAATCTTGGTTTAATCCACTTTAAAACCACCCAAGCTGTCATTATTGCACCCTGCAGGAGGTAACATTGGAAGAAGGTTGATGCAGCCTGTTAAGTTTACATTATTGTAGGTTCTGCTTATTTATGGCTTTGTCATTTTGTAAATATTTAATATTCTTAGATGATATTAAAGATATGCTAAAAATAAACAGGTTCGATCAGAGAAGCCCAATGAAAAAAAATGTTAGGAAATTAGTCAGGTCATGACAAATAGCACTCACATGACGAGGAAGAGGAATGAGCCCTAGGGGGAGTTTCCAAAAACCAGCAAGAACAGATCAACAGGAAAAATAAGGCACATGTTTGTGGAAAAAAATAACCATTAACGGAAACAAAACGTTACCCAATCCCTATGAGATGACTGGAAAATAAAACTATTAAAATGGTATTATATTTACTGAAAGAGAAGTTCAGAGGGTCAGAATGGTTCAGTTGTTCATTGTAAGCTGTGTAGTCATTACAGCTGGACATTTAATTAACCAAACATTTAAAGTATTCATCTCAGGCCCTTAACTGTTAGGACAAAAGATGAGCATTACATAAATGTATAAAAAAAAGAAACATTTTATATTTACTGACCTGTTAATCATGCCTACTAAAATATGCTCTGTAAAGCAACACTTACAATAACACATGAAAACATCGCAATATGAGGAATACTGTATATTATTATTACTGTGTAACAATGTGTAAAGAGATCAGATGAAAAATCTGATCCGATGTGAAAATTTTTTTTTTCAGAATAACAACACAGTTATGAGAGTAAGAACTCCCACACTAATGCACTTGTGTTTTACTAGTGCCTGGTTACCATTAAGGTAGCAAGTTTTCTTGCTGGAACCATGATCGGACTGCCTGCTTTATGTCTGGTCTCCCAGGAACTCCAAACATGTGGAAATGGCTTTGAGCAAGGTCTGAACTGTACGTGGGACAAGGCAATAACTCCCAACCAAGTTCCTGTAATGTTGGTGAATGATTGTGTGTTTATCCATTGATTTTCAAGGATCAGGCATTCTACTCACCAGCTGTTCACAGGAACGACTGCAGTGGGCTATGAACCACCTCAGCCAGGATCGTCTTTCACGGACATGCAGCCTTCTTTAAAACGTTTGCACCATTGAAATGTTTTACTGCGGTTAAGAGTCTCATCACAGTACTGCGCTTAAAGTCTTCTTTAAATGTCAATTGGTTTTACCATGAAGAACTGGTTTTAGTGATGCAAGTGTTCAAATGATTAAAAAAATAACCCATTACATGCCTGAAAGTCTTGATATCTGGTCTTGACTACACACTACACATTCAGTCAATCAAAGTTACACCAAAAGGTCCTTGGAGTTGGATTTTTTGTCAAATTAAGTTTATATTTAATAGAGCTAAAATAAATACCTAAGCATTCTTGGATGTTTGCCTGTGTCCCTTGCTCAGGTTTAATTTATTACGTTTTAGATGCAGGAGGACCCTGTGTATGACTATCCAGATGCCCATCCAGTAGGAGAGAAGAGAACAGGTCCTCAGCGAGGCTCCTTGAAGAGCATCAGTGTGCTGGACCGCCTGCTGCTCACATACCCCGTATGGCTGCAGTTGTCCATCAACTCGGCCACAGCACTTCACATCCTACAGCGTGAACCCCCTGGGGTGAGTTACACCCTCTCACTAATACTGGTACTGGAATTGACAAATGTTCTAATGTGTATTAATAAAAATTTCTTTCGTCACAACTCCCAAAAAGGCTGCGGCGCTTTGTACTCCCATCATCAAGTTCTGGCATCATCAAGAAACTTCATTTGCACAAAAAATTGTCCAATACAATGCTTCCTCCCTATTTTGTAGACTTTCCTGGTCCGGAAGTCTAGTACATCCCAGAAGAAAATGCTTTGTCTCAGGCTTGCAGATGACAATGTGCCATGTTTTGTCAAACAGTTTGTAATCCGAGAGAAGGACTCAAGTGAGTAATATGATGAGCAAAAAACAACATGACGATCATACAATTATTTCCAATCCAGTGGGACAGAAAGTGGTGTTAAACAGTTAATTAATTTGCTGAATATGGATATTTATTAATAATCATCCTCTACCCCCAGCCTTTTCTTTGGAGAGCTCAGCTATCAGTTTCCCAGATCTTTGTAGACTCATTGCCTTCTACTGTATCAGCCGGTAAATTCAGCTAATTTACAACAATTATTATTGAATTATTTGACTTTCCTTTTTTTCAAAGTCAGTTATGTATTATTTTCCATTAGGGATGTTCTTCCATTCACTCTGGCGTTGCCAGAGGCCATTGCCAAGGCTTCATCCCACAAACAGTTGGAATCCATCTCTCATATGGGTGTGGGTAAGTACATAGTGGTTTTGCTCCGAATCACTTTAAAGACTGTGAAACCTCAGTAAATATAGACTGTCCCTGGACTAGATTTATAGTGTGAGTATAGGGTAGATTTAGGCTACTTTCACTTTAGGCACGGTTGGCCAGTATTCATGTTACTAAAACTATTTCGTAGCTGAGTACACTTGAGTATTTACAGTCTGCGATGCAGCAGGCGGCAGTATGCTCCTAGTTGGATTGCGAGTCCTCAATAAACACAAATTGGAGAAAAGTTCAATGAACTCAACTTTCACGATATGAATAATATTGATGAAATGTTAATAGCATCCCTTAGTCTGACCTCCTACCTTAATAGTAATGGTTATGTAGTTCAGAAGATGAAATTGCCACGTGGTAGGTGAATACAAAGATGATTGTGTCCTAAACAACGGGCCACTTCTGTGATCACATACAGTTGGCTTTCATATTTGATTGGAGCCGTGGCCAAGAACGTTGTACCGTGCTCGAGACCACCCTTTTACTTAGACTTGAGCATGTGACGCTGATCTGTGCCTAGGGGTGATGTTTGAAAACTTACCAGACTTTGGGGTCATGTGTACCCGGATCCATGCCTTGGCCCATAGTGTGAAAGCACCCTTATTTTTAGAATTGGACCTAACGTTGGACCATGATTAAGATAAAAAAACAACAAAAACATGAATATTAAAATGATCCTTTGCTATGTTTCATAGAGTTCTGGAGTTCTCAGTTAAACTTTCGAGGGCCTCGCAGCGATCCTCCACCAGTACATGATGCACCTGTACTCCCAAATCCTAAACCACAACCATCGACCACATCTACTAGCACCAGTACAACGTTGTTCCAGGAGTTCTGCCCAATACACACCAGAAGTCCCTCTGAACTTGATTTGGGAGCAGGACAGGGAGCTTTATGCTTCATCAACCCACTATTCCTTCAAGAGCATCCCATTCGTGGTGCCATGAACAAGCGCCATCACTTTAAACGCAGCATCAAAGTTCGAGTCTCCACGGAAACCGCCGGTTCACTCTCACCCCCTATCTCCCCACCACCACCTCCACCCCTACTTGCAAAAGCCAAGTGTAAAGGAAAGAAACTGGAGCAAACTGAAGTGGTTCAGACCAACGAGGATAAGAGCCATGTTAAAGTCGCTGAGGGAGATTCAGATTATCTACAGCCTTGTCTTGCTCTCCCAAAGAAGACTTCCACAATAGTCACCCCATCCCTCTCACCTACAGCTGAAGAGGACTACCAGTTGCCCAAAGCACTTGTGCAGGTATACATGCTCTGCCCTCAATCACATCTTAGAGTAAACTCAGACCTACCATCAGCATATAACTAACTTCTGCCTTTTTAATGTCTGAATATGATACTCGTTAATAAAATACAGTGCGCAGCAAAGTTTCCTTTTTACGGTTACATTATTTGTTTTACAACTTGTGCATGTTTACTGTATATAACCACAGGAACAAAGAAAAATCACTCTGGAAAGTGAAGAAGAAAATGAAGATGAAGACATCAGATTAGTACTTGAGAAAGGGATGGCTCCATCCCTCAGCGAATTGGACAGCAGCAGCTCCCTTAGCAGCCTTGATGAAACAGAGGAGAGTCCTCTGAGGCCGCCCCTAACGCGCAATATCAGTAACCCTATCGTCCCATCTCATCCTCCTCATCAGTCTGTTTCGGCTCTGCGAAAGATGAGCGCCGCCTTTGTGTCCTTCTTTGTGCCAGGGAAGAGAGTCATACGGCTGATCGAAGAGCTTTCTCATGACAGGCGGATGGCATTCGGGTCTCTGGTGCAGGACTTCTTGAGGGAGCAAAGGGAAGCAGTAAAATCACAGTGCCTGAAAACTACTGTGGAGCTGCTGCAGGGTTTACGTCTCTTTATCAATCAGGCTAAAGCTTTCCTTTTGGAGTGTGGAGAGCTTGAGCCCCCTATTGAAACCTTAGTGCCTGAGGATGAGAAAGGTACAAAGCAAAACAAATTTTAAAAACACTTTTTTTATATGTCTAGAACACATTACGTCTAGGGAATAAGCTAGGTGTGTGCCTTTATATTTGTTTTCGCAGATCAGACTCTGGAAAAAGCCTTGTTTCGCTGTGTGCTGAAACCTCTCAAAGGGCAGATCGATACAGCACTCTATAATATCCACAAGCATGATGGCTCCTTTAAGAGGCTGGCTGAAAGTATGAAGAGAGCCAGAGATGCTTCACCAAAAAACCTTTTTGGAGTACAGGTGGCCGTACCTGATGCTCAGGGCATTGAGAAGATAAAGCACAAGGTGTCTCTCATGAGATGTGCCTATTCACCCATAGATAAAATAATTCTGCTCCTGCAGATCTGTAAGCTCATCTATAAAGCCATGAAGACCAATAGTGGTAAGGATAGCTTGAAGTACTTGATTATGACTCACCTTGGACAGGGTAGATGTGTAAATAATTTTAATGTAATGATTTTAATATTATTTTAGCTCTAAAAATCATACAAAATCTCATTATAATATATTTATTTCCTGAAATTACTCTTCATTACTTGAATACTTGAATATTTCTCTTAATTAAACAGGACAGGAATTTGGAGCTGATGACTTCCTTCCAGCTCTTTCCTATGTGATAGTGCAGTGCAACATGCCTGAGCTTTCTCTAGAGGTGGAGTACATGATGGAGCTCCTGGAAACCTCTTGGCTCACAGGAGAGGGTAGATATATTATGTATTATTAAACAAAAAACAAAAGTTACATATTGAATTATGACATACTTTTATGTTTTACTTATTACTAACCTCATCGTTTTTTTTGTTAGGTGGATACTATCTGACCAGTGTTTATGCCAGCCTTAGCTATATACAGAGTGAACCAGAAGCTGTGCCTTCCAGTAGACTTACCCATCAAGTCAAAGAATCCCTGAAGGAGTGGAGCCACCGTCGTAGTACGGAGTCCAAGAATGACATAAAACAGGTCAGTTCCTGGATCTTCTTTTGTGGAATAATCATATTATTTTGTAGAATTTTATACACCAATCAGCTGTAAAATTAAAACCACCTAGGTTTTGGGTTCCCTTTGTGCCACAAGGGTGGCTCTGGCCCCTCAGCGTGTGGCTCCACAGGGCACATGGTGGTGTGCTTTAGCACATATTTAGGTGCTGTGGGGTGCTGACGGGGCGTTTGTGAATTCGTCCTGTTTGTCTGATGTGTGGGTGTGCTGTCAGATTGGCATCTTGGGGGTTTGGAGGCCGGGGCCAGCAGCCTTGGTTTTTTTGCTGGTTGGACCCCAGATTGTGGCTTGTGGTGCACTGGACAGGCTGGCCTTTGGTCCCTGCATCCATCGGTGAGCCTTAGGTGCCCATGACTATATTTACTGGTGTATAGTGTGTGATCAGCAAGTATGGGAATCACCAGGGATCACCCAATACGTTATCACAATACCTACATTACCAGTCAACTGTATTATACACACCTTCTAATTCTATTGTCTTTATTTCTTTCTACATTGTGAAACAATGGAGGAAGGTGTGTCCAAACTTTTGAGTGGTACTCTAGGTGCCAATTCGATTTGTATTAAGTATCAAGATTTTATTCCCATGTCAATTTGATATAATTTTTTTGGTTTCATTACAACTCTAAACTTCGCCTATAACTTGCTCCGAGTTTAGAGCAGTGGTTCCCAAACTTTCAAGCCCGCGACCCCTAATTGAAGATTGACAAGATCTCGCGACCCCCACTATCAAAAACAAGCAATAAACAAGCTGTTCACAGTATTTTTACTACATTTACTATACATCTAAATAATTTTGGCTTACCTTTCAATGGGAAGGGTGTACTTGTTTTTGGCAGCACAAAAGCTTCATTCGTGGCCTGATGGTGGATACAGCTACCCGCATATCATCTTCCACATCATGACGTGAGCTGTATTTATTTTTTATATGTAACAGCGGAAAAATACTGCTCACACAAATATGTAGATCCAAATTGAAGCAGTACATCCACTGCTGCACGGGACAACTCGAGTATTGGGTTACTACCGCAACTTACTGAATACTGATACTGACGGGGTCTTGCTCTTTTGCTTGGTCGATGTACATGGTTCCGATGACTCAAACAATTTCCTTAACATTTTTAGATTTGCGAATAACAAATTTATCCATCTCGGCAGTTGCGGTTTTCACGTCAGTTGCTGCACAGTGATGTCATATCTATGAGTCGCAATTTTTTTTAACACTCAATTTAAACACTCAAACTCAATCAGTAATATCTTTACAAATCAGAAAATATTTATTCATTGCATTTACTTGTAATCAGGCCTGGACTGACCATAGGGCATACCGGGTAATGCCCGGTGGGCCAACGCACAATTTTGGGCCGCACGCAAGCCCCCCCCCGGTCGCATGAGCGCGCGCGCAAGCCCCCCACCCTCTGTCGCATGCTCTGAACGTGCGCGCAACCCCCTCCCCCCCATTGCTCTGAACTGAATGCCCAGGCCGTTTTTTGGTCCCAGTCCAGACCTGCTTGCAATACTGAAAAGTGTGTATTATAATCACAAAAAAAAAAATCTTTTTTTAATCCCTCTCGCGACCCCTTGAAATTATTCCGCAACCCCCAGTTTGGGAACCACTGGTTTAGAGCACGCCCCTGTAGGATCATAGAGGAACAGCAACCTTTTACGACAACAAATGTAAAAATTAAAAATTCTTTAAAAAAAAAAAACAATTTTAGTCAGTGTGGTGACACATGAATTACCACATAAAACAATAGCGATACATAATCGATTTTCCCCATCTATGATCAACAATGTTCACTTCACTTGTCAGTGGTCATAATGTTATGGCTGATTATGTTACAGTGTAACGGGTGGTAATATCATTCTATTCTACAGAGGTTTGTAAAGGTGCTGTTCCAAGATGGAGAGTGCAGTTTGGTGAAGACATTGCAATGGAAGGCAGGGGTCAGTGGAGAAGCTCTGGCACAACTCTGCGCCAGCAAATTTGGAGTGGACCAGCCAGACGAATACAGCCTGTACTGGAGAAGCAGTGAAAAGTTAATAGCAGTTCCTCCAGATGCTCAGATTCAGGATCTGCAGAACATGGGTACGAGCAGTGCTCCACTTATTTACCAGAACTCGTGCCAGGAAATGAAATCTAGTAAGTTGACCAGAGGGGGCGCTTTGGACCTTTCCGGAGAAGCCTCAGAAATGTGACCTAATACAGTACTGATACGGTTGAAAAATGGTACCTTTAAACAAAATAAAAAAAATAAATGGTTGGGGGATAGTTGACAATCCACAAGTGGAAATGGATTAAGATATAAAATTATTGGTGTTATTAAATAATAACCGAGTACATTGGCTAAAGTTTTATTAATTTATCTTTGAATAAGCAAATATTAAAACTGAAAATCTTGTTTACAGAGTTGTACTTGTTTACAACAAGCTGTATATTATTTATATTTCTTGCCAAATGTTTTTGTGCTTATTTCACGTTATGTCCGAGAGTACGGTAAAAAACAGGAATTTATTCTTTGTATTAATAATAATAATAAGAAGAAGACGACATGGATAAGGACAGTGCTGTTTCCCCACACTTTCCCTTGTAGTCCCTCTCCGCTGCACTTTTTAGTGTTTAATCTACCTACTAAAAATCTTCCCATTCATCAGAGAATAAATATCTTTTTGAAATAGTGTTGGAACTGTGTTATAGTAAAACGTGCAGTCCGGAGGTCCAGGATTGAAAAACTCTTAACCTATTAAATAAACACTGGTGTTTATAAGTTGATGTGGACTTACTGTACATATATGCTAAGGCTTGCTGTTTATACAGAACAGAACAACTTAAATTGTGATGCTGTGCGAATCAACGTTTAAGTTGTCAATAAACAAAAATAAAGTTTCTTTTTTTTTTTTAGGGTTTAATGTTTTCTTTCAATAGTTGCCATTATCTTGTTGTATCAAATGTGATGGATTCAGCAATAGCAGCAGTAGCAACAACATGACAATGAAGTTTGCTTGTTGGTGGTATAATCTTAAGCTTGTTTAATAGTTTAAGTGCTACTTGAATAAAAAGAGAGAACAAGAGGACACTCTGAAAAATGACTGATTTTTTTTTTTTTATTCAGTAGGAAACCTTTCTCTCGTCAGTGATCACACATGTTCTTTTTATGCTAAATGCCTTCAAGATCAAAATCAAAGTGCAGTAAACTACAGATTTCTGAGGAAACATCCTACTAAGCACAAACTTGAATATTCAGTTGATTATGTGATGTATTGCTGATCAGAACATAAACATGATTACGCAAAGCGTATTTGTTAAAACGTTCACAGAAGTGCAACAGGTTTAGATTACATAAGTGCTTCTCCCACTCCACCCTCACACAGCACATTTTCTCTCATCGATGCTTTAACACATATCCATCTGTGTGGGAAGCGTAGGCTGTGGTCCCATCTCAAATACAGAAGAGTGATTGCATTTTCTAAAATAAAAAAACCTGACTTACTGACATTAGTGAACACAGAGCTAAAGAAAAGTTAACCGTTACGATGTCTGAACTGCCCTTCTGATTTTTTTATTTATTTTTTTTTTTTACAATCAATTCCAGCGTACCCTTTGCATCCTCTTTCTATCTCATTCATGTTTTCTTTCTCCAATATAACATTGTACCTGCAGACTTACGGCAGTTATCTTAGGGCAGTCCTCCCCCCTCCCTTAGCACCAGTAAGTTGCATCTGTGGAGGCCATTTCTAGCAGCTGAGCTGCCAGTTCCTCAGCATCCTCAGTGAAGCGCTGAGCAAAGGACTGGATCAGTCCTGCAGCACTCGCCTCATATTGCTCCTGCTCCACCGCCTCGCCTGGTACACACCAAACAGTTTATTAATAACACACAATCATGCATCACAAAGTGAGGCGTATGAAAGATAAATATGAGCATTTAATAGTATAAGTAATTAATTTGCATATTGCATGCAAGTAATAATTAATTTCAAGTTTATCCTGTGAAAGTACAAAACAGTCAGACAGGCAATAGCAATGAGTTCTGTGATTAAAAAAAGGGGTTGGTCAACAGAATCGGAGCTGACCTTTGACTCGGGTATTAGCCTGAACAAACATCTTGCGGGCTTCCTTGCGAAGCAGCACTGTCTTGCGGAGCTGAAGGAAATTGTGAGCACCATCAGCTGTCACTGCAGAGTATCGATCATACAAAGCTCGACCTCCCTCCACATCAGCCGTGGATTTGTGCACCTGAGGAAAATGGTTTCAAATCATATTTTAACTAATCTGGTGTCACAAAGTACAAAGTTAGGGCTTAATCATTAATCATTACCAGGACGCTGCCTGGATTCAGCAATTCAGTGAGTCAATTAAAAGCTTGCGAGCTAAGCTAAACTTGCTAATTTTTTTTCAGAAGGTGCATTTAAATAATATTGGTATTTGTGTTCAACAACTTATTTTTATTTTAAAAGAGGGCGATTAATATTGTTATTGGAAAATATTACTATTTCTGGATTTCAATAAAAAACTAAATTATTTTATTCCATAATCAGCTGAATATTTATTTGATATATTATTTAAATTGTTACCATCACTTTAGCTGTTACAAATATTCAGTACGTTATACTGGTATACTGCACTGTATATTACACTCCATACTGTGAGTTAAAATGAAACTAACACCTTTTACATAATCTACAAAATGAACATGTTGCATCCCACTTTGTCCAGTTTCTAGCCGACAGTACAGTATGTTAAGTGCCACAATAACAATCTTAGCATTAATGTACCTGCAGACAGCAGAGGAACTTTTGGATGGCACTCTTGCCCACTGTATGAATCTTACTGCGGTCCAGCGTGATCAGGGCATCTGGTTGACCATCCGCCCCAGTGGTCTCGCTCAAGGCCACGAAACCTTCCCCTGCTTCCAGCAGCACACGCAGGATCACAAAACGAGCCTGCATATGAGCCTATGACAGACACACAAAGACACACATATGCTGAGAACCAAGATCGTCTTTTCAAAAACAAGTTTCCATTCTAGACTGCTTGCTGCTAATTAGCCAAAAAAAAAAAAAGAAATCGTGGAAAGAGATCTTATTATAGTTCTCAGTATTATGCAACACTTCTGGCGATTTTTCTTGTGAAGAAGTCATGCCAAAAAAGTTTCAGGAATTGAAACTAAAACTGTTGCAAACCTGTCTCCAGCTCTTGCTCTCTGGTGTGTAAAACTCCAGGCCTAGCAGACCAGCACGGACCATAGTCAACCAGTTCACATACACAACCTCGTCTGCTGCTTCACCCTCATGACCAAAGATGCTGCATTCAGGCATAGTAAAATCTCAGCTCCGTTACAATGCACAAGATAAAACGTGTGTGTGTGTGTGTGTTACTATTGCTTTACCTCAGCACTTGCTTGTTCAGACAGAGGTAGAGCCCCACACACTCTGCCCTACATTCCTCATATGACGAAGCGATGGTGGAGAACTTGCTGTCCCATGTCTCACTGCCTTTGTACCAGCTGGTAACCTAAAAGAAGGAAGTGCAGTTGAGCCTTGACACATCAAACCACTGTCATTTTAGGAACAGTACAATGTTATGCCTTTGAATTAAGAGTTAGATTCTATTCAGGGTTTTTTTTTTCAATTCAGAGCACAGAAGAATCTAATAACCATTGAAATTCTGTGTTACTTGTGGGATTGAATGTTTAAATGTCGTGTCTCGTTCAAAGCCATTATCTTTTTTTTCTGCCAATCTTCCTCTCCACAGTCCAGTCCATGAGATGGAGATAATAAACCAAGCGCCCATAAACGCAAAACAACAGCAATACCCTCACAAAATAAGAGTACTGGCAAAAGATGGAGGTGGAATTCACCAATTTAAGACCTTTTTCATATTTGAAAGTTTAAATAAAAGAATCTTACTTTACACTATGCAAACCTTTAACAGTAACTCTTTAGTGTAATAGACTCACCAATTCCCCCGTCTCTGGATTACGGACCTCAGCGTGATTGAAGTTGAATTTTCCCTTTTCATCCTACATACACAAAATGAGGCGAGATCATTAGCTACAGTCTAATCCTAATACAGTGAAACCTTGGATTGCGAGTAACACAGTTTGCGAGCGTTCCGCAAGACAAGCAAAGATTTTTTTATTCATTTTGACTTGGAATACAAACAAGTCTTGGTTTACGAGTATCGAGTATCATGTATCACGCATGCACTTCTTGTTTTCCCGCTGAGCATCACGTGATCACATCTGAGACAACGTTTTTTTCTCTCTTGCGCTGCGGAATTGTGGGTAATCGCCTCCTCTGTTGGGTCTCTTCCTGGTATAATCGACATCGTGCACACGTTTACTGTTTACTAGAACACTGTGACCACGTGTGTGCGCGTAAAACATATTTTACTTTGTGTCTGTATGCGTGTCTATACAGTGCGCATGTAAGGCAAAAGCAAGTCTCATTATAGAGGTTAAAGATCCATTTTCTCTCTCTGTATCAGTCCGCACACACAAACACACACCTCCTATTTTCGCCTTCACAGACACAAAACCTTTTTTCTCTGCTCTACACAGAAACACTGCTCTGTTGCAATTCTTTTCAAAGGTAACGTGCAGGTTAATTTGTTTTATTTTTACTTTACAGCAGTGATCCCCTTAGTGTGTCGCTCAATCGAGTGTCATTAGAGAGCTTTCTTGTTTATTTTTCCGATAAAACAGCGTTTCAGTTGTGCGCGCATGTGTGAAAAGAGTGGAGGAAGGGTAACTGCGTAAGACGATAAGGGGAAGAGGGGAGGGGCTCCTTACTTTAGCTTCACACACACACAACGCTTCCGGAATGAATTATGCGCGTAATCCAAGGTTCCACTGTATTCATTAGGTGTTCAATTTCAAATGCATTAGGCCATAATGTAATGTGTTAATGTAATACATCTCACTCACCTGCTTGAAGAGTTTGCCACTGCCATGCCCAAGAAGTTCATGTAGCCCGACTTGCACCTCAAAAGAAGGGCCTTTCCACTTGATGAAGAGATCCTGCAGACATAAATAATACAGAAAGAAAAGTCAAATAAATTTAAGAATAGAATTTACTATAAATGTCGCCGTTTCAGAAGGGTCAAATTATTGGACTACACCACGCAATGAAAACAACTAAGGAGAATTTAAATGGCTGGAACTGGGTTAAGAACCCTTCAATGTATTCCTTCTCAAAACCTGTAAGGAGCTCAACCGTCAACTTTGTGTAAGGAATGTGGTTTTAAACCATAGTTTAAACATAGTTTAATATGTAAATTTGACATTTCCATACGCATGCAATGTAATAAGAGCTGATAGGTTTGGCACTCAACAGCTGTTTGGCCACATTGTTAGTGGGATTAATCAGAAAAAGGTTTTACTCTGCAAGGGTGCTTAAAGATTAGACATCGGAGCAATGAAAGCAGGTCACCTGGTCTGATGCGTTCAGTAAGAAGGCTGCATCACTTCACATTTGCTTCCCATCATGCATAGTGCTCACTGTAAACGCCTCTAAAGACAGTGTTATGATCTGGGATTCCTTAAGTTGGGCAGGTCTAGGCTCAGCAACATTATGTGGCAATAAAGTTAAACCAGCTGATGACCTGAATGTACTGAATGACCAGGTTATCACATCTATGGAGTTTTCCTTCCTGGATGACATGACATATTCCAGGATTCAAGTTGTGAAAGAGTGGTTCTGGGAGCTTGTGTACAAGAAGAATAGTCTGAAATTTGAATACTGACGAGCCCCAGGTGTTACATTTCTAGAGAACACGCAAACTGTGAACATTAAAAAAAAAAAAAAAAAAAACAGAAATTTTGCATGTGGTCAAAAAAATGCCTATAAATGACTATTTTTATAGTTTTAACCCTAAGACATGGCCTCAAAACACGTTAATTTCATTTCAAACTATTTATATAAATAAATAATAATAACTTATAATTATAAGTTAGATTTTAAGGAAAAATCCGCAAACAACTGAGGCCGCCCTCTCTAACCTGCGACTTTGTGGGGGTTCGCTGTATGCATTCTGACTTACCTTGTCTTTTTCCTCCAGAAAAGTGAGTTTGTCCTTTTGTGTTGAATAGGCCACAGCCAGCACATTCCCAAGGGACACATTCTTAAAGCCTTCTGTTTGTCTAATATCATCATCTGGGGGAAAAAAAAAAAAAAAAAAAAAAGAGGCACTGTTTACTATGGAACTCACATACAGTGGCGTGCAAAAGTATTCGGCCCCCTTGAACTTTTCCACATTTTGTCACATTACAGCCACAAACATGAATCAATTTTATTGGAATTCCACGTGAAAGACCAATACAAAGTGGTGTACACGTGAGAAGTGGAACGAAAACTGAAACGTGGGGTGTGCGTAATTATTCAACCCTCTGAGTCAATACTTTGTAGAACCACCTTTTGCTGCAATTACAGCTGCCAGTCTTTTAGGGTATGTCTCTACCAGCTTTGCACATCTAGAGATTGAAATCCTTGCCCATTCTTCTTTGCAAAACAGCTCCAGCTCAGTAAGATTAGATGGACAGTGTTTGTGAACAGCAGTTTTCAGATCTTACCACAGATTCTCGATTGGATTTAGATCTGGACTTTGACTGGGCCATTCTAACACATGGATATGTTTTGTTTTAAACCATTCCATTGTTGCCCTGGCTTTATATTTAGGGTCGTTGTCCTGCTGGAAGGTGAACCTCCGCCCCAGTCTCAAGTCTTTTGCAGACTCCAAGAGGTTTTCTTCCAAGATTGCCCTGTATTTGGCTCCATCCATCTTCCCATCAACTCTGACCAGCTTCCCTGTCCCTGCTGAAGAGAAGCCCCCCCAGAGCATGATGCTGCCACCACCATATTTGACAGTGGGGATTATGTGTTCAGAGTGATGTGCAGTGTTAGTTTTCCGCCACACATAGCGTTTTGCATCTTGGCCAAAAAGTTCCATTTTGGTCTCATCTGACCAGAGCACCTTCTTCCACATGTTTGCTGTGCAAATGGGATTTCTTATGGTTTTCTGTTAACAATGGCTTTCTTCTTGCTACTCTTCCATAAAAACCAACTTTGTGCAGTGCACGACTAATAGTTGTCCTATGGACAGATTCCCCCACCTGAGCTGTAGATCTCTGCAGCTCGTCCAGAGTCACCATGGGCCTCTTGGCCTCCTTGTTCGGCCTGTGAGTTTAGGTGGACGGCCTTGTCTTGGTAGGTTTACAGTTGTGCCATACTCCTTCCATTTCTGAATGATCGCTTTAACAGTGCTCCGTGGGATGTTCACGGAAACATCCCACAGATGATGGAAATCTTTTTGTAGCCTAAGCCTGCTTTAAATTTCTCAATAACTTTATCCCTGACCTGTCTGATGTGTTCTTTGGACTTCATGATGTTGTTGCTCCCAATATTCTCTTAGACAACCTCTGAGGCCGTCACAGAGCAGCTGTATTTGTACTGACATTAGATTACACACAGGTGCACTCTATTTAGTCATTAGTACTCATCAGGCATTGTCTATGGGCAACTGACTGCACTCAGATCAAAGGGGGCTGAATAATTATGCACACTCCACTTTTCAGTTATTTATTTGTAAAAAATGTTTGGAATCATGTATGATTTTCGTTCCACTTCTCAAGTTCTCAGGTTCATGGGGCCGAATACTTTTGCAAGCCACTGTAAGCCAAATTCACTTAAACTACAGCAAATGGTAGAACTCACAGTTTGGAATGTTGATTCCTGCTGGGATGCCACTGCCAGCGAAAGTGAGCACATCCAGCGAGGTGAAATCAGGTTTAAGGAAGCGATCTTTCTCGAATGCAGTTGGCCACGGCAACTCGGGCAGCAGGTCTTCGGCTGAACTCACCAGCTGTGCGAATCGAGCACTCATTGCTTTATTTACTACAGCAACAAAACCTGAAAAGAAGGGGGCAGAAATGTGGAGGTGTAACAAGCTATCTGCAACACTAACCATGGATGTTTTGAACAAAATAAGAATTTAAACTTGCCTTCAAATTCACCTCTTGAACCGAATGGATCTCTGTAGCTCTCAATGAAGCCTATGTAACTATCAAGCAGAGGAACAGTGGCGAGAAAGCTAGAGTGAGTTTGGATGTAAATTAAAGATTTTTAAAAGACTTTTTAAACCTGAATATTTTTTTATTAAATAATAAAGTACTTGGACATTTCAGGCCCAAAAAACAATGAAGCACCAAAACTTATATCCGTATTAAAAAAAAAAAAAAAAAAAAACGTCTTTACGTTTTATAATAAATGGATACCCCGAACTCTATAATCCATACAATCCAGTGTAATAAAAAGGCTGCATAAACTCAAGTAATTTTTGGCCTGTATTTGCACATCAGAACATGATTGGCATTTACATTTTATGATGCAATAACACTTAACCTGTAAATGTTCAGTTTAGAGGATTAATAACACCTTTATGTATATTTCCCCAAAAGAATTTAATTAAATACTCATTATGCAAAGCATTCAGGACATGCACTACACACAAGTTTCAATTACATTCCCCCTCCCCGCCTATATTCACCTCTCTACAATAGGTCCCTTGTCCTTTATCCAAAAACGGGAGCCCTCTTTATGAGCGTCCACAGACCCATAGGTGAAACTTCTTATGTACTCCTCCAGCATTTGACTCTGGTTCTCGTTGGCAGCGTAATCCTATGTACAAGCAACAGAGCAACATTTGAAAGCAGACATCGGCTTTTCTCTAAGGTTTTAAAAAAAGTTAGGCTGTTACAGTAAAAATGTGTGGTTTATATAATCCACCTTCGCTTTTTCCAGGTTTTGGCTGACTTTCTCCATAAGGTATGCATAGTCTCCTCTCTTAACAGAAAAAGCAGCATCCTCAAAGTCAAATGTGCCACAGCGTGTTTCTCCTTCACCCTCAACAGCACAATCTGTAAAATATAGTGAGTGAGAAATGAGAAGAAAAATAAAATAAAATAAAAAACAGAAAAGCCATAGTAAATCCATAGAACAAGCTGATTTACAAGACCAGTTATATACACTGCAAGGCCAAAAAAAAAAGTTGCACACTACAAAATTTCATTGACCGTATTCGGGGGCGAATTCACATGTGCGAATGTTTCATCATGCTCCCAGAAACACACTTTAACAACTTGAATCCTGGAATATGCCTGTTTCTGGGAAGAAGAAAAAAAATCCTGTAAATTCAGGGCATCAGCTGACTTCACTTTATTGCCTTATAATGTTGCTGTACACATGATGGGGGTGTACAGTTTGCATTATGCACTACTGGTGCATTGCTTCATGCACTTCCTTTCTTACCCAGTTCTTAACGCAATTCCAGTAATATCAAACATCCTTAATTGTTTTCGCTGCTTTATGCAGGTCAATAATTTGGCCCTTTTGAAATGGTGACTTTTTTTTGGCCAGGCAGTGTAAATGTTCAATCTTCAAGTCTTTTAAGTTTTTATTCCTCACCCTTCTTCACTGCAGAGGCAAGGCGCACCTCGTAGTGGCGTTTCCCTTCTGACACCTTCTTAAACAAACGTGTGTTGTAGGCACTCAGGTTCTAGAAAGGTATAACATTACAAACTTAAGCAGGAATGTTGCTGTATAAGGATTCACACCAAATCTCCAGTTCTCCAAAATGGGTTTCGAAAAGGGGGAGGGCAGGGTGGGAAAATTGCTCCTTGAAAAACAGCAGCACCAACAGGATAACATTGTGTACATTTAAAAACAAAGGGCATTCATGTCAAAACCAGGACTTATGATAAAGTTTAATATGAACGAAGCCATAAAATCTTTGCAGGAGACTTTAAGCACGGTAATGAGCCTCCAATCCGCAGTAAAACATTTCAGTTGCGCAAATGCCTGTATGTCTGTGAATGATGATTCCAGCCGAGGTGGCTTAGAGCCAACTGCTGTCATTCCTGTGAACTTTCAGCAGGTGAAACGATTGGTCCTTGAAAATCAACAGATCAAACATCACCAACTTGCAGAAGAGATGCAACAGATAAACAGAAGAACTGTGGAACTCACTCTAAGCCATTTCCACATGTTTGGGCATTAAAAGGAATTCCTGGGAGGCCAGTGTCTCCGATATAAAGTACTTGAGTAAACTTTTTACCTTGATGGTATCCAAGCACTAGTGAGTTGCTGAGATAAGTGCACCAGTGTAGCAGAGAATCATATATAGAGAATTAAAGGGAGTATTTAATTTCATGACTGTGATCTGTTAGTCTACAGAATAAAAATTCCAAATTTTACTTAAATGCCACACATAGCATACACAAAAATGAATTATTTAACTGGATAAAGAAGAAAAATTAAATTGGTTTACCACACCAGTATTTCAGTAATTATGCGATCAAAGAAAGACAACACAAAAATAAAGTGATGCAGATATTAATAACTATGAAAATAATCCACCTTGGAGTCTAGAAATTTCTGGGCCAACTCTGCGTCTTCTAAACAGCAGTTCCCTGAGAAGTATGTAGAGATCCCCTTTGAAAAACAAAAAAAGACAAAACCATTCATTTTGCTGATTAAACCATGCATCAAAAAAGCCAGGATGTTTAAGTTTATTAGAGCAGACTTACTTCTTCCCCGAGTCCAAGCTGTTTATGCTTGTCTTCCAGGGAGTAGAGGAGGTGGGAGCAGCTGTTCCACAGAGCCTCCATCTCAGCAGGGTTCTCCTTATAGGCCTGGCTTTCCCACACCACTGCCTTAAACTTCTCCTGCACATGGAACAAAGGTATATAAATCTTCATGTTATTCAATACTCAATAGGTTATGACTAAATGCAGTTACTGAAATACAAATTGCAAAGTTTTGCAGAATTTTAATATTAAAGGCATTGCATATTAAACGTTATACAATTAAAATGAAATCAGTATTAGAACAGGCATCTGAGTGGCATTGGATTATTGTCTGTGTAGAGTTCCTGTGCATTTTCCCCTCCTGCCCACATGGTTTCCTCAAATTTCCTAAAAAATTTCTTAAACTTATGAAAAACTAATTTGTATAAAAATGCACCAAAAACCATGGGGGAGGCATATTTTGCACCCAACAGTATGACCTGTATATACCTAAAGTCCTTGTTACTTCAAGTAGATAATCTTGCATAATGAAAGAACTAGCCAACCATATCTAGGCACTGTACCTTTGGCAAATTGGGGATGAACTTCGTGTCACCAAATGACTTATAATTTCCCATGTTTGCATAAAGCCCAGCAGCATACACAAGAAATGCCTGATGTAAAAGAGAAAGAATTAATACATGTGCTCATACTATACTGATACTAACTGAGACCACTAAACTTTGTTTCCCACCTGGTAATCATCTGAGCTCAGACTTGCTGCAGCTGCCACTGTCTCCAGCTGTGCCGGCGTCTGCTTCTGGAAGATTCTCTGCAGGAGCACGTAGATGGACGGAGACTCTGGTGAGGTCTGCAGCAGAACCACCAGGCCCCCGTACCAAGATGCCTGCGAGATGTAATGTGCATACAGCTGCTCTTTAGGCGACAGCAGCCGGAAGGCCTCGGCACAATCCAGAACCGAGATCCCGATGTCATTGGGGAGGTAGTACTGAGAATCCACCATGCTGCTTTACAAGCAGTGTGATCTTCTGGTTGAAATGACAAAAAACTCTGGAAGATAAATATACCATGTATGATTCAAGGCATTATTATGAGTTTAAAATTTTTTTTAAAAAACATACTAGGCATGTTGTGTACGAGAACACTTGACATTTTTGACCACTTGACCACTTTTGTGACAAGTTAAATATCATGAGAGTTTTTGTCTCAGAAGGTAAGGGTAATGCATAGATCTGTTATGCAGATGGTACACAACTTTCCTTTAACACAACTTTTTTAAGCATTTCACTGCATATCGTACTGTGTATGACTGTGTATGTGACGAATAAAATTTGAATTCCTTCTCCATAAAGACTGACTCAAGTCAACAGCTGTTCATTTTGCATCGATGTTTCCTCAATCTTGTCCTTTCCTCAGGTCAAAACCTGATTACTGTAATCCACTTTTAACTGGTCTACCACAAAAGCTGCCCGTATCATAACCTGAATAGACATTATGCATCACATCACCCTTTCCCTTCAACAACTTCCACTGGCTCCCGATAAAATACCTCATAGAGTTTAAACTTCTACTCCTCACTATTAAATCACTTCATAACCTCATTCCTCCTTATCCATCAGAGCTTGTACAGCTTTACACCACCTCTCACACTCTTCACTCATCAAGGCTCCTTTTTACAACATTGCCTGCATGACCACTATGAGCACTAGAGCCTTTAGCTGTACTGATCTTTGTCTCTGGAATTCTCTTTCGTAATATAGGCACTCCAACCACATTTAAATCCTGTCTTAAGCTCCATTTATACAGAAGTGCTTATCCTACATGATGTAAGGGTGCACTCAAATCTTTCTATGACTTTATCTGTGAGAATAACGGGCGTCCTATGTCAGTTGTTTTAGTGTTATTTACTATTTTATTTATTTAATTTATTTATTTATTTGAAATTTAAAGGCATCTATATAAATACAATACACCATTATCATTATTATTATTATTATTAAATATCCATATCACATGAACCAACATAGCAACAAGATTATTTTCTTTAGATCTGTTCTCCATGGAATGTAAACAATCTTAGACAGATGGACAGATAGACAGACAGACACTGATCAAAGCGCACAAAGTTTCTAAAGAAAATACATCTTTCTAGACATCAGTTGTGCAAGTGCTTCTGAAGCTGTAGGTGGTGAAATCAGTGGCTATTCCAATTCTGATTTTAGTCCAAGTACTGTAAGCTAGTAGACATGCAGATGGAGGAGTCCAACCAGTCTGTCCGTCAGTCAGTCAGTCAGTTACACAATCCTCCTCAAGCATGATGGTCTGTTGGCTGTTATAAACATGAATCTGAAAATGATTCCATGGAGTAAATGCCCGTGGTAAATGTTAAGCAAGGGACACAGCATTTAATGCATTCATCTCCAACAACCTCAAAAGCAATTTGTATTGGAGAAAGTCTGAGGAACCTCAGTACTTCTGAAGTAAATCTATCCATACATCTATCTATCCCTACAAAGCATAGCACAGAAAAGAATGATGCAATTTACTTCAGTCTGTTCATTTCATAAGATGCTTCTTTTAAACATTGGTTATTCTATAGAAACTTTTGATTTCTGGACAGACAGATGAAATAAACAGCAAAAAGCCATCTGATGACATTTGACCTAATCCAGCGCGTGCACACTATCAGCTATCATTTACTCTTGAAATGAAGGTTTCATTTTACAACATAAATTACATTTTATATATATCTATTTCTAGAAAAATAGAAATTCTATCCCTTTGTGACACATGACTCGCATACTTTAATAACCCAAATGCTTGTTTAGTAACAGATAGGGACTTCTAATTTCAGTTTTCTCAAAGGCTGACTAGTTTCAGCTAACAAAGCTAACACAGCTAGCTCAGGTCGCTAACTTGGCAGCTGTATTGTCCAGATTAGTTACTCAATTACAGCGACATTCAGATAAAAAATTTTTTTTAATACTACTACCTAACCGCATTTAATCCATTCAACAAAAGCTTACTATCGTATAACAAAGACCCTCCGTTTATATGGACTTTGTACCTTAATTCTTCGTTCAAACCTGTCAAAATGCAGCCTCACTGTCTACTCCAACTTCCGCTATTCATTCAATAAACGTCCCGCCTCACAGCCAATCCCGTGGAGGAAATGAAGATTGATTTGCATTTGAGCCAATCAGTAAAGAGTTACGACACAGTCTGTGAATGGATACTGTGACAAATAAAAATCTCAGCGTTAAACCATACACTTACGTGTTTTTCTATATTGAAGTTTACAATAAAGCTGCAACGGTGTGTTTAATAACAATTATTTTAATAAAATAGTTTTATTTAGTTTATAGAGCATGTTTTTTTTTATTTATTTAATAAGTAATACAAGGTGCTGCGCAGGAAGAAGTACAAAAAAGACCAACAAGAGATAAAGTGAAAGTATACTAATAAAAAAATATATATTTTTGGTTTAAAAAATACATTTAAACAAAACAAGGCAGTGGAGGCCAGTGGTGATTATCATTGTATTTATTCTCCGAAATAAACACCGAAACCCTTTCCAGCAAGCCCAGGAGCACCACAGGGGAATGTCCTCGTCCCTTTCCTGTTCACTCTATACATCTCGGACTTCACAGACATCTCGGAGTCTTACCACATCCAGAAATTCCCAAATGACACTGCCATTGTGGGGTGTATAAGGGATGGACAGGAGGGCAAGTACAGAAGCCTGGGTGGCATGGTCCAATCTAAACCAGCTACAACTAAACATCTTTAAGACCAAAGAGACGGTCTTTCATCGGTCCAGGTCTCCCCTGCTACCTGTCTCCATCGAGGGAGTGGATGTTAAGAGGGTTAGGTCATACAGATACCTGGGGCTACAGCTGAATGACAAACTGGACTGGTCAGTGAACACTGACTCCCTGTACAAGAAAGGTCAAAAACAGCAATTTTTTTCTCAGGATACTAGGATCTTTCAACATCTGTAAAAACCTCCTGTTTTATCAGTCAGTCATCACCAGTGTTCTTCTCTATGCAGTTTGCACTGTTGTCACTTTGAAATACCATGACAGAACTGCAATTAAACTTTATTTATTTATTTTTTTTTGATGATTTTTTATTTTTATGCTTAACTACTTCTATATCTTGCAGTGTTTGTTCTTGTACTAGTGACTTCTGGTCAGTTTTAACTCTTTTTTTACTCTGTGTGTATAGACTACATGTAAGATATACTGTACAGTGTGCAATCTACAACCTGTCTTTGTGTTACTGTCTCTATGGCTGCTGAATATCTGGAATTTCTTTCGGGATCAATAAAGTATCTATCTCTCTATCTATCTATCTACAGGCAATTTTGGGAAAGCCAATTAGCCTAATCTGCATTATTTTGGAACTGTGGGAGGACACCAGAGTATGAGGAGAACATGCAAACACACAGACCTCGAGGTGTGAATTGAACCCAACATGCCATAAAGATGCTATGCATGTTACTTAATACACTAGGCTTGTGAGCCTAATGTGAATATTTAATAGTTTCATATTCAAATTTATTTTTCATATCTGGAATGTGCAGAAAGCTGCCACTGGATGATTTGAAAGTACTGGTTGGACCATAGCTTGTTAGACTGTCAGAAAAAGAATATATAAATATGCTTCATATATATGCTTTATATACATTAATATGCTTTTTATTGAGTACAGATAAAAGTGCTACTAAAATAATTAGATAATAATTATGAGCCTGGGGTGTCAGACTTCATGGCTGGAAAGCCGCAGCATTGTAGAATGTTAAGTGAGTTATGCTTTCTAAATGATATAATACACCAGATACATCTCAGCTACTTAATTCAGCCTTCATACTGTAAAGGCTGAAAGCTCAGAAAGCTGAGGAACAAATTTGTTAGAAGAATAATCACTAATGGTCCTGATATGAGGATAGTACAAGGATATACTTTATCTATAATAATGATGTTAACTCTGGGTTCTCCAGTCTCCTCCCACAGTCCAAAGACATGCAAATTAGCCTAATTGGAGTTCACAAATATCCCTTAATGTGTGAATGTGCATGTGAATTTTGGCCGGAGGTCCTACCACAGTTATACAAAATGGGAATAAATACAGTGGTCACCATTGGCGCCCACTGTCCCTGGTTGGACTACAAAGGTTCCTAAATGGATGGATGGCTAATAAGGACAATGTGAATTTGTCCCCAAATAAAGACATTCATGTCTCAAGATCATACTGTATACTGTATGGGTGAAGTTCTAATTATAGTTAGTTAGTTAGTTAGTTAGTTAGTTAGTTACTTAGCAAATGCCTCAGTGCAACAGTTTGTAGGTGAGGACCTCTAGGACCCCACATCAAAAAATGGGTGTGTCTGTTGGTTAAGCACATTATTGGCCAGCCAGCTGAATGCTTTCATATTCTTGTTCTTTTGGCCACAAGACTTAGTCAGAAGCCATAATGTAACAGTGCAACTTGAAGCAGTTCTAATGGATTTTTTCTGACCAATAGCAAGGAAATTCTAACACAGAAAGTAGGAATAGAAAAGAAGCGGAAAAGGGTGAGGTAAGAACTTGTGACTGGTGGTGGGATAATAAAAAAATATATAGTAAATGTAATAAAAAATTGATAATGATGGTACTAACTTGAAATCGAATAAAAATGTTTTTAAATGTACTAAAACATTTAAAATATATCATCTTAAATAGTTTAAATTTAAGCTCAATTCAACTTTCATTTGTCCGTTTTATATTTAAGAAGTACAGCTGAGTTTAACAAGCTGTCCCTGTACGAAGATGTTCTGTCTGGCTGTTGTAGTCATACAAAAGGGTATAGATTTGTTTATTTATATTTAATCAATAAAGTCAAATGCATAGAAATGACATTGACCAGATACATGGAAAATTAAACAACATTTGCATAATTTTCGATAATGCAAAATTTCTTGTAAACTTGTTCAAATGTTCAAACACTATTGAAACACTCTCAAATATGTACATATTGAATATAATGTACTGCATATATAATAATATTTTAGACTGACACAGTAGACGCCTCCACCCCACCCCCTTTAGTGACGGTATACTTTCTATGAGGGTGAATGCTGTAATCAGGGATTGCAGGTCCCCTAGTGTGGGAAGTGATAAGAAAAAAATGACGCAACTCAAAATCCCAAAAGCGAGCCCTCGCACGCAAAATGAACCTTAGTAACGTATCCTCTCTGAGCTCCTGATTCAAGTACTAGTTGTGTTTATTAATATGTGTTTTAAAAGTGAATTGCTGAATTATTAAATCAGATTAAGGTCATTTACGTTATTTGTATGGACATACATACGTAGACTTTCAGTATCCACTATGGATGACTGTAATATATTTGTTAATGTCATAGAGTTCAGGCAAGGAGCTCATGTATTTGAAGGAATTCATGCTTCAATGTTGGTATTGCAATATAAGTCTGGTGTGTGAGCACTGACGTGTGAAATTGAAGATTTGAGATTTTTTGTCAAAGTTGTCATGAACATTTAGAATTATTTTTTTGCAGAATGTGCTTAGAGTGTAGGAAAGCCCGGTCCCGTGTGGCAGCTCAGAGCAGACGGGAGAAAGAAAGCCAGCTGTTTAAAGAGTTAGCGGCTCTCCTGCCCCTGACACCATATGAGGCAGATCAGCTGGATAAAGCCTCTGTCATTAGAGTGACAATCTCCCACCTGCACCTGCGAGCTCTCCTGGATATCCCTGACTCCACCGCAGTAGGAGCTGCAATTCATCCTGTCTCAGCAAGTCAGGGTAAGTTCAGAGACCGCTGTTTCAGCAAATAACATCTTTGAAGAAGTCAGAACTTCATAATGCCACATGTTTTGCAGGTGAGCTGACAGAGTCAATGGAGAAGTGGTTTCTAGATACACTTGAAGGATTTCTGCTGTTGTTGTCCCTGTGTGGCAAGATTATCTTCATTACAAAAGATGTTGTCTCCCATATAGGAATTAAACAGGTAAAGTAAGCTTGAAAGCAGTATTTCACTATATCATTATACTGTATATGCAGATATCTGCCATTTTTTTAAACTAGATATACTAACCATACACTCATTGCCAGCTTTATTGCAGTACCAATGATCCAGTCATGTGCAATGGTGCAATGGATAAATTGCACTATGCAGACAAACAATATATAAAAAGCTGCAGCATCATGTTCATCAAATGAAGATAAAGATTTGGAAAACCTAGCCTGTCTTTAAATCTTTAACCTAGCAACCAATTACAAAGTGAAATGATTTTGTACCTTGTTGTAGTTTTTCCGAACGTCTATTCAAAATCACTTCATTCCATGCATATATCTAAATTCACCCATAAGAAATTTTACCATGGTATAGACACTATAATAGTCTGATGGTGAATGTACCATGGTATATAGTACCATGGTAGTTTTGATATCACTGTGGTACGTTTTTGATGATATAGTACATGGATTACACTATAAATGTTTATGTACCATAATGGATTTTTTAAAATAGAGTATATTATGGTACTTTTAATATTATAATGTATTTTATTCCATTTCTATGGTGCTTTCAGAGATACAGTGGTATGAAAAACTATTTGCCCCCTTCCTGATTTCTTATTCTTTTTCATGTTTGTCACACTTAAATATTTCTGCTCATCAAAAACCGTTAACTATTAGTCAAAGATAATATAATTGAACACAAAATGAAGTTTTTAAATGAAGGTTTACGTTATTAAGGGAGAAAAAAACTCCAAATCTACATGGCCCTGTGTGAAAAAGTGATTGCTCCCCTTGTTAAAAAATAACTTAACTGTGGTTTATCACACCTTAGTTCAATTTCTGTAGTCACCCCCAGGCCTGATTACTGCCACACCTGTTTCAATCAAGAAATCACTTAAATAGGAGCTACCTGACACAGAGGAGTAGACCAAAAGCACCTCAAAAGCTAGACATCATGCCAAGATCCAAAGAAATTCGGGAACAAATGAGAACAAAAGTAATTGAGATCTATCAGTCTGGTAAAGGTTATAAAGCCATTTCTAAAGCTTTGGGACTCCAGCGAACCACAGTGAGAGCCATTATCCACAAATGGCGAAATCATGGAACAGTGGTGAACCTTCCCAGGAGTGGCCGGCCGACCAAAATTACCCCAAGAGCGCAGAGACAACTCATCCGAGAGGCCACAAAAGATCCCAGGACAACATCTAAAGAACTGCAGGCCTCACTTGCCTCAATTAAGGTCAGTGTTCACGACTCCACCATAAGAAAGAGACTGGGCAAAAACGTCCTGCATGGCAGATTTCCAAGGCGTAAACCACTTTTAAGCAAAAAGAACATTAAGGCTCATCTCAATTTTGCTAAAAAAACATCTCAATGATTGCCAAGACTTTTGGGAAAATACCTTGTGAACCGACGAGACAAAAGTTGAACTTTTTGGAAGGTGCGTGTCCCGTTACATCTGGCGTAAAAGTAACACAGCATTTCAGAAAAAGAACATCATACCAACAGTAAAATATGGTGGTGGTAGTGTGATGATCTGGGGTTGTTGTGCTGCTTCAGGACCTGGAAGGCTTGCTGTGATAGATGGAACCATGAATTCTACTGTCTACCAAAAAATCCTGAAGGAGAATGTCCGGCCATCTGTTCGTCAACTCAAGCTGAAGCGATCTTGGGTGCTGCAGCAGGACAATGACCCAAAACACACCAGCAAATCCACCTCTGAATGGCTGAAGAAAAACAAAATGAAGACTTTGGAGTGGCCTAGTCAAAGTCCTGACCTGAATCCTATTGAGATGTTGTGGCATGACCTTAAAAAGGCGGTTCATGCTAGAAAACCCTCAAATAAAGCTGAATTACAACAATTCTGCAAAGATGAGTGGGCCAAAATTCCTCCAGAGCGCTGTAAAAGACTCGTTGCAAGTTATCGCAAACGCTTGATTGCAGTTATTGCTGCTAAGGGTGGCCCAACCAGTTATTAGGTTCAGGGGGCAATGATTGTGTAAAGCTGTTTTGAGATAATGTCAATTGTTAAAAGCGCTATACAAATAAAACTGAATTTAATTGAATTACTTTTTCACACAGGGCCATGTAGGTTTGGATTTTTTTACTCCCTCCCTAAATAATAAAACCCCTCATTTAAAAACTGCATTTTGTGTTTACTTGTGTTATCTTTGACTAATAGTTAAATGTGTTTGATGATCAGAAAGGTCTATTGTACAAAGAATGGTATTTTCCCAATGGTATATACCATTTATCTACTGCTGAACTTTAGTAGCCACTGTTGTACCCAGTAAGTACTGTAGCATGGTATTCATGAAAGCATTGTGGTAGACATCATAGTATTACCATGGTGCCCACTGAGGTGCCATAGTATCTATGCTAGTACCTTACTACCCTTAGACCACCATGTGTACCATTCTTAGCAGAGCAGTCACATGGATGTAATAGTACTGATAAAGTACAGGGTGTCCAAAACGTAGAAAAAGATTAAAACTACATATACCAAATTTTATATTTTTATTTAATACTTAGATTAATTTGATTGTTTTTTCATTGTCATTGCAAAGGGTACATGGAATCGACGGAAGTATCCCTTCTAATTCTATTCTCGCTATTGTGATACGGCAAGCTTATACACTTTACATTTAAATGTACCAATATAAATCGCAATAAAAAAAAGACAAAGATATTGCACATGACAGTAATGTACATATGTTGAATAGATTTTGTGTTTATGTACAGATTTTGCAGTTGGGAATAAATAAATAAAGGCAGTGTTCAGAGTTCTCGAATGGCTCTGGGGTAGAAACTGTTCATAACCCAGTGGGTGATGTAATGGACAACATTTGTGATTTAAAACATGTTCTACATGTGGACTACATGTGCATTTTCTTAGCTTAACATTTTTCCAAATTCCTGAATGTTTTGTATACACTGTAACTGTCTGGGTACAACATGTACACTATGTACACTGTATACAGTACACTTGTTCTCTGCTCGCCGACTATTCTCTTGGGGTCCTCTTAAAGATTACAGCTCATCTTTTTCCTTCTTAGTCATCCTCCCGCCTTTGGTTTGCGGTTGTTGTCTGAGAGAGTTGTCTGAGAGAGCTGTTGAGTGGATATTTGTGGTTAAAGAAAGACTTAGAATGACACAGAGTTCTTTAAAAAGCTGTGCTAAAAAAATCCAGCTAAATCTGACCAGCCACCAGTTGGCAAAAAAAAAGTTGCCAAGCTCTCATTCACTTACTCATTCTCTATACACTTATCCTGTACAGCAGGGGTTGTCGAACCGGATCCAGAAAGTGCTCGTGTAGGTGCAAGCTTTCATTACAACCAAGCAGAAGCCACACCTGATTCCACCTTGACTCTGAACAAAATACCTTTCTGGATCTGGTTTGACAACCCGGGTGATCACGAGCCACGAGACAGGGCAAACTCGTACATTTTATTTGTTTACTGGTAGAAACAGTTTCCAAATTATGGTCAGTAATGCCTCTGTGCAAAAACAACAGTAACACAAATAGAAATCCCATATATTTATTGATCCGTAATACAGAGACCGGAAAATAACTGTTAACTGGAAAAAGACTACAAGTCTACCAGTTGGACCAGCCTGTCAGATAGCTGCTAGTTCTTAAGAATTTCTGTGATGTATGAACAGGAACAAAAACAACAATGCTGTACTGCCTGATAAACTCATACCAACAACACACCCAGTAACATGTCAGTGTCACCGCTGTGCTAAGAATGGTGCACCACCCAAAGATATCTCATCAACTGTGGTCTTGTAGTCCCTATACACAGATTAATGGCTGAGAAGGCTACTGAAGCATTCTATAGTGCAACAAAGGGGATATAATCAATTTCTACACAGTTGTAAAATTATTATTATACACAAGTAGATAGAACCTAAGAAAATGGCATCTAGTGAGTCTTCTGGTGTGATATATTCCAATTTATGAAACTGATGTCACATTCAACCTTGCAGCATGTTCTTCAACACACTTTTTTCTTTTCAGATGGATTTGATTGGTCGGAGTTTGTTTGACTTCATTCATCCGTCCGATCACAAGGATATTAAAGATATTCTTACAAGGATAATAGGTAGGCATGCTATGAAGTCTTTGACTTTTTTATCTAACATACACTATATGGACAAAAGTACTTGTATATGGCCAAACTTGCAGTGAGATCGTATCCAAATACATATACAGGTCCTTCTCAAAAAATTAGCTAAAATTATCTGCTAATTCTTTGAGATAGGGATTTTGGGTTTTCATGAGCTGTATGCCACAATCATCAATATTAAAACAATAAAAGGCTTGAATTACTTCAGTTGTGTGTAATGAATCTAAAATATATGAAAGTCTAATGTTTATCAGTACATTACAGAAAATAATGAACTTCATCACAATATGCTAATTTTTTGAGAAGGACCTGTACTTCAATATGGAGTTGATCCTCATTTGGCAGCTATAACAGGTTCCACTCTTCTTGGAAGGCTGTCCACGACATTTCGGAGTGTTTCTGTGGGAATTCATGTTCATTCATTCTGTAGAGCATTTATGAGGTCTTCACCAAGGGCCTTCACCAAACTGTTGCTACAAAGATGGAAGTGTAGAATTGTCAAGGTCTTGGTATGCTGAAGCATTAAGATTGCCCTTCCATGGGGATAAGGTGTCTGATTGAAACATGTAAATCCAATAATCAACAAGTTTGGCCAAATACCTTTCTCCATACAGTGTACAATGATAAAATGGCAAATTCAATTTAACTTCATGTCTGTAATTAAACTACAACTTTTCTGCACCTTAAGGGAGTGAAGACCATCAGAAGTGTGAGGTTTTCTTCCGAATCAAAGGTGCAGTCAAAAACATGCTGACACCCTGGAAGGTAACCCTCTTTCCCTGCCTATTAGAGCCAAAAGGTAAATCCTGGTAATTTTCCCGACAGCAAAATAGAGAAAATTCTACCCCTCAGCAAGTTGCTGTGCTGTTTTTATATTTGACCTGACTTTATGTTCACAGGTGATTCACTGCATAGGAAACAAAAAATCATCATCCATTCCAGGATCCAGCTACCTGCTACTCCTGTGCAGACCATTACCTGTGCAAGAAGTCATCGAGATGGAGGCTCATTTAAATTTCAAGACATTTCTGAGCATCCATGAGCCAGACATGAAGTTCACCTACTGTCACTCTGGGTATAATTTATAGCAGCTAAGTTCATTGTTGTTTTTATGGTCACTTCTTCAACTTGCACATTTTTTTTCATTGTGTTTGTTTGGTTTTCATGCACAGGGTCTTGGAACTGACTGGCTTTAGTGACATTGAGCTGTATGGTCAGTCTGTGTACCAGTACTATCATCCATCTGATTGCCAGCACATCTTCAAGGCACACCTCTGTTGTAAGTATTGATAAAAATGCACACCATTATTATTATTATTTTAATACGCAATACTACAGTTCTCAGGAAAGTACCATTTTTAACCTAAAATCTGGCCATGTTTACGTCTTTCCCGGTAAGAGTGTTGTGTTAAACTTGTGAAGGGGTTATTATTATTATTTTTATATTACTATTTTTTTCTATTTTTAATCACGTGTGATTTACATGTTTGTATATTTAGAGTTACAATGTGACGTGGGGGGAGGGGTGGTGGTGGTGTGTTTTTCTCTCATTGAGAGATTTCAGTATTGGAGTGTGGAAATGTTTTATTTATATATTTAATTATTAGTTTCTGTAAGTTGTGTCGGAGCAGAAGATGGGGTGGTTAGCGGCAGGAGGATTTGTTGGGTGGAAGATGGAGGAATGGAAGAGCTTGCTGCTGTGTTTGTTAGCAGCTATCTTTGTTTGTTGGGGTGTAGTGGGGTGTGTGGGGGAGGGGTGTGAGGGGCAGGGGTGTGGGGGGGAGGGGTGGGGGATCTCCAAAGCCAGTATTGTGTTAGTTCTTTGTACACTGTGTATTTTTAACACGTTGTTCTGTGTTTTACACTTTAAGGCTGACGTTAGGCATCTTATTCATGTTTATCTACCTGCATTTTCTCTCAGGGAGAATGAATAGTTCTTTAAACTTTGTGAGCTGGAATGTTAAGGGTTTAAACCATCCGGTGAAGAGAAGGAAGGTGCTCTCACACCTTAAACAACTTAACACTGCAATCGCATTTTTACAAGAAACTCACATTCGCAGTTCTGATAATTCTCGCCTTATGTCACGTTGGGGTGGGCAGCACTACCACTCAACCTTTCAGGCCAAAGCTAGGGGTGTCTCGATTCTCATTAACCCAAACATCTCTTTTGAGCATCATAATGTTATTACGGATATACAAGGTCGTTATATCATTGTTTCAGGGAAGTTATTTAATACTAATGTAGTGTTGGCTAATCTATATGCCCCTAATTATGATGATGTCTCCTTCTTTGAACATTTTTTCTCTCTTCTACCTGATCTGAGCTCATACTCTCTCATATTAGGGGGAGACTTTAACTGCTGTTTAGATCCATCACTTGACAGGTCATCTCCCAATCCTATTCCTCTGAGTAAATCCGCTACGCTACTTCAGTCCTATTTCTGCAGCTTTGGTATCTCTGACATATGGCGCTTCCTTAATCCAAAAAAGAGAGAATACTCCTTTTTCTCACATGTTCACCATACTTTCTCCAGAATTGATTATTTCTTTATAGATAATCAACTGATCCCAATGGTTACTTCTTGTGCTTATCAGAGCATTGTGATATCAGATCACGCTCCAGTGGTTATGTCTATAAAACTCCCCGATCTCCCTCAAGTTACTAAACATTGGCGCTTTAATTCATCGTTACTGATGGAGGACGATTTTGTAAAATTTATGGAAGACCAGATAGTTTTTTTCTTCACCACAAATGAAACACCTGAAGTGTCATGTTTAGTTGTTTGGGATGCTCTGAAAGCCTACCTCAGGGGACAGATAATTTCATACACTGCAAATATGAAAAGGAAGGCATATAAAGAACGAAAAGATTTGACCAACCAAATTAAAGAAATTGACCAGCAGTATGCTCTATTTAAAAACCCCGATCTCTATAAAAAACGCGTAGAAGTGCAAACTAAGTTTGAACTTATTTCAACGCATGTAATTGAACGGCAATTATTAAAGAGTAGGAGCCAATTTTACATTCATGGTGACAAATCTGGGAAACTTTTAGCTAATCAGTTAAAAGGATTTAGAGCACAACAACAAATTACGAAAATTCGGATGGAGGATGGTACCATCACTACCGACCATTCTAAAATTAATGATGCATTCAGGAATTTTTATTCTCGATTATATACTTCTGAGTTCCCAAAGGACCATAGTTCAGTTGAAAATTTCTTGACTCAACTAAATATCCCAACACTGTCCCCTGATTCTAGATTAAGATTAGAAGAGCCCATATCACAAGAGGAAATCAGTTCAGCTATCTCCTCATTGCAATCTGGTAAGTCCCCGGGTCCTGACGGGTTCCCTGCAGAGTTTTTTAAATCATTCTCCTCATACCTTGCACCACAACTAGCTTTGGTTCTATCTGAATCTTTCAAGCAAGGTAAGATGCCTGCGTCATTTAATGAGGCTCGCATCACCCTCATAGCAAAGAAGGATAAGAACCCAACAGAGTGCTCCTCATATAGACCAATCTCTCTTCTTAATGTGGATGTTAAAATCCTTGCTAAAGTCTTGGCTCGTAGATTAGAGAGTGTTCTACCCTCAATTATATCTGAGGACCAGACCGGTTTTGTTAAAAATCGGTATTCTTACTTTAACATTCGACGCCTTATGGATATCTTGTACACACCATCAGAGGAGACCCCTGAGTGTGTCCTTTCTTTGGATGCTGAAAAGGCTTTTGATCGTGTGGAATGGGAGTATTTATTCAGGGCTTTAGAAAAATTCAATTTTGGTCCAAGTTTTATCACTTGGGTTAAATTATTATATTCAAGCCCTACTGCCTCAGTTCTGACAAATGCTCAACAGTCTCAACCATTCAGTCTTCAGCGGGGAACTCGTCAGGGGTGTCCCCTTAGCCCATTGCTCTTTAACCTCGCCATTGAACCACTAGCAATTGCATTCCGAAGCTGTAGAAATATATCTGGGATTTGGAGGCAGGGAGAAGAACATAAAGTTTCCCTTTATGCAGATGATCTTCTACTTTTTTTATCGAATCCAGTCTCCTCTCTGCCACCTGTGCTGTCATTGCTCAGGGAATTTAGCTATTTTTCAGGATATAAATTAAATTTGCACAAAAGTGAACTTTTTCTGCTAGATAACACAGCAGTAATAACTGGTATGCACAATTTTCCATTCAACATAGTGAAAAATCAGTTTACCTATCTTGGTATTACAATCACAAGGAAACATAAACACCTCTTTAAAGAAAATTTTTTTAGGTTGTTGAACCAAACAAGAAAGGACTTGGGACGATGGTCACCACTGTCCATGTCCCTGGTGGGCCGCATTAATGCCATTAAAATGAGTATTCTCCCTAAATTTTTATATCTCTTTCAGTCTGTACCTGTTTTTATTCCCAAATCTTACTTTGGCGCGTTAGACTCAATTATATCTTCTTACCTTTGGAAAGGTAAACATCCACGATTGAATAAGTCCCTACTTCAAAGATCTAAAAGAGACGGTGGCATGGCTCTACCTAATTTTCGTTTCTACTACTGGGCAGCAAACATTCGTTCTGTCATTTTTTGGTCATATTTTCATAACCAACCTAATCGGCCTGCCTGGGTGGAAATGGAGACAAAGTCTATCAAAAATCTCTCTGTCTCTGCACTCCTTGGATCTGCTCTCCCCATCCCCTCAATTAAATTAATCAATAACTCAGTAGTGGTGCATACCTTGAGAGTATGGGCTCAGTTCAGAAAGCACAGCGGTCTTCTGGGCTTTTCTCTGTCCAGTCCTATCGTCTCTAACCATCTCTTCCAGCCTTCTTTACATGACTCAGTGTTTCAGGAATGGTACAATAAGGGCATCAAGCTTTGCAAGGACCTGTTCGTTGACCATAAGTTTGCATCATTTGAACAGCTTTCCGAAAGGTTTAACTTACCCAATTCTCACTTTTTCAGATATCTGCAAGTAAGACACTTCATTCGCTCTTTAATACCAAATTTCCCTGAGGCTCCTGCTGCAAACATTCTAGATAACCTCCTCTGTTTGTCTCCGCTGCGTAAAGGCCTAATATCCACTATTTATGGTGGATTGATGGCTTCGAGTCACACCCCTCTGTGTAAAATTAAAACTGCTTGGGAGAAGGATTTAAATTTGTCACTATCAGATGATACTTGGAATTCAATTCTTAAACTTATCAACTCAACCTCCTTATGTGCCCGCCACTCTTTATTACAGTTTAAGGTTGTACACAGGGCTCATTTCTCCAAACTTAAACTCTCCCGTTTCTACCCAGACATTGATCCTTGCTGTAATAAATGTAAAAGTGGAGAGGCGTCTCTTATCCATATGTACTGGACATGCCCGAATTTGGAAAAATTCTGGAGGGGTGTTTTTAAGACCCTGTCCTTCATATTGAACTGCAATCTTGAACCAGACCCTCTGATTGCTCTTTTTGGTGTCACTGGAGAAGAGGGTAAGAGTCTAAGTCCAGCCAAAAAGAGATTGTTATCTTTTGCGACACTCCTGGCCAGGCGTTCTCTTTTATTCAAGTGGAAGGATGCCACGTCACCCACTCACGCCCAGTGGCTCAGAGATATCATGTCCTGTTTGTCCCTGGAGAAGATTCACTATTCAATTCATTACCCAGACTTTAAATTTCAACAGGTGTGGGGGCCCTTCCTTCACTTTTTTCATATACATTTATAGTTTGATTCCTGTCTTATTTAATTACTTGTTTGTTTGTTTTCTTTCCCCTTTTTATTCCTCTTTATTTATTTATTTTTTGCACGTAGAACCAAAAAACTTCCAGCTCCATATTCTTTATTCTTTTTTCTTTTTTGGTTTCTCTCAATGCCTGGCGTTTAGCCTTTCATATCCTTGTAAAACTGGCTTGGAGTCGGGGAGGGACGGGGTGGGTGCTATAGGGTTTATAAGGGGATTATAAAACCTGTATTAAAATATTACATGTTTACCCTGTTTTATCCCTGTTAAAATCAATAAAAATATTGTTGAAAAAAAAAAAATGCACACCAACTACAGAAAATCAGCCCCTTTCTAGAAAACCAGTACTGCGCCAAAATCTTGAGCCACCCCTTATTTGCTTGTATGAAATTTAATTAAATAATGTAGATACAAATTAAGAAATGGGAACTGATTTAGGGGCGGCACGGTGGTGTAGTGGTTAGCACTGTCACCTTGCACCTCCAGGGTCTGGGTTCGATTCCCGGCCAGGCTCGATTCCCGTCTCTGTGTGCATGGAGTTTGCATGTTCTCCCTGTGCTTGGTGGGTTTCCTCTGGGTACTATGGTTTCATCCCACAGTCCAAAGATATGCAGATTAGGCTAATTGGCGTTCCCAAATTGACCATAGTGTGTGAATGAGTGTGTGTGTGTGCTCTGCGATGGATTGGCACGCTGTCCAGGGTGTACCCTGCCTTGTGCCCAGAGTCTCCTGGGATAGGCTCCAGGTCCCCGCGACCCTAAATACAGGATAAAGCGGTATAGAAGATGAATGAATGAATGAACTGATTTAGGACAAAAACATCATTTAGAAAGCTTGAAGAACTATTCTTCACAACTACATAAAATATATTACAAAGATTGGTTATTTGGAAGCATAATATGAAGAAATGAGGGGTGGCTCAATAATAGAATTTTAAAAATAAAGATGTTTAGTTGGCGGCATAGTGGCCTTGCACCTCCAGGGTCCGGGTTTGAATCCCCGGCCAGGTTCAATTCCCTTGTCCGTGTGCATGTTCTCCCTGTGCTTGGTGGGTTTTCTCCAGATACTCCGGTTTCCTCCCACAGTCCAAATACATTCAGATTAGGTTAATTGGCGTTCCCAAATTGCCTGCAGTGTGTAAAGTTTGTGTATGTGTGTATGTGTGTGGCCCTGCGATGGACTGGCACCCTGTCCAGGGTATATCCCGCCTTGTGCCCTAAGTCTCCTAGGACCCTGTATACAGGATAATGCTGTATAGACGATGTGTGAGTGAGTGAGATGTCCAATTCAATATTCTTTTGTAATAAGCCCATTATGAAAAATATCAGATTTCTTTGGATACAAGATTTGTCATCATTTGCTAATATGTTCTCTGATTGTTCCTGCGGCTGTGTTTACAGCATTTTGATTAATAAAAGTGGACAGGTGTTTTAATGGTGTCTAAATGTTTTGGACAGTGTTATCAAAGGGTCAGGTGTACACTGGGAAGTATCGGCTCCTACAGAAGCATGGTGGCTACGTTTGGGTTGAGACAGATGCCACAGTTGTGTACAACGCTCACACAGGAAAACCAGAGAGAATTGTGTGCATCAACTACATTCTAAGGTCTGAATTTGATCGTGTATTTGTAGCTATTGATGTAATGGCCTGGGAAAAACCTTCATATGGTGAATTTTTGATTATTTTCTACTAAAATGGAGAAAAACATTTAAACATTTAAATCTGCAGTTTCAGCTATAGTGACATCAAAAAGGTTTTCCCAAACCATACTTATGTTGCATCCACGAAAGGATTAGTATTTAGTCACATCCAACCACACTATCACATTCATTCATTTTCCATCTATCTGCCTTTAACTTCAGTGGAGTGGAGCTTCCAGATGTGGTGCTTTCACAGGAGCAGACAGATTGCCTGCTAAATGCCCTTCCTGCACCATACACCACAATGACGCAAAACGAGACCAATCAGGCAACGTCTACAACAACTGACATGGACAACAGCTTCGTGTCTTCTTCCTGTGAGAGAGGTAAACCATCAGCCATGACCAGATCCCATCAATCAGCTTTATGATTAATAATGGCTCATTCTTAATTGTTGTTTTTTTCCAGACGGACCAATCAACAGGTGTACTGAGATTTTGCACTGGGGTGCTTTGTGTGGCTTACTTTCTGATGTGAGTATAAGTACAGATATGGTCAGTTACATTCAAGCTTTGAACGTAAAATGCAATTGAATTCTTAATAATCGAGCCTGGAATTACCGAATATCTCATTTGGTTTTGGCTCTCCACTAGGGATAAGAATCACCATGGACCACCCAATACGATATTATAATGATACCTAGGTGCCGATTAAATTTGCATTGTGATTCTGTTAGTATCATTATATCAAATATCTTGATTTTTTTATTTTTTTTTAGATTTTGTTGCAATTCTAAACCTATTTAGCAAATAATTCACACACAGTGTGCTGTGCTTCCTACCAATGTGTGACTAGTTTAGAGTGCACCACCTATAGGCTCACCGAGGAATGGCAACATTTCCACCACTTCAAATGCAAACATGGATAACTCTTTTGGAGTGAATGTAGCAATACTGTACATGTATTGAATACAAGAATCATGATTCGATCTTTTTATCTCGACTATCCATAGGTAGTTGGATTACTTGCATTTTTTTAACATGAATTTTTGTCATAAATGGATACATGCAACATATTGCCTTTTAACTGTGCTGCTTTTTGCTAGCAACAACCTAACATCATAGATTACAATGAAAAAAAAATGGGAACTGTTTTTTCACTGTGACAGGCTACCTAAAGATAGAATTCCAAAATAGCTTGTTTATGTAACAACCTCAGCAGCAACCTCATTTCCCCTCTCATCTGTTCCAACGACTCAGCATTCAGCATCACCAGTATACTAATCACCGGTCTGATTTTTACCATTTGTTACCACCAATAAATGTTACCATGGTACAGTTTATAGTATTTTTTTGAGTATACCATGGTACTTATGATATGTGCTGATATAGTATATATGCCACTCTAGAATACCTGGTTCTCCCATGGTACATACTTTGGTACAATAGTACATGTATTATGGTATTACAGTAGTAGTATGTACCAAAGTACCATGCTGAGCTTTGGTTGCCACTGTGGTCTTAAAAAAAAAATATTTGACATGTACACAGTATGATATGCAGTGAAATGCTTAAATACCTATATATATATATATATATATATATATATATATATATATATATATATATATATATAATGCTCTAGAAGTAGAATTGTTTCATTTTCGATATTGGACTTTGAGTGGGATGTGGAATCTTTTATAATCTACAATAAGCAAATATCTATAATTTAGACAATAATGTACTGCTGTTACATTATGACACTGTGTTTTAGGATATGGCTGACCTGGATTTGGATAGTCTAGCCCCATACATTCCCACACATGAGGAGGACTTCCATTTAGCTCCTATTTTAGATGAAGTGGCGAGTGATTCAGTATCACGCAGACACATGCCCTCTGTCAGTGAGACATGGTTAAATCTGGACCAAAAGCTGATGGCAGATTCGGATGCGGTGTGTTTCCACAGGTATGGTTTTTGTTGGAAATGGCTTGCAATGTCAAAAAAAAAAAAAAATCATCTCCTTGTCCTTCATTATTTTTTTTTTTATTGTCTCTTGATACAGGCTAAACATGAATAAGAACCCTATGCTCTTTTCTTTAAGCCACTGGACGATGAACAAAAAGCAACAGGTAATATAGGCAAGATTAAGATTTTGAAATGTAATTCGACTTTATACTTGATTATTAATTCAATATTTTACTGAAATAGGAGCAGTTTAGGAGTCAAATCTCCATTCCTGAAAAAGAGACCAATCACTGTACATATGTCTCTCAAACCTGTTTCTCAGAAAACTTGGGTAAGACAAACACAGACATGCACAAACCTACCTATGACTTGTTTGGTCATCTTTAATTTCTAAAATGTAAGAATTTTCATCATATGATCTCCTTTAATCTATCAGATGGAAGAACAGTCTGGAATTGCAGCCAGAGCTACGCAGAGCCTGTGCATTTAGCCCACAAGTACGCCGAGCTCTCGTGGTGTCCTCCGGGATCTTCGTTGCAACATAGCGACCACAACGCAGAGGAAAATATGCCCAGGGCGCTGGTTAACCTGCCTGTACTGAGCAGATGGGAATGTGAAGTGAACGCACCTCTGGGACCCACTTCACGCTTGCTACAAGGGACTGAACTCACCAACGTCCTCGATCAGGTGGCTTCAGGACTGTGCTGGTATTAAGGAAGGCAACACAGGAGCTGGTATAAAGGTGTGAATTGTGTCCAGAACCAGATGTGTTACATTCCCACATTACAGTTATATTACGGGTGATTCTACAGTTGGGGTGGCATTTGGGTCTTACCGACATTCCAAATAGTCTCATCTCATCATCTATACTGCTTTATGCTGTATACAGGGGTGTGGGAGGGGCACCTATCCCAGGGGATTTTGGGCATGAGGCAGGAGTGCCAATCCTTCACAGGGCACACACATACACACTACGGACAATTTGGGAACGCCAGTTAGACTAATCTGCATGTCTTTGGGAGGTAACTGGAGTACTCGGAGGAAATCCACCAACCATGGGGAGAACATGCAAACTCCAAGCACACAGACCGGAGGTGGGATTCGAACCCGAATCCTGGAGGTGCAAGGCGACAGTGCTAACTACTAAGGCACCATGCGGCCTGTTTACAAATACATATTTTAAAATATATATTTTTTAATTATGGGTGGTGACTCAGGAGACTTAGGGCACAAGGCGAGGTACACCCTAGACAGGGTGCTAATCCATTGCAGGGCACACACACATTATAGGCAATTTGGGAATTTTTAATGCTAAGTCCCGTCTTACCTGTGATGATTTATACAATTGTAGATTGTGATTGTAGTTTTAGTAACCAATCATAACACAGAAGGTATGATTTGTCATCAAAATATTCTTACTACATTTATTAATGTTAGAATACAGCCAATGCTGTCAACTATACTTTTTAATGCAATACAAAAAAAAAAGAAAAACACCACACAACTCACTGATCACTCGTTATTGAAGCACTATTTAAAATACCAGGAATATCTGGCAGAAGAGTGGCAGTTATTTGCAATTTGACATATAAAATATCTACAGATGTTTCATTCTTTTTTATTTCCAATGATAGATACTAACTGTTTAGACACAGTCAAGTCAAAAAAATAGATACTGAAAGTCCTTTGAAAGCACAACCCTGTTATGCAAATTACAGATTGAAAGCAATAATTTTAAAGGAATATTTAGAATGTCCTTTAAAAGGTTTTATGTTTGGAATTTATTAGCATGAATTCACTTTTTTTTTTTTTTTTTTATTTACTAATTCTACGCTAAAAATACATGCAACCTACAAGTTTAATGTTTAAAAATGGTGGCTCAAATGAACTGCATTTGTGGAATCAATCATACATGCTATACTTTATGAAAGTCATATTTTTGTCTAGCCAAATGTCTTGTGAAAAGTTTGTCACATATTAGCATCAGTGATTAAAAGATGTTTTTAGCATGGTCATTTTGCAGCATATCAGAATGTAATTAAATGTGAAGGAGAAAAAAGTAATGCAAACAAATGATGTCATACTGTACATGTATGGCAACAGTAGATATTTGGTTGTACTATGTAGTTCACCTGCAACCTGGAATTTACAATGCTTACATCATCAAATCAACATAAAGATATGTTATCCAGAGCTAAGGTTTTAGTAGACACTTGACTGACGTGACATTTCATTCTAAAAACTTTAATTCATCCAATTTATTTTTAAAAATCCCACTCAGAATACTTTATCCAACTTTATCATGTTTCCTTGCAAAAACCACAATAACAGCCTTTGAAGTCCAGTTTAAACCAAAAGCTTTTAATGGGGGGAAAAAAATTTGAGAAATTTTAAAGACTAAGATTTAAACAATAGGACAATGTCTGTATATATACACACACACACACACACCACTGCATGAAGATTTGATTTTATCAACATGATCCACTGTACAAGGATGTGTTGATCTTAAGATGCTTCTACTTGGTAATGGTATTTCTGTGAAAAGAAAAATGTAAAATATGTCATACAAACAATAAACTTGTAATAAATGTGTATATTTACCACTGTATCTGTAAAAGAAAATTAAATCAATAGCGAATAACCTATATTCTGATGTATTTGTTACTTGTAGCTACATTTTTTTACAGCCTCCTTTAAACGTTTGAAGTCTTCTGTAAATGTTTTTTTTTTCCTTTTCATTCTTTAAATATGCCATTCTTTTCAGTTGGAGATTGGGTTAGGGGCGGGTATTGGGGTCTGTGTAAGGGGTTTATGAATACAGATCATTCATGTGTACTTTGAAACAGACAATACTACTACAATACGACTATTACTTTACGTCATGTCTCGGTTTAAAAATCTATTAAAATATTATTGAAGTCTTGAAATGTCAAATCGCTTACAAAAGAAATTTTCATTACATGTCCTGATTTGATGAAATGCTCCTTGTAACAAAACCGATTCTTTAAAAGTATGTATGCTTTGTTTTATGCTGCTTTACATAACCAATGTAATCAAATCCAAAAATTCTAAATTTGTATTTAATGGTAAAAGAAAAAAATGCATTCTTGTCCCTCAATAAAACAATACTTAATATATAATTTCTCTTTGGGATTAATAAAGTACTCTATATATCCATCTATCTATTTATCTATCTTGTTTTCATTGTGCATGTGAAAACGTTTAATCCATGTTGTCACTTAGGTTATTACACCAGAAGGGGTAAATAAAATGACAGTGTGGAAACACATCCCCTTCCTGACTGAATATCTCAAGCTAGTTTCTCATCTGATCCATTCCTGCGGCTAAATAATTGACACGCAGGCATGTGATTGGACAAGCTGCACTTCAGGAACTGTTACACAAGCTGTGAAAACTGGAGTAACTGAACTGCAGACATATTTTTGTTGTATTTCATCAGCTCTGCTACTTTATTTGGTTCAATCTGCAATCTTTGCCGGGTCTGCACCTGAACCGAGCTGATGAGGTCACAAGTTGTCACCATCATGTCATTGTACATCACAGATAATAATAATAATAATAATAATAATATGGGGACAGTGATCATTCTATTGTGGTCTCTTTCCAATAGATAACACAGAGAAAGGTTCAGAGGTTGTGCATAGATGCAGAATACATTTTCTGGGAACTGTCAGCTGCAAAAACCAAACAACACACAAACTACTTACGCGTTCATGCTCTTTCCACTTCCACTGAGGACAATGTAGGGAGTTTTCTGAGACTTCTGTTTCTCCTGCAGCAGGGCCACAGTACCTAGAGGAGTATCACTGCTGCTCATCTTCTTCAGCAACTGTAGGGTGAGAACAACACCATGAACGCACAAACAAATAAAAAAAATTTTTTAAGTTTTTTTTTTTTTAAAAACCTGACAATCTTCTGGCAAAATAAAGTTATACTATTAAACACAACAGATTTAAGTCCAAACTGCTTGGTAGGTGGCTAAAAGAACGTACTGCCTCCTCCTCCAGTTTTTTCATTCTTTTCTCAGTCTTCATCTTTCCAGATCCTTTGCCATGGAAACGATGGGATAGCTGTCTGAAAGCCTAGATGAAGAAAGAACAATAAGCACATTATGGCTAATCACTGAGCCATTTGTTTATAGCAATCGCACAATAACTGTATGCACGGACCTCTTTAGGGGTGAGTCTTCGCCCAGATTCGTCCACGTATTCGATCTTTACGTCTGGCTTGTAGCTTTCTTTCTCTTTAAAGTCCTGTGTGAAGCCCCTGTATTCCTCTCTCCGGCTGTATTTGTCATCAATGGCCCTGAAATGATTAAGCCAACAAAGACATTGTATTAACAAAAACACTGATTTAATTTCTACATTCAAGAACATTTGTGGATATTTAAAAACTATGAGGTAGCACATATGGTATTAGGTCAAAAGTCAATTGTTATTTTAAGACATGAAGGTCAGCTGCTCTGGGAACAGTTCTAGCAAGAACAGTATTGTGTCAAGTGCATTTCCAAAACCCATCAAGCACCATGATGAAGCTGGCTCTCATGAAGACTTGCCCTGGAAGACCAAAACATACCTCTGGAGCAGAGGAGAAGTTCATTTAAAGTTACCCGTCTCAGAAATCATTATTTAACAAACAGCACCTCGGATTAGAGTCGTTATGGCAGCTTTACGGAGCACAAGTAGCAGACACATCTCAATCCGAACCGTTCAAAGGAGATTCCTATATATTTTGGATGACTTGAGCATTGTTTTACAATGTAGAAAGAAATAAAAATCAGGAACGATCATGGAATTAGAAGGTGTGACTAGTAGTGTATTATTTAGGTAATAAACTTTTGCTCACATCTTATCTTCGATGCAGTAGTTGTCATTTGGCAGAGCTCCTTTAGGAGCACGCACTCGAGCCACCTTCTGCACCTGAGTATCCAACAACCCTGTAAAAAAACAGACTTCATGAAGCCACATCTATTCTAATGAAGCTAACAATATTTATCATGTATACAAATGTAGTCAGGTTCAGGACATACCTTTGTTCTTGCAGAGCAGCAAAGCAGCCGCAAGGCCGGAATTAACGATGGGCTCTTCATCCAAAATGGTAGTTGAAGCAGTGGCAAACTATAGAAATTTAAATGCTATAATTTAAGGCACATGTACAGTATAGCATGTCTTGTAATATTTCAGAAATCTCACAACAGCAACAACCTTATGATATTCTGAAATAAAGCATTCCCAGTATGTAGTAAAGACTTACATCTGGCTGCTTCTGTTCCTCGTCCAGATTGACGGTGCTCCAACCCACATTGTCATCCATGTCTGAATCAGAGCCTCCAGCTCCATCTCGCTCTTCCTCTTGCTCAAAGTCCTTAAAAAATGAAAACAAACATCCAACAGCTATTCAGGCAAAGCACCAAAGACATAACGTTTCCAAAGAGAATCTGGGCTTTCAATTTACAAGTTTCTTCTAATGTTTAAAAATTTTAGGCTGCAAATCTAGGTAGTGTATCCCATATATTCACCTACAGTATTAGAAACCGGCACAGCTGAACATATGATTCTATACAAAGAAATGTGAATTTGATTTAAAATAAATAGACATAAAAACAGTCCCTTCCTCTTTAAGCCATAAAATTACCATCCGTCAACCCAAGTAATACATGTACACACACTATTTCCAAAAGTATTCGCTTGCCTGCCTTACATATAATTCTTAATCCATAGGGTTTAATATGATGTTGGCCCAACCCCCCTTGCAGCTATAATAGCTTTAACTCTTCTATGAAGGCTTTCCACAAGTGTGTCTATGTAAATTTTTGATCATTCTTCCAGAAGCGCATTTTTATGGACTTTGCTTTGTGCACTGGTCATGTTGGAACTGGTGTGGGGTTGTTTTTCAAGAGTTGCAGTCGGCACCTTACTTCCAGTGAAAGGAACATATTGGACAATTTCACGCTCACAAATTTGTGGCAACAGTTTTTGGGACGGCCCCTTCCTGTTTTAACATGACTGTGCACCAGTGCACAAAGCAAGGTCCAGAAAGACATGGATGAGCTCATTTCACCATACGAAATAATGTAAAGGCAGATAATCCACTCCAGCCACCTGAAAATATGAATTTCCACTGACGAGAATAAGTTTTGATTGGAAGGACATGCGGCCGACTTGGTTGCTCGTTTGCCGAAAATGCTTGGTATGCCAAGGCAAATTTCTTGCAAGTTTTAATTCTTAAGGCGTATGCTGAGGTACCACTGTATAATGATCAACATCACATATAAACTTGCATTACACAATGTAACTTAGAAACCCTGTAATCAAAACAGATTTTTTCCCCCTCCTTGTTCATATCTTGATGAGAGTAAACATGATGAAGCTGTACTAAGCGCTAAGTGTGAAAACGTTTTCTTTGTCTGTACTTCCATTACTTTTGTACCTCGTGTTAAACATCCTCTTTTTCCATTACAGGATAAAAACTATAACAACCAATCCTGTCATGCAAAGTTTCGATTCCCCCTCTAACACACCCACCTTTACTCAGTCAGTCGTTTTCATTTCAAACAACCAGTCCACACTGGCTTAACAACAATGCATGTCTAATATTTACCATGATGTCCTCCTGGTCCTCTCTGTTTCCTGACAGGCCGTAGGTAGGAATGTCTCCCAGGGTGCGGCAGAACTCGGATGTGGCGTTAAAGACGATGTTGTTCTTCTTGTCGAGGTCATCAGCGCCTTCCTCTTTGACTTTCCCCAGCTCTTGCAGGTGTGCCACTACCTGGAATTGATTTACAAGTAAGAGTAGCATGACGTATATAGTCTCAATGAAATAATATGACTTAGGGGATTATTATTCAATCAAAACATAGAGCTGTATGTAACAATGTCAGGGTTCATGCATCATCAACAAAATCCAGGACTTTCAATCCAGTCGATTCAAATTTGTTCCACACATTCAGGAAACTTTTTAATAAAGGTGTCATGTGATCACTGCATGACACCATTGCAAACAAAGTACTGCGGTATATTGAACTTCCACGGTATGACTGCAGAACAATGAGGATGTGTTCCCTGTTGAGTCTGGTTCCTCTCAGGTTTTCTTCCTATTGCCATCTCGGGGAGTTTTTCATTCCTGCCGTCACTCTCGGCTTTCTCATCGGGGACAATCAGATCATTTTCATTCGTACATATTTTCTAACACATTTTCTGAATTTTCTTTTTACTCTGTAAAGTTGCTTCGCAACAATGGCTATTATTAAAAGTGCTATAAAATTTTATTTAGTCATGCACATAAGCTGAAGAGGCCGTTATTACTAAAACCCAAAAGATCTTATGGTTTTCCCATAAATTTTCCAAAACAGTACATTTTCCACATCACTTAATATTTTCTATGACTTTCCCAGGTCTGGAAATGTCTAAATTCCATGTCTTCTCCAGAACTGTAAATGCTGTGACTGTAGATGTAATTAGTGATGCTGGAAAAGCAAAGCATCACTTGTATCATCTTGCAGGCTTCTTCTTCAAAAAAATTTTTTTCTATACTTTGGCGCATAACTTGTCCCGTACCGTTTGTCATAGACCCATGTCAACTCGTGAGGCTTCTTCAGGAATGGGGGGGTGGTATGACTTTTCTAAGGGGTCACTAAAAAAAATCCCATAGACTTAACATGAAGGCTAACTTTGGGGGATTCTAGCGCCCCTGGGGCGCAAGAGGTGCCCAAATTTGACCCATTAACATATAAAGGTGAAGGTCCTCTCCACTGAAACAGGAAGTGCTCACAGTTACATTCCCTGCTATGGTAACTTCCATAGAAACTTTAAAACGAGCCCACAGTTTGGTTCCGTTTCAATCTGTGAACCAATCAGTTTTTTAGGATCACTGTGAATCTGACAAGCCACACCCTAACAACTGGCAAGCACCACTCACATTTTCTTCACAAAATTTACCTTTCTAGTTTTATTCTTTAATCTAGAATAAACTAATTGTTTGACAAAAATGCACAAATACAACCTATACCATGAATTCTAATATTATTAATTTTACATAGTTTGCATCTCTGAACCTCAAATATAAATTCTTTATTTTAACTAGCACGTGTATTCAAATTAATTCAGCACATGAATACACACGCTAGTTAAAATAAAGCATTTAAAATCATATAATCCGGATTTCACACACAGTTCATGATAAATGAAAGGCACATATTGACCTTTTCCCCTGAGTCCTTCATCAACTGCTTCTGTTTAAGCTTCCTCTGCTTCTCTAGTTGTTTCTGGAGCTCCAGCTCAGCCTCATCCTCTTCGATGGCTTCAGGCTCCGGTGGGACAAACTCATCTGAGACAAAGAGTAACATACCATGTTTACCAATAACATAGAAAAAAAATTCTTTATCCTCCGGTTATAAAAAGTTTCTCACCATCATCACTGAACTCCATGTCGGCCATCCGGACGTCATCAGACTGCAGCAGCGTTTCGGTTTTAATGCTGCCTGCATCATTTAAAGAGTCTTCAATCTCGTTTTCTTCGCCCGCCTGCTTTCTGCCCCGACCTCTTGACCTGATTTATCAGAAGCAGAAATCGTGTCAGACAGGCAGCAGTGCAGACGGATACATAAAAAGATCTCACTGATTATGATAAGGATGAATAACCTAGATCCGAAATCTGTGTTGCGAGAGTCGTCCGTGAGAAGCTCATCAGTCTTGAGGGGTTTCTCTTTCTTCCTGATTTTCTTTACACGCCGTTTGGTTTTCTTAAAAGACACCTGGAAACGGAACGATACGTGTTTAAACTTTTACAGCCACACACCTATATCACTAAGCCTTAGGATATAGGGACTAGGGACTACCTCAACAATGCAATCTTTTCAGACACTGTACTGTATGTAGTATCTTGACCCTCTCATTTCTTCAAATTCTGCTTCCAAAGACTTAAGATTAAATTATTTGTCACATGTACCTTATATCACATGGAAATAATTTTTTCCTCTTATCCCAGTTAGGAAGCTGGGGTCAGAGTGCAGGGTCAGCCAGAATATAGTTCCCCTGGAGCAGATATGGTTATGGGCCTTAAGCTCAGAGCCTCAACGGTGAACCCCCAACCTTTCAATCAGTAACTCAGAGAGTCTTAACCAGTTGAGCCACCACTGCCCCAAATGTTTACCTAGCTAACAAATATCAGACCTGGGATTCAACCCCACGCCTGCAGGAGAGACTACGACCTGAATACAGCACCTTAAACCGCTCCATCATCCTGACACAAAGGGGTTTTGCGATTCTCCCGATTTCGAACCGGAAAACTGTGAGGCGACCATGTTAACTACACTATGGAAGATGCGATTTTATTGTACTTTTAATATAATCATGAGGAATAGTTCTCCATAATAACTGAAGGACTGCCCCCCCCCCCGCTCATTTTCAGTCCAATCCCAGTTTTTGACCAGTTTCAGAAGAACGCTTTTTGTTTATCCACACAGTGAACTCTGAATCATTGAAGCATAAAAAAAAAAATCCTAACTGGTAATACTGAATGCTAAGTGGTTGGAACAGATGAGGTGGGGAAAAAAGGAGAATAGCAGAAACCATCAGTTACTATCCTAATGCATCTCCTGTAAAAACAAAATGTACAGTATATAAAATCTTGTATATCCTATAGACAAATACACATATAAAGCCAAATTTAATTTAATCTCTGTACATCTTGCAGTGCATTTTTAAAAAATAGCTAAGGGAATAACCTCCCCATTATTCAACTCTACTATTTCACAAAGCTGGACACTTGTTAAGGCAGCAGCCATGACAACGGACGTTAATGAGGAAAAACTAAAAGGTACTTGCAGCCTTCGTGGCTTGTTGTCGCCTCCTAAAATTATCACAGACTTAAAGAGCTTTTGAGTGTCTGTGTGAGACACCGACTGACTCACCATCTCCTGTGGAGTGTAGTACTCTGAGGCCACAGCGAGAGCTGGCATGTCCAGGGACTGGGCCTGGCTGTGCAGTGTGTCTTTGATGGCCTGCAGTTCGCGCTCTCTCTCCCCCGTAGCGAAACCGCCAGCACTCAGCCGGAAACTCTTCTTCTTCTCACCATCTATCTCCTCATCGTATTTTGACAAGACAGACTTTGGCTTGAACTGGAAAACAGGACAAGTGTTAAAACTAGAGCACATTTTTATCCTTAGCGTATGGCTGATTGTCAAAATTATTCTGAAACATCTTCCAAATATTTATAAATCAAGAAATTAAAAAATAATTATAATAAAAAAACATTTTTATCCGGCAGTGTGAACGTAATCTTAAGGAGTCTCACTAGATTTCAAAGAACATCAGCTCTCAAAAGATCTTATTTGGCTCAGTAGGAGTGCAATGCAGAGTAAAAACTGACACTAAGGGGGGAAAAAATTAAGCTTTCTCCAATTTCATATTTAAAATTTTTTTTTTTTAACTAAAATCATAAACTTAAAAGCATTTTTGACACTTTCAAGCACAAACCCTGATATCCTAACAATCACAACTGACAGACAACAACATAAAGATTTAACCTGTTAAATAAAACAATGATCAGTGAAATGAAACAGTGAACTGACCGTGACCATGTCGTCCACGGTCTCCTCCTCGTCGTAAGGTTTGTACTCCGGCTTCTTCTTCTTAAGTTCCACATTCTTCTCTGCTTTCTCTTTATCCACAATGTTCACATTCACCAGCACGTCTTCCTCCTCCTCCAGAACGCCTGATACGTGAGCATACAACAATCAAGCTGTGTGCTTCAACACATCTCTCTTAAAATTTTATTTTTTAATTAATAAAAATAAACTCACCTTTGTCTTGTAGAGTCAAAATGACCGTCTCGCCCTCTTTAAAGGATTCCATTTTGTGCTGCACGGCAAGACCTTTAAGGTCTCTTGAACTGTAAGCCTCCTGAAAACATCATCGTATAAGATCCAGGGATCACCGCATCATCACAGACAGTTGTTTAACTAATTAAAATGGAAAAAATTGTTATTAATAGCCAACAACCAACCCCTTTGCTTTGTGCAAACTCTTGTTCGACCAAGTCGCTGACACCAAACTCTTCATCCATCTCTTCCAGAAGCTTGGCCTATGAAAGATAAATTAAGTGAAAGCTAAATTAATCACACTGTAGCAAAAAAAAAAAAAAAAAAAAAAAAACCTTCATAAATGACATATCCTTGGTCTTACCCTCTTCTCTGCCATCTCCTTCTCCTTGGCAAGTTTGCGACTCTTCTCCACCCAGGCGACAGTGTCATCAAGCCATGGATCGTCATCTGCAAGCGTCTTCACTTTGCTAAAAAAAAAATTTATTTAAAAAAAAAAAAAAAAAAAGCTTGTTCTTGCTCTCTATTAACCTTCTGGATTTTAAAATACGCACCCAAGTTTCTGATTGAGCAACCGCTTCTCTTTAAGAGCAGCCAGCTTCTCCCTAATCTCATTCTGCTGTCTGATCTGAATAGGGTTGATCGTTTCAGCAACCATAGGCTCCTCCTTTGTCCCAAGTTCTAAGGAATTATAAAGTTTGTGGTATCAAAATGCATCTTCAAAGATTTGTTAACATGAAATCAGAATTTCAGTTATATCGTTCTCACCTTTTTTGGCCTCATTCAGTTCAAGAGGCTTCAGACCCAGTTTAGCCCTCAACTTACTGAAAAACAGAGACGATATACAAATGAGATGTGTGGAGTCTAGAAAAGAATTCTCTATACCAAATGGCATTTTAGCGACGTACTTGGTCTCTTCGATGCTGAGTGAAGCATCACCAGCTGCTGATTTCGGACCCAGATCTGCAAACAAACACAGATAAATAATCAATTTGTCTTACTTTAGTGCACTTTGTGAAACAACAGTGCACTGAAAACCCTTCTTTGTTTAACCCAATACTGTTTAAACATGTTAAGTCATTTGTGCATGTTGATCCCCTACAATGTGCAAACTCCTTTCCGACATGATCACAGAGGGCGGAGTGAACAAAATTAACATATGATTAAAGATTGAAAAACAGAAGCGGAAATATTTTTGACACCCTTCTATGCCAATAAATTTTTTTTATAAGTCTAATAAGTGAATCTTCCATTACCTGAGGCATTTATTTATGGCTCAGAGCTCTGCATAGACAGCTCCTCCATATATACACCATAATTTATTCTGTTATAAACGAATGATTATTATTACGTCCTATTTACACAGGATTAGTATTACCTGGGGACCGTGTGTGATTTGTAATAATTGCGAATCAGCCATGTCTATGATTTGTAAAGTAAAAGTCCCCCCCCCCAAAAAATGAACAACCATATTACACCGTATTTGGTGAGGTCGTACACACACACGTAGTCACAGTGTTATAGTGAACAGTACATGCGTGCACTAAGACAGCAGGGGAGACAATTACCCACAATTCTGCAGCATGCGCAAGAGAAAAACCATTGGCTGAGTTGTGATCATGTGACGTTTTGCATCAAAACAAGTGATACATGATACTCAGTACTCGTAAACCAAGACTTGCTCGTTTTTCCAAGTCAAAATGTATAAAAATATATATAAAAATTTTGCTTGTCTTGCGGAACACTCGTAAACGGCGTTACTCGCAATCCGAGGTTCCACTGTAATACATAATATGTAAGATAAATGTAATATTTATTTGTACATTTTATTTTTATCATCATAACTGGGAGATCAGTTAATAAATTCAGGTAAAATCGCAGGATTCATGCATTCATTGCGCCACATGAAACTCACTAATAATATTGACAATAATTTAAAACAGTTGGTTTTCCCTCAACATTTTTTGATGGCTTTCTCAGTCTCCATCCTGACAAACTAGCACAAAAAGAATTTTTTTTGTATAGTTCAGAAACTCTTGGAAGCACATCTAGTCACTCTAGATAAGGGTGTCTTCTAAATGCTGCAAATATAATTAAAAAATAAGCTACTTAAAATGCAGTGTACATTCCATGTACACTGCCTGGACACAGGGGGAAAAAATGTTGCATACTATAAGATTTCATTCAATCGCCTTCAACGTTGATTACAGCACACAGTGGCCAGTTCATGTGTGAAAATTATTCCTGATGCTCCCAGAAACACTTTTTCACTATTTAAGTTCTAGAATATTCCTGTGCCATTAAGAGAAAAGAAAAATCCATAGATGTGATTGTACTGAATGACCAGATTTTCAGGTCACCAGCTGATTTAATTTTACCTTTTCCCACTGCTGCAAAGTGCAACCTTTATTCTCCCTAGATGGATGGATGGATGGATGGAATAACCATTTACACCTTGTTGCTTGAATGCTGTTGTATAATCTGCTGTAACGTTACAATTTCCATTTGGGATTAATGAAGTACTCCATCTATTCATCCATTGAATTTACAGTTCAATACGCATGCGCAGTATAACCGACACTTTTGCAGCCCCTCTAGCCCTTTACCTTCAGTCTCTTCAGTGCTGGGATCCGGTTTCTCCTTCTTAACTCGCGGCTCTCCGCTACTCTTCTCGCCCCTGCTCCTGCTCTCTTTCTCCGCAGCCCGGCTGCTCCTGTCCCGCGACCGCGATCTCTTCCTCTTCTCTTTCTCCTTCTCGCGCTCTTTCTCCCTCTCCCGGTCCTTGTGTCGGTGCTTTTTGTGTTCCCGGTGTCGCTCCTCTGGGTCCCGGTCCTTATCCTTCTCTTTGTGCTTCTTAGACGAGCCCATATCTAATTTATTAATTAACTATAAGCCGAGTTTATAATACGATTGAACGCTATACCAGGCTACTAGATAAAGCTAACTGGCTTAAACTGTTAATCAGCCACTAAACTACTTAAAAGCTTTCTCGCTTTATCAATTAGGACTTAAAAACGAACACTTGCTACACCTACATCACATAAAAAAACAAATGCGACGCACTTCTTTTTCTAAAGCAAGCTAACTTAGCTTCTTCAGCGTAAACATCGCTCAACCGTCGTTGTGTGAATGCTGCGTGTGACCTTTGTAACTACTTCCGGGGAAAAAGCTACTGCAACGTTTATCGCCCCTAGTGTCAAGGGGAGGTATTAACCACATTTTTTCAGTTGGGGAAGATGGAGGTGGAAGATAATAATCTTAGCCATCTATTCTAACCTATCTCAGGAGACTTGGTACCAACCATACACACACTATGCGCAGTTTGAGAGCGCATCGGAACCCTAGCATTTCTTGTTTTTCGCAAATCAGCAAAAATCATCTCTCTTTTTAAGAGAACCAAGAAAGCTTACTCAAAGTATATTATAACAAACTATTTTGCTATTTGTGTCAGTCCAGCTGTTAATCTCCCTCCACATTTAGTGGGGACTATTCTAAACAGCACTGTGGCATAATGGTTAGCACCGTGGCCTCTCAAAGCCAGGGTCAGGGTTCAATTCATGCCTTGGGTCTGTGTGTGTGGAGTTTGCATGTTCTCCCAATGCTTGGTGGGTTTTCTGTGGGAACTCAGGTTTTCTCTGATGTCCAAAAACATGCAGATTAGCTAACTGGCATTCCCAAATTGCCCGTTGATTATGAATTTATGAATTCCAATATATTCATCAAGTGTTTGAGTGAACTATCTCAAGCATTTATGTTTAGAATACATTTTAAGTACATTTGAATACATTTTAACACTTACTCTAGGTATACTTAATTATATTTTATAGGCTGACAAATTACATTAGCTTTAAACTAGCTTAACGCCACCCAAAAAGCACTGGAACACAGGAACGACCTTAATGCTGCCACAAACGCCTGTTGTGTTGGATGTAGCTTACCACAACCGAAAATAAAACTACCCTCACCTTAATTTATACAGTGTTGGAACTACCTTACCCTTACAAAAGGTTTTAAAGTAGTGTCTCAACTAATTTACTGTTATCTGAAACTTACCTGCCATTGGATCTGGCTGGACAGCGCCCTGTTACCTATTACTGTACTTTTATGCCATTGAAGCTACTGTAGCTTACCACTACCTAAAGCTTATAAAGGCTTGGAATTTTCCAGTTACTGACATTCATATGTCATTGGATCTGGCTTTCATACTACATAAAACTGTTTTTGGAACAAGCCTCCTGTTACCCGACTCTAATATGCCGATGGAACTTGCTTACCCACCGACCACCCTAAATTTACATAGTATTGGAGCTAGCCTACTACTGTCAAAAAAACTTAAACAAGGTTGGATAAAAGTTCCTGCTACCCAACAGTAACTAGCTCAGTGCTACCCAAAATCAATACAGTGTTTTTTATAACCCAATACTTGGTACTTGGCATTGGAACTTCCCAAAACTTTAGACACCACTTCGCATTCCACTGCCAAGAATGTACTGCATTGTAAAAATTGTAAAAATAATTTTCCATTATATTTACATGAATTGTTTTAAACACTTAAAAAAAAAAAGTTTAATAATCTTTCAGAAATTTTCAAGTCTAGACTTGTCTCAGCTAGCAGTAAAGTAAGGACTGTAAGTAAATTTTACATTGTATTTAAAGTTTTTATTTTAATTTTAAGTTTGCTTTTTTTTCTCCAATTTACTTTATCATAAATGCTGTGCTGGTTTATAAGATGCAAACTGTATGATCAAATAAATCAGTTCACATTGAATTAATTATTCATTACTCCGCCTAGATTACCCTAGGAGAATGATGTGGATTTCCAGAGACTAGGATTACATAAGATTTCATTTTATAGGTATATGTCACTTGGTTCTGCTTTGTAGTATATATTTACATTACCTATAGACTATATGATTTTGGAATCTGTTTTTGTCTATGTTTCTGATAGCTGTTACATACTAATGCTTTATTAAAGCAGAACTAGTTATTTACTCAAATGAAAACCAGTACAACTTGTACTGGCAATTTGTTGGGAATGTAAGCAATTAATTCTTATTGTAAAGCGACCTTGAGTCTCTTGAAAGGCGCTATATAAAATAAACTTATTATTATTTATTATTATTATTATTCAGTAAGTTTATCCTGGCCAGATTCATAATGGATTCCATTTGGTGCAAGTCAGGAATACACTACGCATCAGTCATCAGTTGACTACAGAACAACTAAGAAGCATTCTAGTAAAATGAAAAAAGAAAAACCAGTGATGAAAAAAAATATTTCAAGATCCTATGTATAGACTAAATCTATGTCTTAGAAAACATTTCTTAACCCAAGCAACACAACATATTTGGCGTCCCAATGGTCACCATACATAACAGAAATGAACATAAGTAAAAGATTGTATGCATAACACCAGATGTTTAAAAACAAGTTTATAATTAGTGGTAGAGATAAGCCCGTGTGTGTTTTCTAAAGATTTTGTAAAATGTGTTAATTTTCACTTATGTACAGTATGGAAACTTTTCAGACACCCTTTTATTAAAAAAAAAATAAAACAAGTGGTCAAGATTTTTAAAGCACTTTATGGTTTTCAGAAAGCAATCTAATAGAAAAATATATTTGAGATTATTCATGATAATATAGAATGCAAAACCTATTAATTTCAGAAAGAAAAAAATTAGGCAAAACCCACAGCACAAATACCTTACCAGTTAAAATTATATATATATATATATATATATATATATATATATATATATATATATATATATATATAATTTATTTTTTTAATCTGCACTGGAATTATTACAGGGTTAGATGTTTCTGACTACAAATGTCAGATTTTGGTTAATCAGATCAAATTTCAATGCATCTCAAAAAATCTGAACATCATAGAAAGTTTTTAGTAATTAAATTGGAAAAAAGAAAACATTTATATACTCTAAATTCATTGCACATAAAGTAAAATATTTCAAGCCTTTTTTTTTTGTTTTGCTTATAGTACATGGAAATAAAAAAATGCAGTATCTCAAAATATTAGAATATTTAATTCTGACTTGAAGTAAATTACTTTTGATGCAGTATCTCTTGGTCTGGTTCAGTACATGCAACCACAATCATGTGGAAGAAGGCTGACTCGACAGTTGTCCAAGAGACACTCATTAACACCCCCCAAAAGGAGGGTAAGCCACACCTTATGCCTGTTCGCAGAGGGCTATATTAAAGTATACATGTATTCATGGAAAGTTGACAGGAAGGGAAAAGTGTGGTACTATAGGAACCACAGTGCCAAAACTTCTACTCACTGGTTTCCTGACCATGAAATTATTGTGCTTGATTGGTCAGCCTATTTGCCTGACCTGAACCCTATAGAGAATCTATGGGCTATTGTCACAAGGAATATGAAAAACACCAAACTCAATAATACAAAAGCAGAGCTGAATGCTGATATTAAAGCAACATGGTCTTCAATTATGCCTCACAAGTTCCACAGGCTGCTCACCTGAATCATATGTTTCTGAAGTTGGAAATCCGTTTGTGATTAATAGTAGGTATAACATATACTTCATATTCTAACATTTTGAGGTACTTGATTTATGGCAGAATTACAGAATTATTCAAATTATAACAAAAAAAGGATTAAAATATTTCACTTTTATGTGTAATAAGTCTATAAACCATGAATGGGAGTTTTGTTTTTGAATTATAGTACAAAAATTTTTTCCACAATATAAATTTTTTTTAAGATGTACAGTAAAATGTCTATATAATATAGGAAACAATTGTAAACCATAACACATCAACAAAAGGTGGTTCCAGGTTTATATGGAAGTTTAAGAATTTCTGGTTCATTCCCATTTTTATGAAGTGACAAAAATTGAGGAAAAATAAAAACAAAACTTGCAACTTTTACCTGCTTGAAAAATGCAAGCCTGCAAGGCACTTATATGATAAACCAAGCACAGTTTTATCAAAAAAAATAAAAAAATGTGCATAAATCTACATTATTATCAGGAATAATTGAATAGTTTGTGTAAATATTGTATATGCACAGTAAAATACAACAGACAAACTGAAAACCATACATAGAAATAAACATATAACATGCCATTAAAAAAACTAAAATTCAATAAATAAAAATATTTAATTCTATCATGACACAGTACTCATGCATAACGACTTCAGTAACCTGCTTTAATAATCAAACCAAACAGACCACAGAGTGAAATATCTATTATGCAAATAATTACTCCATTGTTATGAAAATACCTGAAGGTAGCTAGGTAGTATTCAAATCTGTCCTGTATTTTTGAAAAGACAGGACGTTTGATTTGTGGTGAATAATATACAAATCAGATAAACATTTTCCATTACCCTCCTGTCTCTGCATTAGCACTCAGCAAGTGGAGGCTTTAGGACTCTCCATAGTGTAAGCATCTCTTTCGGGCTGCGCTTATGCACCAGTAGTACATTGCGGTAAGCACACGGTGTCTCTTTCTTGGCGTCAGGAAGATCGAAGGTCAAAAAACCCGGGTGATGAATAAGGCGAATACCCAGTCTCTGGAGACACATCCCCATGTATACATCATCAATAGGGAACAAACTCACCCAGTGTGAGACATCCCGAAGTCGCATGGCCAGAGCGGCAGAGTACACCACTCCTCCTCCACCTGCATATGTTGGGTACATACCTTTATAAAAACTCTCAGGTATGTAATATTTAGCTGTTGGTTGGCGACTGGGCCAAGCATTGGAAATCACATCTCCTATAAGAAAATCATCCTTTACTTTCTTATTTGCTCCTTGTAGGGAAGCATGATGCTTATTTAAGTAGTCTAAAAGGGCACTGGTCCTAACAAAAACATCATCATCTCCTTTAAAGATAAAGTGGGCCTGTGGGCAGTGCACGGAGAGCCAGTTCCAGAAGAGCAAGTCCTTCACGGTGAGGTTAAAGAACGTGTCTCTGAAATCCCACTGTAGGATGTCCTTATGAAGTCTGCTCTCCAGCTGTAAAAGTGCCTCGAGGTCCGGATGGGGACCAGTTGTTATGTCCTGCCTTCCAAGTAGGAAGACAGTACGTACCTGCCACATTTGTCCCCCTGACTCTTCTTGTACCAAGCCAGTCCTTCCCCATGTCTCCCTAATGGCCTGCCTGTTCTCAAAGTTTCCCACTTGGGACTTGATTGCCATGAATAGCATAGGGGCATCTATCTCAGTATCTTGTCCATTGCACAGGTCAGGCTGGTTCTTCAGGAGGGTGTAGCTCCGACAATGCATGGACAAGACAAAGTCCTTCATCTGCTCAGGTATTGTGTTAAAATCAGGCAGTTGAGATGCCAAGAGATGATCGGGTTCACACAGAGGAGAGCCATCATTTGGATACCGGTCAGTACTTTCATTTTGTGGACTCCTGCCAACTGTGATATTACCCTTCAATATGGGATTGTTTTCTCTGTCCTTGAGGTGCTGAATGCGGTTCCATAATGCTCCCTCAACCAAACGCAGGTTCCAGAAGGCATTTAGTGGATGGGATGCAAGAGCTCCAGAGTTGGACGACATTCCAGGGGCTATGAAATGAAGAGGCAGAGACACGGGCTGAGGCTCGGGTCTGTAGGACATGGCGACAAATATGGTCACTATAATATACACCAAGAGATGGCTCATCATCAAAAATGGGAGAAGACAAAGGCAGAAGGCCCTTCCGCTACACTTGCACCGTGCCATGTGCTGGGAACAAACACAAGAGAAAACGAATTTGAATGAGAAGTAACATTTGAATATTCCAGGAAGGAAGATAAAACTTAGACAGACGGAAAAATTGATTCATTTACATATTCAAAATTCATAGACAGATAGACAGGGTTAAATCCAAGTATGATTTTTAGCCATGAAAATCTGCATTTGTACCAATGTAAGAACCTTGATCAGAAAATCTCTTGGGGATTTAGTTTCTATGGTGTTGCTCCTGGGGGCTCATTATCTGTGCCTGACGGAGCATAGATCAGAGCACCTTGCAACCCATGATACTTGCATCATATACCTCAAGAGCACATTTACACAGCAGATGGAAACCTCTTGTTTACCAGACACTTAGGTTACTTAAAAAAGAACACCAAGCGAAAAGATGGCAAATGGACGATCAATATCCTCAGAACCCACTTGAGGATTTGGTTGTTCATGCAATGATTTTTAAATCCATCCTCTTCCCTCATATTTCTCTGAAGCTCACTGCCATCACTTTAACTAGACATTCAGAAAGATCAATACAGTGTTCAGCGACAAGAATGAGCCCATTTATCAGCAACACAGGACATCTTTATATTATCAAAGTTTATCTTAAATAAACCTTTACCTCCAAATTGTGTTGTCCAATCACTTCGATCTGTTTAGGGAATAGAATTTCCCTCTTCTTGCACTCTCTCTTGCATATCCACCGATCCTCTTCTTCCACAATGCACTAATTTCAAAAGTGTTCCCATGTCGAGTCCTGCATATTCATGAGAGCACAATACAACAGAACCAAACTTGCATTACTGTTCCCATGACACAGATCCTTCGTCTTTGCAGCTGTTTGCAGCTCAACCGAACAAAAAAGACAAATTTGTCTCTTGAAATTACAAGCAGGTGAAGAGCTGTAAGTAAATGTTTCCTGGCTGTGGACGCTGTTTCTCTGTTGTAGTCTCGTCCCCTTAACAGGTTTCCGCCCACATGAAAGGCGTGTTCAGGATGTGAACCAGTGTGTGTGTGTGTGTGTGTGTGTGTGTGTGGAGGCCACTTCTAATTGCATTAACTTTCCTGAAATGGATTTTCTTTAATAATTTAAACATAGAATATATATAGGCCACTGTTTATTCTTCTTCTTCTTCTTATGATTATTATTATTATTATCATCATCATCATCATCATCATTATCATTATTATTGGAATTTCCAGTTACCATACAATGTAGTGCAAACGTGCAGTTTTACCATTTAAATATAATGATGTACTTGTGATGTCAAAGCACAATGTTGTTAAAAGTAAAGGATTAGAAATTAATGATGGTGCCACTATAAAAAAATATTAGTAAAGTTTGCCCATTGAACTAAGGAGATTTAACCTACTGTACATAGCTACTTTTTAAACTTTGCTTGATTAAAAAATTTAAATGCAGCCAAATATTTTGTGTTTGTCATATTTATAATGAAATATTGCTAATAAATTTAAGAAATGCTAATTTTCGTTAGAATTGATCACACAACGTAAAATAATTAAATAGATAATTAAATAATTGTTTTAAATGTTCAAAAGGATAAAATTTAAAACTGCTTGGGGCACCATGTGACGCATGATGTTGGGATAATAAAGGGAAGTTGTGGAGAACATGCAAAGCATTCCAGTATAGAATAATTTTAGAGATAAGAGCAATCTGACTCTAATTGTTATATAACTAAATATAAGTAATTGTTATATATTTACAGTTTTAAGTTGATTTTTGGTTTAAAACATTAAAGATATATTGGTTGCTAGGCAGCCAACTTGGCTAAAATAGATATCGTCTAAATTAGCCAGCTAAGCAGAGTAGCACTGAATCAAAATCTTCTTTTAGATAGGAATCAAATCACAAACCAAACAGAGGTCAGGTCTTTTTCTGTATTTATTTTGTGTTTAATTCAAGTATATGATGAAGTCTGTGAGCATTAATAAAGATGCACCAGAAACTCCAGATCCATTTCAGACGAAATCCATTAGTGTATCATTTGAACCCATGCTTCAATAGAAGGGTTTAGACGTGAGAAAATGTGACCTTTAGTAAAAATCGGTTTACATTGGTAATATCACACATTTTCTTATATTTAAACATTGAAAACTAGAAAAAAAGTTTAATCTTTAATGTTAAATATTCAAGAAATTAAAAATTTCATTCATTCATTCATTCATCTTCTATACCGCTTAATCCTGTGTTCAGGGTCGCGGGGGACCTGGAGCCTATCCCAGGAGACTTCGGGCACTAGGCGGGGTACAATCCAATGGGCCAATCAATGGGCCAATCCATCGCAGGGCACACACATACACACACTCACACACCCAATCACACACTACGGGCAATTTAGGAACGCCAATTAGCCAGTGTTATAACAAAAGCATTGTTTGCATAGCAAAAGAATTAAATTTCAGCCTAGACAGCATTTTTAAACAGGAAGGTCTCAAAATTTCCATTTCATCACTAAAATAAATCAGTGATAATAAATCACTAAACAAAAAGCAATGACTTAGAGGGTGTGTCCAAACCTTTGACTACTACTGTACTTGTATTTTCCTGCTGCATTACTGAAAAAGAAGATCTAATGGCTTGAATCAGTGTTTCAAAACTGACTTGCTTTTCATTTTCAAATTGATTTCTGTTCTGCCAACATTAGCAGATTATTTCAGTCAACACAATTTAGCACGTTCATCCCTTTAAAGTTCCCAGCAAATCATCACATTCAATCCACAAGTCAAGTGTATAAACATAAAATTATCTCATTAACTAACATATTAAGAGATGTCTAACAGAATGAATCCTAAGCGCATAGCGATTTAGAACAATATGCATGGTTTTTAAAACCACTGCTCTCTCTCTCTCTCTCTCCAACATATCCTAAAAGCTCTTGTCCCAGTTTTTGACATTCAGGCACTCCAATGTTCTAGCACTGCTCTGTCACTCAAAGCAGCCAGAACAAGCTCCCACCCCATGTCCTCGGGCACTGAGTCAATTTCACCAAGTCGATTGCTTGTCACAGGCACCACCAAAATGGGCGTCTGTATCCCGTAAGATCCTGAACGTCGTTCCGTAACAGTATGAACCCATAATAGTAAAGCCATGCTAAAATAGAACTCTACAGCCTATTGATTTAAGCGCCTCTGGGCACTAAACCACAGCACACGGCAGTCACATATTAAAACGAACACTTATGTAACCACAGTGGCCAGGAAAATCTGCTGATCTAATAAAACCTTATTAACCAGGCTCTTCATGTTCCCTATGTTAGCCATGTGAATCTTATGAATGAGATGTTTAGCATGGACAGTATACCTACTGGCACATTACTGAGAGGTGGAAAATAATGAAAATATTTTTACTCCTTACCTTCAAAGTACTGTAGTAATTATAACACACAAAGGGCTCAACTTCTCTCGTCCATACAGCGCTTGTGTTCTGTATGACAATAGAATGAGCAGTAGCACACCTAATTTTCATTTTATTTGCATTTTGCTCAAATTCCAGTGTAAAGCATTCGATGAAATCCTTTGGTATTGAAAGAAAGGCATCAGACATGGAGCTAATTTGTCTGCTGTAATTTACAGGTTTGAGGCTAATCAGAAAAAAAGTATTTGATTCGCTAAGGAGCATAAACACTTGACTTAGGAGCAATGGAAAAGTGTGTTAGTGAAGCAATGTGACTTTTTTTGTATATATGAACACTATCATATTATATACAGTATGATACGATAGTGTGCAGTATGTGATATTTCATATTATATTATTATACTTTTACTTTATGATGAGGTTGGAAGGTTTAGCCTGCTTTTTTCTTGTCTTGGCATTTGTGTTACCTAATAAGCAATAGGCAAAGTATAATTTGTTTCTAGTAAAATTAGTGTTTCATGTCCATGGTCTTACATTTCATTTCAGGAGTTAAAACTCCTCTGTCAAAAAAAAAAAATAAATAAAATAATAATAATAATAATCCAGACCCAGCATATTGATGATTTACTGTAAAAAATGTATTTCAGCAAACCATTTAAGTTTTCCAGAGATTTTCCGAATACATCATAAAGGTGGACAATTTTCTAGTAATATACATTGTTTTCTGCTCTTTCTTAAAGAGGTAAAGTCCATACAAGTGATAATCAGTTTTCCATGACTGCTTATCATTGTTACTTTAGAGCAAAGATCAGTCTCTTAGTCACAGTAGGTTTGAGTAAAAAAAAAAAAAAATCTTCCTATAAATTCACAATGATAAAATGAACAAAGATCAAATGAATACCCTCCAACTGCACACTCCATAGTGTAGCATGGTCACCGATGGAGAATGGCAATGTAGAAAAAGCACATAATTCATTCTGCTTATTCCAGTCATCCACAAATACTTGTATACAATACACCTCTATCAATAGAGTCAAATAAAAAGAAAAATTGTAAAGTCAAACGGAAACATCGCCAACATATGAAAATAGAGCTTGTCTTATGGGAATCATTATCTAGCAGATTAGTAGGTTACATGTAAAGTATAAAGATACAGCAATGAAATACAACACCAAGGGAGGCAGCGAATGTGAGACACCAATAATGGGACAGAAATGAACAGATTTCGTCCTCCAGCGTGCCTTTTTCTTTCAATATTTGCCAGTTCGTATTCGTAAAGCCTTACTTTTTTTAATGCTTAGCATAATATTGGAAAAAAGAAAAGAAAGAAAAGTGCACAACAGAAATTAATATAACTGATCAGAAATAGAGGCTGACTTACAAGTCTGAGTAAATTACGCATAGATTTACATTTGGTTGTTCATTATTAGGTGCAAAAAAACATTTGTAAAAGATCCATCAACTCACAATAAATGTACACTTGTGCAAATGGTTCCTGTATGCACTTGAGAAATTTGCTCTAATTACAATATGTATCTTTTTTCCTGCAGTGTCTGGAAAAGCACTGTGTGGGGTTTTTTTTTTTCATAAATGCACATTTAAAGTACTTAATTCGTTCATCTTCAATAATGGTGGAAATGGTCCATATCCCAGGAAATGTAGGAAAGACTTGGGAATACAAGCCAGATAAGATGCCAGTCCATCACCAGGTGCCATGCATGCACATATTCACACTTCAGGGCAATTTAGGGTGGGAAATAGATTTACAAATTTTGGGAATTTGGAAGAAAACTGGAGAACCAAAGGAAACTCAGGCAAACACATGTGCAATATGAGAATCTTTAAAGAGACAGTGGGCTTACAAGATCAACATACCTAATCAGCATATATTGTGCCAATCTGCCACCAAATTTAAATATTATTAAAAATTAAGTAATGCACAGGCTGAAGGTTGAGGATCATTCTTGCTTTCTCCTGATGTTAATATTATCTAATTAAGTTTCTGTATAAATAGGAGAACATATCGTTATGTAATAGAATATACAGTATATCAACCAAAGCAGAGAGGAACCACTTGCAGTTGTCATTTACAATTGTATAAAAAAAAAAACAATGATCAAAGCAGAATTTCATACTGTACAACAATAGAACTAGTGGTAAAAGGAATATGTCAAAAGAAATATTATCAATACAGATGTCTTGGAAAGTAGAAATATTCAAGTTTAAATGTGTTGTCCTCAAGATCTGAGTTTATCAGCAGCATCTGTGTCTAGACTGAGATTGGTCTGATCTCACAGAGCACTTTGAACTCACTCAAAAACATTCAGTAAGCGTCACAAATCTCCTTTCTGAACAGAAATTTGTCCGGCTTTACCAAATGAATAAGCTTTAAGTCTTTAAACAGAACAGCTTTCATTTCAGATAGCTTGTGAGAATCAAACATTTTGAGGCATACTGTACATACATAATGTACACACATACATACATACATACATAAATACGTACGTACATACATACTTACAGTACATATACACACGCAGCTTACATTGTTTTTTGCTCGTATATTTACCGGCTCCGCATCTTGACCCAGCTGATTTGCACTGGAATGCAAAGTGGAAATCTCTGGGGAGGGTGGCTTAGTGACACGACAGTGCAGGGTGAAAGCGCATTGCTTCAGCCAGACAGATAAAAGCTCGAAGACCGCAAAACAAAATCCCCCCACCCCTACTCGCCGAGACAGATGAAGGGAGACTTCAAGGACTAAGGCTGAAAACTGGGCAATATTCAGGAAGAAGAAAGCTTATCACAGTGAACTGAACAAAGCCTGGTCTTTTTCACAGATTACACTTCCATATTCGAAAAAAGTTGGAATGGTGCATAGTATCATAAGAGCACTGTTAAAAAACTGTCAACTGAAAAGAGAATGTAAACAATGGACCATAAGTGTAAGAAAGGAAGAATTTAACTGGCGGACATTTTCCATAGCTGATCTTCAAAGGCAGATGGTTTGCCTGCTCTCCTGTTCTAGTCAAATGAATGCTATGAAAATGAACAGCATCAGAAACGAATAAGGATTAGGACTGGATTAAGCACAAATAATTACTGTAATGCCTTTTAAAATGTGCTTTTGACTGTATTTTTTTCAAAACCGTTAATAAGACTATATTAACTACACTGCCTGGCCCACAAAATAGTCGGCATTTCAGAAGGGTCCAATTAATCGGCTGCATCAAGCAAAGAAAACAACTTTTTAAAAATGATTTTAAATGATTGAAACTGGGTTAAGAACGGCGGCACGGTGGTGTAGTGGTTAGCACTGTCGCCTTGCACCGCCAGGGTCCGGGTTCGATTCCCCGGCCAGGCTCGATTCCCGTCTCTGTGTGCATGGAGTTTGCATGTTCTCCCCGTGCTTGGTGGGTTTCCTCCGGGTACTCCGGTTTCCTCCCACAATCCAAAGACATGTAGGTTAGGTTAATTGACATTCCAAATTGCCCGTAGTGTGTGAATGAGTGTGTGTATGTGAGTATGTGTGTGTGCCCTGTGATGGACTGGCACCCTGTCCAGGGTGTACCCCGCCTTGTGCCCTAAGTTTCCTGGGATAGGCTCCATGTCCCCGCGACCCTGTATATAAGGATAAAGCGGTACAGAAAATGAATGAATGAATGAATGAATGGGTTAAGAACCCTTCAACACATTATCAAAACCTGGACGTATAGTGCTGAACTGTCAACTTTGTGGAATAAATGCAGTCAGAATAAAGTCATAAATGGAGATCACTTAAACGCTTGGTAAAAAACAGAGCTATGTTTCAATGGGAAAAGGTCATGTGGTCTGAGTCCAGATTGTTATGATGTGGGGTTGCTTCATTTGGTCAGGTCTAGACTCAGTACAGTATGTGGCAACAAATGAAGTCAGCTGATGACCTAAATGTACTGAATGACGTTTATCACGTCTATAGAGTTTTTCATCATGGGTTTATATTCAGGCATATTCCAATTCTCAATCTGTGAAAGAGTGGTTCTGGGAGCATAAAGAATCTTTTTCACATATAAACTGGCCACCACACTGTGTGCTGGAAACAAAGATGATTGAATCAAATCTTTCAGAGTGTGCGACATTTTCCTGGCCAGGCAATGTATAACTAGTTCACAACATCATCCCTGGGATCTAAGAATCTAATACAATCCATGTTAATTCAGCATTAGGTAAAAATCTACTGTCAATGAGAATTTTGAGCTTGTTTTCAACAGCTGAATCTGAAATGTAATCGATACCATACATAGAAACATCTTAAAATCAAATGTATCTAATTTAAGCAAGTGATGGGTATTTAGACTCATATTGACAAGCAGCATGGCGAAATTATAAGGGCTGTACCGGAAGTAATGCAATAGTGGGCATAACTCTTTATTAACTGAGATAGGTTGTTTAAACTGCACATGTTGGTAGAGTAACTCTTCCTCTATACATACGTACTCCATCATGGGACAAGCATTTGCGCCATCATTCAACCCAATTCTCAAATCGTCTTTGCCACAGTTGATGGTCTCCCACTGTGCTCAAGAATGCTTACGGAGATGACACCATTGGCAAGAGCAAAGTGCACAGCTGGATGACGAAGTTTAAAGCGTTGAAGACAAACCATTCAGTGAGAAGACATCAAACGTGACAAAGGCGATTGTCAAACAGGATTTGAGTGCAGGGTTCAACGATGGTGCAAATGCTTCGATGCATTGCATGGAGATGAATACCTTTATACCAAGGAAAAATTTGGAAATTGAACCACCTACTGTACAGTATGTCAGTTCATAAAAAGGTTCTGCACATCTTTAAATAACTTTCAGTACAACCCTCATATAATCACAATTATTAAATTAACACTTTTGTTTTTTTTTCAGCATCACCTCTAAACATTCCCTTCTAGTTTTGCTCATATCACACCATCCGATTTAGTACCGTTAACACAATAAAACAACTATATACAAAGTGCTTAGAAAAATAAAATCTATACTCACACCCATGCCTGCAGAGTTTTAAAAAATAGATAACAGTTCATGAATTCAATTAGAAAAGAAAAATCCAACAGAATCCATTTGTGTATTTTTTTGTTCACTATGTATTAAAAGCACAGTATTGTGACTCTCACTCTCTCTCTCCCTCTCTCACTGTCTGACTATTATTTCTGCGTATGAGAGTGTGAAAAAATTGGTGCTTTTCACACTTACGTTTAGTATCTCAAATTCCATGTATGAAAGTATCCAAGCTGGAATAATCTCCTCCACTGTCTATGCACCTCTATTGCACATTTCCCACACAGAGGGATGTGAATGTAAACCACGAATGTCATAACCCAAGTGGTGGATGACTGAAATGACAATAATGCAAAAGAAACCTTTGCGTGTGCTGTAGTATTTGTCAGCAGCTAACGTGGCGTCAACTGAGATAAGAAAATAAGTGCATTGAACTCTCTACTTGATAATATGCCTAGAAAAGTTCTGTGCACAGTGGAGAAGGTGTGAGAAATTTGCTACAGTTTTCAGGTCTGAGAAATTCATCACTTTGTGTCTTTTTCTGTGCTTGACAGTACATTTCTTTTTTTTTCTTTTTTTTGCCCTTGCTTTGCATTTTCTTCCTGCCTTCACTGTTCTATACATCGGATACATCAACGAGGGCAGGTTGATAATACGTAGAATACAATAATAGTTATAATGTATTACTATGTAGTATTTCACATTATAAAACTTGGCACGTTATTATGAGCACAGTATCACTGTGAAGTTGATTATACAAACACCCATTTGCCTACTTCTGTTTAAGTGCTATAATTACGCAATAGGAATACTCAAAAGAGCGGAAGTACATCATGTGTAAATATTTCCTTAGCATACTCTACTGTCATTTTTTTTTCACCCAGACTAATTGTACTCATATGTCCACAATAAGCATGATGGAAATCCATACTTTCTTTGTCTACCATGTTTATTTGGATTCCATCTCTTTTTTAAAGACTTAGACTTGTGTTTCCAGGCCACTCAGCTTAGGGGTTAGGATTCGAGGCGTCATACCAGAGTTGAGATCTCGCTCAAATTCCAACAGCTGGCCCATGAAGTTGAGGTTGGGGGATACGACCGGTCTGCGACTCCTGACGTATTTATAAGCGTCGGTCATGGTCATGAGGGTGTGCTTCATCAAATAAGCAATGACGATAGTCGCGGAGCGAGACACGCCTGCTTGGCAGTGAATCAACACGCCTCGGCCACTCTGGTGAGCCTCCTCTGTATAAAAAAAGGATAATGATACAAAAATGGCAGATCAACATGCATTCTATAATTTCCTGATCATTTTATGTGATTCTACAACTTACAATTAAAAAGATGACACAGAGCCAAAGATCAAAAATCCAAAAACAAGACGGGTCCCCCAGTGAAAAAAAAATACACTTTAGTGTGTTACAAATATATTGAAATCCTCGATAATACATTGCAAATATACTAACAAAAAATTGTACCATCAGTTAATATATAAAAAGTATACTAACATCATGCTTTTACCAAATTTTGGAATTAAACTTTAAATATACTTTAATATAATTGTATTATAGTACACTTTCTAAAAATATATTATTGGAAAATATACTTTAAGTGAAAGGTTGGTCTAATTTCCAAAGTATACTTATTTAAACTTGTTTTTCAATGTATTTTTGGTATATTTAAAAAATATATGCTCGAAATAATCATTATACAAATGTACAGAAAGTATACATTAGAATACAATTTTAATATACGGTAGTCTCAGTATATTATCAGTTAAATGTAAATGTACTTATATTGAGTGCACTACTCTCTCGTGCGTGTGCGCTTTTAGACTCGTTTTTGCACACTGAATCTCTCTCCCTCTCGCGCGCGATCTCAAACTATTTCTTGCGCGCTGAAAATCACTTTTGCCGTTCAAGATAATTTATGTTTTTACTCTCTCACTCTTCTGTCCGCTCAGAGTCATAAAGCGACACTTACACAAACTGCCTCAGCGTTGTGAACTCTGCAACTATTCCAGCCAACCGGAGACTAGACAGCGCCCCACCAGTCAATCAGAGACTGGAGGCGGGCAGATTAGGACTGTCCGTTCTCTGATTGGCTCCCCAGTTCTCCACTTCTAGTTTGAATTAACGGCTGAAGCTGCATCATCGCGTGCGTTTGTTCGTATCGTTATTATTTTATTTTCATCGGCATAAGGTAAATTTAACGGTTTTGTTAGGTAATTTGTCATTAAGTACATACTTTAAGCTGTATAATGTATTGTCTATTGTGTTATTGCTTAATCTCATGTACTTTGCTTGTGGTATAATGGCTCTGTAGCTCTCGGCCTGTTTTCAGTCTCTGTGTAACAGAATCAACACACCAGGTTTAAACTAATACTGTACCTGTAGATTCTAATACTAATGTCTGTCTGTGTTCACACACCAGTTTATATTTTAGTTTGTGTGTTTGTAAGACAACCTGATGTTTTGTTGAACACAAATAAACTATAGTAGTGCTTTTTTATAACCTTGTGCAAATTAAATCTGTTGAACTCATGAATAAAATCTGCCTCATAATTACTGATGTAATGTGTTTCAAAAACATGTTATAGTGTAGAAAATGCATTTATCATTTGTAAATTATCCTAAACACCTTTAATGTACTGGTAACACATTTGCAATACAGTATTGTAGAAGCTTGTGTTTACTGTATGATATAATAAAGTATATTTGTATTAACAATGATTCAATTACCCACAAAGTGTACTTTTTTTAGTATTTGTAAATGACCAGAAGTATAACAGCTACTGCTGCAATAGGAATATACTCGTAGTATATTAATCAGGTATTTGTAATACAGTAAAAATAGCTGTAATGTACTTATAATACATTAAATATATACTTAAATTGTATTAATTACTGTCAGGTATGTAGGTTAGTACACACACAGCCATATACTTTAAGTATACTTAAAGTTGTTCCACTTTAGCACACAAAAGTATACTTAATACACTTAGAATTGTGCTTTTGTACAATTTAATTACAACTTAAATACACTTAGTACAAAATTAGTTGTTCCAAAATAGCAAACTTCAAGTATACTAAACATTAGTCTGCTGCAAGCATACTTAAATATGCTTGGATTTAATATACTTAGCATACTTATTTTTCACTTGGGTCACTAGGGGACAAACCCAGAAAAATACACTCACCTATAAACTCAAAGCCTTCTTCAAAATATTGTCTGAGATTCTGCTTGCTGTTGTCAGTAGCAGGTAGACGCTTGTAGCGTACCAAACACGTTTCCAAGTGATAGAGGGGCAGGTGGGTGGTGACATTGACCACATAACTGATGTTCAGTCGCAGCAGCAGGTCCAGGTCCTGAGCATCTCTCTCATTCCCCAGGAAAAGGAAAGGTAGAATAGGGCTGATCACCGCGTTCTCCACATCTGGAGTCATTACACTCTCATCCGACAGAGACGCAGGGAGGGAGGATGAGAGCGGAAGGGAGAGGTGCACTGACAGAGGAAAAACAGAACCCTTTTCATTATCTTGTCCTCAGTGTGAAATAAGTACACCTGTTGTGCAAGTGAGCTAGTAATTAGGAAAGCAAGTGGGAGGTTGAAAAAGAGAGAACATCATCCAAAAGATACTCCATAATATGTGCTATTACTTCATCCATGTTGCAAATTATATTGAAATTGCATTAGTTCTGAATATGGCTTTCAGCATCCTGTTGTGCTTACATAATTGTAATGCCATCCAAACAACAGAAGGGATCAGAGCACAGAGAAACTAGAGCAGAAGAACATCAAAGAAATAGCTATATTTACAGAACTTTGCAAGACTGTACTATTATTTTACAGATTTTTATTATACATACTGATTCATTCTCTTTTTTCTGCTGTCCTTAAACCACAGCTACGATAAGCGGACATTGCCCTGTGTTTTATTTATTTTTTTAAACCAACACGTTTCAAAAACATACAAATGTATTAAAAAAAGTTCCTTTCAGGCACAGGAATATTAGAATGGGAACAGAACCATCATATTGTTACTCACAAACATAAAAAAAAAAACTTCTTACCTCTTCTCTTTTCCTCTTCTTGCTCTCTATTGAATGAGTTAAGGACCAAATGGAGTGACTGAGCAGATGGTAAGGAGTGCCCACCCTCCCAATCCCTTCCCCTTGTTTTGGGCTTAAACAGGGTGCCAGGGGCTGATGGTGGAGGGGAGAAGGAGGGTATAGACTCAGGAGTGAGAGAGCGATGAGAAGGGGAGCTTATAAACATATCATCTAGACCATCATCATTTCCCATTCCAGCATCACCGTCCTTGTTAAAGAGCCTTTTCAGGGAGTCCTGACCTGGGTCTCTTGACCCCATGAAGTCTAAAACTGCCATCTTGCCTTGCTGGAGTCTCCGCCGTCCTGCATGGTCAGTCAATTGGGAGCGTGTAAATTCTAGAAGATTACGGCAATCCAGAATGACCGGACTGGTTCCGTTACTCTGGTCGCGCCCCATGTAAGAGTTTCCTGTTCCCATCCTCATCCCTACACCATGATGGTTCGGTTGGGTTTTAGAGTGAGTCATCTTTTTTGCAAGTTCATCAGGCCAAATTGTGCGCACGCTGTAATCGTCGTCATCGTGTTGGTGCCCTCTTATGGTTTGCACCCCAACATTGTGAGGAAAGCCAGGAGGCTTGCCTCTGTGAGGGTTAAAAGTCACTACTATGGGATCACTACTGCAGTAACTACAAGTAGAGCTACCAGCCTGGCTTGCTTTGGGATTGCAGCCATTGACACAGCTTTGCAGAGCACGCAACGGAGCGGATGGGGAGAAAGGGGCACAGGGTAGACACCCACCAACCAGTTTCTTGCGAAAGGCAGCAGGACTCTCAAAAGCTCCACCTTCCCCTGAACAGGATGCACAGCCTAGGGGCCTAAGAAGACCTGTCTGGCATTCTGAGACAGTGCTGTTGGATGAAGAGGTGTTTGTGGTTGAAGCTGTGGACAGACACCCTCCTAACTTCTTTAATCCCATGGCACCGTCACCTACGTTGTTTGAACTTGCCCTTTGGCCTCTGGAGAATGAAGAAGATGGGCTTCCAGTACCCCCTTTGCAGGCAGCTGAGGGAGTTCTCCTTCCTTTACAGCACACCAGTCTCCAACAGTCACAGTTGAATGGACGAGAAAAGTCTATAGTGCAAGTGTGATCTGGGCTAGGGAAGCCATCACAAGAGGAAGTTGGAGATAGAGGCAAGCTGTGGAGGATCTGGGGATGTGTTTCTCTGATACGTGAGGTCCGGGTTTGACTGATTTGTGGAAAGGAAGATGGGGCCCAAAAGGGGACAGAGTTTGGGGTCACCTGATAGTGAGTGTTTAGGATGGAGGCATGGGCTGATGGGATAGAGCTAAGGTGATGGGATAGGCTCTGGGGCTTGGGAGGCTGATGGACAGCTCCGAGTTTTGAGTTTTCTTTGTTACCAACAGAAGGCACGTCCCTGTAGTTGGCAGTTGTAAAACGTGGATTTGATGACAACTCTTCCTCCTTCGTCCACCTAGGCTTAGATTGTTGCCTTTGGGCTGGAACAAATTCCAACACCCCACCGGGTGACACTGTGAGGTTGTTCTGATAGAGGTTATTATATTGTGCCTTAATCTGGTGCCTCTCAGTGGTGTCTGAAGTCTTTCCTCTGAATTTCCTGTCACTTTGCCCTGGAGCTAAGTGTGAAGACACCCTCTGGGCTCTGCTTTCTCTGCTGCTTTCACCTCGAGTTAAGCTGCTACTGCACCTTTTGTCTAAATGTGGCCCTCCCTTGTCCACCGATACTTTAATGTCAATTGTATGAGTGTGCGTGTAAGGTCTGGGACCCAGTGTCACAGTCCCATTGCTGTGACAGTGACTAGGGATCCGGTTGCTGTCCTCTGTGCCGCCTCTCTCGCCCTTGGCTCTTTGTCCATGGGGTAAGTGCCTGTGCCTGCATTCCAGAGACAAAGAATTAGAGGGTAGATGGGGACGGGATGGAGGAGGTTGGGTGTGTGGTAAGCGGGGTGGGGGCTCGTTGCGCGTGGTAAGACGGGAGGAAGACTGAGAGGTGCCTGGTGGAGAGGCCACGCACAAGCCCAGGCTTTTAGGCCGCTGAATTACCACTATGCGCTCGTCAAGAGGAAGGGGAGGCATCTGGGGCTAGGCAGAGCTGCATGTTTGAAGATCAGAGAGAAAAAATTTTAAAAATTAACAAATGAATTCTGATAATTGAGTATTTTTATATTTTACATCATATTTATACATTTGCTCAATGTTAGTCACACAATGCACAGTTACAGAATTGTGATGATTACCACACAGAAGCTTAGCTTCTGTTTATCATCCACAACCATCCTGTTAAATGGGGACCATGAGACAAACCAAAACAATGAAAGAAATTCATGTTATCCAGAATACTAGCTTTTAAAAATCCACACCAGGTTATTATTTTTCATCAGTGCCAACCAGTCCTATTAGCAAACAGCAGTATGTAATATTGATTGATGGTGATGAAAGAGCAAGAAAGAGAGAGAGAGAGAGAGAGAGAGAGAGAGAGAGAGAGAAGATGAAGGATTGGAAGAACAAATATAAGATATGACATGGTTGACTCAGGGTGGCACGGTGGTTTAGTGGTTAGCACTGTCGCCTTGCACCTCCAGGGTCCGGGTTCGATTCCCGGCCAGGCTCGATTCCCGCCTCTGTGTGCATGGAGTTTGCATGTTCTCCCTGTGCTTGGTGGGTTTCCTCCAGGTACTCCGGTTTCCTCCCACAGTCCAAAGATATGCAGATTACGCTAATTGGCGTTCCCAAATTGACCATTGTGTGTGTGTGTGTGTGTGTGTGTGCTCTGCGATGCATTGGCATGCTGTCCAGGGTGTACCCTGCCTTGTGCCCAGAGTCTCCTGGGATAGGCTCCAGGTCCCCGCGACCCTAATACAGGATAAAGCGATATAGAAGATGAATGAATGAATGAATGGTTGACTCAGTCACAGACCTTCATGCAAAAGTGCACTTCAAATCAACACATACACTCCAGGCCACAGTCATCACACCATGCGTTTAATCCAACATGCACGCATCCACCGATGGTATCCTCATCCTTTTTCTTTATTTTCTGCGTGGTCTTTTTCTGCCTGTGGTGGAGTGGCTGATGGTTACATTGACCCAGATTTTCACATCACTTTGATCACACGCCTCATATGTACAGTAATTTCACCGAAAAAGTACATGTGTAATGGATATTATTTGTATCACACTGAAGAGAACTTTTTTATAGCAGCACAGTCTGTGCTTGCTAAGCTTGTATAAAGCAGCCTCTGAATGTTGACCAATTACTTGCGTAGGCACACCAACTTCCAACAGTTTGATTTCCCATGTACTAAAATATAAGCGCATATCAATGCCATATGTAAGCAATTATTGCCAGGAATAAACAACAAATTGATATGAAACTGGAACCAGGTTTCTCAGCATTGTGGAATAAGACACCAAATGTATAATTTATAATAGCAGGCAATGATGTAATGCTTTGTAGCTGTGTAAGCTTGTAGTACTGAACACTACTACAATACTGCAACATTAACAATATTAAGCATTGACTACCTATTTCTCATCTTCTACATTACATAGCCAGGTGGACTTTTTAATCCTGATTGTTTTGCATTTTCATATACAGAAGTGCTGCTGAATGCTCTATTCTGATTAGTCAGGTGGTGTTGATCGATTTTCTTTAACAGCATGGTTCGGACAGCAGCTCCGGCTTTAAGGTTTATATGAATGCACTTGTTCTAACGTGCAACCATTTCTATGGTATAAATTTGTATGGTGGAAGATGTCTGTTGCACAATGTTGTTATCTTGCAGGCTTATTATTATTATTTTTTTCTTTTTCTGCTTCTTCTGTACAAAAGTTTGGCGCGTAACTAGTCCCGCACCGTTTGCCGTTTTTAATTGTTTGTCTTATTTGGGAATGGGGTGCTATGACTTTTCTTTTCCCTGCAAGGGCAATTAACCTCCCCGAAAAGTCCCATAGACTTAACATTGGGACCAACATCAACTTTGACATCATAGCTGTGATGCCACGGCAAGCACCACTCACATTTTCTTCAGGAAATCTATCTCTCTAGTTTTGTCTAAAATTTCATAACCAATTTCAAACTGTCATTATTCCCACATATGGTGGTCCTCATGCATGTGGCATAGTGTATCATATTTGAAAGCTAAGACAATTAAGTTTTGTATCACATAGACAAAAAAAATTGTCAGCTTTACTGTCACAGAGTCTAGAAAAAAAGCAATGCATTTATGTCTTAGACTTGAGCAGAGATATTTGCTTAATGCACTAAGAGTATTTTTTTTGTTACAGTAGATGTTGGGGATATTTAGTTAGACCTTGTGGATGACTTGTGCATGACTCCTTTCCTTTCAGTAACCACTTTTGAAGTGACATGGTTAGGTTTTGTTGAACATGTGTGAACAGTTGAAGTGCTCCAAATCACTAAAATTTGCTACTGTAGGAGACTCTGGTGAATCTTTAATATCTCTATACTGGGCTCATTTATTGATTTGGCAATATCATGTTTCATCTTGCTTGGGTACAAGGAGGGTCTGGAGAAATCTGGCAGAACTATCCCTGTGTCATCTGGCTTAGATCCCTATAAAATCACAGACATTTTCATTTTTATTACCAGATATAAATCTTCAAAGCACCAAATGAATAATGGGATATCAATGCATTTTGTGAAGCAAAGCAAAATGTTCTTAATTTTACTATTATACTCTTATAAATAAGAGCTTGTCAAAATTATAGAATGTTAATAGATAATACAGTATAACACTGTAAATTTAAAAAATCTACTTTTAAACTTAGGTCATTTTAAGTCATTCAAAATCAGAGAAATTTTATAAAGGTAATAAACGTGTAATTTTTTTTCTTTCCAATTATTGTTTAAATGTCAATCACTGTTAATTTAATTACTCATTTTAATATATTCGGTTGATATTAATCATTTTTATTCTTTATAGTATATTTTTGTTTAGTTTTTTGTATGTTTTTAAGTCCATCATCACATTTCATACCATATTTCATAAATGTACCATTCGTGCAAAACATATTCCTAGCCCATTCATACACTTAAGATTCTGTGTCTATATTTGAACTGAATGACCTACTAAACAAATTGAATGCATTTACAGTTTGAAAAGCAGAATTAATCTGCATAAGTTGAGTTTATGGATGATTTACGTAGGCTATACAGTGTAAATTTGTAGTGAATTATAATTAAGTGGATGCTGAGCTGTGGAGTAATCATGTGCTCCAGCTTCCTGCTGAATATTGCGAAAGTAATGTGATAGACCTCTAGACCTATAAAAAAAAAACAAATAGCATTACACTCTACAATAAAATAATTGTTTTATATATAATTTTTTTTTTTTTTTTTTTTTAACATAGAGCTGGAAAGTCTGCGTCAGTCTCAGGCCTACTCAGCATCCATGCTCATACATTTACTCAGATGCTGTAACTACAGGTTCCACATCATCATCATCATCATCACCATCCTGTGCCTTTGTTCTTGCTTACTCTTCTGTAGTAACAAAAGTCCAGATAACATGCGCAGTAATGTGATAACGAGAAATGAAGTGGAAACTAGAGAATGGAATAATTAAGCGCACCATCACCCATCAGTGCACTCTGGAGAACCAGCTGCATTTGGCTCTCATCTTTTGTACTCGGGTGATCCTTTGTCCCTAAGACTGCTTTTTAACTGTCCTCCAAAAACTGTCATGTACTTTCGATCAAACGTATCCGAATGCGTTAACCACCAAAACCTTGGTCTATGTCCTGGTTAAAGACATGAACTGATCAGACTGGAGTGTAAAACATGGATCATTTGGCATCCTAAAGGACTGTAGGCCATGCTGTGCCACAACCACATCTCTCTCTCTTTTTGGTTATTATGAAGAATATTCGACCTGCAAAAAAAATGTGTTCCAGCTGTATTGGGAGTGGGCTATTCCAGCTGCATGCTGATGCGCTTCTGTGCAAAAGGGATGATGTGATGTGATATGATGTGATGCCTTGTGATAGGTTGTGAGGTGAATCTCTGGGATAAACAATAATCAAAAGCAGTCATGCGGCCCTTTAAATGCTTAAATGACTAAATTAATTCTATCATTTTTTTTTCTTTAATGAAAAGGGAGCCATGGCTATTTTTGCGGCACGAATCGGAATAAATAGAAGCAATAGAAATACTCACGTTACTGGTAACCTAGGTCCGCTGTACGCTCATTATTTTCACTGATGCTCTTGTGATCATTCCGCTCCGATGCCATGCGCGCTCACACGGCCAATCTAAATCCGCGTGTGTGCATGATCTAAAAAAAAAAACTAACAAACATATATATATATATATGTACACACACACACACACACACACGCACGCAGTAGCTATGTTGTGTTTATGCAGATCTGGCATTTAAGCACAGCCTGGTTATGCACAGCATTAAAGCATGCAGTCACCGCGCTCCAGTGTGTGTGCGCTTCCACCGTAGTCGCACATCTTGTGCATCCTGAGTGCGCGCGTGTGTGTGCGCGCGCGTGTATGTGTGTGCGTGCGTCTCTCTCTCTCTCTCTCTCTGCGTGTTTGCGCGCGAGCGCGAAGGCGGGGTTTCTAAGTAGATGACATCATTCTGGTCCAATAGCAAACAAAACAAATTGGTGAGGAAATAGGATTTGCGCCATCTAAAGCAAAATACATCCTTACAAATCCCACCGTGTTATTGCATGATTGGCTTTAACCACATGCTCAGTTAAAGTCTATTTCATAATCCACTGGATGCATGTTAACAATCCATCCATCCAACCATCTTGGAACCTCTGTAGTCAAAATAGGGACTGTGGAGGCCCATGGTGACCATCATATTTATTCCCATTTTTACACCACAATATTCCAATATTCTATTCACAGTACGTGCATTTTTTTTTGGGGGGGGGGGGGGGGGGGCAGTTAGCCTAACCTGCATGTTTTAGGGAGGAAACCGAAGTACACGGGAAAAAACCCACCAAGCACATGCAAACTCCAACCACACAGACCCTGAGGATGGGAATCAAACATGGATCAAATCCTAGAAGTGCGACAGTGCTAGCCACTAAACCACTGTGGCATGTGTCATGAGGTGGTTTATCGCAATGCACAAACATACACACACTCAAATGTTTATTCACATCATTTTTTGGCACTTTTTTTTGGTACGCCATTTAGCCTAATCTAATATGTCCTGTGGGCTGTGGGTTCAGACTTGAGGGGCTAGCCTCCACTCCCCACATGCACCAGTGAGCCTTGGACATTTATAATCCTATCATAAATTCGCCAGCTGGGCTACTTTTGTGGTAACCACTGAAAACTGGGACCACCCCAAAAGACCTGTCATTTTGGAGATGCTCTGACCCAGTCATCTTGCAATCACCATATGGCTCTTGTCAAAGTCACTGAGATACTTAACCATTTTTTTCTGCTTCCAACACATTAACTTTTATACACTTGCTGCATAAAATATTCCACCTCATGGCAGGAACCACTCTAACAAGATAATTCATGTCATTTACTTCACATTTCAGTGACTTAAAGGTATATACTATATATAGTGAATATTAATATACACTTTACTGTGTGTAGTATATAATATTTAGCATTTACTGTAACTTGGATAATAAATAGTAAATTTAATGTAGCAGAGATGTGTACTATTTCTTATCCAAGTGATTCAGTTAAATGGGTTAAGGTTTAAAAAAGCAGCTATAAATAAAGAAAACATGAATCTGACAACTATAAAATTATTTTATTAAACTAAAACTAAAAATGTAAAAATAAAAATTTTAGGGCTATTTGATGTAAAACCTTTTAAATCTGCATTTTAAAATAATGTAATAGGTTTGGGCAGAATGCTCAAGTTCTCATTAATATAGTTCATGTTGTGTGAGCAATTAGAATTTGCCCAATGTGGACAATATTTTAATAATGAGATTATATTATATTAAAAATCCAATAACATAAAAAAAAAAAATCAAATATGTGATGCAATAATAAGGGTTTGAATATAGCTGTAAGTAGCATAAAGCATAAAGTCACTCTTTGAGGCAAATAAAAAGTTATAGAGCTCCTTAAAGGTTGATTGCTTTAACTAGCCTAGTGATTCCCTAGCAGAGTCCTGAACTAGAGTAATTTTAGAAATTATATATCATTAATTAAGAACCCTTTTTTAAAATAAGATATATATATATATATATATATATATATATATATATATATATATATATATATATATATATATATATATATATATATATACACAACCGTTCAAAAGTTTTAGATCACTTTCTAACTCCATGATCGTTTCTGATTTTTATTTCTTTACATTGTAAAGGAATGCTGAAGGTGTCCAAAAAATGCATTAATCTCCTTTGAACAGTTGATATTGAGATGTTTCTGCTACTTCTGCTCTGTAAAGACTTCATAATGCCTTTAATCTGAGGTGCTGTTAATTGGTCATTTTTCAGGCTGATAACTCTAAATGAACTTCTCGTCTGCGGCAGAGGTAGGTTTTGGTCTCGCCCTCCTGGGATGGCCTTCATGAGAGCCAGTTTCATTATGGTGCTTGACGGATTTTGCAAATGCACTTGACAATACTGTTCTTGCAAGATCTATTAAAAAAAAAGGCCGACCTCTGTGTCTTAAAATAACAACTAACTGTTGTTTTTGTTGTTATGTTATGTAATTACCTAATTCCATATGTATTATATATATATATATATATATATATATATATATATATATATATATATATATATATATATATATATACATACAGTATATATATATATATATATATATATATATATATATATATATATATATATATATATATATATATATATTAGATGCTATGGCATTAATAGTTCAGTAAAAGAAAGGTTCAAGGACTGGTTCCTGACACTGTCCTCCTGAATAGTAAGATAGTAAGAGATCTACAACAGCACTCCAGCAGTCTGTTGTAAGCACACAGATGGTTGATGGATCATTTGCTTTCGAAATAAAAAAAAAATTTAAACACATGCCCAGTGCTGTAGAAACTGACCAATTTAGTAATAACCTCTGCTCTAATATACTTCAATATTTCATGTTATACTGCTCACACCAGCAGAGAGCAGCAAAGTGCATCACATAAACACAATCAGTGAAACCAGGAACAAAAGCAAAGGAGGAATGAATAAATTGGTCAAAAATTAGGGTATTACACATCCTGGTTTGTTCACCACACACACTATATATATGACTATATGTTACAGAACAAGAGCTCTTGAAGATGAAAGTCACTGAGAGTGATCAGATTCTGTATGTAGGATAAACCCTTCCATTCAAGCTGGAGAAAGGATTATACTGTACTTGACTATATTTTTGTTCATAAATCCACAACTGCTCACCCATGCCCAGTAGTCAGCCTCCAGTCAGCCTACCCAGCTGATCGAAGACAAAAAAAAAAAAAAAAACGGGAAACGCTGGCCTGGATAGAAAGGTATCAGAATACCCATTGCATCACAGTCTGCCGCATATGGAGCTTAGAGTTCAAGGTAGTTGATCTAGCATCAAAATTCCCAAGATTTCAATCAGACCAAACACCCATGAAAGGTGCTGGACAAACAAGTCTGTTCCATGTAGGCCACACTCAACAGCCCTCAGCACCCAAAGGATCTGCCACTACATGTAGAGGACAGAGCCGACCTGGTGGCACAAGGGAAGCCTAAATCTTTTTTTATCTGTTTTTATCGTTGATGCAGTAGGTGTTTATCAATTTAAATATCACTAATGCCCATACTTAATAATTAATTCTCCTCACTGCTTATCTTCTTATCATGGGGGCCTGTCGCAGGGATTGAGTGTCAAGGTGCCAATCAAACACCATGGGCAATTTGAAAACAACAATCAGCCTACATGCATGTCTTTGGACTACAAGAGGAAATCAGAGTATCCACAAAGCACGGGGTAAACATGCAAACTCCACACACACATACTTGAGGTTAGATTTAAAGCCCTGAACTTGCAAGGAAACAGCGCTAACCCTCCAACAACATATTAATAATGTGGTAACAACTGAATCTTACTTTTTCAGAAAATACAACACAATTTGCCACTTACTTAGATGGTACTGTGGTGTAGTGGTTAGCACGGTGGCCTCGCACCTTCACGGTTAAGGCTGTGATTCCTGCCTCGTCTATGTGTGTGCATATTCTCCCCATGCTTGGTTTCCGATGGGAATTCCTGTTTCCTTCTACAGTCCAAAGACACACAGATTAGACTAATTGTCATTTCCAAACGTGTGCTTGTGCCCTGCCCAGGAGTTCGAAAAAATGATGAATTGTGATGCATTCTTGTCAATAATTTATGTATGTATGATACTATAATGATGTATAATACTATAGTGGACACATGATCTCTGTATGATATTAATTTAGATAGATTTTTATGGTAAATTTAACAGATGCCCTTAATCTGATTCCAGGTCATCAATTCTAATTATTACATTCCTAAGACTGAAAGTTCTTTATATGAGGGTGAGTCAAAAACTATCCGCACTCCAGTTATATTAAAAATTCTGTTGGCAGTAGTGCAAGGCTATCATCTCCCTAGTCACTGCGGTGCAGTTGTGAACATGTTATATCAGTTCACGTGAACGTGTTACATCAGTTCAGTTCATTGTGATTTGCATGAAAGAAAAGCAGCGTAGAGTGATTCAGGGATTTTGTTTGGTCTGCCAATGTACCCGGTGCCGAAAGCAACTCAAGAAATAGCATAACCAGAAGTGTTTGGATATCTGCAAATAAAATCTAGACAGATCTGCTAAAGAAGGTGAACATTTCATAAAGTGACTTGACATACAGTAGTGTACATATGGAAAAGCAAGGAGATTATGTCAAAAAATTATGTATTTGCCTTTTATTTATTAATAGGTTAATAAATAAAAATCTATTCTACAGCTGTACCCTGCCTCGTGCCCTGAGTCTCCTGGGATAGGCTCCAGGTCCCCGCGAACCTAAATACAGGATAAAGCGGTATAGAAAATGAATGAATGAATGAATGAATGAATATTCTACAGCCAGAAAAAGATTAGTGGTTAGCACTGTCGCCTTGCAACTCCAGGGTCCGGTTTGATTCCCGACTTGGGTCTCCGTGCATGGAGTTTGGATGATCTCCTCGTGCTTGATGGATTTCCTCCAGGTACTCCAGTTTTCCTCCCACAGTTTAAAGACATGCAGATTAGGCTGATTAGTGTTCCAAAATTGGCTGTAGTGTGTGAATGAGCATGTGAGTGTGTATATGCAATGTATTGGCACCTCGTCCAGGGTGTACCTCGCCTAGTGCCCTAAGTCTGCTCGGAGAGGCTCCAGGGCCCCCGCGACAGAATAAGGCGAGTGAGTGAGTGAGCATCTTCCCTATAGTCCTGATCTTGCTCTGTCAGACTTCTCCTGAAAGCAGGTCTATGAGGACGATGATTCACTTCTGTAAAACAGGAGTTTCAGTAAAACATCGGATGAAGGCTTGTTGGGCAAAGTGTATTGAAAAGCAATGAGATTATTAAAAAAATATGTATTTGTCTTTTCTAATTCATTCTACAGCCAGACAGAGTTCCTGCCTCGGGGTCTGTGTGCATGGAGTTTGCATGTTCTCCCCGTGCTTGGTGGGTTTCCTCCGGGTACTCTGGTTTCCTCCCACAGCCCAAAGATATGCAGGTTAGGCTAATTGGTGTTCCCAAATTGCCCATAGTGTGTGATTGAGTGTGTTAGTGTGTGAGTGTGTGTGCCCTCCGATGGATTGGCACCCTGTCCAGGGTGTACTCTGCCTCGTGCCCTAAGCCTCCTGGGATAGGCTCCAGGTCCCCGCGACCCTGAATACAGGATAAAGCGGTATAGAAGATGAGTGAGTGAGTGAGTGAGTGAGTAATTCTACAGCCAGACAGAGTTCCTGCCTCAGGGTCTGTGTGCATGGAGTTTGCTTGCTCTCCCCGTGATTGTTGGGTTACGTCTGAGCATTCCTGTAGTGTGTGAATGAGCGGTTTAGTGTGTGTATGTGTGACCTGTGATGGATTGGGACCCTGTCCAGGGTGTACCCCGCCTCAGCCCTAAGTCTCCCCACGACCTTGTATACAGGATGACACGATGAGGTATAAACGATGAATGAATGGTGGGTGAGTGTCCTCTCTGTAGTCCTGCTTTCACTCTGTCAGACTTTCCCTGAAAGCAGCTCTACGAGGACGAAGATTCACTTCTCATGAAGAAATGAGGACAGCAGTGCATTTGTGGCTCACAGCAAAACAGTTTGGGATTAATGAGGGAATACAAAGGCTCGTTGAACTGAAGTGAAGTGTATTGAAAAGAAAAGAGATTCAAATTCAAAATTAAAATTTTATTTGTCACATACACAGGCATACACAGTACGATATGCAGTGAAATGCTTACACGACTGCCAGTGACCTTAAAAAGAGAATTTAAAAGAAATAAATATGAATAAAAGAAATACGATAGAAAAATTACAATTTAACTAGAATAAAATAGAAATAAAAATAGAAATAAAAATAGAAGTATACTGTACATTAAATAAAAAAAAACTGTACAATAGATTTTTTTTTATTGAAAGTTGGTGGAAGAAATATGGCGTGCAAGTATGCAAAAAAAGTGTCTTATTAAGGTGCCTTATTAAAGTGACTTTGTGCAAAGGTCCAGAATGTAAACATAAATATGTGAGTTTAGATGTAAGTGTAGATGTGCATGAATGTGTTGATGTTAACAGATTGTATTAGTCCTGTGTTGTGGTTGAGAGACCTTATCGCCTGCGGGAAGAAGCTCCTCCTCAGTCTCTCTGTGTTGGCCTTCAGGGAGTGTTATCAAAAAATGGTGTATTTGTCATTTTTTTAATGAATTAATTAAGATTCCACAACCAGTGACACAGAGACAGAGAGACAGAGAGAGAGATGTTTTGACACACAGTAAATGAGGGGCTTTTATATTGTAGCACCGCCTGCGGCCGGAAGTGGAATGGAAGGATTCACGCTGCTGTGTTGAAGGCAGACAGAGGAGCGCAGGAGCGGGGTTCGGGCGGTGCAGTGGCCGCCCAGCTGCCTTCAGCATTAAATCAATTTATAACAATTAAAATCAGATTATACGAGTGATTTCGGGGTACTCGTCGATCGAGTGACTTGTTGAAACAGGCGCGGTTGCTAAGCACCAGCCCGTTTTCGGTTAGCAGCTGGTGTGTGTGAGTGAGATATGAATTTCGGGCAGCGCAGTGAGACGGAGCTGCAGTAGCGTCGGTCTGTCGCTTTCTCTAAGTGATTATTATTATTGTTAGAATTATTTTCATTATTATTATTTTCCAAATTGGCTGTCAGGAATCATCCATCTTCGGACGCGAACATATTCTCTTTATAGATTGGAATGATATAATCTTTCCAGCATTACGATTTTTTTTGGTGTTTTTACCGTTCGAACATCGGCTAGTTGGTGAAAACCAGGCGACATCCTCCTGAGCTAGCCTGTTAGCCGAGTTACCTCCTGTAACTTAGGGCTGACTCACCCCTAAACTTTTATTATTTTTTTAAGGACAGATTTGTCTTGGACTTATTCTGGATTCTTAATGTGAAAATACAGATTGAACATTGTATCAACATCAACAAGAGCTTCCTGTATTTCACGCTAACAGGTTTGGGTTTTCTTTCTGGCCTAACTTTCAAGTTAGAAATATTTTTTGTTTGTTTCCATCGTTTTTGATTTTATAAGTTAAATTTGATAGAGATACGAAATTCCAACATCGATTTCGTTTTGTTTTTTGAAAGAGAGAGAGAAAACGTTAGCAGGCTTGCTAACTAGTTAACAGTACTGTAGTAGTTAGCCTGCTGCGGTTATTTGTTACGTTTACTAGTTAGTTAGCTAAGAAAGCTAGCAAACGGCACAAGGAGGTGTGATATTCATCATCTGATTTTAAAGAAGAAGTAATAAAGGGAACTTCATGAACAGGTCAAGGCAGCTAATTATGACTTGACTAGTCCTGATCTCCAGGCTTGCTGTGCAAGTTAAGCTGATCTGGCAGTGGACTTCGGACAGAAAACAACACCGATGTCACTTTTGATTGAGTTTTTTAGAGCTGTGAACTCGTAAAAAAATAAACAAGAAGATTGAAAATGACAACGCGGAATCCAATGCTGTCAGTCATCGAGCACTCATCTAGCCAGGTAAGAGTCTCTCTGACTTACTTCCTGATCTGCTTTTTATGACTAGCTCATATCAACTAGCTTGTGTGTGTGTGTGTGTGTGTGTGACGAACTAGCACGTATCTGTTTAACGAGTTGGTTGGCTTTTCAGCTTCTGTTTACATGCTCTGGAAGAGAATGATCTCTATTGACTGGCTAATTATTAAATAATTATTGTTGTATTTGTATTTATAAGAGCTGAAGGTGTAAAATGACTTGTGAAATGTTTAAAACGCTTGGCTTTTGAGGATATCAAGCTACAAATCGCAGTCCTTCCCTTCAGTCCTTCCCTTTTCTATGACTAACCTTACACCTTTTAGCTTAATAATAATAATTTCTTCAAGATAAATCCAAAAAATCAGTAATGTATGATTATCCGAATATTGTACTTTAACTTAACTGTCACAACAGTAAAGTTAAAGTACAATATGTACTGTAATCCAAGACAATATATGGTCTAACGCAAGTTTACTTACCAACTTTTCAACATAAATTCTCTTATAAAAGTCTAAAAGAAGCCATTTGTCCAACTTCCAGCTTAACTTTTTGATATGTGCTTAAATATATATCACTTTTTTTTGTAAAGTTGAATTCCTGTTTTGTTCAGCCATGCTGTAAAATATGTAAATCTTCCTGAAGTCTATGACTAACCTTAAGCTTAATAATAATGATTACTTCAAGTTTAATCATTAATGTATGATTATCTGAAGATTGTACTTTAACTTAACTATCATAACACATAGTCTATCGCAAGTTTACGTACCAACTTTTCAACATAAATTCACTCAGAAAAGTGAAAAAAAAATGTCTGTCATTCATGTTCAGCTTATGTTTTTGAGTGTTTTAATACATATCACTTTTTATATAACGTTGGCTTCCTGTTTTTTTTTTCAAGCATGCTGTACCATATGTAAATCTTCCTGAAGTTTCTGACTAACATGACACCTTTTAGCTTAATAATAATTTCTTCAAGATAAATCTATAAAATCATTAATGTCAGTTAAGTTAAAGTACAATCTTCGGATAATCAGTCGTAACTCTGGTTATCACAAGATTACTAACCATTTATTCAACATAAATTCAGTCAGGGAAGTCCAAAAGAAGGCATTTTCCAATTTACAGCTTAGTGTGTAAATATATCACTTTTTTTTCTGATCAATTGTACAGTGTGTTTTTGTGTTGCCTTCCTGTTTTTTTAACCATGATGTAAAACAGGGGTGTCAAACATACGGCCCACTAAGGCGTCCAGTACAGCCCATGGGATGATTTGAACAATAATATTAAATATCAAATCTTTTTTATTATCATTATTATTAGAAGTAGTATTAAATAAAATGAGTTTGACAACCCTGGTGTAAAATATAAAATTCTTCTTTAAATCTATGACTAGCATTAGACTTTTTAGCTTACTATTAATAATAATAGTAATAATTTCAAGATAATTCCATAAAGTCAATAGTTTTCTAAATAAATGTAACAATGTACGTTTATAAATTTAGATAAAAACGCTATCAGTATCAATGCTTGAATTTGATTGTACTTAACGTTACTATATCAAAACTCGGGGATCTCTTCACAGCCTGTTACCACAAATTTACTAACCAATTATTCATTCATTCATTCATTCATTCATTCATTCATTCGTCTTCTATACCGCTTTATCCTGTATTTAGGGTCGCGGGGACCTGGAGCCTATCCCAGGAGACTCAGGGCACGAGGCAGGGTACACCCTGGACAGCGTGCCAATCCATTGCAGAGCACACACACACACACACACACACACACACACACACACACACTCTAACCAATTATTCAACGTAAATTCAGTCAGAGAAGTCCACAAAAGGTCCATATTTCAATAATTTCTTAGAGATAAATTCATAAAATGAAACAATGTAAATTAAACAATGTAAATAGCTCAAAAGATTATCCAAAGATGTGCATTAACATACTGTCATAACACAGGGATAGCTGCGAGTCTTTCATAGCCTGTTATAACAATATAACAATATAACATAATTTCTCTCAGAAAAGTCTACAAAAGGTATATCTTTCCATTGGCAGCTTAAGTTTGTAATATGTAGGTGTCTGAATATATTATAGTATCACTTTCTGTGCTTGAGTTTGGTCGTGACTGTATTATTACGCCACAACACTGACCAATTATCCCATTTGTGTAAAGCAAAAAGCACTTCCCATTTTATTCAACCATGCTTTAAAATATATTCCTATACATCTTTCAGGATTGCTTGTACTGAAAAGTACAGTTTGTTTTTACAGACAAGATCAAATGTAAACATATATTTTTTAACTTTAGACTGCCACTACGCCTGACTGCTGAAGTACTGCCCAATAATAGTGATTATTAATTAACAAAATTCAAATCACGTTTTTGGCTATCATCACACACACACAATTTTAAATGTAAGGTATCTCAAGCAAGTATTAACACTTTTACAGCGCATTACACGCTGCATAATCATTTGTTTATACTAAATTCTATCAACTGTGTCTTAAAAAGTCTGTTTCCATTTGTACCTTAGTTTTTTTTTCCCCCCCAAGTTTTGAAGTGCTTGTAGATGGGAATCTGACACCCTTGAGGCTTGTGTTTGGTCAGCTTTTAGATGACTAGCATTATCAGATGCAAGTTCTGATACGTTAGCCAGTTGGTTTTGTGTAAATTTGACTTGCTGCTTTATTAAACCAAAGCTTGGGGGAAAAAGTGTAGAAATTATGTTGAAGTCTTCTTATTGAAAACATTGAATTTTATCGTTATAGTGCTGCATAGCTGCTTGTGACATTGTCATAAAGCAGTTTTATACAAATATAGTAAAAAATATTTCGTCTATCCTTAATGAGCAAATGACCCCGAGAAGTCAAAACATCATGAGAGAACATGAGGAAGAAACCTTGTAACTTTGAACGCAGTACAACTTTTTATAGATAATTTCTCTTCTGTAACTGGACATGCACTATATCAGTCATCCGGGGCTAACTGTTTAAAGGAACTTGATTTTTAAGAATTTTCACTTTGTCATATTCAAGTGTTAACAGTTCAGTAATTGAGAGTAAACCCTCTAGAACTTTACAGCATTTTCTTAAAAAAAAAAAAAAAAAAAAACCCTTTATCTTGCACTTTTTAAAAATCTGTGTTTGTCACATCAACAGGGTGTACATCTGCACCCATTGAAATATATATTTCTACAATGTACAATATAACTTTTAATCTGTTAAAGGTTTTTCATCTCGCCTACAGTTCCAGCATTGTCCAAATATAACCATTTCGTACCATCCAGTGCCCACCCTAAACCTACCCACCCTGTCAATGGACGACTCCAACTTCTTTTTTCTCTGCAACGCTTGAAAAAAAAAGTATAGAGGAAATAAATAACTATGTTGTGCTTGAAGGCTGTTGTGAAGTCCTGAGGCTTTCACCTTGCCTGAAGCTCAAAGTGACAAAGTGACCGGACAAGTTTTGTACTACGTTTTCAGTTTTAAATCCATAACTACATTTCCAATTCCTTAGAAATCTTCAACGTTAAAAAGGAAATTCCCTCCTTTGAATGCTGTGCCAACTGATTAAACATGTAGCAACATTTCGCTGAGATCTCACCTATGTACCTCCACTAATGGTTCCCGTTTTAATCTGACTGATCCTTGTCATCTAGTTCGATTTTTGCAGAGAAAAAAAAAGTTGGAGTCGTCCATTGAGGAGGGTTAGGGTTGGGTATTGTTTGGTTTTTTTTCGATACCGGTGCCAAATCGATACTTTTAAAACGGTACCGGTGCCAAAACGGTGCCTGAACCGATACTTTTAAGCCACAAAATTATAGTGGATGACTCAAGAATGAATTTTTATTGAACAAAAAATTTTATGCTTAAAATTTAACAGTTTATTAAAATTTTTAAGTATATATGAATATAAGCTTCAAAGTTTAGCAGTTCTTTTGCAGAAATTTCACCATATTTGCCTTTTTTTGCCAAATACGACTTCTTTCCTGACTTATTGCCCTGCACAGGACATGAATGCAAGATTTGCATTTTGCTATTAACATTACATTATCCTACTACTAACCTGCGGAAAGTCTGCTGTTGTCATCGTAATCAGTGGACTCCTTTTTGCTACAGTTGGTGTGACTGGGACTGGGGTCGTCCACACCGATAGTGTCAGCTAGCTAGTTGTCCACAAGCTGTTAAACACGGTGCCTCCCTTTGCTTTTAACTTTATTCTGTGTATTTATTCTGCTTTTAACTTTATTCCGTGTATTTATTCTGCTTTTAACTTTATTCCGTCTGCCCTCGAATGTTTCATTAGATTTGACGTGTTTCCGCCTTTACATTCCATTTTATTATTATTTACAGATCTGCAAATTTTCTGTTTTAGGTTTAAGTTTGGCACTTTTTCTAGGCTTAGGTTTAAGTTTGAGAATTTTTTAACCTAAAAGTTTGGGGAAAGTTCTAGATTTTTTTTCTAAAAATTCTAGAGTGAAGTAATTCTCCTGGTATTGAAGTTTTAAATAGAATTTTGTTGTTTTTAGGGATTTTGTTGTTGTTGTTGGTTCAGGTTTAGCATTGGGAGTTTCCAGTATTTTAGATTAACTATTTCTATGTTAAAAGTTAAGGCTGGAAATATTGTTTTGGATTAGGAATTATCATGTCTTCAGGGATTTTCTATCTTTAAAGATTTGACTGGGAATTTTTCACTTCCAAACTTCCACATGGAAGCTCAGTACAATATGTCTGTGAATGTAGTTTTAGTTTAATTTACGTTTTGTTGTTGACAAATTCCACACTGTACTATCTTGATTCATAACTGCCCTGGATGTCAGAGTATCACTATGATTTAACAAAAAAAAGTATTCGTACAAATTAATTATGGATTTTGAAGCACATCGGCTAAAACGTTGTCTTGGTGTGTAATTCATGCTTAATAACAGATGGTACGTTTTCATATTTCCTCATTCTCTCTTTTCAATCTCTTGATGCAGTATTTGCCTTTGTTTAGTTGGTCACCGTTGTATCCGCGACATCTTCGGCTAGGACTAACATTTCCAGTTCAACAGGGTGTTGAGCATGACACTGAAGCCTTGTGTGTATTGTTAGGGTTCAGAGTGACCTACGATGACTGTTGTTTGGTTTCAGACTTGTCTTCCTTGAGGGCTCTTCTGAGACTATTTACCTTGGCACCTTGGTGTGTAATAATCCAGCCCTGTTGATTTATTTTCCATGAATAAGTTGCCTAATCGCAGTCATCTATACATTCTCAATCGTTGAATTTTTAAAGGTGCCGTATTTGACCGTTTCTTTTACAAGTCAACACAGGTCTCAGAGCTCCCACAAGTGTGTTTGTGTGTGTTAATATTCCAGCTGGAATACTCCTCAGATAAGCATTTCTTCATACCACTTACTCCCTCTGTTTCACTCCCCCTCCAAAAGCACCATTTCAGTGTCTATGTATATGCGCTTCTCTGGAGGAGCCATGTCCATTCCAGAGAACTTCAGTGCTGAGCAACAAGTCGGGGTTCTTCTTTTATGAGGTCACAATTCGGGGGCGGATTGGATTAAAGAATAGAAAGCAGAGAATGCTTAATTTTTCCCCCGTCTTGATGTTTTTGTTTCTATGCACACGCTGGAGAATCAGCTCAACGTCTAAAGTGACTAAAAAGTGAATTTTACATAATGGGTGCCCTTTAAAGGTCACAGATTTCAGGCACTACCGATTTCAGTTCTGACGATCATACAGGTGTCGATGAATTAATGAATTCTTAAATTTACTGACTGCACTTTCATACATGTGCCCTTGTCCAGGGTCAACTACAGTTCAAAACTTTTGTTCAAATCTGCGCTGCAAAAAATCAGGAAAGTTGACTGATTGTCTGCTTGTTGACGTGACATTTTTTGACCCTACGTATTTTCAAAAACATCTGCTCAGTCTAGTTTCTTGCCATCAACATAGGTTAAGCAAAATAAAATGATTTGTCTGTCTATTACTGTATACCTATATAACAGTCAAATGACATCCCCCCCCCCTTTTTTTTTAGTTTTGTAGTGGCATAAATATACAGTTGTGCGAAGGTGCATAAAAGGAACACGGAGCCTCGCGTCCTGTGCCTGAGAAACACGACCGCGGTGTTCGGTGATGGAGACGAGGGGAGGGTTCAGCTGCTCTCTATTTGCGTTCTGGCTGCTACTGCCCTGCTCTGGAAATAGCTGTGGTGTGATATTAATACTCTGGTAATCGACAAGCTGGCTCACACATCTCTTTTATTTACCCCTACTTGCTTATGCTACTGTACCCGTTTGTTTGCTTTCGATGATCTCAGCGTCTCTAGATATTTCTTTTCTTTTTTTCGTCACACCATTCCGACATGTTCGTTACGGATCTCCTGGCACTTAGTTTTCATACAAGTATCAAACATCTGCGTTAGATTTCCATCATCTTTAAAAACCACCCATCCTCGTCACGATGCAGGTCAGTTTTCTGGTTATCGTCATGATAAGAAGACAAACTGCATGCTCTATGTTCGGTTTCTTTTCAAACATAGTCGTGGGGGGGGGGGGGTTGCGGCAGCGGCGCTGTGACAAACTTGTGTCAAGCTTGCGCCTGCGTGTGTGTAAAGTCATATGTTGGCGAGAACTGCCGAGGTGTGTTTGGAAAAAGCGGCGTGCGAGACGAGAGGCGGCTGGTGGTGGGGGTGAGTGAGTGAGAGAGAGAGATGGACACTGAGGCCTGTTTTCAGCAGTGGATCACTATGGCAACAGGAAAGTTCTAAGAGAGACGCTGAGAATTCATCGCTTTAGATCATAGCAACCCTGGCAGTCGTTATTTTTCCTCCTTTTTCTTTTTCTAATGGCTGATTTGTACCAGACCCGCGTTGTCGCGCTAAACGGCGCAGTTTGATCGACTGACGTTTTCGTCCACATGGATCGTTAATATAAATGTTCTTTTGAGCGATATAGAACCGTGCAAAGATACAAGGATGCTCAGATAAGCGATACAGCGCAGCATGGAACTCTTATGACCGACGTGTCGGTACTGATAAGATTTAAACACAATCGTATCGAGCAGAAATTATAAACGTTGACTAACGTTCACGTGTGGGAACATTCGTAATGTGGAGTTTTGGATTCAGGAACAACGAAGAAGCAGCGCGGCTTTTTTTGGTCACATAAACATTACAGCACAGTGAAATGCTTTTTCTTTGTGTAACCCAGCTTTTTAGGAAGTCGGACTCAGATTGCAGGGTCAGTCATGAGTATGCCTGGAGGATGCGGAAATATTCAAGGGCCAAACAGTGCCAGCTTGAATCCTTGACCTTCTGGTCAGTAAATTAGAACCTGAACCACCAAGCAAAAAATGAGCCACCCGTCGTCGATACGATCACGATAGAATTGCATCAAAGTGATGCAATCAAGTCATGAACTCTTTTTGTCCATATTGCCAAACTTCACTTCCACAGCAGTAAACAAAAATAAATGAAATGGTTGGAGACGTCTTTTTTTTTCTTTTTCTAGTCCGTCTAGAACAACAAAAAAAAGGTTTTGCAATCACCCCATCTTTTTTTAATTATTGATTTGACCAGGTCACCAAACTACAGCCTGTCCAGAAACAATTTATATAGACTGATTAATATCTTTCCAAAGACTTTCCCAGATTGCGCTAATAATATTTGCTATTAAGCTTTTTAAAAAAAAATTAAGACAGGTACATTATTTCACTTGATTTGTACCTTTAACTTTTATTTTTCTGCTTGTAGTAGTAATGATTAAACTACTACTGAGTGTTTTTGTTTTCTTAAAAGGGACCTGTTAATCATTTTTAGACATTGGACAAATCTGAGGAGGGAAAAACCTTCCCGTACCTTCTTCTACTTCTACTACTTACTTTTTTCCCCCCTATTTTTCCCCCCTATTTTTTCTAACCCTATTTCCCCCAGGATTCAAACCAGCCAATACGATGTTTTTGTCGCTCAGCTTGGATGGTGTCTAAAGGGGCGTGGCTTAGCACTATCTCATTTATGTAGAGACTGAAATTGTGTGTTCGGTAGAGGAGAGAAATGAAGCCAGTTTGAGGTATAATGCATTATAATCTGAGGAATATTACAGCACACACACTTGTTGAAGCTCTGAAAGAGCTGTGTTAACTTGTTGAAGAAATACAAATATACTGTATATGTGCATACTGCATTAAGAAAAATGCATTACCATAAAAAAAAAAAGTTTTCGTACTTAAACCAGTTTGCTGCTTTTATTTCTCAAATGTAATTCCATGTCATCGTTTTTTGTCAAACGCAGACGTGGAAGTGCAGATTCAGCATTGGTGCTCAGGGTACATATTAACGCCGCACAATGCGGATAAAAATAACCCGCTCCCTCGTTTCACATGGCGATGCCTTACAACATCTTTCAAAACAACCCAGTGAACCCGTGATGTCATGTCGGAGAAATAAACATCGCAATCTTCCGACCAAAATGAATCCTTGTTTTTATTTATTTCTTGGATCACTCGAATGCCAAGGTTTCCCAAACCACCCACAGACGGCTTATCCCGACGCTCCATGCTCTTCCGGACTGCTCAGACAGCACCATAACACTGTGTCTATAGAGATCTGTGCACCTCATACTGTACAGCACATAGTGCATACTGTATATTAAATCTGGTTAGGTATGAGGGAGCTGATGTCATTTTCAGATAGAGGAAGTGGGTGGGATCCCATGCGTTGCTCTCCTCATTGATGTGTGTGTGTGAAAAGGAAACCGAGATCCTGGGAACAAACTGGTTTTTCAACAAGACAGGTAGAGCTAGTTCATCTGTAGCTCATTAAACCTCCACAACGTGTGGGCGTTTACTTTAATTCCGCTGTAAGCTAGCTTCATTTTTCCATTGTGGACTTGCAGCACTAGCATTGTGTATTTGGTGTGTGTGCGCGTGTGGTGCACATGTGTATATATAACCTATAGATGTGTTAAGCTTGAAGATCATTCCAGCAGGTTAATCTTTGGCCGAAGTGCCAGCCTGCCCAACTCGTTGTTTGCTGAATGGGTGTGGTCCAGAGTCAACTTCCCTGCACTGATTTGAGCAGATGTTGGCGAACCACAGCAGATGTTGGAGAACCACAGCACGGCTCAGTCCTTTCATCTCGCCATCCTGTCTCTTCTTTGAAAAATGTTGTCGTCGAGGGGGGTTTGTATCAGGATGTGACCTTAAAGTGTGGTCAAGCTGATCTCAGGGTTTATTCTTATTATGCTAAGTAACAATTAGGTGCCGATTAAAGTGTCGTAGTGACTCTTCTCCATCATACAAGCAAAAGCGATTTACAAAGAAGAAAAATACACTTCTGGCTGAGCAGAGTTTGGTATTTGCTCAGATATTTTTCACTCACTGACTGCTCCGGCTGTTAGACAAAACAGCTTCCGAAACTTCCTTTTCGTCAGATGTGTGGAAACGTTTTGTTGATGAGAGAAGACGCATGACAAGTTCCTGACAGTTTTGAGGAAAGCTGCGGCATCTCAATCACTCTTTACACCCATGGCGAGCAGAAATGCATCTCAATGGGTTAAATACTGAACACTAAAGTGGAGTTAGCTGTAGCAACAGAAGAGCACATTGCATCTGGCAAGAACAGGAATCTGATTCCACAGTGGACACTGAAAGTGGAAAATCCTTTAACTGAAGACTTTTGGGACTTTGATCAAGATATATATTTTTTTGTCAATTTTATGGAATAGATTAAAAAGGGACTGATGGAATAATTATTTATAGCTAGTGTTAAATAACTTTTTTATTTTAATTTTTACAAATGTTACAAAATATTAAATGTTATATACAGTTAAGCTGTGAATTGTATATAAACTTGAGGTTTAATTATTTATATATATTAATTATTTTTTATTGAATTTATAAGGATAATAAGTTCAGGAATATCTTTAAGCATTTTTACAAGTATCTGGATTTAATCTTTTTTTATGTGATTTTTGTTACAATTCTAAACAAATTTTGCAAATAGTTTGTCCTCATTAGACAAGTGTGAATAGTTTAGTGCACGCCACCTCTTGGATTATAGAGGAACAGTAATGTTTTGCCATCTCAAATAGAAACATAAAATAAAATTGAACTTAAAAATCAATCCTCCAATGCGAATTCAGGTTTTTGAAAGACAGGAAGTCGACACTTTTTGGAGAGTACGTTCCTCTCGTCGCTGCCTTTAATAACCTTTTTACCAGATGAATTGTTGTAAGGTGTTTTAAATTTACTTTTGAAGCAGTTGTTTCATCTTTCCTCTGCTTGTATTTTTTTGCCGGGAAAACCCAGTAACACCCTCTGATTCAGAGCACAAATCTGAAATTTTACTGTAAGAGGAGTGTAATTTTAACGATCTTAATGTTATTATAAATAAAATAGTTTAGCTGATTAAGAGTGTATTAACCGATAAAGTTTGTTCTGCATGTAGTGTTAACCTCGACAATGCATCCGTAATCTAACCGTACTGCCGTAGGTTCACATGTGCTTTATGTGCACAGACAATGTGTGTGAATAGAGGGGCGGGGCTATTTACACAAGTGTGTGTTTTCGTATTGTGACTGGCCACCAGGAATAAATCAGTGTATAGCATATGCTTTATTGATTGTTCATTGTTTACCTATTCGACTGTCAGTTAAGACAAAAAGGGGTAACAGTATTAAATATAATTTATGACAATGTATAAAACTTTCCAGGTCTAATGTTATATATTTGTTCTGAGATACAGCAAGCCATGTTAAGATATTCTCAGTAGACACTTAAGTTCTCCGTAGCCTACTGCGTCTACAGAAGATTAATTGTGAACAGTTTATTGCGAGAAAATTCCCCCTGTACAGTATGGCATTAAAGACGAAACCTGTTAATCAAATAAAAAAAAAAAAAGAAGACGTTTTGGCGTATCATATAAACAGCTGCAGGATCTTTTGGAGGTGTTTGTGTTTGTGTACCAACCTGTAGGAAAGCCAGGCAGTGGAAAATCAGCCACGGAAAAGAAGGCATGATTACAGCTATAAGGTTTCAGACGCATGCATGTCCGAGGGTGATGTGTGAAGTGCAAAGCAGTATCCCGCTCTCTGTTTTGAATAAAAAAAATAAAAAAAAGGCTTCATCTATACCTAGTACTACTTAAAGCTCTCTTTAGTCAAATTCAGATGAATTCCAGTGATCACTTTAAATCCTGAAGTCAGTGTTGGTGTAGTTTCTGCTAAGATAAAAAAAAAATATGACCAATTAAAATATAGTTTTGAGTTGATAGGATAGTGAGGCTGGTGGCTGTCTTTGTAAATGTTTTACCGTGGGATTTACCTGTATCTGTTATTTATGCTACTGTATATGTGTATATGTTAATTATAACAACTAGTTAACTAGTTTTTCTTGCTGTTTAGGTTTGGTGTATCAGTATAAATAACCAGGGCCCGTATTCACAAAGCTATCTTAGTAAAGATAAAAATTATTCACGTAACATCTTAGCCCTAAAACAGCTCCTAGGGTAAAAAGAGTTGGTTGTTAAGAGTAGAGAGGAGGACTTTTAAGAGGCGCAAGAGTTTCTATAGCATAGGACAAAATGGTGGAAAGAAGAAATATTCTCCAAACACTGAATGTAAAGCTAAACGTAAACACTGCTCTATTGTCCACTTTGGTTTTCTTGTTGTTTTACTTCCTTCCATCTCTTTTAGATTGTTGGCTACATACTAGGGCTGCACGATATTAGGAAAATATGCGATGTTGTTGAATATTGCGATAACGATATTTCTTGCGATATAACATTTCCCTAGAGAAATGCATTTTTTATTATTATTATTATTATTATTGCCTTTTTTTTATATATGTAATGATCATACTAAAATAAACAGGTAATAGATATTCGTCTCGTATTCGTAATTCAATCTAATTCAGGCTAAAAAGAAACTATATGTCAAGGAAGTTGCAAATGTTTAGACTTCAAAACACTATGAATGACTTAAACCCCTCAGCAGATATTCTGACTTCTGGTTTGCTGTTACTATAAACCTGCCAACACAATATGAATTACTTTCAAACATTACTTTTTATTTACATGTAACCATACACTCATCAATAGTGTCTTAAAACAAGAACATCTTTTAAACTAAATATTCTCTTTGGCTTATCTGTTTTTTTTTTTTGTTGTTTAAAATAAAAATAAATATTATTAAACAAAAATTAAATAAAAAAATACTATTTGTCACACAGACACACACTCGCTCCGTGACCGGCACTAGGACCCGGAAGTAATGCGGGCGCGAACCAGGAAGTATAAGAGGAGTAAACAAACCACCACATGCTTAGTCACTGAGTTCACGCATGTCGGTTCAGATTGTTTACTTTCTGATTCGAATGTGTGTTTTTAGGACTCGGGTTAATTTTGTGTTTTTCCCTTGCTCCCCTTCTGTGAGAGTCCTTAAACTAATTCGCGTGGTCATCCTGCCTACTCGCTTGCTTCCGCGTTGGGTTTACCGTCCACGCTACAAAGGGCTAACGGCGACAGAATGATGTGGTTATCGCGCATGCCATTATCGCGATAACGATATTTTTTCGATATATCGTACAGCCCTACTACATACCATCCAAAAGTGCAACTTTTGCAATCATGTAAATTGGTAAAAGCTGAGCCATTTTGCTCCCATCAATCTGAAATGGATTACAAGTAGTAAATTCAGTGTTATAAATAAATGTAAGGACTTAAATATAGTAACTACTGTGTGGAAATTTGTTGCTTCAAAAGTAGACACTTTTTCAACATTTGACCTTTTTAATTATCTTTAAGATATTTAGCCTATGACAGAAACTTTGCATAAAGTAGCCTGTAGTCATGATTATACAATTCCATTATATGCAAACATTAAGATTTCACTGTCTGTTCTATTATCATATATTCGATTTTCACAAAGCACATTTCAAGATCTTTACAAAGGCAGGGATTAAAGTTCTCCGTCGTTACGACGGATTTCCGTCAATCACACTGTTCCGCCTGTCCTTAATGTTTAAAATTCACTTTTCATAATTTTAATGCTGTGTATATATAGGCTTACATGGGTGTTAAATTAAGGAAAGACAGTGTATTCAGCCTGATGAGGAGGATGTGATCAAAGCCTGGAGTGGAGCGACTGCACGTTCCTCTCTCCACTCTAAGCGTTTTGTTATCACTCCGGTATGGATCCACTCCGGGTTTTGGTTTAGTTTTGAAGAACTACATGTCAGGCTGAGGTATAACTATATTTAAGATAGCATGGACACACTTAATGCAGGAAGGCTCAGATGTTTCGGAGATTGATAAAAGTGTAAATAAATAAATGGAGATGGGCTTGACTTAGCGAAATTGGGGAGAATGGCAAGCCTTTTAGTTCGTGGACTAAAAAAATCAAACATCCAGGTAGGTGTCTCTGCACAGTATGCCACAGGAAACTTCAATATGGCAATAATGGCAAAACAAAGTGCGAGTTCGCCATCAGTCAGCAGCTCGTCACAATGCTGCGGTTCGTGCTCTAACAGTACACATGCTCCCTGTCTGCTGTGACAAGAACCACAACGGAGATTCACACATCTGTGGCCGACCGTGTGCGCGATGTAAAAGTGCGCCGATGTTCTTTCATAGCGGAGCATGACCTGTCGCTCACAGTCTCACAACCACTAGTTAATTTAATGCAATCAGTTGTCAAGACAAGACTGCACTTTCAAGATTGTCTATGGCTGCGTTTACACTGCCAGGTGAATGTGACCCAATTCCGACGTTTTGCTCATATGTGATACATATCGGATATGTTCTATGTCCGTGTAAACAGGAAAAAAAACGCATGCATTCCGATATTTCGAGATCGGTTTCAGGCCTCCTTCATATGTGGAAATAAATCAGATATGTGCTGATGTGATTGTAGTGTAAACAGACGGATCGGATTCCCTGAGGCATTGTGTTCTGTACATCATTAAAACTGCCACTTCTTCGCGGTTTAATGACGTAATGTTATTCTCCGGTGGAAGCGCGTGTGGAATTACAACATCGCACGTGACGTGGAAGAGGAAAAGACCCCCTCACACACACACACACCCCCCGCCTTGTGTTAATGCTTATTTGGGCTAAATAACATTAAATCAGTATTTGATGAATAAAGCATATGTGCAGGCTGCAATTATGGCGTTTTTTTTCTCTCCTCCTCCGTTTTAAAACCATGGGGCGCGAACTTTGCATATATAGCAGAGATAGCGTTAAGCATATTTCACCTTCATCTTTCTTGGCTAGTGTGTAGCGCAAGAACCTCCCTTTAAATATGCGCGATGTTTCAGATGGTATGGCGAGTGTAAACACGTGAATCGGATATGAGTCATAGTCAGAGGTGTCAAGTAACGAAGTACAAATACTTCGTTACCTTACTTAAGTAGAAATTTTGGGTATCTATACTTTACTGGAGTAATTATTTTTCAGCCGACTTTTTACTTCTACTCCTTACATTTTTAAGCAAATATCTGTACTTTCTACTCCTTACTTTTTAAAAACAGCCTCGTTACTCTATTTTTATGATCAGAACGTGCAACCCCTCCGGTCACATGATAAGAACGCGCACAACGCCCCGCCCCCCTCGTCACATGATCAGAATGCGCACAACGCCCCCCCCCGTCACATGAGCAGAACGCGCACAACGCCCCCCCCCCGTCACATGATCAGTACGCGCACAACGCCAATCCCGTCACATGATCAGTACGCGCACAACGCCGTTGCATGGTCAGAAAGCGAGACCTTTATGCTTTTGTCGCCCCTGACGGTACTTTTACTTTTATACTTTAAGTAGTTTTGAAAGCAGTACTTTTAAACTTTTACTTAAGTATAAAGCTTGAGTTGATACTTCAACTTCTAAAGAAGTATTTTTGAACCCTAGTATCTATACTTCTACTCAAGTAATGAATGTGAATACTTTTGACACCACTGGTCATAGTTAAAAGAACGTGTAAACAGACGCTCAGAAAAATCAGATATAGGCAACAAATCGGAATTAAGCATCGAGACCTGCAGTGTAAACGTACTTGCACACATGGCATTGCTGCTTACTGGAAATCCGATTTGTCATCTAAGCTGAAAACGAAGATGTTTTCTTTAAGATACATAAAACATGCACTGAAAAAGCACTTTTTGGAATTTAATGGTGGTGCTATTACTTTTTTCTGTTAATTATTAAGAGTTTCACAAAACATTGTTTGGTGTTATAAGATAAATAAAAACATGCACTGAAAAGATATGTGGTAGATGGTTGATTATTTGTGAAGGTATATATATTTTTTCAAAGATTACAAATAGCTTTTAAAATATGCAAACTGGCAATATTAAAGCGGTTTAATCTCCCCTAACGCTATTGGTCTCGACTATTTAAATAAAGTGTTTGTTAAAGGAATATGGCTCGGCCTGAAAAAGTTCAGTCAGAAGATTTTTTTTCACTTTAATCCCTGCAAAGGTCAGGGGTAATTTTTTTTAATCAACCAATCACAGTTCTTGAATTGCTGCGTCATCCCTAGCAACGGGGTCAACCACACCTCCTCACTAAGGGAGGGTTTTGTACTTTCCTTACTCAAAGTTGCTTTAAAAGTTTTCTAAATCACTTTTAATCTACTACTCCCAGCTCAGACTTTTTAGGCTAAGATAGGAGAGCCCTCTGAGAGAATTCTTAGAAGCTTTGTGAATACGGGCCCTGGGGTTTATTTTTTGCTGGTATAATCTAATCTCGGTTCTCATTTGGTTTTATTTTTTTAATGAACTTTATAGGCAGTATGGTGAAGTAGAGGTTAGCACTGTGGCCTCGCACCGACCAGGGTCAAGGGTTCAATTCCCGCCGCCTGTGTGTGTGGAGTTTGCATGCTCTCCCTGTGGTTTGTGGACTCCCACAGGCTAATGGTGTGTGTGCTTGTGCCCTGCGATGGATTGGCAGCTGATCCAGGTTGTACCCTACCTAGTGCCCCAAGTCCCCTTTGAGAGGCTCCAGGACTCGCACAACCTCCTGTACAGGTTAAGCAATACAGAGAATGAGAGTGAGAGTTTCACTTCCTAATACATGGTTATAGTTGGGTTAAAGGTAACGTAGTATACTGTTATACGTCTCAGAGGTTTACGAAACGTGTCGGTTAACATTCCATCCTGTTCTGATCAGGCGTTCTTGCATCCCTGAAATTCCTTCTGCTCTAAACACACTCACTGTTCCAGCGTCTGTAGGTTTAAATGCAAACGAGTTACTTACTGCTCATTCCCCTTTGTGGAAGTGCATTTTTCTAGCCAATTAGAAATCAGGAAATGGGACTTGTTTGCTCTTTTTTTTTTCTTGCTTGGTATGACATCATACAAGGTAGGAAATGTATACAGAATATTGAAACCAAAAAGGAACAAAAGGAGTTAAATTTTTTATTTTCTTTTATTCGGTCAGTGGAGACCCATGTGATTGTTCAAAAAGAGTTGTTGTAAAAAAAAAAAAAAAAAAAATCTCGGATTTCTCTCCCTAAATTAGTCATAGCCAATTCCCACTGATGCCTCAGAGCGGCGTCTTACCAAACGACGGGCTGCTCACATAACGTTTCGGGAGTGGCGTAACACACCCTGGGGAAAAACGATATCCTCCCCCTCTGCTCATGTGAGCTCATAGACGCCCATGATTAGCTAGTGTCGCTAAAGTCCAAATGAGATTGTGGGTACGCCATCCTTTTCCCCTGAGGGAGAGCGCGGCCAGTCTGTTATCCAGACTCCCGTCAGTGGATGGGTTTAGTGTCACCAGGGAATCGGACTCCAGATGACGGGGTGAAGACGTTTTCCACAAAGTAGTGAATGTTTTTGTTTTCCGTAAATACGTTAAATTGATCAGAGTTGAGGTAGCTCCGGAGCATAAGATGGAATATTACACCTCTAAGGTCGAGGGTTCGAGTCCCGCCTTCATTTCTGTGTGCGTGTAGTTTGCATGTTTTCTCCATGCCTGGTGGGTTTTCTAACACAGTCCGGAGGCATTTCCAAATTGCCTGTAGTGTGTGAGAGCGCAGGATGCGATGGATTTACCACCCTGTCCTGGGTATATCCCTCCTAGTGCCCCAAATCCCCAGGAAAATTAGGCTCCAGCCTTCTCACAGCCCTGTAGTGGTGTAGGGAATGAGGGTGAGTGAGTTTTTGTAGATTGGGGACGGGGGGAGGCCAGAGGAAGCCTGCAGAGGCTCTTGTGAAGCTCTAACCTGACAGGAACTCAACCTTAGAGTCAAACCAGGGACCCTGGAGCAGCTATATGATTTACTGTTGAAAACAATGAATAAATCACATGACCCGATTGACAAAAATTTGTCTGGTTGTTCGTGCCAAGCCGGCCCTGCATGGTCAGAGCACTAATGTAACTTCAGTGTCTTCATTACCACCCTCGGCCGGTTAAACTGGTGGGAAGTTTTAGCACGATCAGTCTGAATTCTTAGTTCCATTGTCTTTTTGTTCCAGCTGTCTTGGCATGTCAGAGCTTGCATGAAGTCAACTTCTTGCATCTCTCTCTCTCTCTTCCCCCCCCCTCTCTCTCTCAGCCAGTCCTCCAGACAAACCCAGACACGTCGCTTCCGGACTCGTACATGACTTTCGGATTACGTTGCCTGTATCTGTGTCTCTGCCGTTATAAGTCAACTTCCACAAATTACACAACTTCCTGTTGTTTGGGGAAGCTGTCGCTCAGTGCGCGGACCCCCAGAGAGACTAGCATGTGTGTCCTATTTTAGGCCCGCGCTCTCCTGGCCTCTGTAAATGTCCTCTGAGTCATTCATTCGCACTATCACCATGTAGGCTTTTGCTGTAAAGTGCAGCAGGGGACCTCAGCAAGGTCCGGTTAAGTTTTGGAACGAGGATCTTGTTTATTCCGACGGGTCTCGGACGTACGCCGCCATCGCTGGACATGCCCGCCATCGCTCCTTCTGTGAAACGGAATTACGGATTTTTCCGGAAACGAACGGATTTCATGTTTTAAATAGCAACCAGGTTTGTTGCGGGTGTCGTCATTAGTCACAGTGTGTATGATACGAAGATTACCTCACTGCTGGAATTTCATAATACGGATTAAAAACGCACTTGCGTATATTACCGTTAGCAGATTTCGCAACCTCTCCCTTTGGATTGACCCTAAATCTTCACTACAACGAACTCTGAAAACCGGCCGTCTGAATCCTTTAGGCTGCACAGTCTGTTACGCTCGTAAACAAGTAACGGCGTCACCTCTGTTGCCTTTCTCCTAGCATGTCCGTAAATCTTCAATACAGAACAGCTTTAAAACACCCAGAAGAACATACCGCTGCTGACCAGAACCTGATTGTAACTCAGATTAGAACAACAAAGTGTTAAATATTGACAGCGTGAAAGATTTCTATCGCTAATAAGAATAGAAGGACATTTCCGCCAGGAGGGCAGCCTTTTCTATTTCTTATAATTTTTTTTTTTTAATAGAAACGACTTGAAAACTACAATCTTGTTTTACTATCATTACTTAAATCAGTCTTAGAATCCGTTTGTGTTCAAGCGTTCAGTGCGTTATCAGGTGCTTCTTCAGCCTTTAGTAATGCGTCTAAGCAGCTGTGCGTTTGTTTTTATTTCGAGTTCTGTAATTACACGTTTGCGCAGAGGGAGATGAGAGCAGTCTGGACAGCGTCGTTTTCACCTCTCTCTCTCTCTCTCTCCTGTGCTGAGCGCCGATGACCGAAGATTTACTGCTTTGCGAAAGACGCTTCCTGTCCCTCGGGGTAATTCTGCTCCCCTCCTCCGTCCCTCCCTCCTTGCATCTAGTTAAGAGGACGGTCAGTTGGAAGGTGTGGTGCCTGCACCCTGTGGTTGCTCCTGACGTGTCCGCGGCAGCGCTTAGACACGGGGGGTATAATTTAAGTCTAGGAACCGTGAGTCTGTGGTGAAGGTCATAGCCGTGCGTGGACTGCGTCGTCTTCTCGCTGCAGCAAAAAACGCGTCGTAGCTCGCAAAAAGGAAGTGAGGTTCAGGTTCCCTTCTCGTTATGAGCCGCTTCTAACAACCAAAAAAAGAAACATTTACTGTCCTCGTATATACGGCTTACACAATGTTTATTAAATCTCTCACTCCTTTTCCTTCTGTATGTTGAAGGTTTCAGCAGCTAGATATTGATGTGTGTGTGGTTTAAAAGTTTCAGTGTTGTGCAATAACTGACTTACATTCTGAGACATTGCCTGCATTTAGACCTCTTAAAACATTGCCCTGTTGTGAACCTTGTAAGAGAAGAAAAAAAACTCTTCGCTGTACGCTTCCTGCAAGCGGATAATTACAGCAATCTCACGAACGGCCAACTGCACAGGCAAACTCGTCATATTACAGACTTAAACCGTGTGCTGGGTTTAAAAGTACAGGAACACAAGTAAAATTGTATTGTTGTATTTCTGTGTATACGTGACTGATCAAAGTAGTGTCTTTTTATTCCCTCAAAAAGAAAAATGAGGTCATAAATACACAAATAGATGATTAAACTGCTAAATGTGTACTTATTGAGAAAATGCTATATTTCAGACTTTACTTCTAAATGACATGCTGTCTAAAAACAGAAATGAGACAACATGGAGTTTTTTTTATAGACAAAATAACTGTCATCATAAACTAGCTTGCTACTTGTGCAAAACATATAATCTGCTCGTACTGTAAGTCCCAGTGTGTTTTAACCTGAATGGATGGAGTGGATGCATGATGTACACTCCGATCAGTGACAAGGGAAGAGAATCACACTAATGATCTTGTGCAAGTGAACATTCTTTGTCTTCAAAAGTTGACGTGATGGAAGCAGGAAGAATGGGTCAAGCATAAGGATTTGCTCGACTTTGATAACTGCTGTGGCTAATGGCTAGACAACTGGGTCCGAGCAAGTCCATAACTGCAGCCCTTGTGGGATGTTCTCAATGTGCAGGGGTCATATCCTTCCAAAGTGCCCCATGGAAAGCGCTATGGGGAAAAAGGAAAGTTGGGAAGATGGTGTGAACCTTGGGTGCCATTCATGTGAATGTTTCACCTACCTAAAAATTGTTGCTAACCCCCTGTACGCCCCTTCATAGAAACCTGAATGTATTCCCTGATTCCCTGCAGTGGCCTCTTTCAGCGGGATAAGTTGCACCCTGCAACGCTACAAACATGCTTCAGGAGTTGGACTTGGTTTCCAAATTCTTTAGATCTCAATCCAAATAAGCATCTATTGGATGTTGGATGTGCTGGAAAAAACATGTCCAATCCATAGAGGCTTCACCTCGCACCTAGCAGGACTTTTAGAAAGGACCTGCTACTGACAATTTGGTGCCAGATACACTAAATTGCCAAAAGTATTTGCTCGCATGTCTTCACATACTGTACATATGAACTCAAGTAACATCCAATCCTTAATCCATAGGGTTTACTATGATGTTGGCCCCCTTTACAACTATAACAGCTTCAACTCTTCTGTGAAGGCTTTCCACAAGGTTTTGTAGTGTGTATATGAGAATTTTTACCGTCCTTCCAGGAGTGCATTTGTGAGACACTGATGTTGGACTAGTAGTCCTGGCTCGCAGTCTCCACTCAAATTCATCCCCAAAGGTGTTCGATCGGGATGAGGTGCAGGCCAGACAAGTTCTTCCACACCAAACTCGCTCATCCATGTCTTTATGGATCTTGCTTTGTGCACCGGTTTCTCAGTGGCGTATATTTTTGGTACCTCAGCACACCTTAAGAGGTCTAGACGAGTCCATGCCTTGAGGGGTCACGGCTGGTAGATGGATGGATGGATGGATACATACTTTATTGGTCCCGAAGGAAATTCTCAATATTAGGCAGGTGGTTATAACGTTAGGACTGATCGGTGCGCGTGTGTGTGTGTGTGCGCGCAAAAATTTCTAAATCTTTTAATGGATATACTCCACTGTGCTTTGATTGAATCACCCGACACAGCAATTGGCTTTGATACTATGATTTATTTATGATGATAGTACGCTGCTATAGTTTCCAGTAATGTTGATTCAGAGAACATTAAATATTTAGACTTGCCAATCTTTGTGCTTTTGTGTGCACTACAATTTAACATCAGAGTCGCTAGTATGAGTTATTACTTATAAAAGGGGAAATGATCCAGTCAACACTTATGTCTGGAAAAATATTAACTCAAATCCCCCAGACCCCCCTCCCAATCGTGTACTTCCTGTTCGGGAAAGGAAAAAGGGTTTTAGGTCATAAATATGGATTACACGACTTTCAATTCTAATTTATGTAACTGCACGGTTATTACTTGTATTTGTATTAGATATATGTATTACAGATGTTGATGACAAACGTCAAAATGACAAGTATTTTGACCTAAAAGGATTAAATAAGGTACGAAAAATTGTATCTAATACTGTATAAAGATTTTTCATTTTTGGCATAAATAAAAACTTGAAAGCAAACAGAGATATGCATCGTATGTAGACCGTCAATTCAAATTAATCATCACCGAATGTTGTTTCTTACGTTTTTAATTATCAAATAAATTGTGCAAATAATTTCACCGCACAACTCTAATCCAAATGTACTGATATATATTTTTTATGTTTTCTGATTAGCCGTGTCACCAATAATAATGATAATTAGAGCAGTACGATTTATTAATTGTTTGGTCAGTTTTTGATTCACATTTATTTACACTTATAAAATATATATTTTTTTAAATGACATTAATGATCTAAGCTTTATTTCTCTAAATTAACGAATTCCTGAAAGAACATTACCGCAGCTTTTGCAGAAAAAAAAAAAAACTGCTCGCATCTTCAGCAAACATCTGCATTTTGTAAGAGTATGGCTTCTTGTTTTGTTTTTTGTTTTTCTCATGTAGATAGGAGGTTGTAATTTATGGGCTATTGGTGCAAAACCACGAAAAGCTAGACTGGAGTGTGGAGCGGAAGATTTGCACGATAACAAGATTACGCTTTTATACGAGACGTGAAATTTTTAACAATCAACCATAAAAGTTACACAGCATTTCAATGTTTATTGGATACTTTAAGTAGTTTTTAATACTTCAAAACCTGTAAGAAATATAGCTGCTTGAAATTAATCAGACACTAAACTTTAGTATTATCGAACCGAATTGAGAAATCGCAATGTGATTGCAAAAAATTTAATCGAATTGTGGTTTACCCATGATTCAGAGCTCTACTGATATTTTCACATCCTCCTGTACTCTCAAATGTGCAGCGGCTGAATTGCTCATTTTTTTAGGGTAACAGTTCTGGATTCAGATTCAGTTTACAGTGCACATTAGGCGACACGAGGAGGGCCAGTTCTGCATGAGGTAGTCGTGTACATTTCATCATTAAACTTACTCAAGAACTGCCTAGTTTCACACAAAGATACTGTGACACAGTTGTAGAAGTTGATTACTTGATACAAAGGGTTTTAAGTCAAACTTTTACTTTTATGATGATGTTAACATTCACTCCAGTTATTTCACTGACTGGACAAAAACTTAAAGCTATCAGGATGTGATAACTGGGTCATTCACTACATACAGGTCGTCGGCTGACTTTATATTATTGCCACATAACGTTACTGAGCCTAGACCTGACGAATGGAAGCAACCTCAGATCATAACACTGCGTCTCCACAGGCTTGTAAAGCGGCCACTACATTATGGGTGCATCGCTTCATGCACTTCCCCTCTTACCCTGACACGCCCATCGCTTAGACCACACCTTTTTCTAGTCTTTATGCTCCCTAACAAACCAAACCCATTTCTGCCAATTATTCTCATTACCAAGATGTTTTCTCACAGCCACACAGCTGTTTAGTCTTAATTCTGTAAGTTCCCATAACCGTGTCAGAAATGGTTTAAAAATTAAATGAAACTATGATTTGTACTGTCTGTGATGTCTGTCTGTACTATTTTTGATGATCTGCAGCCTTCCCAAGCGTTTAAGTAATCTCCATTTTTATTTATTTATTTATTTTTTCTGACCACACTTACGGTTTAATACTATAATACTATACTATACAGGTTTCAATAATGCATTGAACAAGCCATTTCCAGTTATTTCAAATCGTCTTTTTTTTTTCTTTGCTTGATGAAGGCAAATCATTTAACCATTCTAAAACAAAGCCATATATCTTGGTTTGAAAATCAACTGTTGTTTTGTTTCAGGGTAATTATTGTAGGTTATCCAGTCTTTTATGATGAGACAGGGTTTTAAAAAAATGATTATTTTTTTTTTTCCCCTCAAGAGAGAAAACAAAGGCTTTAGAGGGAAAGGCTGTACTCTTGCTGTAACCTTAGTGATAGAACAGAGACCAACTTGTTTCACAGATGTTTTGTAACATATATAAGTTGAAAAGCGCAATGTAACGTTCACTAATCAATAAAAAGTGCAGTTCTTTTTCTCAGTCTTCTCTCTGGGCTTCTTCAGCTGAGTCTCTGTGTTCTCTGTTTTCTCACCACAGTCCTCTCTTTTCTTCCTCTTCCCCCCCCCCCCTCTCTCTCTCTCTCTCTCTCTTTCTCTGCTTGATAGTGTAGTCAGACTGAGCCTGGTGACAGTCCAATAAGCATTACATAAGCTCTTTCAGGGATATTATTAACCACAAAGCTCTGTTCTCTGCAGGTTTCACCGATTCTATCCACTGTCTGGTGGAAAATGAATCGTAACCCTATAAACCAGGAAGAACTTGGCGGGCTAAGGTCGTGTTGTGTTTGTTTCACAGACTCACTCCGACTCTAAGGCCGGCTGTCGCTCCAACATGCCTCGCGGCCGCAACTCGCTGGCCACCGCAGCCGACGACCAGCCTCACATCGGTAAATACCGGCTGCTGAAGACCATCGGAAAGGGGAATTTCGCAAAAGTCAAACTGGCTCGGCACGTCCTCACTGGCAAAGAGGTGACGATCAAACTGCTTTTGATACTTTCTCAGCGTGATGTGCTTATTGTAATGCACACGGATTAAATATCCGACTTATTGTTTTGTATATATACTATAGACGACTGAGACTTTTTATTATTATTATTATTTACTGGTTCTGGAGGCTGCCAATTTCTCATCCCTCCCACAATGTCTCTACAGGGCCCTTTTATTTATTTTTTTTGTTTGCATGATGAAGTGGTTCATTTAACACTTCACAGTTCACACTCAGTACATCACCACTGCTTGTTAATGTGCGACAGCATGACTATAGTTGTCTGCCCCTCCATACTGACTGACGTACTGACCCAACACGCAACCACACAAGGCCTTATAGAATGATAGAGTAGAAGAAAAAGAGAAAATTGTGTGTGTGTACGTATTGCTTGTGCGCCACTCTGTAATCACCATGTGGTGCGCTGAATTGTTTCCTGATGATGTTAGATTGTGATCTCTGCTAGGACCAGTCAAGGCTGAAGTCAGCCAACAGTCTACGATCTTTCCTTCGAGTCACGTTCTGTTTATTTGGTGGTCCTGTCATCGGTTTCCTTGTGTATACATGTTTAGTCTTGAGGACTGTTTCCTCAAAAACATTAAGAAATCTCTCTCCTGGTAACATTTCATTGTGTTGGTTTTATGTAACGATGCGGATAAATTACCCTGGAAATCCCACACGTTTGAACATTCTTAAAATTTTACCTCTCGTATGAAACTCACTTTGAATTCCTGTCGCCTTCAGGTGGCTGTAAAAATCATTGACAAGACTCAGCTCAACTCCTCCAGTCTCCAGAAGGTGAGGTCATCTTCAGTTAACTTGGGATTTTTAATTACACATATTTATAATTTTTTTTGCACTCAAACCTTTTGAAATAGAGCTGCTTGTTTAGCAGTACACGCCTCGACTTCCTCACATTGAGTCCCTCGCTCATTAGAGCTTCTCTCGTTCATCCTGGAAACGCTCGACTTTGATTTCGCTCAAGGCCAAAGAAGCGAGCTAATTACACCAAATTAGGCTCAAATACTTCCTGAGTATAAATATACGATGTATCTGCTGTACATCAAGCATGGACTCTTGTCTCGTTCGCAGCTTTTTCGGGAAGTGAGGATCATGAAGCTGTTGAATCACCCAAATATCGGTGAGCTTTACTTACCAGACAACTAGTTTATGCTAAAATTGCTGGTTTTTCTCTACACTTAAAAAAAAAAAAAATAATAAATAAATTTAACCCCAAATGTTTACTCCTTTGTCAATATATCATGTAGATCATAAAAAACTTCAACAGGCTTAGCATGAATAACCTGTTTTTTTTTTTTTTTGTTGTTTTTTCCCCCCCAATCCAGTCCTTGACTTTTTATTGTTGTTTTTTTTGTCTTTTTGTCCATAGTGAAACTGTTCGAGGTGATAGAAACCGAGAAGACACTTTACCTGGTTATGGAGTACGCCAGTGGAGGTTCGAGTTCTTCTACATCTCTTTGGCTTTAACACCTTTCAAGTCCATATAGAATTGTACAGTCAATTTATGTTGCTTCTGTATTTTTTTTTCTTCTTTCCTCCGCATTCAGTAATTCTCCTAATCTATGGAGAAACGTACTGATTTTAATTTGCAATGTGCATATACTGTTCAGACTGCTTAATCAGTTTTAAATGCAATCCGAATCACTTCACTGCATTTCACCAAGCGGTTTTTGCTTAGCAGTAATAGTACCCATACCTGATACACATAGCATATTGTAGAGATGGTGGTGGTGGGGGGGGGGGGGGGGGTCAATTCAGTCAGTGACCAGAACTCGCTGGTTTTCAGTTTAATTGGCCGTGACCTATGATTAGCCGATCAGCCTTTGATATAAACGATTCTGTACCGAAGCACAGAAGCTAACAAGGGCGCAACAGAAACACATTTTCATGACGTTACATTATCAAAAAATCACGCATTTTATAAACACTCCGATCTTCCGTTTTCTCCAAACTATAAGCGAATTGGTCCAAAGGCCGCGCATTACACTCGCTTACACCAGTCTCAAAACCAACTACTGGGACTAATTAGTCGAAAATGCTCGCTGTCAGGTTGAGTTTTGGGACTTCGAAGGCATTCGAGCCGCTCGCCTTTTCTTTATAATCCTACAGGTAGTGCACACCTGTATTTATATCATTGTTGACACATTTTCATCCAGTGTGGTAGCAGTAAGTTATTTGCTTATATAATATACATAAAATTATTCATGTTTTTTAATAAAGTAAATGTTAAACTCTTGCATTTTAAATTGTTTTAATGCTACGCTTGGTTTTGAGTGAAAAAGCTAAGGTTATAACAAACGGGCTACATTTGATTAATAGTTAAATTGTTTAAAAAATAAAATAAAATCTGGAAAAAATTTATATACTGTAACAACACAATATTTATAAAATCTCCACCAGGTTTTATTTAATTAGTTAATTTATTTTGCTATATGGGGAAAATAACACACATTGAAAAAGCAAGACGTTGTTCTCACGTCGCTTGATCGGTTTGTGAAAAGAAATAAGCAGTGTACTGTTTAAAAAAGAATATTTTTTAAACAGTGCAGTTAAAATAGTATAATTACTATGTGTCAGAAGTAAACACATTTTATTCACGCTTCACTTCTTACAGTGAAAGTCATGGCACACAGAAATGCAATCCGCAAAGCCGTTTGTATATTGTGTTTCATGTTTGTTTTTTTTGTTTTTTTTCCCTACCTCCTGCTGGTGTAATTGCTTTTCACTCTGGCATGAAATCTTTTCCACAGAAATCCCTCTTCATCTCATTTGCATTATACTCATATACTCATTAACACCAGCACTTCTTTTGCTTGTGCCTTAGGGGTCACGTTCTCCTCCTTTTTAAACAAACGTGCATAAATCTTAGAGGCTTCCAAAGTGTGTCTACGTCTCATAGTCAGCCAGACTATCACAAGGGTAAATAACTGATTATCTGTAGTGTACTGTGTTGCCATGAGTTAAAAAAAATTTTTTTTGGTTAAAATTGCCTTTGTATTATTTTTTAATAAGTATTCTGCGCATGTTTAAGGGTAAGGATTAGCCAAGCTATGATGTTCAGTTGGTTAGGAGTATTAAACATACAATATATGTCACACAAGTTGGGAACTGCATGTAACATCCAAGCAACATCAGTGCCTAGGGTGGTTGGTTTGCAAAGCACCAAATGTGGTGTCAGGTGAAACTTGTCAAAGGACGCATTGTGTGTCGTAGGTTGTTCTCAGGTATTCTGTACACTTTTTTCAGGCTTCAGATAATTAAATACAGAGTAGATTTTCTCTGTATTTTGGTCAATGGATTAAAATAAATTGCATTATGGTCTTTAAGGAGGCTTTTCCATATTGGTCTGTCTAAATCAGAAATAAATTAATACTTATAATGATAATCAATACATTCAAATCGTTAGGGGCAAATAAAACCCTAAATCATTTATAAAACGTGTGAATTAGTTCAGAATCGAAAACTGACCAATACAAAGTCGATTAATCGCAAAATCATCGCACAGCTCTAGCTTCCATTATTTCTTTTTGTTTGTCAGTGTGTGTTTCCACAACGGTTTTAACTCTCCCCTCGGGCTCAGTTTGTGCCTCGACGCCAGGTTTAGCAGTTCACATCTCCTAAATAACGCATTGCAGTTTTGGTTCACTTCCTGTGTTTGGGCTGACTCAGGATCAGCTCGATTTCTAACCACAATCAAAATGCATCATGTTTCAAACACTGCACATGTGAAACATGTTTTTAAGTTGTTAGCCTTGACTGAAGTGATTCAAAAGTCTGTAATCAGTTAATTAAAATATTAGTAAAATCAGGTCATTGCAGGTAATTCTTGAAAAGTAGAACGCATTAGCCAGAATTTTATTACTAACTTTATTATTTTATTGCTAATTTTATTACTTTTATTTTATTACAGAATTTTATTACTTATTACTAACTGGGCCTGCAACTAGATCACTTTACTAAGTTTATGTTGAAATGCAATAATAAAAGTCAAATGCAGTCCCCTACATACATTCGATTTACAAAATTAAGAAGATACGAACATGCGTTTAGTGGTTAGATCACATGTCTGGCGAACATCATCACATGCGTGCACGTTACGATAAAGCGTGTAATTACCAGCTTTATCGTAACTGCTTTTTCGCTTGCTTGCAGACAACTCGGTCATTACTCAGTCAAAACTCACTGTTGTACAATTCCATATAATATACAAATAAAACAATAATATGCTAGAATAATGTGATACTGAATGCTGCATGTAGTTACTGTGATGTACAGTATATGAGGTAACATGTTTTTCACAGACGTGTTTGAGCTTCTGTAGGAAGTGACGTGAGCTGTAATGCTTTCTGAGATAATTCTGTGGTTTACATTAACTGCAATGCGTGTCCCATGATCATAGCGTAAAAAATAACACGTGTGACTGTCTCGGTGGTTTCTGATGCCATAAAAGTACACAGCGAGCACAGAGGCGGTTGAGATTGTTTGAGGGTTTTTCCTTTGTTGTGCAGTTATAAACTTAAAGTTAAAAGCAGCTTTTTAAAAGGTCTGAGCACTCAGAGTGAAAATTCATGATTCACAGAAATAACTCCTGCTTGCCACTTTGAGGAAATGTTCCGGTTTACCTTTTGGGCCGTGTCTTATGTTGTTAATTAACCACAGATTGTTAGATGTTCTCTCTGGCTGTGTTTAGTAGTAGAGCAGAGTCCACTTCTCCAATTTCTGTCCGTTAGAAAAGTACCTATTTTTCTGTTCCTTCGAATTCCCTTTGAAAATCACCTAAAGGTTTTTAAACTTCTGAAAATATTTCCACACTGGAAGTGTGCTCAAAGTTAACTTTTCATTAGAACAACAAGAGAATTTCGCTCTTTCCTGTTTTAAGCAAATAACCTACAGTTCCCACATCTACTGCAGCTCATTGACCAGAAACTGAGGCGGTGCATTTTTTTTATTTTATTTTTCCTCCCCGTCTTTTGCAGTGTCATGAAAGTAGCTCTTTCAGATCTTGTTTTCTTTTTATGCTGTCTGCAAAGTACTCTTAAACCAAGCTTTTGTCATCCCTCTGACTCTCTCTCTCTCTGTCTCTCATTCATCCTGGTACAGGAGAGGTGTTTGATTACCTCGTCGCGCATGGCAGAATGAAAGAGAAAGAAGCCAGAGCCAAATTTAGACAGGTGAGACGCTGTGAATGTGGGATGTACGAAGAGCTTGAAAAAGTACTGGATTTTTCTTTTTTTTTTAAAGTAAACTTTAACATTTACTTCAAAACACGTTCACTTTGAATCTTAGGAGCCAAGAAGTAATCATTTGGTCACTTTTGTAGCTTATTTATTTATTTTAAAGGACCCACCCATATTATACTCCTAAGTCAACATAAACTCTTAAAGGTCTCCAAAATGGGACGGTTACTATTTCATCTGAAAAACAACTCGAACTCTATTTGATGTTACTTTGCTTTTGTTTGTCTTTGCAGATTGTTTCAGCAGTGCAGTACTGTCACCAGAAGTTAATCGTTCATAGAGATCTTAAGGCAAGTTAAAATCTTTATTCGTCACATACACCTTCCAGTTCATAGTGCAGAGTCGGTCATGATGCAGCACCGCTGAAGCAGATAGGGTTAGGGTGCTTGGACGGACTTTCACCCAGACATTTTCATCACTCATCACAGATTTAGCTTCTCAGACACCTCTGCACTTGTTCAGATTCTTGATTTTCAGACACAATTAGTACTGATGTGAACAAATCCAGCACGATTGATTAGATTTGCCTCCATTCGCACATTTGATAGCATTGCTTGCTTTTAAAATGTACATTTCACACCTGGATTAATTAATATCTGAGGTAAATGTGAGGTTTGTTCTGACTAGTTGAGTTGCCATGGTAACAGCTCCCAACGATGGTAAAAACATGTGTACTGCTGGAAAAACGTTAATTTATTGATTTTCCTCTATGAATGTTGTAACAAGACACTTGTATTCCCAGACGTTACTCTCGACCTCATCTGCCCTGTTTAACTGTGTAAGATAATTGAGGTGATTTTGTGACATGTTCAGATTAATTTATTTTTCTTCTGCTCAACATGTATGAACAAAGCTAGTGCTTGATTATTTCTAAGTGGTCTATATGTATGTGTATATAATCATGACTCCTCCTCATCCTTATGCGAACTCCTTTTATCCAGGCTGAAAACCTGCTCCTGGACGCTGACATGAACATCAAGATCGCCGATTTTGGCTTCAGTAACGAGTTCACCCTAGGCAACAAGCTGGACACGTTCTGCGGCAGCCCCCCGTACGCGGCTCCAGAACTCTTCCAGGGAAAGAAGTACGACGGGCCGGAAGTGGACGTGTGGAGTTTGGGAGTCATCCTGTACACACTGGTCAGCGGCTCGCTTCCTTTCGACGGACAGAACCTGAAGGTGAGACATGGATATGGATGGGAGTCATGTCACTGGGAGCTTTGATGGCTTTCGAGTGCTGACGAGCTGTTTTTTTTTTTTTAACGTTGCAGGAGCTGCGCGAACGCGTTTTAAGAGGGAAGTACCGCATCCCGTTCTACATGTCCACGGATTGTGAGAACTTGCTGAAGAAATTTCTTATCCTCAACCCCACCAAGAGAGGGAGCCTTGAGGTTTGTAACGGCAGACGGGTCGCTTTTGAGAGAGTCTATTCAAGCCGGACTATGAAATTTACTTCCTTACTCTACAGGCTAGCATCCATTTCTACCAATCCCAACATTAAACTACACCTGTGCTCTGTCTCGTCTCTGTGTCTTTGTGCTTTCCTCCAGCAGCAGATCATGAAGGACCGGTGGATGAACGTGGGCTATGAGGACGATGAGTTGTTGCCTTACATCGAGCCTCAGCCCGACTACAAGGACCCCAAGAGGACAGGTCAGCACCCCGGCAGTGCAGGGGGTTGGAAGAGAGGTGGGGCAGACGTCTGGTGTCGGTCGGCTGGGAAAAGTGTACAGGGTGGGGGAGAGGGTGGATGGGATGGAGACACGGGGGTGTAGGTTTTGGGAATTTTTTTTTTTTTTTTTTTTTTTTATTAAATTTTTTTTAGACTCTTTGCTTGCTTGTTTATATATATATATTTAATTTATCTTCACCCACACCAGATATCATGCTACAAATGGGATACAGTCAAGATGAGATACATGACTCCCTTATCAACCAGAAGTATGATGAAATCATGGCAACTTACTTATTACTGGACTACAGGAATTCAGAGGTATGTGGACGTGTCAGTAAAAGCACATGGTCTATGATCCTGGTCCTGTGTGTGTTTAAGAATTTTCTGCAACAAAATAGCTTGATCGTTTCAATAATAATAATAATAATAGCAGATGAGTATAGATGAATCTGAAATGATTGACAGTCGTGTAGGCGTGTTTGATATTACCTGACCGTGCTTTGAAGCCACAACCCCTTTAAAGTCTTATTTTGACTAGATTTTCACGCTTTATTTTTTTTGTCCTGCTCAGTTTTGTCCAGGACAGTAGAACCGTTTTCAGTTCGTTGATGTGAAACAAAAATCTATGAATCCATTTTTGTGTTAATTAACTATTTTCCCCCTCATGATTCCACCAAATATGGGTTAAAGCTTTACTTCCTTCTACTGCTTAAAGTTTTGACTAAAATGAGATTCATTTCAATTTCATTTCAATTGTATAGTGCTTTTAACAATTGTGATTGTCGTAAAGCAGCTTTACACAACCGCATCCTTACAATAAACTTTTGCTTCTAACATTTTAAGTTATGATAATTAATTCAGTAAAATACAGGGTTTACACTGCTTCACATGCCAGCACAGATGGAGTCAAACAGGACGGCTGTGATGCAGGAGACTGGAGTGAGCGCGTACATAGGGTTTTACGGTAACCACCAGGCGCTCGGGGGGGAAGCTGTTGCTCGTCTGTTTTAATTAAGGTTGAGCCACTTTAATTATTAATTGTTGTGAACTCTGGTCTTTTTCCTAGAATAGTCCGTGTGTGCATGTAATATTTCCTAGGGTCTTTATTTTAACTATAAATAAAGCAGGAGGTTAGATCTGGACCTTGGAAAAGGATCGGGGTTGGCAGGTGTGAAAATACACAAACGTTCATTCATGATTTATAAGCAGCAAAGCAAGTCGTATAGTTTTTTTTTTTTTTTTTGTGTTTGGGCTGAATTGCAATTGTATTTTTGTATTTGTAATTAACACTGAGAAAAAAAATCATGTAAATAATTAAGCACACTAAAAATTTGTCAAACCTCACGGTAATAGAAGTGTTTGAGGTTTAATCGCCATTTTGGAAGTATTAATCTGCTCTCACAAATTAGTTCTCTCTCCTATGTATTGTTCGATTACTAGTGTACAAACTCCAGCAAAGCAAAGAAGAACCAATGAACCTTACAAAGTAAAGAAACCGGAAGTTACCTATAACAAACACACGCAACCATTATACGACGGTTAATCATCCTGAACACAGAATACAGTCTTAGGCAAAAGTTTAGGCACTCCTTGATAAATAACAGATTTTGATGATTTTTTTAAATTGAAAAGATGTTAACACAAGTCTCTCTTGGAAATGAAGAAAAAGCACAATATTCTCATCAAACAATGATGCATAGTTACTTTTTATGCCATAAATTGAACAAAAATAAAAAAATAAGCTTCTTTTTACAAGGTTTCAGACCTTAATCAGCTCTTTAGATTTGATGCATGGCAACAGCTCTCATTAGTAAATGCTAATTTTAAAGCTTTACAAATATTTTGACTGTTCAAACCTTGTGCACACACTTGCGGACACTCAACAACCATGGGTTCCTCTAAGCAGCTGTGTTAAGCCTCTAAAAATGAAAGTTATTGATGCCCAAAATGCAGGAGAAGGCTACAAGAAGATAGCAAAGCGTTGTCAGCTTGCAGTTTCCACAGTGAGAAGTGTAATTAAGAGATGGCAGTTCAGGGGAACTGTGGAGGTCAAGATGAGATCTGGAAGATCAAGAAAACTCTGGAAGAGAACTGCTCGTATGCTGGTCAGAAAGACAAATCAAAACCCCCATTTGACTGTAAAAAACCTGCAGAAAGATTTAGCAGACTCAGGAGTGGTAGTGCACAAGTGGTGGTCCACAAGACCTTCATGTAGGAGTCAGCAGAAGAAAACCTTACCTGCATCCCCAACATAAAATCCAACGTCAGACGTATGCAACAGAACATCTACAGATGCCTGATAGGTTTTTGGAAACAAGTGCTGTGGACTGATGTCAGTTAAAATAAAACTCTTTGGCCATAATCAGCAAAGGCATGCTTGGAGAAAAAAAGGAGCAGCATTTCATTAAAAGAACACCTTTCCAACTATTAAGCATGGGGGTGGAACTATCATGCTTTGGGGTTGTGTTGTATCCAGTGGCACCGGAAACATTGCACAGGTGGAGGGAAGAATGGATTCCACTAAATACCAGTAAGTTCTGGAAGCAAACATTACACCATCAACAGGACAACGATCCTAAACATACTTTGAAATCCACTATGGAAAACATCAAGAGCTGAAGGTTTTGGAACGGCCAACACAGTCCTCTGATTTAAACATCATTGTGGGTAGATCTTAAAAGAGCTGAGCTGCAAGACGACCAAAGAATATTACAGAGCTAGAAGCCTTTTGCAAGGAAGGACGGGAGAAAATCCCAAATACAAGAATTGAAAGACTTTTAGCTGGTTATAAAAAGCGTTTGCAAGCTGTGATATCTGCCAGAGGAGGTGTTACTAGGTACTGGTCATGTAGGGTGCCCAAACTTTTGCACAGTTCCACAATAATGTTTTTATTTATTTATTTTTTTTTCAATTTATGACCTAAAAGTATCTATTCATCAATGTTTGCTGAAAATATTATTTCATTATATATAATATATATATAAATATATTTTATAATATATATTTTTTTCCATTTCCAAGAGTGTTAACATCTTTTCAAAAAAAAAAATAAATAAATATCACCAAAATCTGTTATTTACCAAAGGGTGCCTAAACTTTTGCATAAGATTATAGGTGCGCAAGCCATTTTGGCAAACATTTCACTTGTCAGTTTCTTGCATTCTGTTTCTGTATGATGAATTTCCATCGATTTGCTTTATCCAAATCAATTGATAAAAAGTCTGTAGGCTTTAAGGGATTTATAGCTTTTTTTTCTTTCTTTCTTTTTCCTCCATTTGGGACAGGTTGGGACTGGGTCCAAGTTTTTGCGGTCATGACGAACAGATCATTGTTTTAAATAGACGGCAGTTTATTCAAATAACGGACACTGGCGTCCTTCCAGTCCCCAGAGTGTCTCTCTTCTCAGCTGAAATCTCCTTTAGAATGCATCTCCTTTATCTCTACATATATCCAAAGTGGCACTTCAGTGACGTCGCAGGAGAAAAATAAACATGTGACTGATAAACACAGCTTGTTTATTTCATTTGCGATAATTGTGCTTTCGGTATTGTGGCAAGGCCGCTTTCTTTCAAATAATAACGCTCGCTGCTTTCTATCCCAGCTGGACGATTTCTCAATAAAGCCCCGCCCAAGCATCGACCTCACAAACAATGCCCAATCACCTTCTCACAAGGTACAACGCGGTACCTCGAACCAGAAGCCGCGCCGATCGACAGACCAAAGTAAGACACACTGACCTCACAAGAAGCATGAGAAGTTGTTTGCATGCTGTTTTTTTTTTTTCGCTTCATGCGTGCGCTTATATCTAGGTCATTTTTATTTTATTTTTTTCCCCCCCCTTCGTCCCTGTACCAGGTTTGTCTGTGCCGGTTAAGCGCACTCAGGGCGACAGTAAGCACATCGCTGAAGACTACGGGAGAAAAAGCTCAGGCAGCTCGGCTAAAGTTCCTCCCAGCCCGCTGAGCACAGCCGACCGAAAGAAAACCCCGACCCCGTCCACCGTTAGTTTTCCCCTTCCTTCCTGTTAGCAGTAGCGGAGTTGGCAGCGATAGCGTAACTGTGTTTGATGCCGATTTTTCTCCTTTCTGTGCCATACAGAACAGCATCCTTTCAACTGGTACGAGTCGTGGGAGAAGCTCTCCAGGTCCTGAGAGATCTACCCTGGGTGTACAGAATGGCAAGGACAGGTACATACTTATCTCCTCAAACACACACTGTAGTAAAGAAAAGCACACATCATATTAACCTGAATCATCCCTGAGGTACTCATCATGTTGTGGATGTCTTATTTTGCATGTGGATCGTGTGTTTGACGCGTTGTGTATTGGAGAAGTGCAGGAGAACGGCTCACACTTGTGCATGTTCAGTGAAGCACGAGGCTGAAATCCGATGTCTGTTTTTTTTTTTTTTTTGAGCCTAAATCAAGATATTTGGTTTTACACTGGAGCGAGCATGCTTACTGATTGCATGAAGATCTTCTTTTATTTAATTTTCTGTAAATTGCTGTAAAAATGTTTTTATACCTACAGTTTACCTATACACCTTAAGCAAGCACCATTCCTAAGTAATGATACACAGGCTTAGTTGTTAGTGGGGTTTTGGACATATATATGCAACAAGAAACAAACTTGTCATTATGCAAGCAGCCATCTTGAACAACCACAAGCGTTGCATAATTTTTAGCAGATTTGCATGAGTAATATGTGGATAACAATCTTGAGCAATGAATAAATACAGACTTTTTTTTTTAATACAATAAGACTACAATTGATTAAAGCGAGTATATGATTTGCTCATCTGTTTATAGAATTTTTGGTTATGGTGATGTTAATTTGGCAACGTTACAGACATTAGGACAACTCTGGAATTAGGGCCTTTTTGAAAGTTAGCAAAACTTCAAGGTAATGACGTAACAACATTGACTACATGACATTGGGATAACTGCGTACAAATGCAGCGAATAACACACTTCAGACTTCAGACCAATATTAATACCGAACTGATGACCTGATTTGGACTCGAAATGGCCAACACAGGGAGAGCGCTGTGCACTTACAACAAAAATCCTGGACAACAACAATTTTCACAAAGTCTTCTTCTTCTTTGTCTTTCGGCTCTTCCCTTTCAGGGGTCGCCACAGCGAATCATCTGCCTCCATCTATAACCTTATCCTCTGCATCCTCTTCTCTCACACCAACTAACTTCATGTCCTCTCTCACTGCATCCATAAATCTCCTCTTTGGTCTTCCTCTAGACCTCCTGCCTGGCAGTTTCAACCTCGGCATCCTTCTACCGATATATTCACCATCTCTCCTCTGAAAATGTCCAAACCACCTCAATCTGGCCTCTCTGACTTTATCTCCAAAACATCTAACATGGGTTGTCCCTCTGATGAGCTCATTCTTGATCCTATCCATCCTTGTCACTCCTAAAGAGAACCTCAACATCTTCAGCTCTGCTACCTCTAGCTCTGCCTCCTGTCTTTTCTTCAGTGCCACTGTCTCTAAGCCGTAGAGCATTGCTGGTCTTTCCACTGTCCTGTACACCTTTCCTTTCATTCTCGCTGATACTCTATCGCACAACACACCTGACACTTTTCTCCACCCATTCCAACCTGCCTGTACTCGTCTCTTCACCTCCTTTGAACACTCTCCGTTGCTCTCGACCGTTGACCCTAAGTACTTAAAATCCTGCACCTTCTTTACCTCTGCTCCCTGTAGCCTCACTGTTCCTCTTGGGTCCCTCTCATTCACACACATGTATTCCGTCTTGCTGCGGCTAACATTCATTCCTCTGCTTTCCAGAGCGTACCTCCACCTCTCCAAATTTTCCACCACCTCTTTCCTGCTCTCGCTACAAAGCACAATGTCATTTGCAAATATCGTAGTCCATGGAGACTCCTGTCTAACTTCATCTGTCATCCTGTCCATCACTAGACCAAACAAAAAGGGGCTTGGAGCCGATCTTTGATGCAGACCCACATCCACCTTGAACTCTTCTGTCACACATACATATGTGTGACAGAAGAGTTCAAGGTGGATGTGGGTCTGCATCAAAGATCGGCTCCAAGCCCCTTTTTGTTTGGTCTACCACTTACCACTGTCTTACAACTCTCATCCATGCCCTGTACCACTCTAACATACTTCTCTGCCACTCCAGACTTCCTCATACAACACCACAGCTCCTCTCTCGGCACCCTGTCGTGCGCTTTCTCTAAATCTACAAAGACACAATGCAACTCTCTATTACCTTGTCTGTACTTCTCCACCAGCATCCACAAACCAAATACTGCATCTGATGTACTCTTTCTAGGCATAAAACCATATTGCTGCTCACAAATTCTCACCTCTGCCCTTAACCTAGCTTCCACTACTCTTTCCCACAGCTTCATTGTATGGCTCATTAGCTTTATGCCTCTGTAATTGCCACAGCTCTGCACATCTCCCTTGTTCTTAAAAATCGGCACCAATACACTTCTCCTCCATTCCTCTGGAATCCTCTCATTCTCCAAGATCTCGTTAAACAAACTAGTCAGAAACTCTACTGCCACCTCTCCTAAGCACTTCCATACCTCCACAGGTATGTCATCAGGACCAACAGCCTTTCCACTCTTCATCCTCTTCAACGCCCTTCTCACCTCACTTTTACGAATATTTGCTACTTCCTGCTCCACAACAGTCACCTCTTCTACTCTTTGTTCTCTTTCGTTTTCTTCATTCATCAACTCCTCAAAGTACCCCTTCCATCTTCCCATCACCCTCCTGGCATCTGTCAGTACATTTCCATCTCTATCTTTAATCACTCTAACCTGCTGCACATCCTTCCTATCTCTATCTCTTTGCCTTGCCAACCTGTACAGATCCACCTCTCCCTCCTTACTGTCCAGCCTAGCATACAAGTCCTCATATGCTCTTTGTTTGGCCTTTGCCACTTCTACCTTCACCTTACGGTGCATCTCCCTGTACTCCTGTCTACTCTCTTCAGTCCTCTCAGTGTCCCACTTCTTCTTAGCTAGCCACTTTCCCTGTATACACTCCTGGACTTCCTCATTCCACCACCAAGTCTCCTTGTCCCCTTTTCCCTTACCTGATGATACACCAAGTACCCTCCTACCTGTCTCCCTGATCACATTGGCTGTAGTTGTCCAGTCAACTGAAAGCACCTCCTGACCACCCATAGCTTGTCTCAACTCCTCCCTAAAGACTACACAACATTCTTCCTTTCTCAGCTTCCACCACTTTGTCCTCTGCTCTGCCTTTGTCCTCTTCACCTTCCTCACCACCAGGGTTATTTTACACACCACCATTCTGTGTTGTCTGGCTACACTCTCCCCTACCAACACTTTGCAGTCACTGATCTCTTTCAGATTACAACGTCGACTCAAGATGTAGTCCACCTGAGTGCTTCTGCTTCGGCTCTTATGTCACCCTATGTTCCTGCCTCTTCTGGAAGAAAGTATTTACTACTGCCATTTCCATCCTCTTTGCAAAGACCACCACCATCTGTCCTTCTACATTCCTGTCCTGAAGACCAAACCTGCCCATCACATTTTCATCCCCTCTGTTCCCTTCCCCAACATGTCCATTGAAGTCTGCACCAATCACCACTCTCTCACCTCTGGGGATGCTCTGCATCACTTCATCTAACTCACTCCAGAATTTCTCCTTCTCTTCTAACACACATCCTACCTGTGGAGCATAACCGCTAACAATGAACATTATCCCTTCAATATCCAGCTTCAGACTCATCTGATACTCTCTTCACCTCTAGGACATTCCTTACAAACTCCTCTTTCAGAATAACTCCTACTCCATTTCTTTTACTATCCACACCATGGTAAAACAATTTGAACCCTGATCCTAAGCTTCTAGCTTTGCTACCTTTCCACCTGGTCTCCTGGACACAGTATATCCACCTTCCTTCTCTGCATCATATCAACCAACTCTCTTGCCTTCCCTGTCATGGTCCCAACATTCAAAGTCCCTACATTCACTCCTAAACTCTTGCCTTTCCTCTTCTCTCTCTGCTTTCGAACACGCCTTTCGAACACTTCCTCCTCTCCTTCTTTGACCAACAGTAGCCCAATTTCCACCAGCACCCTGTAGGTCAACAGCACCAGTGGCGGTCGTTGTTAACCCGGGCCACGACCGATCCGGTATGGAAATTATATTTCTGATTCGCATCATTGATTTGGCAAATGTTTTACGTCGGATGCCCTTCCTGACACATTTATCTGCATTTATCCAGACTTGGGACTGGCACAAGAAGACACTGGATTGCGCCCCCCCATGGTTGCATTAACAATTTTCACAAAGTATTAAATTAGAAATCGGGTCAAAAGATAAAAAAACAACACCACATAATTAATGTCTAAGATTTGTTCTGTGAAAGTAAACGTGATGCAGTTTGGATGCTGTGCAAAAACAACTAATTTGAGTGCTATGATGCGCCTCAAGGAAAAAAATATTTCTAAAGAAAATTAAACAATGACTGTTGTGTTTGACATTTAAGGGACCATGGATGTGGTCGGCTCCAGAAAAAGGTTACTTTTTAAATTCTATTTATTATTATGTTTTGAATCACATGTTTAAGACGTTCATTCAACATTTTTATCAGTAGGGTTGGGTATCGTTTGGGGTTTTTTCGATACCGGTGCCAAATCGATACTTTTTAAACGGTACCGGTGCCAAAACGGTACCTGAACTGATACTTTACAAAAGCTACAAAATTATGGTGGCTGACTCAAGAATACATTTTTATTGAACAAAAAATTTTATGCTTAAAATTTAACATTATATTAAAAGTTTAATGTATATATGAATATATAAGTAAATTCAAAAAACAACAACAAAACATAAGCCACCTAACCCAACTACAATAACTAAACTGCTTCAAATCTTAGCAGTTCTTTTGCAGAAATGCCCATAATTATGGCCATTATTAAAAGCTATAATTATCCATGTTACTTTAGTATTTTACAAATCGTTTGACCATTTGTTAACATGAATGCAAGATTTTCATTTTGCAATTAACATTACATTAGCCTACTGCTAACCTGCGGAAAGGCTGATGTCGTCATTATCGGTGGCCTCCTTTTTGCTACGGTTGGTATGACTGGGACTGGGGTCGTCCACACCGATAGTGCCAGCTGTTGTCCGCAAGCTGTCAAACACAGTTCATCCCTCTGCTTTTATCTTTATTCCATGTCCCCTCAAATGTTTCATTAGATTTGACGTGTTTCCGCCTTTACACGCAACTGCTGTAAAACATTCGCTGCACGTCGCGGTGTCTGAATCCTTTCTTGTGAAATATAGCCACACTTTCAACCGCTTAGTTTTAGGCATTTTAACGAAAGTTGTTTATTTTAGCAAGCTAAGATAGCGGTAGACCGCCTGCTGCCATCAGAGTGAGTGTAATGTTAGCTGCTGCATTCACGCGAATGTCGGATGGTCTCTCATTTCCTGATTTTGTGCTTTTAATTTTTTTTTATCTAATCTAATAAACTTTTAATCTACAAAAATAAAATGGACAGTAAGATTACTTCAACAATGTTTTGGATTTGTATTATCAAAGCTTTCCGAAGTTCTCAAGATTTTTCTAATTAAGGAAATTATTTATTTTTCCGATCATTTCTGACACTCCATGAATGCAGTATTTAAATTTTACTAGTGATCATGTGTGTTGATGAATCTGATGCTTATTACAACTGCGTCATCACATCCCCCGAGAACAAATATTTTTTAAATATACCTTTTATATTTTCAGTACCCAACCCTATTGATTAGTCATTCTAACTTTCAAAAACAAAGTTGTCCCAATGTTGGGCGCTATCACTACATCGTTACAAATATATTACAACACCAGGGTTCCTACTGAGAAAATATCTGAGGCGAGATAAATGGTTTGTTTGCTACATTACATTTGTTACATCGTTGAATAAAGTAAAGGCACCAAGCGTCTTGGAAAATAGATCAGAGAAAAGAACAGAGAAATTATTCTTTTAGAATCCTACGGAAAATAAAAATAAATGATTTCATTAAAATTTTTTCATGTAACCTGGTGCAAAAGAGTGAAAAGTGGGTAGATAGACGGAGTGTGAGCGGATAGAAAAGAGTATAAGTGAATAGAGAGACAGTTATGTGCACAGTGTGTGCATGTGACTGGATACAAAGAAGAGAGCACAAATGAGTAGTGTGTCCGAGTGGGTAGAAGGAGAGTGAGTGCGTGCGAGTGGGTGGCTAGAAGGAGAGTGTGCGAGAGTGGGTGGTGTGTGCACAAGCGGGTAGAAAGAGAGCGCGAGCACTAAAGAGTATCCGAGTGATTAGTGTGTGTGTGTGTGTGTGTGTGTGTGTGTGTGTGTGTGTGTGCATGGATAGAAAATGGACGTGAGTGAGTGGAGTGTACAGTTTGTACTAAGAAGAAGGAGACACCATACTGCATGGGTTTGTGCACGTTTAAGGTGCAGCGTCGCAAAAGTCTCGGGTCAAACACGCTCACCTCCAAAACACACACACGCACTCGTACACACCTCTAATTCGCATGCAAGCGCGATCTTTCATCTTTTTACCTCACTTTTGTCTGATGCTTGTGTGTCTGATGTTTAAAAATGGCACTTCCTTCAGTGCACATGCTGTGGTACACACACACACACACACACACACACACACACACACACACACACACACACGCGTATCGCATGCAAATTTGCTTTAACATACAAATTCTCTCTGCTCTTAGAATGCATTACTCTCACAGCCTGTAGCTTCTCCCCCCTTTTAAGCTTCTCTCTGCTTTTCAGATGTAAATCACGGCTTTTCCAGGCAAACCTACCAAATGATTGAATTATCATCTGTTTAACCCAGTTTAATTTCCCTAAAGTACAGACAGATCATTATGGTCATCTGATTTTTGTTGATTTGTTCTTAGTGCTTGGCTTTTTTATTTTCCCACTGCACACTGAAATACAAGGACAAACCTACACAATTGCAGTGTTCTCGTTCCTCTGACAGCCTGAGAGATGACTGAAATGATCTCGGTCAGTTCGGTGTAGTAGACTTGTTCATATAAATCGTTATTTAGTTTTATTAAATGTTTGGTACCCAAGTTAATCTAAAAACATGCCTTGGGCGTTAAATTTAGTCTATTATGACAAGATCAACCAATGGCACAAACAAATGGATTGGGGATATGCTGGTACTCTTTCTGTAGATCTGACCAGCCTATTTTAGTTTTTTAATTTAAATTCGTTTAATAAATAAATAAATAACACTCCAATAATACTTGTTTTGCAAAGTGAGACAAAATGAATATGGATGTATTTTACAATTAATGATTTGCATTCAAAGCGAAGCAGACAGCATGCCATAAAAATACACTATATGGTCCAAAGTATGTGGACACCTGACCATCCGTACACTATGGCTCAAGAATTTGGGATTTCTTTGTTCTTGTGTAGTAATTTTTCTACACTTAGTACATTTATCTACAGTTATATAACAACAGTAGATAAGTTATTTTAGGACACGGAGGTCAGTCTAACTGGAATAGTTTTTGCAAGAACAGTATTGTCAACTGCATTTCCAAAACCCATCAAGCCCTGTGATGAAACTGTCTCTCATGAAGACCTTCCCAGGAAGGCAAGACCAAAACTTACCTCTGCTGCAAAGGAGAAGTTCATGTAGAGTCACCCGCCTCAGAAATCACCAGTTAACAAACAGCACCTCAGATGCAACAAACATCTCAATATCGACTGTTCAAAAGAGATTATCACATATTTTGGACGCTTTTAGCATTGTTTTACAGTGTAGAAATAAATAAAAATCAGGAACGATCATGGAGTTAGAAAGTGTTCTCAAACTTTCCAGCTGTAGTGTACATGGTTCTTTCCCAAAAATGTTGCCAAAAAATTTAAACCACAAAATTATTAAAAATGTCTACAATCACAATTTAGCAGCACAATTTCCTCTCACTGGGTCTCACACCTGTTCCAGCACAAAACAAGCTTGATGTGTTTGCAGCTTTTCCAGAAGAGTGGAGCTTATTATAATAAAATCTGGAATGCTAAAGAATAGGGAATATTTTAGTAATCGAGTATTCTACCAAAAATTTAATCGATTAATTGAGTAATCGGATAAAATGTACTTTTGCTTTTTTTTGGGGAGTTTTCTTTTTAGAAAAATCTACTTTTATTTTTTAAATGCATACAGCATTTTATCATGTAACTATTCACAATACAAGGAAAGGAATAAAGTTGATTAAGTGCATTACAGTACCATACATTCTTTGTGGATGACGTAAACGCTTCAACTTCGTCGGTGTTTACTGGCGACTTGCATCCGGAAGCGCGCTGTTTCACACCAAACATATAATTGCGCAAAAACATAACGCAAGCTTTTAAAATTAATTAAAAACTAAGCTTTGAGGCAGAATATTTTGCCTCGATCATTTTTTTGTAATCAAATTTCTCGAGGAATCGTTTCAGCCCTACTAAAGACGCACACATGAGTGATCTAGTCGGGTGTCCACAAACCTTCAGCCATGTAATGTGTCAAGCGGAAAAGTGACCTGATAAACAGTATCTTTAAATGGAAGTGTAAAGCTGGCTGATCTGAACACATACAACAGTATCAGTGAGTGCTGTCGGTTAAATTAACAACGAGCACAAGTTGTCATGAATAGCAAGCACTCAAAATGTGCTGAGTGATGAAATTATGGTGTAGAGAAACTAAAATGAGAAATTCTAATGTTCCATTTTTAAACTATTAATGCTAACCTAAGCAGAAATCATACCCTGGAACACTTTGGTATTGGACTGACGATTGTTAAAAAAAAAAACGAACAGTTCTAGCTTCTTGATGCTTTGTGCCCTGGGAAAAGGCCTATATGTCATTTGCTTTAATGAGGATATTTTTTTTTGAGAAGTTTATCTTTGTACTGAATGACTGAAATAATAATGTGCTTCTAACCAAACTAGGCCAATGCACACGTGTTGAACTTTTCTATTTATTTATTTATTTATATTTTTATGTAATTCCGTGTCCCACCAGCCATCCAGTCCTCCATGTGCTTGTCTCTAACATGTGCACGTCTTCAAACTCCTCTCCCACCCCCCATCCTGTGTTGGGGGTTCGAGGAAGGGGTTTGTGGATGTTTCTCCCCCCAGCTTGAGCACACCAGGGTCCCGCGCCTCTACCGCATCGGCAGCTGCTGTTCTAACTTCCTCTTCTTCCTCCCGCCCCCGCCATCACAAGTCCCTGTCCACCTCTGCCCACCCCAACTCCCCAGACCTCCATGCACATCTGCCCAGGCAAGTGGCAGCGCAGCTTCAACGCTGGGCTGGAGCCAAAGAGCAGGCCTGCTCAAGGCATAAGGATCTTCCAAATAACCAAGATTTGCATTATTCTCTATTATTTCACTTTCACTGTTTATGCCTTTGCTTATGACAGAACACCACTTGCCCCATTTCATGCTGAAATAGCCTACCCATTACAAAACTTTTAACATCTTTCCTGATCTGTTATATAACTCCAGGCTTCTTACTTTTCTCCTGCATACATATCTCACTGAAGAATCCAGCTGGAAATTGCACTTTCGCACCGATTATAGAGCCATTTATCTCTTTAGATCCTGCTCCTGTTCTCATGAAGACAGTAGCAACGATCTCAGATCAGTGCAGAAGTGCATTTTCCACTCAACTCTTAACAGCATTTGTGATGTGGTTTGTGGTTTGGAATCAGAAGGCAGTACGTTCTAGCTCTCCGCCCACACACTCGCCAGTGCCTGCTGCCTCGACTCTCTGCCTCAGAGCGCACCCGTCTATCAGCCTGCGTCCGTCTTAATGCACGCCTTCTCATCGGGGAAGGGAAAAATAATAATCTCACCGTACACACACACACACGCATCACAGTTGTACTCCTAACACCACCCTTATTCAGCATGCACATTCTAACTTGTATGTCACAGCATCGTGTTATACTCGAGTCTTTCACTGTCGAGGTACGGTTACAGCTCTGCATGGTAGTACTGTATGTGTGAATTCCTTCTTCCTCTTCAGTTTTAATTCACACCACACTAACAAAACCGAGTTTGGTTCTGTTCATGGAACGGGATTCCTGTGACTGAGTACTAAAATGCATGTGAGTGGTTTGAATATGGTAAGTGGAAGTAAAGGTTTATACCAATGGCTGCTAATTTAACATTAATCTCTGATCTGGCATGGATTTAACATACTGCCCAGGTCACATGCCTGTTTAGTTTATTCTCTCTGTCTTTTAGTGAATATTGAAATTCTTTAGGAATAAATCTTTATTGAAGTAAAAATAGGAATTATGGCTTTGTAGGGGAAAAAAATGTAATAAAAAAAAAAACATTTTTGGTTTAAAAAAAAAATGTAAGTTACATTTGAGGTGGTGAAATGTTGCCATTTCTCCTTAATCCTACAGTGGTGGTCTAAACTAGTAGTTATGTATGAAATCAGGATACTAACAGAATCGCAATATGAATCGAATCGGCACCTAGGTATCACAACTTGATGTGCGATTCTGGGCAATTCTATTCTATTGGTAATGTTTTATGCCTGTGAGTGTATGTACTGTACAAATACAGAGTCGGCCAAAACAAAGGTATACGCACTTCAAAATGAAAAATACATACTATACATTGCTGACGTAATTTGATTTGCTGTTTAAAAAAGGGCATTGATAACAACTATTGGAGTTTGTATACTTTTTTTTTTTGTCTGACTGTTGTATTTGTATTTCACTATTGAAAATTTTTTAAAGGTTATGACTGCATTTGGCAACATTGTCTCCTCAGACGACTGTTGTATTTTATTCATCCCCTCCCCACCCCCACCCCCATTTCGGCATTTCAGAATGTTTTTTATTGGAGTAGTTATTGAGGACTTTCCAACCTAGTTTGTATATTTAACAATACACACATGCAATATGTGACCATTACATCATTTGAAACAGTGATTATACATGGAAAAAATTATACACATTTTTATTTTTTTTTTAATGTTTTCCATTTTTTAATGTTTGTTTTAGTGCCTAAAGCGAAAACATTCACCCTAAAGCGTTTCTAATTACATTGTCATCTTAGGAGCTTTTCACAAGCATGTGTGAGATACTTTCAAAATTAATAAGATTTATCGCTCAAGATGTCAAAAAAGAAAACTTTAGGAAAGAAAAGAATCAGCAAGACGTTAGGATCTAATGATGGAATGAACGAAAATGCCAGTTGTGCACCAAAAAGTAATTTGGATAAAAATAATCTTGGACAAAGCTGTTTGCTCTTTTTTTTTGAGTACAATTAGTTTTAAATGTACAGATGGTTTAATGAGTTAGAGAGGTATAAGACTTATACCTGTGGCTTATATGTACATGCAATATCTGGCAGATGACCCACACGGTGCTTCATGTGTCCAAAAAATGTGGAATTTGGGAAAGGCTGTATATCGTAAAATTATTAAAAAGGTAATGAATACGCAAGATTCTATATTGGACATGACGTTAAAGCAGAATGATTTATTAAGGAATTTATATAAATGCTAAAATGATAGTTTTTAATTTAAGAAAAAGTTTCAAAAAAATTCATGATTAGGGTGGAAATAAATTTTTTTAATAAATGTATGATTAGGGTAGACATTATCAGGTTGACAAAATCTTTATTCTGCTACATTGTCATAAAAGTAAATTAATAAATTCAAGACTAATTAAAAATGAAAATTTTAAATATTCAAAATGATCAACATTATGATGAAAATCATACCTACACCAATAAACTAACTTTGATCAAATTTTTCAAATGTCTATTTATTTAAAAAAAAAAAAAAAGCAGCGGTGTTCCACAAAGAGTGTCTCCTTCAACCAACAACATAAGCAACTCCACGGTAGCAGACCGCACCAACTTCCCCAGAGGGGTGACGAGCAGAAGCACTTTCCACGCAGGCCAACAGAGAGCCTCACGCGACCAGCACGCCTCGACCTACAACGGGCCCCCGGCCTCACCGGCGCTCTCTCACGGGAACAGCCAGGTCCGTCGCACCGGTACTGGCATCTTCAGCAAATTCACCTCCAAGTTTGTGCGCAGGTGAGTTCTGGACAGATTTAGCTTCATTGCATTTAAGTTACTGGATATTAAATGTTTATGCACAATAGGTGTACAGCATGACTGACCGAGCAAGATCTTTGGGAGATTTTTTTTCGGAACAGGTTTAGCATCAAGTGTGTTAAATGTTTATACAGGTCGTGTGTACCTGAAGCTAACCACGACTAAATGAGCTAGCTGAGCAAATTTGGTATAAGGAAATAAATGCCTCCTTTAGTGAAAATTGTTAAGAACAGCGTTCAACTTTCAGACTAAAATTGCTCAAGTGAAAGCAAATAAATAAGTAGAAGCAAAAGAACAACCGAACCAGATGATCGTTATTAACTTGAGTACTTTTTAAACACTCCTGCGCAGTGGTTAAATTAGGGATTTTTTTTCTCCCAGAGGAATGAATCGACATTGCAGGCTGTTGGCTGGAAATATCTTAAGCTGTTAAATAAATCATAAAAAAATGAGAGAGCGACAAGACCTTCAGGACCATCTGTATCTTTGTCAAGGAGTCGGGGCACAAAGCTCGTTTGGATAATCCGCAACATCATATTGATTGATTGCCATTGCATAGCTGAATTGCCCCAAGTGAAACCTTCATCAAGAATTAGAGTAGTATTTCCATTCCATATCTACAGTATATAAAGAAAGGTAGACAACACTGTTTTTTAGTGACAAGGGCATCTTAAAAACAGTATTTCACAATGGAGGTCTTTATCGCCTTATTTTAAAGTCACGTCAGTACTAGCACATTTTGTCTCCACGTATAAGAGAGAAATATTGGTTAAATCCTTTCGAGGTGTTTGACACATTTTGCCGGATCGTTATTGTAGAATGGGATCGTCTTCCATTGGCATTCTCACATCTGGCCTGTTGACTTTGCAGTTACTCCCTTCTTTCAGGACAAGCTGGTTTGGAGAGGCACATGTATCTGTGGCTATGAACTGATCCCACGTAGTGATGGAGCAGGGATGGGTTTTACTGTGAGATGCCATAATGGATCTAAACATGACCATGAACCCCACCCCCTTTTAATCTCATTAATCTTTGTAAACCCATAAAAAAATCCTAATGTTCACAATTAATAATATATTTATTAACTGCTACTTAAATCCAGCTGTGATAACATCATTGCTTAATATCTTCTGTGCCCTCCCTCCAGTTAACCCAGTTAATTGCTCTCATGCCAGCTCAGTTCACCTGACAGGCCACCTGGGATTTTATGTCTGTCTTAATAATTTCTTTTCTTTTTTTTTTTTCATATTTGCTGTTTTTAATCTTCACATTTCAGAATACATTTTTTCTTCCCTACCTTTTTCCCCCTTTATAGAAATCTCTCATTCAGATTCCCCAGAAGGTAGGCAACACAATAACCCTTGACTCATCGCAAAAACTCTTTTATGTACGCTCTTTTTTTTTTTTTTTTTTTTTCCCCTTCTGTGGTCTTTCAATGCAAGAGATGTTTTTTTGTTTTGTTTGTTTTTCTGGATATATTGTACATCTCTCTACAGTTTTGCCTGTCACTAATGCCCTTCGCCCATTGCCCAGCTCGCTCCTTCTCCAGTCTTTTCCTCCTTCCCTCGCTTCTCCTCCCTTCGTGAATAACTCTGATCCCTTTTCCATTCACATCTCACCCTTTTGTTGGGGCTATTGACTCCGGTCATTGTTTGCTGTGCCTCCGACCTCGTGAAAAGTTCTCCCTGTGCCATAGTCTTTGCTGTTTTCATGCAAATCTCCTACAATGCAGTTAAGTAACTACAATCACTGACTCCTTCAGGTCACACATGCTTCAGATGAAAATGCAACTCTGAAACCTGACAAATCTATTACTGAAGTGTCTTAATGGCTTGAACTAAACCATCTGTTTGGGAGCTGATACACTGCTTTTTTCCCCCTTGTGTTCTGGCCTCGTCTTGTCCGCCCTGGGTTTATTCGCCTTCTCACCCTCTCGGAGTCAGTATGCATGCACCTCACTGCGCTTCCTTATACAGCTGCCAAAGATATTTAGGAAAGAATAATGTGATGGAATGTGTATAAATAGTAATTTCTTTCAATACAGAGTTTATAATACATTGAATGTGTTTCAAAAAGTGATGAACCAACTTCTTGGAAAATACGTTATACATATGAGACAATTTGAGAGACAGATAAAGGCAGCGCTACAACGGCAGGCACAAAAGCAGCAGCTTTTTATAGCTTCAGTCGTCATCTCATCTCTTGTTCATTTAAGCTTCGTCAGCTAACTACAAGATTCAAGATTCAAAATGTCTCTGCCTGAAATTTAAAGACGACTGTGATTAATGTTCCTGACAACCTTTCTCCAGAGAAAACAATGTATGAAATGCGAGTGGTCACTAAAGACATGGTCATAATGCCAGGTGTGTGTCACGGCTGTTCACTTCTGAGCTGATCACCTAGGGTGCATGACGTGAGGGGTTTAGAGAACAGAAAGCAAAAACATGTATATCAGAAAGAGGCTTTACAAACAGCCCGACACTGAAAACTCATAATGCATTATGACCAAACGACAGTTCTGTGGTATCCTAATAATACAAGGGGTGTTTAAGACAGACTCTTAGTCTTAGTAAAACATTTGAATGGTGCAAACATTTGAAAGAAGGCTGTACGTTTGTGAATGATAATCCTGGGTTCTGTGGCTCGGAACCCACTGCAGTTATTCTGAACATTGTTGGTCGTGAACATTCGGCGAATAGAACGACTGATCCTTGAAAATCGGCATAAAGCTATTCGAAGCCACCGACCATATATTTCAAGAAAAAAATTCTTTAGGGAGGTACATAACCAGATTAAACTAACTCCAGAAATGTAGTGTGTGCATGTTGTGCATTTAAAATGTAATCGAGTGAAGGGGAGGGTGTGCGCTACTCCTTGAAGGTTGAAGGCTTTGAGAGAGGAGGCTCTACGGGATATGTGGTGGAGGGACTTTTGCAGCAACACTTTCTGGCTTACGCTTCCCCGATCTCTGCCATGAGGAAATGGAAGTGGTTCACCAACGCTATTTATGTGCTGATTTATTTATTGCCCTTTTATTCTCTTCGTTCCCAAGCCTGCTAATGCTTATTTAAATTCACTGTTGAAGCAGATGTCTAGAGCTTGATAAGTTTTTAAACTTGTAGTACATCATTATTCTTGTTAAAGTAAGATTAACCTGGTAACCTATTAAAATTGGTTGATCGATATTCTCATTGTGGTAGTAATATTTAAGTACCATTGAAAATACAATTTTAAACAATTTGTATTTATTTGAATCTTATTATGAAAAAAAAGCAAACAGATAGATAGTCGGCTAGTAATGTTCCAACACGTCTTTTTAATTTCAGTCTTGATTTTGTGGCATAAGTCCCCCTCCCCTTTTGGAAAAGAAAATTCAAACCATTAACGATAAGCACAGTTTTGGTCATCGGTAACATTATATTTGTTTAATAGCTAAAAGTTCTAGATTACAATGTCAAGTACAAATTTACATATCAGACCAAAAATCAATGACAGTCAAGTCACTTTTCTTTCATGCAAGTTAGATGCAAATTTATTTAAAATTCCTATAAATATATCTATATTTTTTATTAATTGTTTGTGTGATATCCACTACTGTTCAAAAGTTTTAGGAACAGTGTTATCTTTTGTACAAACTGTGTGCTATATATCTATTATTGTGTACAAAACCATTCATTGTTTCCAAACATACTTTAAAAATTAATAAATAAATAAAATTACAGGCATACAAACATTCTACTGTAAAGAAAACATATTACATGACAGACCAGATGTAAACAAAAAAAAAAACTAAAAACCTAATGTAATCTCCTCAGTTTTGTAAATTGAAAGGAGTAAATGCGACAGAGTTACCAGAGGAACTCTGGCATATTCTCCAACACGCTCAGTAAATCCTAACAGCTGTTTTACCTCTAGTACTGTGCAAAAGTCTTGGAAACATACAACAAATGCCATAGGAAAAACTTCTACAAAGCACACTAAAGAGAAGTAAAATAAACATTTGATGTGAAAACTCTTGAATGAAAATAATCAGAAGGGTTAGATTTGAGAAGTTTAAATGACTAGTTTTTACAATTTGATAAGTAAAACGGCTGTTAGGTTTTACTGAGTGTGTTGGAGAATATGTCTTCTGAGTTCATCTAGCCACTTTTCACAGTTTCTGCTTTATATTTACATGCAAAACCCAGGAGTACATCAGGTTTTTTGTTGTTTGTTTCCATGTAATAAATATATAAAAAAGATAATATGGTGCCTACGACTTTTGCATAGTGTACTATACATTCCACTGTAAGATTTTTAGTTTTAATTTTTAGGGCTTGCATCCACCCTTTTAAGTTTGATCAATCTATTGTTATGCAAACTATCTGCTTAAGTTCATTGGTACTTTAATATTATTAAATCTATTATTATTATTATTTAAAAAATCTAATATCTTAGCAGGAGCATGTAGCCAGAGGTTTAGTAATACAGATGTTAGTTTTGTTTAATGGCCAGTAACAAGAACATGAGAAGTGATTAATAGACTAAACTTGTGCCGGTTTTCTTTGAGGAGCCCGAATGAGGGAGAGGGTCGAGATGAGGCCAGCAGGTGAGGACATCAATTAAGTAATGATCATTACAATGTTTAAACATGATCAATACATTGGTTGTGATTGGTTATAGCTCCTAATTTGTCTCTAAGTCTTAATCATTTCTAAAAACTTTTTAATGAATTAGAAATTGAATTATAGGTTGGACTTGGATGTAGAGACTTGCAGAGTTGATTATTAAATTTCACCCATTTATTCACAATAGATAAGCTTAATTACTAGTCAGCTCAATGATTTTAGTGTATGCTTGTTGTTTTTTCTTTTGTTCTTATTAATTTAATTCATTTTTGTAAAAAGGATGCCAAAGTGGTTTGACTGCATTGTAGCTCTGCATCATAATGTCACATTTTATTTTGCAATCGTATCATGTTTCCCCATTTACAATTCAAATTGTGTAATGTATGTATTCTTTTAAGTATGTGAACTTTGCTTCAGTGGAGAATTTTGTGCAGTCCTAAATCACATTACGTTTACTGTGTCTTTTTCCAATCTGTTCTCCATGCATTCATCATCTCCTTTGTATGTCTCCTCTCATCACCTCTACCTAAGACCCATGTTGAGCACTGCAGAAAAGCAGGAGAAAGGCACCCAGGGATCAACGGCGGATGAAAACAGGGACTCAGTGTCATCCTCCTCTCCAGTGTCCAGCACGCCGTCCTCCACCCAGTCCTCCAAGGATGTCAAGCCGCGTTCGCTGCGCTTCACCTGGAGCATGAAGACCACTTCATCCATGGAACCCAACGAGATGATGAAGGAGATCCGGAAAGTCCTGGACTCCAACAACTGCGACTACGATCTCCGCGAGCGCTTCATGCTGCTCTGCAAGTCAGGGAATCCTTCGCACGACGACTTCGTCCAGTGGGAGATGGAGGTGTGCAAGCTGCCACGCCTCTCCCTCAACGGCGTGCGCTTCAAACGCATCTCGGGCACCTCCATCGCCTTCAAGAACATCGCCTCCAAGATCGCCAACGAGCTTAAGCTGTGAGCATTGAAATTATGTGATTTGGGGATGAAGCTAAAAACCTAACTTTGGCAGATGAGAGAGCTGGAGCCCAGATGTGCGTTAGGAGAAGATGGACAAAGTTGCGCCATCAGAAGAGGGGACAGTGAAGAGGTTAAAGATTGTAAATGATGCAGGATGGTTAGCACAGTCGGGCGGGAGAGGTTGGCGTGTATGTATAGATGTTTTGTGGGCCGCCTTGATTTTATTTAAATTTTTTATTTTTTTGGTTGGAGGTGTTTCCTTGGTTTGGGTTTTCTGTCCCCACATCACCCTCCCCACACACACCTGTATTTTGTTGTCATCATTTATTTGTGGCGATTTTGTTTTGTTTCCAGTTTTGTGGTTTCTCCTTGCTCTGTTCAAACAGTATAGTGATGGAGGAAGGACTTTATGTAATTATTGAACTGAAAAGTGTTTGCTGGTTATTCTTATACTACAAACTCGAAAACCAGCAACTGTCTCAACACGCTGTAATCCCCATCCCCAACGTTACTTGATTTTCTTACTTCCAGTTCCAGATTACTGTTTATGAACAGAGAGGTAGATTGGTGGTTCTGACACTGAATGTACAGCACGCTTAGTGATGGATAACTGAGACTGAAGTACTACGCACACTTTATTAGAGCCATAGTGGAATCTGAATATTCACTCATCTTGCTGTGGTTCACATTCTCAGCCTTTACACTCACGTGTACATCACAGTAATGTGTCTAGTCTGATCTGATCTGGAAAAGTGCAGACTTGAACCTTCAGTGCTCCGAAGGTGGATCAGCTTTCAGCAGTCTAAGCCCAAATAGGTTTATTTCTCTTCCTGCTGCACGGGTCATATCTCAAAAAACAAACAAAAAAACAACGAATTAAGGGCCAATTAAGTAATTATTGGTGGATTGTAGTGTAATTAAGAGTTGCTGGTTGGTTTCAATGTGCTGCACTGGAATGAGTCTGTGTTTTGTTGCCTTTTTTTTCTGGAGAAGATTATATTATAAGAATAAAAAAGTTGAATGATTTGTTGTCTCTTGTTTTGCAAGGTTTTTGTGTATATAGTATATGGTGTGGCATGTAGTAAGTAAATGGTATTCATTACTAAAGAAATGCTATATCATTACCTAACTATGCTAGTCAAATTGGTTTTCATTTATGAAGCTGGGTATTAACTTTTTATTCAAAAACTAGATGTGCCTGTGACTTCGTTCGCGTAGAACTGAATTGCACTCTCACAATCATGTTTTAAAAAATGTGAATCTGTTTTTTTTTTTTTTTAACTAAAATTTTTGTTAGTGTAAAATGTGCAGAATGAAGGTGTAAATTGCTTTTAAGTAGATTTCAATTGCACACTCAAACGCTTATTTAAAAATGTACATTAACATCTTTTGAATTTTGAGAAACTAATGATTTTTTCAAGGTCGATGTTTATTAATTTTTTTATGATACAAGGGTGTTTTCTATTTAACTTTCAAAGTAGTATATCTTCTCTTCCCATGGGGCAATTGTGATGAAACACAGCCTATATTTTACCTCATGCTCGGCCAAATACACCTAGGAATCCCATTAAAATTTGTTGAGTAGTTTTTACATGATGCGTACACAGACAGACACAAAAATTCCAAGAATCATCTTGATGTGTTCTAGTACTCATCTTGCATCACCAAAATTATTATATTTTTTTGCAGATTGTTTTTATCTTCAATACACAGTGCATCCGGAAAGTATTCATAACGATTCACTTTTTCCATATTTTGCTATGTTACAGCCTTACTCCAAAATTAATTTTCCTCAAAATTCTACAAATAAAACCCCATAACGACAACGTAAATCAAGTTTGTTTGAAATCTTTGCAAAGTTATTACAAATAAAAAATGAAAAAAATCACATGTACATAAGTATACACAGCACTTGCCATGGCACTCAAACTTGAGCTCAGGTGCAACCTGTTTCCGCTGATCATTCTTGAGTTTCTACAATCTGATTGTCGTCAACCTGTCGTCAACCTGGTGGTAGTTGATGTGACACGATTTCGAAAGGCACACACCTGTCTATATAAAGGTCCTACAGTTAACAGTGCATGTCAGAGCCCAAACCAAGCCAGGAAGTGCAAATTATTATCTGTAGACCTCTCAGACAGGATTGTATCGAGGCACAGATCTGAGCAAGGGGACAGAAAAATTTCTGCAGCATTGAAGGTCCCAATGAGCCCAGTGGCCTCCATCATCTGTAAATGGAACGAGTTACGAACCACCATCTTGTAGCATCATGCTCAAAAAGAATTATAAGGCTGTAATTGGTGCCAAAGGTGGTCTGAGAGTTCTTCAGGTGCCTTTTGGCAAACTCCAGATGGCTGTCCTGTTCCTTTTACTGAGGAGTGGTTTCTGTCAGGCCACTCTACCATACAGGCCTGATTGGTGGAGTGCTGCAGGGATGGTAGTTATTCTGGAAGGTTCTCTAGAATAATGCTTTTGTTAAAAAAATAAATAAATAAAGGTGTGATGGATTGCTTGGATACTCACTAATGAGAATCATGAATTAAAACCTCAACTGATAGACCTTAGATCATATAATCTGTGTCATTGTGTTGTGTCAATAAATAGCTTAGATTTCTACAAAGAACCTTTGGTGTGACAGTATAATAACCTCATAGCTTTTAGGCTCTAGGGAACTACAGATGTTTGAATTGATTTGGTTTTTATAAATATACTGTATGATTAACCTTTATTTACTCACTGACACACAGCATAACTCCAAAACAAAAATCATCCCGTCAAACCTGGGACATGAATGCTCTTATTACCACATGTTCTTAAGTCATGGCCACGCAGACCTGGACATTGCATAGTGCAGGATAAAAACAGTGGGTTAAGTCTTAGCCTTAGCAAGAGCTCATAAAGTTCCTGAGAAAAGTTACCTTAGGTCAAGAATGTCTTGTTCATGTCTGAATGTGTCTTCTGTCAGTCATTTTATCGAGACTAAACACAGACCACCTAGGATCCTGCAGGCAGAGCTTTGTGAACAAATGTTTTTTCGACACTGCAGTGAGTCAGCTCCGACAGGCCTGGTTTACTCTTCCTCCTTGTACATGGTGCCAGTTTTTCATCTTTGTCATGTTTGTCCTAATTTATGGATATGGTTTAGATTGCTTTCAAAGCCTTAAAATGAAACAAAAAAGCCTTAAAATAAATGAGAAACTGAAATCTATACAGCCCCTCTGATGAGAGGAAAAATTTTTGAGGAGAAAAAAGAATTCTGTGGATAATATCTTACTAAGTCTGCAACTTCACCTCTTGTTTTTATCCTGTACTATGCACAGTCCAGGTTACCGGTAGTAGAGGAGTTTTTAATAAAATACATAATTGGGCCACACATTGTCTATACGAACTTGTAATCGTGTTAAATCAATTTCCAGTATATAGGTCTGTCCTCTTGACACTGGTGTTTCAGGCCTCAGAATAACTGCCTGGGAGGGTTGCCGAGATGGCCGCAGAGAGGACAGACTACTGAGAGGAATTCGCCTGGCCTTAGCATGGAAACCATGGCAACTAGAAACATGCTATAGATAGAAAAGTAGAACCACTTAAAAATGCTACATCTTTTTACATCTTACCCCACTGTAAAGTGTGCTTACCCCTAATGAAGATCAAATAAAAAGCTATGAAACAAATTGACTTGTGACAATATGGAAAATTAAACATAAAGGAATATAAAACTATATAGAAATAACTTTAATTATTGAGTAATTAGTTATATATAATGAGTTTCCTTTTAAATTTATAGTTGATAGCTTTTGCTAATATTCAGACCTAATATTTTTAAATAGTTAACAAAAAGTTAGAGGGGCTAAAAACGATACTGTGTTTCCGCCCGGTTTCGAACCGGGGACCTTTCGCGTGTGAGGCGAACGTGATAACCACTACACTACGGAAACAGCGGTACACCACGCTTTCATAATATAGTATATAAACAGGCAAACGTATCGAAATTATTTCTCGCATTCTGTTTTTGTTACTACAAAACTGTATTTTAACTTTTGTTAAAGAACCAACAACATAATTTAAACAAAAGCATCCGAATGATTTACAACAATGCATTTCACTCGATGCAGATACGGAGAGCCACCACTAGGGAGCAATAGTCAGATGCAAGCAATCACTCACCACGAGCTATGGAACCACGTTCCGTAGATTTGGGAGTCGACTCTAAGTCGGGTCATTTGAATCGATGATTCAATTTTGATGATGACAATATTATTACGATTAATAATAATAATAATAATAATAATGTTCTTTTTATACCTTCGTAACTATGTATGTATGTATGTATGTATGTATGTATGTATGTATGTATCGTTGAATATCTGAGGTTGAGCCGAATCAAAACGTAGGTGTCGATTCCAGATCATGAAGCCTGTGAAAGGTGAATCGAGTTATTTGAAATTAGATTCACAGCCAAACAGCCAAATCCTGACAACAAGAAGGAACCAGTGTGTATTTGTTGTAGTCTTGCTTTCGCGGTAAGTGCTTATCTCCTAAATGTTTTAATTTTGTTAATATTTAACATGCACAGGATTTCCTTATAATTCTGGCAGGCACATATATACATTTATGTTGCTGAATTTATTGAAAGATTAGCAAACTAGCTAAGCTAGCAGGAATTTGTCTAACGTAGAATGTTTGTTTGTTATTCGTGTATGTTTAATCGACGTTTGTTCATTTTAACAAACAGATTTGTAAAATGTAGTGAGAGTCTGTATGTGCAGGGTATTTTGTATATTCCGATTAGCAGGCTGTAGCCAACACTGTAAGGCTAGCTAAAGCACAATAGCAGATGTCATGCTAGCCGAGAAGTAGCCGTTTAATTGTGTGCGGAGACGACGTGGACTTAATTTAAGTTTTTGTTTATGAGAAAGCTGCTTGTTTCGGTTAATGGTGTGAGATATAACAAAAATATATATCGTGTCAACTGTTCGGCCATTTTGTGGAGAAAAAACGTGCAGTTAACCCTGTGGCGCAAGCTCTCTCTTTTTTTTCTGGCGGGGAAGAGTGGGGGGGGGAGTAGGGGCGGGGCTTCCCAATCCATGCTCAAGAAGTCACCCAGTGACATCAACCTGGATATCCATTACACTGTCATTGTATCATTTTATTTATACACACTGCACTAATGTTTGCTCAATTTCTGAATCACATTATTTATTTATTTTAATAGAGATCAATAAAAGTTCTCCAACATTTAAGTAATTTTTCAAAGCTGAGCAATGGTTCAGAGGGCTGCGTCCAACAATAAATAAATGAATGAGAACATTAATCAACACCTCCTGATTTGAGCCTAAAACCGAACAACAATTTCAGAAGATAAGAGCTGCCGCTAACACTGTCATTGGTGAAAGCTTAATCTTATTTCTGTCATCTTTTTTTTTTTTTTTTGCTTTTTAGGGGCTGTGTGCAGTTGCCAAAGAACCTGCTTAGCCTGTTTTGAATCTCATCTCGTCCCAGCATCTGTTAAAATGGTCAAGATATTTGTTGGTAACGTAGCTTCGGCCACCACGGAAGCTGAACTGCGAGCGCTGTTTGAACAGCATGGTGTCGTGTCCGACTGTGACATCCTGAAGAACTACGGCTTCGTGCACATGGACGAGGAGGAAGCGGCCCAGAAAGCTGTCGCCGCTTTGCACAAGCACGTTCTCAACGGCTCGCGCATCACCGTCGAGTACGCGACTACCAAGGTGCGCAACGCCACCAAGATCTACGTCGGCAACGTGCCTGAGGGTGTCACTGCCTCGAAAATCAAGGAGCTCTTCCAGCCATATGGCAAGGTGGTGGAGTGTGATATTGTGAAGAATTATGCATTTGTTCATATGCAAAGGGAAAATGAGGCCTTGGAGGCCATCAGGGAGCTTAATCATACAAAATTGGAGGGTCAGAAAATCTTTGTGTCCCTCTCTCGCAGTAATCAAGCCAAAAATAGCAGAGGAGATGACTATTTCCCACCTCCTCCCCATCACTATCCGCACCACCCTCCTTACCTGCCCCCACGTCCTCCACTCTGCGATTTCTATCCGCCTCGGGGTCGTCTTCCGCCGCCACCACTTCCGCCGGCGCCTCCCCGCTCCTACTATGACCGCGAAGCATACGAGAGGGGTGGTCGCCACGACCCGTATGCCGCCGCCTCGCATTTTTACGACCGGGACCCCTATGAGCGGCGTCCTCCGCCTCCGCAGCGACCCCCCTCACCTCCCGTTGCACCTCGGTATTACCGAGAGCGCAGCCCTCTGGGCAATCGTCGGTCTCTGCTGCCTCCGCCGCCCCCACCGCCACCGCCTCCTAGCTACATGCGCAGCTATGCTCGTGGTGCTTCGGCCTCCGCGCTTCCTCCCCCGTCCTCTGCCGCGCCCTCCGGCTATCAGCGTTATTCGCTCGGCTCAGGCTTTGATAAAGATGATTACATGGAGGACAAGTACAGCAACGGCTTTGGCCGTGGCTACTAAGTTTGCTTTGTTCAGAAAGTCTATGTGTCTCCCTTTTTGTATAAGGCAAGCTAATAAACAGGGACGTATCTGCAGGAATTAGGAAATATTCCATGACGCTTGTAGCTAATTTTCACAATGGGTATAGCGCAGCTAATTTTCTGTTAAGCGTATTTGTTAGAATATTAGAAAATTGTTAAATGCTGAACTAAGTCAGATCCTGGACAGGATTTTATAAATGTATAAAGGATGTAGGTGTTTTCCATTTGGAGTGGATCTTTTCACAATTAATTTGAATTAGATCTTTCATAATTTTTTTGCTTTTTTGAAGTAGAATGTTTTGCATGTGTGTCAGTCTAGATTGTGAGGGACTGCCTAGTTCTAATAAGTGCGTTATCATTGATGATATTCTTTTTTTTGTTTGTTTTCCAGGAGCTTAACATGCTCCTTATTTAAATGAACCCTAGCCCACACCAGCATGGTTACATATTTTTACAACTTATAGGCATGTGTGGTTTCATTCGATCTTTTTAAAATGTAGACTTGCATGGTTTAAGAAAAGTAGGCATCTAAATTGAGAATTAACAACGTTCTTATGGATGGCTTTGATACATGACCTAGCTATGTTGCATTCCATAGTTGTGACTTGCGTAAGAAAGAAAGTGGAGGAACAGGGGGGGTGTGTTTAAATTATGTGGTAGTGGTCAGAGCTGGGGAACATGATCATCCAATCGCATCTTAACAGCCGCCCGAGCACGACATCGACTCGACACACAGCACTTGGAAACGACGTCGCCTTCTAGGAAAAAGCAGCGTCAACTAAAGGAAACTCGGGGGAAACACGACCATCCGCTTCATAAAACAAAAACTACTACAACGTAATCGGTAATGCTCCTATAAAATTGTGTCCAGCCCATTAATCGTGCACACAGACTTTCTTGATATTCAAGACGTTCTAACATCTCGATACACTGGATCTGCTTGTGATTAAAAACAGTTACCAAACCTCAAATATTGTAGCCAACCCTACGTGTTCTGGTGTCTCCTACGTTCCTTCTGTAAACACCCTTTTGTTAAAATGTACCTCTGAAAGCGTATATATCTCAACTGTGGATGCAAATCGATGTCTTCTTAAATGGGTAAGCTCTTTAACAGGTATCCGACCGCAAGTCGATTTCTGTGCGTGCTGTGGTTAATTTAAGCAAAAAACATTCAGTTATGTGCTAGCAGTCGCTGTCTCTCCAACCGATTAAATAAAACATCGACTGATCTGACTATCGGTTTTTTTCCGCTGTACCGTTTTTTTTTCCCTCCCCCCCCCCCCCACCTGAGTGTTCGCACACATTTCCTGTCTTTTTTTCGAACTCTTGTTTCGTACAAGTGACCATTCTTGCAAATAAGGGCAAGAAACAAGCTCCTAATAAATAATCTAGTAGGGATCGATAGTACTCCAAATTTTCCACAATTTCTGCTATTACTCTACTGCCCTGTCTTGATCCCTGGCCAAAATTTTTACACATGTATTTGTATTATTAAAAACATTTGTTTGTAGATAACTCTGATCCTATACATGAAATACAGGTAAGTTACACAAACAGGTAAGTAATACTGTAAAGAATGTATGGTCTTTAAATGAACATTTTCATCATGTTTAGATCACCCATGACAAATTTGTTTTCCTCTCGTATACAAGTCATCAGATTGTCACAGGCAAGTGTTTCTAAAGTAATTTTTTGGTTTTTATTTTATATTGTGTCCTTTTTTTTGTGTTCCTAATGTGTGTATGTCAGTAATGAGACAACACCCCATAAAAAACAACTTAGAGTGAAAATAGAAAATTTGCACAATTTTCCATTCTTCCATAGAAGAAATGTGGTCATTTAAAAAAAATATATATATATATTGTGATCAAAGATCACTTAAACATTCGGTGAGGTTGCAGCGTAAACAGGTATTGTAAGAGTGTTTCCATGCACACACATTGATGAGAGCTCACATGATCGGGACTAAAAACCTGTGCGGCTATTTAAAAATAAGTTGAGACTAATCAGGTTTACTAGTTAGTGGATGTGTCAGGATGAAAAGGGAAGCACATGAAGCAATGCACCATCATGCCTAGTGCTCGCTGTACAAGTCTCTTGAAACGGTGTTCTGATCTGGGGTTGCTTCAGTTGGTCAGGTCTAGGTTTAGCATCGTTATGGGGCAATAAAATGAAGTCAGTTGATGACCTGAACGTACCGAATGACCAGGTTATCACATCAATGGAGTTCCTCTTACCTCATGACACGGGCATATTCCAGGACTCAAATTGTGTTTCTGGGAGCATGAGGAATACTTTTCACATGAGTTGTGCAGTACATTGTTGTTTAAGGTCAGTGAACAAAAAAAATATATATATATTTTTTTGGCCAAGCATGTAAATGAAGTAGAAAAACCCTACTATCTTTACTAAATGACTCAGTTTTTGACAGCATGTCAATCTGTAAAAACAAAATAAAACAAATCACTCCACCAGGTAAATAATGCAGTACCGCTGATTCTTCATGCTCACACCAATTGACCCTGCTTGGCAATGTTCAAATCACAGCTGCTCTCTTCAAAGAGCTTTTTACCAATATCATTTCATAACTGAATATCAGCAATGATTGTCTTATATATTGAGTCCTCTACAGTAAACTCAGACAAGAAAACCCATGTCGTATTATAAATAACTTGAATAAAAAAAGAAAAATAATAGTTATTTTGTTTAAAAGTTTAGAGATTACAAAATCGTGGATACACTACAGTGTAGACCGAAACATAATGGATAAATGGTTTGGATTATAAATCCTGTAAATCAAGGTCATGTACCCACTGTATACCAATCCATCATAACATTAATACGACCTAGGTTATAGGTTCCCCATGTGCCACCAAAACAGCTCTGGCCCCTTGAAGCCTGCTGTGGTGTCTGGCACCAGGATATTAGCAGAAGATGCTTTAAGTTGCAAGTTGAGGCCTCCATGGATCGAATTTATGATTTACATCCCATTGATGCTCGGATTGAGATCTGCGTAATTTGGAGGTTGAATCAGCAACCTCTTTGCTGGCTCAAGCTATGATACACTGAGTGTGCTGATTCTTGTGTGTCATGGCCAGTATTAACCAGTATTTCGGGAATTTGTGCTGGGTTAGCATTTTGTGGGATTGGGCCGGACAGGCTTGCCTTTTCTCTTCACAGGCCTAAATGAGCTTTGGATGCCCATGGTCCTGTCACCAGTTTACAGTTCTATAATTGATTGTTATTTAATTCACCTGGGGGTCATCAAACAATAGTTTAATTAGCTTGATCTCACTAAAGAGAAATCTAACATTTAATGTCAGGAAGATCAAAAAGCATTATCTTTTTCTTATTTACTTATTGCTAGTTGTCACCTCAAATGCTTAATAAGATTGGAAGAATCTTAAAAGTGCTCTTTAAATACAGAATCTGTCTGCATCCTCCATGGTCTTATTGCTCTTGGATGCTCCTCTTTGGCTCAATCCACAGCGTACCAATAGAGTGTAGCTTCAGGAACAGGAATGGTCCTGCCCGAAGATTGATTGTGTTCATTGAATAATTTTTGTTCAGATTTGGGCAATATGTTACGCCTCATTGTCCTATTGTAAGATGAAACTATGACCAAGTTGCAGTGTTTTCCCCCCCCCAAAAAAAATTTTTTTTCATCTAAATATATTCCATGAAGTTTTATAATGTGTGTCCTAACATGTTGCCCAAGCAGAGATTTCCGTATCTTTACAGAAAGGTATCTTTAAAATAAAGTTGGTTTTTTTTGTTTCGTTTTTTACACTCCAAACCCACATTTCCCAGAAAACTCAAATTTTTGTTCAGGCTGACCATCCACCCCAGTTCCATTAAAGGTTCCATTAGTATCTACTGAACTCTGGGCACTTTTTGTGGTTAGATGAAAGTAAATGCTTTACTGTGGTTGCATTCCCAATATTATGTTGTCATGGAGGTGGTGTCTAATTTGGAGATTTGGTGACCCTACAATGCTGACATCATCTCAGACTTCTAGTCATGATCTAAATAGAACCGTAACCAGTCTCCCTACTTTGTGTCAGGGGTTAAATACAGTTGCATTTTCTTCCAAGGCAGATAATTGCAGCTCTGTTTGTCTTTGACCTTAAGTAACCCTGACAGTTTATATGGGTATTTTCAGGTCTGTAATTATTTTTATACCCATTGCATGATTTGTGAAGGTCAACACACATTTCTCGTTTTCCTTTTTTCCCCCCTCTAATCCTCCCCATGTTGATGAATGACTAAGAGATTTTGGCCTATGCGTTCTCAAATTTACAGTAAATCATAGAACAAAACAAAAGTCACAGCTGAATTCATACTGAAGAGCAGAACATTTAGGGGAGCATTAAATACGAATACAGATATTCCTATTTATTTGTTTGCTTGTTTGTAGAAATGCCAAATTATAAGACACGAGTTTTTGTTTGAGATAAACATGCAATTTTGATTTTTAGCAGTTCCTTCACCATCGTTTCTTTTGGTGGCTTTTTGAGTAGGATTTAAGATACATGAGCAATGATACTTTCAAGGTGAAAATATCTTTAGAAATTGAAATATATATAATAGTGCTATAGCAGATGTATGTGGTCTTTCATAAGCCTGTGTTTGATGATGTAGCTTGTAAAATGTTCTTTGAAGCCAGTTATTGAAGATTTATAAAGATTTGGGATGGAGTGAAACAGATTCTCGTTACTTAACAGTTGTATTTAAGTACAAAAATGAAGAGAACAATTTCAGACAATGAACATGCTTTGGCTGATTGTATTTGGAGTAAATGGAAAATTGTGTAAATTGTTTTAAGAATAATACCTAATGAATCTGTTACTTCATATAAATGTCTTCTGCCAGTGAACAGGTACAGTATTTAAAAAAAAAAAAAAGTTTTTATAATAAACCTATTATTCATTGCACTGGCACATACTAGCCAACCTAGAAAACTATTTTGTTAAAACACAATGACTGCATTTGTTCCTTGCCCTGTAGAGCTCTCATTGATTGCTATCTATCTGATATGATCTTTCACAGTCACATTTTCTAATGGGGTGATCACAAACACTGGTGTATTACAACTATATTAATTATGTAATTGCATGAATATTTTGGCAATAAATTGCTCTATGCATTTCTCTGTATTTAGAGATGGCAGAATTTATTGTTCCTACTTGTTCCTAAAAAACATTAAGGTAAGTTGCTTGAAATTAGGGATTTTCCCTACAGAATTTGAAAGGGATTTATCTAAATAAAAGCCTGAAAACGTTTTACTGACTTTCACAATGTGTTCAGATTTTAAGCAGTGCAATGCCAATTAACTGACATTCCACGGTAAGTTATTTGATTACTAGGTGATAAACAAAAGGCAATATAAATTGCAAACTTTTACCAAGAGCAATTTTATAAAAATAAATAAATAAAAGGTGGTTTGAGTGGATTAATTTATTTTATGCCCTCAGTAAACCAACATGTCTTTAAAAAAAAAAAAATTCTGTAAATTTAGTGTTTCTCTGTTTTATGTGGTTACTGTATTGAAACGTGAATAAAGACAGCTCTATTACGTTCTGGATGTCTTTTGTATTTTTTATTAGTCCAGTAACTCTTGTTGGCAGTAACTCTGCATTTTAACAGCAGTGAACTTTTTGTCATTTTAGTTGAACGTTTTGACTCCTACTGTAGTTGTACGTGTGGTTCCATTTGTAAACCAGTATTTCCCGATAACCAGTTTGGCTTGAAGTGTTTCAAGCCCCCTGTGCATCAGTACTAAGGGGTCCCATTCTGAAAGTTTGTGCCTCTTGGACTCCTAAAACAAATTTATAATGATGAAATAAAAATGTTTTGACTAATTGTACTCTTAGCTAGCAACCTACTGATACAGTATTTATTGATTCAGACTTCTGTAAGTTGCTCCGAAAAAGGATGTCTGCCAAATGCTGTGAAATGTAATTAGAAAATCTCATTAATAATATCAGTTAGGACATGAACTTGTATGCTTCTTAAGATACAATATAATGTTAAAGGACCTTGAAAGGCCCACTTAAATTACATTTAAAAAGTTAGCATTATAATTTTTGTTAGATTAAAAATTTTATTAAAATTATAAAAATATAATTTTTGTTAAAATAGCATGCATACTAAGTGTAGCCTTTAGTTTGATTTTTTTTTTTTACTTCTTTGAGTCACCTTATTAAATGGGTTTTTATAAAAACCTTTTAATGCCAACTTCAATCTTTTTTAATGGAACTCAACATTCGCCTTGCACCTCCAGGGTCCGGGTTCGATTCCCGTCTGTGTGCATGGAGTTTGCATGTTCTCCCCGTGCTCGATGGGTTTCCTCCGGGTACTCCAGTTTCCTCCCACAGTCCAAAGACATGCAGATTAGGCTAATTGGCGTTCCCAAATTGACCATAGTGTGTGTGTGTGTGTGTGTGTGCTCTGCGATGGATTGGCACGCTGTCCAGGGTGTACCCTGCCTCGTGCCTTGAGTCTCCTGGGATAGGCTCCAGGTCCCTGCGACCCTAAATACAGGATAAAGCGGTATAGAAGATGAATGAATGAACATTTTAGCACACTAGATCTTGGTTGGGCTCCATAGGTGGAAAGTTCACAAATTCACTGCTACAATAAATTAAATTGTTGGTCATTTTAGGTGGCTTGGCGATTCTAAATTAGGCCTGGTATAATTTTTGCTTTTTATGCACTGGCGTCACATTTGGGATCAGCTTCCAGTGAAGACGTGCATCATCACATATGGAGACAGAGAGCAGAGCAAACTTCACCCTCATCATTAACATCCTGCGGTAACCCAGGGCTTTAGATAATGTGTGAATAGGTTAACTAAAGAATTCAAGTATATATGTCCAGCAATAGGCCACGTTTTTGTAGTTTAGCACCTTCAGCAGAAAGCTAAATCTAATGTATTTGTCCAATAGTCAGATGGTTATAAAGGAAATTGTTTTTGTTAAAATGTTCCACTCCTAGCAAATATAATAGAGTTTGTGCTTCAAGATGATGGTTAAGTGGGTCCTCCACTTAGAGTATATGAAAAGCATTAGGTGAATTCCATTTTTTTTTGTCCATATAGAAATTTATTTACTTGCCTACAGAATCAACAGTGACCTTATTAAAACACAAAAACATTATAAATGTGTATATTTATATATTATTCTAACTTCCATTAGGGGTGTTAGACTGGAAAGTCATCCATTGTTTTTGGTAAATCGTGAACTCACTAAATGCCCCACACGCATGCAAGCAGTGAATTAAAATGAAAAAGATAATAATGTGTGCGGCACGGTGGTTAACACTGTTGCCTTGCATCTTCAGAGTCTGGGTTCAATTCCTGCCTCGTCAGTGTACAGTGTCATGTTCTCCCGGTGCTTGGTGGGTTTCCTCTGAATACGCTGATTTCCTTACACAGTCCAAAAGACCTGCAGATTGGTGTTCCCAAATTGCTTGCAGTGTTTGAATGAACGTGAGTGTACCCAACTTCGTGCCTTAAGTCTCCAGACCCCCGAGACCCTGGGGTCTGGAGGTATAAAGTGGGTTAGATGATGAGTGAGTGAGGATAATAATGCGATAGACCTACACATTATTTTGTCTGTTTCTATATTTATTATTATTCTTATACTATATATATATCTATATACTATATATATACTATATATATCTATATACTCTCTCTCTCTCTCTCTCTCTCTCTATATATATATATATATATATATATATATATATATTCTTGTATCTTTTATGTCCTAGTACTCTTGCAGAATTTCTGTGTAATTTCAGTGCTTTCTTGGGCAGTATGTGTACTCAAGTGTGTTCAAGTGTTATATTGTGTTAGTTGTTAATCACCACCCACCACAGTGCTAATAATACACCTAATAATTTAACTGAATATACTGACAGATGGTCTGTTGTTCTCTTTTTAACAGCACCTTTATACTGTGGGATATAGAATGCTGCCATCTGTAAACATGATTAGTGGTGGTCCACATAATTTTACACTATTATCCATGCTGGTACCAGGTTGGGGTTGATGCAAATTTACATTTGTGTCAGCATGACAAATTTGCAGGGAGGTAGCACTAACAAAGGAACTGTGGAGCTGAGTTATAAGTCATGAACAGATTTTTTTTTTTTGTATTGTTGCATTCCCATAAAATTTCTTATGGGAATGAATGCTAAGGTAGCATTATTAACAAAACAAACCTAACTAACAAAACCATCAAGTTTAAAGATAGTTGTAGATTTGATTAGAAGTCTTAAAGCAACAAATTGGAGAAAGTGAAATCTCAAATTATTCCACGGGATCTGAGTAAAATAAAAAAATACCATCATACAGAATGTGATATTTTAAAGTTCTTTACAGGTTTGGATAAAATTATGTCAGCCTCTTTCTCTTGTAAATGTACATTAGGAAAAGTATCAAATTTAAATAATACTCTACTTGATTCAAGTGCAAACTTGAGTTCTTAAGTAGAATAAGGAAATTGAATTACCTTATTATTTTCCACTACGTTTTAGACAGGTGTTTGTTTTATTGTTACTTACTTTAGCCAAAAATGTTGGTAGGTTACTAAACTTTAATGTTAGGCAAAGGCTGAAATGGAAAAAAAAGTGTCAATAGCAAAAGATATAACATTTAAACGTCTAACTTGTATGGCTATTGTTTATTTCCATCGGTGGTGGTGAGTTTCTACATATTGTCTGCTCATGTTATTTGATATTAGCCACCTGCTGGACAAACAAAACTTAGAATCTACAGATAATAATAACCTTTTAAATTGATCAGCGTTATGACTGAAAAATGTCCCTAAAATTCCCCATAGGGTTGATAAAGTTGGACTATCTATCTATCTATCTATCTTTCTATCTATCTATCTATCTATCTATCTATCTATCTACTGTATCTATCTATCTATCTATCTATCTATCTATCTATCTATCTATCTATCTATCTTTCTGATAGCTGGATGTGACAGAGGTTTTATTTTAAAATTGAAAAAAAAATTCAATCTCATGTATTCATTAATTACACATGAATAATATAAATATTTCAATGTTACTAATTGATAGGTTAGTTACTGTAATGGAAAAATCATATTTTAATTATGTATTAATTCTATTTGATCCTTGTAGTAACTGTGTAACGTAGACGTTTGAACTTGTTTGTCGAGGCTTAGAGACACAAGGCCGAGAACAGAATAGAAACAACCCGGATTGTAGTTGTCCCTGAATAAATGATAAGGTATGGACATCTGGTCTGGGGCAGATAAAGAGTCATGAGTTTGAATGTAGGAACATCATGTACGGGGCGTTGATTATGTTAACAGAGATGTTTGTGTATAAATTAGGTCAGCTAGAGAAATAGATCACCTTTTCTCTATGCTGCAACTGTTTGCTGTATGAGACTGGTCCTTCTGCAGAAGTTTGAAATAAAACTTTTGTTACTTTGCTCTTACCCAGTGTATGAATTACTTGTCTTTATATTGTTTTCAGAATTTCCAGCACATTACAGAGCTATCACCATTGTAAGACTGAGTGCTAAAATTAACTAGAATTAAACAGATTTTAGCCAAATCATACTCTAAGTTCTGTCATGGAACTAATGTGTTGAGTTAAACCAGATCTTAACTGATTGTAGTTGTCATTGAATGACTGAATACAGGTTTGACCTCAGATGAACCTAGTTTCGGATATAGTGAACGCTTAATTCCGGTGCACAGGTTCCCCTCTTGGAGTTGTACAAGTGCCCCAGTGCTGCTCTTGACGCAGATTATCATGTCTTTGGTACGACTTTAGCATTCATAATGAATGTAATCTAGGGCAAGTCATCAGGGAACTCCTGCTCATTTATCTGCACAGTTACATTTATCTACACTTTCTTAAAATACAATTACAACAAATCCAATGTAATATTATTAAATGTATTTCTAATCAAGTTTTGCTAAAAAATTATAAGCACAAAAATCTTGTTCTATTGGCAGGTAATTTTGTTAGTTTTAGGAATATATTTCTTGAAAGAAGCGAAATTCCCTGCGAATAGAACAAGCAACTAGAAATAAAATACATACTGTGTGTCTATTAATCTTTGTTATTTGTAAAGTTTAAGTTTTAAATCACGTAAAATGTGCTGATACCTGATTAAATAAAAGCTGAAATGTATGGAATTCAAAATTTTATTTCCGATCACAAATAATAAATTAAACGATAATACAAATAGAACAAACAGTTGCCTTATACAAACAGTCTCATCACAATATATGTAATGCTGTATAAATTCTTGCCAAGAGGTTGTGAAAAAGACTAATAGAAACACCATTTCAAGTAAGGCATCAACAAAATGCCTGTTAGATTTAAGACCAGCTTCAGCTTGCACAGCATTTGGGGTGTCCATCTGTAAGGATTTGCTTAACCACAGGTTTGGCAGGGACTTTCTGTTCTTTTGCATACAAGGCAAATGAACCCAAGTTGCTAAAGTCCAGTGCGTCGTGGATAAAAAGGCCAAAGACATCCAGCAGTCTTTCGATTCGGAGATATGTACAAGAAAAGGTGTGAAATTCAAAAGAATTTCATGAACACATTATGCACAGGTCTCCAAGTTGATGTTTGGAAACAGTGGAAAAAGGAAACGGTAACAAAAACAAAATGATAAAAAAGTAAAAACCAACCCTGAGACGGACCTGACTGAATAAGACCATTACCCGCATCATCAGTAACCACCATTACACACGATTTTCACAGGCTGCTTCAGAGACTTTTGAAGTCTTTAAAATATATTTACATTTCACCAACAATTTTCTTGAAATCCTTCAATAAGACAAACGTTTAAAACGTAACATATATATATTATATATCCATTTATAAAAGACATCATATAACAATATTTCACATTTCTTATCAAATATTCATTTAAAGGATACAATTAATAAACAATTTGTAAATATTTAGGGCTTGAATTTATCAGTATGTGTGAGATTGTCCATAAAGATCACAGATTGTCAGTTAAGATTGTCAAATCTTCTTCCAAAAACAATTTGTCAGGTATTGCAATGGTCAAATGTTTTAGCACCTTGCACCTTAATTTTCAGTGACATGAAAAAAAAAAGGAGATTGATCGAGCACTTTGATGAAAAGGCCATACTGGTGACAAACAATGACCAGCCTTCGTTTTTGACGATTGTAGCTTCACTTCTCTGTGTTTCAACTGTGTGGCATCTTATTCCCTTCCCTCCTCCTCTCGAGATCCCCAAATGAAGGAGAACCACCCACGACTGGATTGCTTCTGCGACGCTTTCCCAGGACTGCTCGCTCTCCTTATGTCCTGGCAAAACAGAGACATGAAAAATTAATGAACACAGGGGGACAAAAAAACGCAGCCTTGCTAAGATAAAACGTCAGGCGGATGTACAAGTATGATATATGGTTTTATTTCTTCCCAGTGTCCATGCAGGTCATGCATCATTAATATCCATGATAAGTACTGAAAGTCCTCACCCCTCTGTCCAGCCAAGTGTCAAATTCATCACTCATCCTCCTCAGCTGTCGTCCGTACTTCTTCGCTTTCCACAGTGCAGCAGGAGCGGATTGGGATCGACCTCGGAACGGGGCTCCGTCTGAACTTCCTCCGCTCTCCTCAGCTGAAATTCCATCCTGGAGCTCAGCATCTTCCCAGCGGCTTACCGTGTGCACCTGGGACTCAGAGTAGAGTCGCACTCGACCTCCGACTCCTGAAACCACACAAGAGTGACAGAGCATAACACAAACACATTTTTAACCTTTATTTATTAACACTATTAACAACTAAAACTTAAAAAAATCTATATATATATTTATTTATCTTCTACTACAGTAATTTTTAGGGGGATTTTTTCATTCCCAATTTAGTCATATCCAATTCCCATCCATCATTAGTGCGTTCTCCCAACAAGACTACTACTACCAGTCGGGGCTCTCACATGTTTTCCTCCGAGCCATGTGATGTCTGCCAGCCACCGGCAGTTTCAAACACCGTTGGAGGCAGCGTAACACACTCGGAGGACAGCGCTGTCTGCTCCCACCATTTGCGTGTGCATAGAGACGCCCGTGACTGGCTGTAGAGCCATTGATTGATGTGAGGGCGCAAAGTATCTCTCATCCCTCCCAGGCTGAGCCAGTCTCATGTTACTGACACTAAAGACTCCTTCATAATCCTAACCTTACGGAAAACATAACTATATGTGAGGTACAATTTCTGCAGTTTTATAAGGAAATTAGCTCCAATGTTTTACTGAGCAGCCTGCAGAACCACTCACAGTTCTTCTGAGGACATTGACTGTTGCACCTGCTTCTTTTTTTGCATGTGAATCACAGCAGTTTTCATATCATTGTTGTCTAAAAAGTGATTATTATATCATGGACTGATTTCTTTTGTGGCATACAAACACTTTTCTGTAACATTTTAATTCGGAGGTGGAATATTGAAGTTTGAATGTTTTGTAGTGACTCAATAATATAATCACTCCATTATATATTTTTGATAAACACAATTTCTATTTAAATTCTATTTTTATTGTAATTTTCAAATTTGTAATTTATAGATTTGTATATTCATCCCAAATATTACTTATCAAATTCTAAATTTAATATTTCTCTTCATCCTATTTTTTCCTATTGCAGAACCTTTCTATTCCATCCGTTTTTAGGTCATGAACAGTTGTATAAGCATTTCACTGCATGTCATACTGGGTATGGCGGCACGGTTGCTTAGTGGTTAGCTCGATCGACTTGCACCTCCAGGGTCTGGGTTTGATTCCCGCCTCCCCTGAATTTGCAAGTTCTCCCTGTGCTTGGTAGGTTTTCTCCCAAATTGTGTGAATGTTGACCTGAGGTCCTACACATGGTTGTAAAATGGTCCTTAGTTGGTTTCCACAGTCCCTAACCTCCCTACAGAGGTTCCTAGACATATTATATAAGAGAATAAATACAACTGGTCTCCATGCTCGGTCTCTACTTGAACTACAGATGTTCCTAGATGGATGGATGGATGATGGATAGACTCAACGCTTTAACATCTACACTTCATAAAGTCTTTAGGACTTTCAGTGTGCGATGCACACTTCACGATGTCTTACTTGGAGGGTTAATATTCTTGATTGTCTCTGACCATCTTGATTCATTGTCATCCAGAGGACTGACGTCTTCTCCTCCACTGTGCGGTGTCTCATCCATTGTGGAAGCTGGTGACAGTGAATTGTTCCATGTTAGTCATGTCATGTATTGAACAGACAGTGAAGACATGAAGATGTCCACCATCTGTCCAGTACGCATGAGGACTGAACTTAGTCGAAAGCTTAAAATGATCTAGGATTAGACTTACCTGGAGGTCTTGAGGAATTGCAGAAGAAGTGATTGAGAGATCCTCCTTCAGCTCCTATTCTGGTGTTTAGTATTTTAGTATATCCCTCCGTGTCGAAATTATAATGAGCTTTTCTTAATCTCAGTAGGTATTGATTGCTCATGGCACACGACACACCCAAATAACAAAAGCTACCATGCCTGTGTCTAATCAGCAAGTTTTAAACCCATCGACGCGATTCTCAGGATTTCTAATATCGACATCACTGGAACAATATAAAGAGAAAAACACATCGGCTCCCGCGTCATCTAGTCCGAGTGATTGTCTTCGCCGATTGTCTGAACTCCACCGCGGTCTAATTTCTCATCCAGCGTGTATGATGATCTCATATCACCTCGGGTTTATTGTTGTTGTCTGTGTACAGTAGGGTACAGTGTTATCTTTCAGCCAATCAGCTGCGACGAGCCTTTCCCTCTCAGCCAATCAGAGCTCGCTGCTAGGCTGCTTTTTTGTATTCTGTATGACGTCGCTGTTGCGATAGGGCTTTACCCGTTACCCACAGCGCTGTTTACTTCCTGAGCTTATGAAACACACGACGGCAAGAATTAAAAGAAAGAATATATATAAAATAATGGAAGTTATAAAAAAAAATGACACTCGACATGTTTGTGATGTTTAATAAAATTACGGGAAATTTATTTGAAAAAAAAAAAGTCGTATTTAAATTCCCTCAAATTTCACTTTCCTTCATGTCTTTTCATTTACTTTAAATTTGACTCGTCACCCCCCCCACTCCCCTGAACATTATTTTACACACCATGAACGAAATGACAAATTTTATGCAAAGTATAATCCTCTAACACGCCTGTGGTGGAACTTATACTGGAGTAACAAAATTCTCTATTTCCGTCTCTAGATGGCGCCAAAGGACATTGTTGCATTTGAATTCTTCTACAACTCACACACTCATTCATCATCTATACCGCTTTGTCGCAGGGGGCCTGTAGTCTAGGAAAAGTCCAGGAGAACGAGGTACACTGGCAATCCCCCCCCCCCCTCACACACACACACACACACACACACACACACACACACACACATTATGGGCAATTTGTTAACACTAATTAGCCCAACATGCATGTGGGAGGAAAGTGGAGTAAATGGACACCAAGTACCAGGAGAACATATTGGCCGACCACAGATCTCTACACACCTGTGATGCACCTTCTAAAACATAAAGTGGTAAAGAGAATGCATCCATCCATCTAGGAATCTCTGAAGTCCAACTAGGGACTGTAGAGGCCAAAGGTGATTATATTATTTCCAATTATTTGACCGTGGTGGGTCCTCCAGTCAACCTTCAGACATGCATTCACACACTACAGGAAATTATTTTGGAAACACCAGTTAGCCTAATCTGCATGTCTTTGTCTGGAGGAGGAAACTGGAGTACCCTGAGGAAACCCACAAAGCATAGGGAGAACATGTGAAGTCCTTGCACACTGAGGCCCTGAGGCAGGAATCGACCCGGGAACCTGGAGGTGCTAAGACACCATGCCAACAAAGAGAAGACAAGGGCACACATTTCCCCAACTCTGCTTATTTATGTAAAGCTCAAGTATGTGAACACCTGACTAAACTATTTCCACAAAGTCGAAAGGACCCAAGGGGTGTATAATGTCTTTAAAGTCTTTCCAGGGAATGAGAACCTCAAACATGTTCCAGCATCACAGTGCACCTGTGCACAAAACAAGCTCCATAAGGGCATTATTTATTATCGGTGGAGTGGAAGAACTCCAGTGGTTTGAACAGAGCCCTGATCTCAATCCCACTGAACTCTTTTGACCCTGCACCAGGCCTTCTCGGGCAGCAAGTTGCAAAGAGACGACCTAAACTTTGTAAATGGTTATGATGGTTAGGTGTCCACATACTTTGTGCCATATAGTCCATTTATTCCTTGGTGCACCAGGACCGTCACATATACACTCATATACACATTCATTCATCATTCATCTTCTATACTGCTTATCATGTACCGTGTCACAGGGGAGCCTACCCCAAGAGACTTTTGGCACACACTTTGTGAAATTTGTAAGTGCTGATTAACCTTAGACTGTGGGGAAAAAACTGGAGTACCCGGAGGAAACCCATCAAGCACAGGGAGAAAATTAAACAGTGTCCAAGCTCACAGACCCCAGGCGAGGCCACAGTGCTAACCACTACGTCTATACACACATCTATATGCATTTTTCAATTTGGTATTTTTGGTTGGTCCGCGGTTGTTTCTATAGCAGTTACTTAAGGGGTCGGGTTGCCAGCCTGACACCCAGTTGTCATTCACACTACAGGCAGTTTGGGAACGCCAATTAGCCTAACCTGCTTGTCTTTGGACTGTGGGAGGAAACCGGAGGATATGAAGGAAACCCACCAAGCAAGGGGAGAACATGCAAAGTCTATGCACACAGACCGGAGGCGGGACTCAAACCCTAACACTGGAGGTGCGAGGCCATAGTGCTAACCACTACGCCACTGTACCATCTCATATACACATACTGTACATGCCCATATATACTGTATTGGCTTCTAAGTTGTTAAGTTAATAAAACTAGACAACTGAAAACTGTGTGGAACAGGATGATCCCTGGTTTGATCCTGAACTCTGGTAACATTTTTTTTTGTCCATTTGACATGGCCTTGCTCCAGGTTCTATGCTTTCTCTGCACAGTCTATAAATCATGCAAGAAGGTGAACTGACTATTCCAACTTGCCTCTAGGTGTGAATGTGTGCATGCATGGTGCCTTGCAATGGATTGTTTTTCCATCTGTGGTACTGTATTATTCCAACCTTAAGCACAATATTTGTCGGAAAGCCTCCAGATTCACTGCAACCTTGACCTTGATAAAATAGTTACTGAAGATAAATGAATAGATGATTTGCTTAAAAACCTACAGTTATCATTTCATCGATTTTTGCTTTATTTTTTCATCATACCTTTGATAAAATACCAGCTGCATGCCAAGTCATAGGTTTCTAATGATGCACTTGTTCTAATGATGCACTGATTCTATAATAATAAGTCATTCAGATGGACTTGCATGGTGAAAGCATCATTAAAAAATAGAAGCTGATAAGGAAATGTTTATAATTGTTGTCATGGAAGCGATAACAGGAACTAACTTCACAGACATATATATGAATATTAAGAGTATGACATGACATTTATTAAACAGAAAGTGGTTGCAAGAGCTGGTTAGTGGTCGTGTAAGAGAAAATTAAATCTTCCTAATGTGCAGCAATTGGACAATAATCATCTTTGTGGTGATAACAGTAACTCTGCTTCGTGCTGGATCACATTACACCACCCGGCATTGATTATTTATTTTTAAACAGCAGCTTTGTTGTGTTTTATTTCTTATTATGTATAATATTTTGATTGTAATTTTGCATTGGGTTCACACCAGACCCTGGTGGTGCACAGAGAATTCTGCGATTCCCATCTCTGTGTGCTTGGAGTTTGCATCTTCTCCACGTCCTCCTGGTGCTCCGGTTTCCTTCCACAGTCCAAAGACATGCAGATTAGGCTAAATTGGCGTGTGTGTGTGTGTGTGTGTGTGTGTGTGTGTGTGTGTGTGTGTGCCCTGCGATGGATTGGCACCCTTTGCACTAAGTCTCCTGGGACAGACTCCAGACCCACACACCCTGTATAAAGAATAAAGCAGTATAGACAATGAGATGAGATGAGATGAGATGAGAAGGATTGCAGCTAGGACAAATGGCACCTTTCAGCCCTACATGTTCAGTGTGCGTGTGGAAAAAGTCCTCTCTCACCTCACACACACACACACACACACACACACACACTGCAGAACATCGTTTTAAGGTACTGTTTCTTTTAGCAGTTAATATTACAGTTTTTCGGCGGCACGGTGGCGTAGTGGATATCTCTGTCGTCTCGCACCTCCAGGGTCCGAGTTGGACTCCCGGCCCCTTCAGTAACTGCCACAGAAACGACAGATACAGTATATCTCCAGGGTGGGTGGAAAAATCACTGTTTTTGATTAATTACTTTCGGTTTTCTGTAAATCTGGTGAATGTTTTAACGGCATGGTATTCTGTCAGTTATGTGTGAATGTGCATATTAGTTTTACGTTTTTGAAATACCGGTGTTGTCGTTAACGTCATTTCTACATTTAGTCTATAACAGGCGACACATTTCCATGATGCATAGGATGTGTCATCTTGCTTTCTCACACATGCAGATTTATTGATGAGAACGCAAGCAACGCTTCAGCAGAGGGATCGAAACAAACTCGATATTAGCAATCACGTACACGGTTCTTGACATACTGTAGTGAGCATGTACCACCTACAGTACATGCAGCAAGGATGTGAAATAAAGCATACAATATGAGTAATCTTTCAAATTTGGCTTTAAGAAAATGTGGTCGATAATTCTTTGTAAGATGAAGATTGACCTTATTATTAATGTATGAAATAGTTAGGGTCATTTGTTGGCGTGTATATCAGGCATATGCAGGCAGGTTTTCTCTGATGGCTTGTGACTGCAGTCCCTCAGTAGTTTAGGACTGAAATTCCATCAGTTTGTCTTGTACCCAAGTCTCCAACAGCGACTCCAACCTTTCCTTTTGTACTGAACTTTCAGCCTCATAGCACACGGTGTGACTGCAAATCAATCCCTGCTGTATCTACCTGATATAACCCATATAAGGATGGGTTCCCTGTCGAACCTGGTTCCTCTGAAGCTTTCTGCTTACTGCCATCAGCAGGAGTTTTTATTTTATTTTTATTTTTTATTCTTGAAAATTTGTCAAGATCTAGGCCTTAACCAACACAGGAGTGGCTGAGGAGAAGAGCTCTAGTTATTAGCTTCTGATAAATACAAACATGGGTCATCAGGAAAACCCACATAGACAATCTGTAGCCTGTAGTTATTTTAAAAGCAAAATGCCATATGATCACAGAAGATTATTTGCAATCCAAACAGGTAAGTGACATGCTGTTAACATTCTGCTATTGATGTAAAAAAAAAAAAAAAGGCTCACCTGAAGAGTATAAACAGCGAGGACTTGGGTTGGCTATTCATTTGTTTGGATATGAAAACTAGCTTGGATGATTTTTCCAAGCCCAAGGCACATCACATACTATACACTCGAATAAATTTCAGTATTGCTGGCCCTCATAAGATCCTAGTTACATAACCGACTTGGCTGATTACATTTGGTGTAACTGAAAAATTCTGTTATTTTAACTTATTTTTTATGGGAAAAGAAAAAAAAACACTGCCAGCTAAATAAATGATAGAATAAGTACAAATATAGGCACTTCCTCCACAATATACGTATAAGATACACTGTATTATTTCAAGAACCCTCTGTGAAGTGTTACTAGACATGAACTGAACGCAGTTTAATGAAATCTACAAATCTTCTACTGTGGAACTTAAATTCTCCATGGTTCACTGCAGGTCTTGAGCCAGTAGAACATGCACTTGTGAACTTTTCAGGATGAAAAAAAGATTTTCATTTTTTATTTTGTTTTGTATTTCTGTACTTTTGTACACTCTCAGCTTCACCTACTTGTTCTAGGTCTGCCAGGTTGCCACCTTCTTGTTACGGATTCATGATGATTGTTGTATTTATACGGGTAATATTCACATTTTACTTCATTAACATTTTCGGTCTTTAAAAACTGTTACCAGGATGCATGCTTGCATTCACACTTGCAATGTTAAAAGTTTTGTTGATAACTCTATATTAAACATACCTTAGACTGTAAGTGTAATGAATATTTCCCCAACCATACAAAGCTTTCAACTGGGGAGCATGAAAGCTAACATGTGCTTCCTCTGAGACACATGACGTGATCCACCTGCATCTTCTGAAAAAGCTGCTCATGCCACTTCAGAGCTCAGTGTAACACACCCAGAGGAGCATGCTTTCTGCCCTATTCTGCATACATGTGCTGCCCATGATTAGTTAGTGTTGCCAGATGATACACCATGTCTCCAACAAGACGGTCAAATTTGCTTCTTTGGTTCCTAGTCATGCATGACTGTGTCCATGTTGGGCTTCGAAATCATAATTTCATGATAATATGGTGAATGTTCCTATGTTGCTCCACTTAGGAACCCTTTAAGGCATTAAAATGGCTAATACTGTAGGACCAATTATTAAACAGCTAGGTAAGTGCTTAAGTATTAAGAGTATGATGATGGGTATTCAAGCTAAACTGGGATAGCTTGTTATAAACAATTCTCGTGAATAAAGGCATAATTCTTCCAAATTGATTAATAACTTATGTAAAAGATGTTGTACATGCAATCATTCACAGAAATTCATTTGGAATGTTATTGTCACATTCCCCTGTACAGTCCTGACGCCTCTGCAAGCAATTTCAACATGTTTGAGCCTCTGAGAAAGGGAGTTCCTGAGAGGCCAGAATTTCAGATGTGAAGCAGGCAGTCCTGTCATGGCTCTGGCGTACAGGGAAAACCTTCTGCCTTGATGGTATTGGGTTAAGTGCATTAGTGTAGCACGGGATTATACAGAGAAATAAAAGAAGTTTTGACTCTCATAACTGTGTTCTGTTATTCTGCACAAGCAAAAGTCCCGGTTTGATTTGAACACCCCCTAGTCTGTCTATATAGTCTAACTATACTCATTGTATGTGTTTTAATTTACTGTTATGGGAAAATACGGATTGCATCCTTTTTCGTACAAATGCATATTTTATTGAACCTTACAGAATCTAATAAATAGATTTTCTTGGAAAGCAAAATCCATAAAAATTACTACGAAGAAAGTTCAGATAGCAATAAAACAGACGTCTGAAGAAAAACAACGCAGCATGCATCCAGAGTGTTTGGCAAAATACATGCTGATGAACCTCAAATCAGTGAGGTTACAGGGTTTGTCTGTATGCCATAGAAATAAATAAAATGCTAAGCATGTCCTTAAGCTTTACTCTTTACTTTGTTAATGCCTGCATTATAAAAATGTTCATGTGCAAAACAATTTTACAATGTCATCATCAGCCTTAAGGCTTGTTTGACTTCCGCAGTCAGAGGGCAGAATATTTGTTAAAATTAAAGGAAAATGGGATACAGTGCCATGCGTGGTATGGCCTCCCTGGGGAATTGAGGATTAAGGGCATTTCTAAAGGGGTGGAACCTTGGTGTTGCTATTACTTAAACTCTCCGACTTCTGATCAACAGTCCAGAACCTAAACCACTGATGCATGACTGTCTGGTGTTGGACATAAAAGATGAGGGTAGAATAAAGCAAAATAAATGGCTGATAGCTAATAATATACTATATTATAAATAAACCTAACATACATTGGTTACTATACTTAAATATTGTTTTTGGTATATTTATACTTATTAGAATTGATTAATTATTTGCAGAGTTATTAATTAATTAACTTTCCAATAAAGAAAATATACCTTTCATCTTTACTTTTGTATTCCAGTACCATCAAATTTACAAATCTTAAAGTTGTGGAACTTGACAACAAGATTTAAAGGGACTCAGTTTGCAGTATTTCATTTTACTTTAGCATCCAATAAAGTTCAATCATGTGAAAACAACATATTGAACAATGCCATTTTGCCATCAGCAGTGACTTTATCATGCTATACAGCGCACTTAGCACTGTAGATTTCCATGTACATTTGTATATGGTTAAGCCACCAGACTAGTGTTGAGCTTGAGGATGAGTACCTTACCTCGGTAGAATGTTTTAAAATCCTGGGAGAAAAAAGACATCTGCTTTACCTTCCAAGCAAGAATGAACTCCATGTAATTGGGGAAGACATGCTGATGTAGGCAGAATGGTGGCTTAGTATTTAGTGTTGTGGGTCCAATTCTCTCCTTCACTCAGTGTGCATGGTTTGCACCCCTTTCTTTTTGTGGGCTGATTGGTATCTTCCCCTTAGAGCAATGACTGTTGGCATGATGTCATACAGTACATCATTGCAGCCAATCAATAAAGAGGTGATGATGGCATTCTCACCAATTCATTAACACTAACAGGTGATATTTAACTAACTGTGTTTTTTCCTAATGTCTTGATAGACTAGCTTCGATTCCAGCCGTTAAAACAAATTGGTAATGTGATGCATTATTGCTGATTAATTCTTCAGCAAACTACATAGTATTAGTCAGGCATATGACTATACAACTTACAGGGATCGAATTAAATAAAATGAAAAAATATATATTTGCAGTTATAAAAATAACTTTTGCATGAAGTCATGAAATTAAATGTATTTAATCAATTAAACACAGACTTTTTACATTTTAATTGTGGAGTACACTTAGAACTTGTAAAGCAGTTTTCTTTCTGTTTTTACTGAATATATCTAAAAAATTCATTTTGACATATAATCTGTGCTTCTACCTAGGTAGGAATATGCAGTACTTTCTCCACCCCTGAATAAGACTGTGTTTTAATGGACTGGCCACAAACACACACACAGGGTCATTAATTTGGGTTGACACAAGGGACAAACTGAGGGCACAGTGGTGCAGTAGTGGCATTGCTGCCTCATAGATCCTGGATCCAAGGTTTCATCTTGTGGTTATTTTAAATGACTAAATTACTCTTAAATATGAATGTGTGTGTGTGTGTGTGTGTGTGTGTGTGTGTGTGTGCAGCAATGGCCTGGTATCTTATCCAGCATATTCTTGTCTCACTCCTGTCTCATGCCCTGTGATAGGCTCTGGAACAACTATGACGCTGACCAGGATAATGTGGATAATAAAGATAATGAAGATGTAATAATAAATAATTGATTGTATAACCATGCATATCATCACAAAACAAATTATTAGGCCTTTTTAAGAGGCAAAGCACAGAATATGCGTAGGCACACTATTGGGATTGCTTGTTTTCCTCAGTTTATTCTTACACTTCCACAAGGGACTCAGTGGCAGACCTCAGAGCTATGTACGTACGCTTTCTTAGGAAATTTGGCAAAGTGATAGTCGACAGCCTTACTTACCTTAACAACAATTTTGGTGTATCCCACTCAAGCCCGATAGTGCCACCAACAGGGGAAAACCATGACATACATTTAAACTAATAATCCCAGAACAGAATGTTGTAAAACATTACTAAATATTCCTGTATGGCCCCTTGTTGGAATACAGAGGTTCCTAGATGGATGGATAGATGAATGACATTCTGTGTATGGTTGTGTATGTGACAAGAAAAATATATATTCATTCATTCTCTATACCGCTTAATCCTGTGTTCAGGGTCGCGGGGGACCTGGAGCCTATCCCAGGAGACCTCGGGCACTAGGCGGGGGACACCCTGGACAGGGTGCCAATCCATCGCAGGGCACACACACATACACACACTCGGGGAGAACATGCAAACTCCATGCACACAGAGACGGGAATCGAGCCTGGCCGGGGAATCGAACCCAGACCCTGGAGGTGCAAGGCGACAGTGCTAACCACTAGACCACCGTGCCGCCGAAAAATATATATATATAAAGTTTATACTAAAAAACTTGGGTACCTATCTATCTGGGTGGGTGGCTGGATGGATGGATGGATGGATAGATAGATAGATAGATAATGTGTTTATCCAACATCTTATGAATGATTTGTAATCCCGATCTTGAAAGGGTCTATTGTTTGCATGTTCTCCCCGTACTTGGTGGATTTTTTCCATGTACTCTGGTTTCCTCCAGTGCAAAGACATGCAGATTGTGTTAAATGGCATTCCAGAAATATATATGCTTGTAGTGTGTGAATGAGTGTGTGTATGTGTATGCCCTGCGATGGATTGACACCCTGTCCAGGGTGTACCCTGCCTAAATGTAAATGTAAGGTATTAGGTTGTCCCAGGTTCGAGCCCAACACCATCAAGTTGCCCCTGTTGGAGTCTTGAGCAAGGCCCTTAACCCTTAACTGTCCAGATGTATAATGAGATAAAAATGTAATTCACTCCATATAAGGGCATCTGCTAAATGCCTAAATGTAAACATAAGGTATTCGAAGGTCCCAGTCTCAAACCCCACCAACATCAAGTTGCGTCTGTTGGGCCCTTGACTGCTGTCCAGAAGGCCATCATTGACACCCTCAAGCAAGAGGGTAAGACACAGAAAGAAATTTCTGAACGAATAGGCTGTTCCCAGAGTGCTGTATCAAGGCACCTCAGTGGGAAGTCTGTGGGAAGGAAAAAGTGTGGCAGAAAACGCTGCACAACGAGAAGAGGTGACCGGGCCCTGAGGAAGATTGTGGAGAAGGACCGATTCCAGACCTTGGGGGACCTGCGGAAGCAGTGGACTGAGCCTGGAGTAGAAACATCCAGAGCCACCGTGTACATGCGTGTGCAGGAAATGGGCTACAGGTTGCAAATTTTGCATGTCATTCGGAAATCAGGGTGCCAGAGTCTGAAGGAAGACTGGGGAGAGGGAAAGGCCAAAATGCCTGAAGTCCAGTGTCAAGTACCCACAGTCAGTGATGGTCTGGGGTGCCATGTCAGCTGCTGGTGTTGGTCCACTGTGTTTTATCAAGAGCAGGGTCAATGCAGCTAGCTATCAGGAGATTTTGGAGCACTTCATGCTTCCATCTGCTGAAAAGCTTTATGGAGATGAAGATTTAATTTTTCAGCACGACCTGGCACCTGCTCACAGTGCCAAAACCACTGGTAAATGGTTTACTGACCATGGTATTACTGTGCTCAATTGGCCTGCCAACTCTCCTGACCTGAGCCCCATAGAGAATCTGTGGGATATTGTGAAGAGAAAGTTGAGAGACACAAGACACAAGAATCTGCAAAAGGATTCCCGACCAAGTATTGAGTGCATAACTGAACATAATTATTTGAAGGTTGACTTTTTTTTGTATTAAAAACAGTTTTCTTTTATTGGTCGGATGAAATGTGCTAATTTTTTGAGATAGGGATTTTGGGTTTTCATGAGCTGTATGCCACAATCATCAATATTAAAACAATAAAAGGCTTGAACTACTTCAGTTGTGTGTAATGAATCTAAAATATATGAAAGTCTAATGTTTATCAGTACATTACAGAAAATAATGAACTTTATCACAATATGCTAATTATTTGAGAAGGACCTGTATAAGGGCGTCTGCCAAATGCCTAACTGTAAACATAAGGCATTGGACGCATTGGAAGGTCACAGGTTCGAATCCCACCATCACTAAGTTGCCCCTGTTGGGCCCTTGAGCAAGGCCCTTAACCCTTAACTGCTTAATTCTATAATGAGATCAAAATGTAAGTCGCTCTGGATAAGGGCGTCTGCCAAATGCCTAAATGTAAATGTAAGGTATTGGATGGTCCCAGGTTCAAATCCCACCACCACCAAGTTGCTCCTGTTGGGACCTTAACCCTTAACTGCTTAGATGTATAAGGAGATAAAAATGTAAGTTGCTCTATATAAGGACATCTGCTAAATGCCTAAATGTAAACATAAGGTATTGGAAGGTCCCAGTCTCAAACCCCACCAACATCAAGTTGCCCCTGTTGAGCCCTTCCGCAAGGCCCTTAACCCTTAATTGCTCAGCTGTATATTGAAATTAAAATGTAAGTCGCTCTGTATAAGGACGTTTGCTGTAAATGTAATGATGCTGATGTGCTGTGCTTGTTGTTAGTGAGGGTCACGGGCGCGATGCCGGATTGTGTCCCCTCCCTTCCCCTGTCTCTGCAGTCTCATTGCTGACTAACGGCGTTCCTGTGCTTCTCCGCTCTCTTCCCTTTCCACACTACAGCGAGGAGTGAGGGGGAGAAAAAAAATAATAAACCCAGAGCTGCCATTTTAAATCCCTGGCTTTCCAGTTATCTTTCCAGAGTCCGGCATGTTAATGGAAAGTGCGCGCATCGGCGTGTGATGCTCACCGGAGCGCGCCTTTAGCATTCAGAGCGCGTCCTCCGACCGACTGCCTGGCGCGTCACACACACACACACACACACACACCTCTCTCTCTCTCTCTCGAGCGCATTCTTTGTTGTTATTGCTAAAGAACTGCTATTAAATCTTTTCCCCCTGCTGAGATGTTTTGGGGACGCCGGACTCGCTTGGTGTCTCCAAACATCCAACAGTAACTTCAGTGAGCAACATCTCATTTGCGAGAGAATTGATTCAAGAGAGAGAGAGAGAGAGAGAGAGAGGCTGGTTTAGCGTGGGCAGGCTCTCTAGTGGTGTTGGAAGATTTATTTTTGTTCCAGTCACCTCCATGTCTTAGCTGAGGCACTCCATCTCTACCTTCTCCCCCCCGCCCCCGAGTCCTCCAGCTAGATTTTGGAGATGTGCATGACTTTACTGTAAGCTCCGTGAACGCGGGAAAAGCCTGGCTCCGGAGACGCTGCGCAGCCGCGATTTGCGTTTCTGACTGACTGACTGACTGACTGCACGCGCAGGATCCACATCACTGTGCGCTTCGCGAGCCACTGGGCGCGAGCTGCATCATCCCGAACCCGTGAGTAAACCTGTAAATCACATCACATCACATGCACGTGTTATTGTTCTGGCTGCGAGATCGTATCGAACGCAACGCTTTGGTGCAAAGGATGCGCATTTACGCGTTCACGTGTCACCCACAGAGCTGACATGCTTGAACTTTAGAGATGTGCATGCTTCCCGAGCTTACAGCTATATATATATATATGTGTGTGTGTTTGTGTGTTGTGTATTACATTTAACATACTGTATCAACACCTCTTTTTTTCCCTCTAATAAATTTATAATACATTTCTGTGTGTTTATAGGATCTTTCCTCCAATCCACAGTACATGAGATGACCCCCTGATATTAAGAAACATCCCATCTCTCCAGGTAACATCATCATCATCATCATCATGGAGTTTTTACTAACATTGCAGGCTGTTGCACATGCATCACTTGGTTGTAAAAATAATTAAAGTATCTTTAATGCCTGTTTTACATATAACTATCTAAAAGGCTTTGTTTGTTTGTTTTCTTTTTTAATACCATCTATGCAGCTTCTGTATGCATTCCCTGCTTATGAAGTCTGTGGCATTTCCAAAGTGGCTATGTTCACTTAGGCACACACAGGCACGGTTCTCATGGAAACGCTCCTGTACTCCCACTATAGAAACAGCCCACCTGTTTCACATGAACGCATTCAGATGATAAAGATACACCAGCACACTGTTAGATATCTACTGACAGTGCTTCTGCGCATGGTTTATGTTTCACCGAATACCAGCGGTGCATGGTTAGGGTACAGGGGGGAAAGACGTTTGCGAGCATCCTCGGTGAACATCATCCGAACAATCGGGCATGCATTCCAGAAGTTCTTTGAAGGTTAGGCTGAACACAATGCTGTGTGATGTGATGAGAAAATAATGAATGTTAGAATAATGTGATGTGAAGCAGAGAAGTGGATCCTATTATCTTTTTACACCATAGCATTTGGAAATGTCATACTTGTTTCAGTTTTATTAATAAATGAAACGTTAAGATTTTCGATTGTTTATGGTTACATTAACTGTGATATTGAAGCAAATTAATTCTTGTAATCTCTTACCTTATAGCAGCTAGAGACCGTCTTTCCAGCACCAGCTACTCATTCTTTGCTCATTCTTAATATTGAATATTAATTCATAAGATTTAATAAAAAACAATCATGTCACGTCTTGAAACCGGAGATGCAAACATTTTCGAACTTGACGCCCCAAGACATCATATAATAAACCTTATTACAGTAAGCTTAACCGTATCAACTATTATAAACGACACCACAATTTGAAAAGTCTGTTTATTATTAGCCTTAGATGATGTGGAGCATCCTCCGTACAAGTCCCTGCGAATTAGCTGTTACTATAGAAACAGGATATTATAATGAGTACATTAACAGAAACCTGAGAGCTAAAATACAGCCGATATTATCGTCAGAGCTGATGGTATAGAAAATGAATGAACAACTTCTAACCAATCAGATTCAAAACTTAATGAACTGGAATGCAAAATTTCATTCTTGCAAACGTTCCATCAAAATGTTTTATATAAACGTTAACTAATGTTAAAGTACAGGTGTGTGTTAATGTTCTGATGAGAACAATCTTCGGCAGCCATGTTGTAGGAACGTTTATAAAGATTCACAGAAAACTGAATGATCTTAGAGACAAGAATCATGTAGTCATGCAGTCATGAATGTAAAGATGCACTTTATTAAATCAAATATTCAGTCTTCCGTTCTCAGCTATGGAATGACTTGTGCTATTCTATTCTGATATAAGTTAGTGTAAATTGGTCAAACTGTGATCGTCCATTAAGACATTACCAGTTTAGCAGGTAAGAAACAGCTCCCACCATGCCTCTGACATGTTTAAAGTGATAATTTATACAGATTACTGAAAAAAAAAAAACAGTGGTCCCAGTATTCTTATTTTATTGTTATCCGAGTTATATGTTTTACAAGTTGTTCTTGTAAAGGTGATCCCCTGATGTTCGAACTCATAGCTTTGCAGGCTTCATGTCATCCTTAATGTTCAGAACCATTACTCACAGCTTGAGCTAATCTTACAGTTTTTTAGCAGACGGAAAATAATGACAGTTTTGCTGTGGGCAGAATTCAAGAAGCGGTTCATTTCCAACAACGCTGCTTTCATGGAGTGCCGTCTCAGTTCTTTCAACCGCCGCTTTAATGTATGGTTCGAAATTATTTTGCACAGTGCATTACTTGAGAAAGCTCTGTTCTATTTTCTATTTGCAATGACACACTGTAAATATGTTTTGTACACACCGCATTCAAGGTGAGGGAGAGAATCTTGTAAGGCAATTATGTATAGATTTGATGGCAAGTGAATTTTGAGGCAACTGGGTTGGTATATTTGCTAGATAGATCTTGGAATGATGCATGAACACTACTACACCAGGACAGAGAGAGGGTCAGTGTCTGAAAATACTGTGCAAGTAGGCGGCATGGATAACATAGCTAATGTGGAGCTCAGAAAGAAAAAAGGGATAGATTCTAGTATGGTACCTAGACATTTTTACACTGGAAAAAAAGGAACAGTTGTGCTTGAGATGTTAAGCCTAGGGGATCTGGTGTGTGTATGGATTTACTACCAGCGGGAAGCATTTCAGATTTTTATTATGCACAGTGTAAGGCTGTTCAGTCTGTGTCCTTCACCTTTCACGGTATAACATAAAGGAGTTCTCGAGATATTAAGGGATGAGCCAGTGTGTTCGGGAAGCTGGATATTGTTGATATTGTAGTGTCTTATGGTACGTTCAAAGGGAGCATTTACAAACACTGGCCCTATCATCAAGAAATTGCGAGATCAAAAGCAATATTGGCCATGCTTTCTGGGTGGGACGGATGGCATACTCTCTCTTCCTCTATCAATCACAGAGAAACCATCTAAATTTTTGGTATTTCTGAGCTTATGTATGCAAAAGAAACCTTTCCTTCGTGTGTTTTTTATGCTGCATTGTGACACTGCATGAGCGGCAATTCCAAAGGAAGAATAATTTGGCTTCATGTGCGTTTGGAGGAAGAACTTGTTTGCCACACTGGTCATGTGATAAGTACAGTATGTCCCGTCCCCAACCTACTGTACGAAGTTCCATATCTTGTTCATAAGTTCAATTTGTTCTTAAGTCCCACAATCATTGTCTAGGTACTAGGATGCTAACATAATTGGCTATAAAATAATGAGCAATGTCTGTATCTTTTCACCTCGCTCCTTTCTCTTATTTATTTTCACACTCGTCTCCATCGTTACTTCTTAGTGCTTCTTAGCAGTACCAGCTTCATCGTCGCTGCTTTTATGCTTACTTCCAGGCATCCTGTGATGCATGCTGCATGCACACTGTAAGCCTGACATGTGATCCAACTTCTGCGAGTGAACATGTGCGTTTGCACTTTGCGCGCTTTGTTCGTATCTCTGAAAGTATGTAACTTGAATGTAGGAGACATACTATACACAGGTGATGGGTGGGTATTGGCAAGGCCAAATTGTTGAAAATAACTGAGAAGAAATAAGGTCAGCTGAGATCATGTGCTTAAATTAATCAATCTGTTGTGGTGTATGTGAGTGCATATGTACATCGATTTAAATAACATTAAAACCACAAAACTTTAACCCATTTACATTATTGATTATGGTGACAGGATCATGGACACCCAAGGCTCGCCCATGCCCACAGGGACCAAAAGCCATTCTGTCTGGTTTAGTTAACCAAAAAGTCAACGCCAGCCACAATATAAAGGCACCAGAACACCTAGCCCACCACAGCATGCCACGCTTAGGGCCGAGTAGGCCTTATGACTGCCAGATCCCAATGTGATCAAGTACCGATGGGATGCACTAGATAAACAAGTCTGATCCAGAGAGGCCCCACCAGCAACCCACAGTATGCATCCACTTCTAATGTCCCGGTGCCAGACACCACAGCACACCCCCTGAGACCGTGTGGAGTCACGCTCCAAGGGGCCAGAGCCGCAACAGTGGCACAAAGCACAATGTTAATGGTTTTAATGTTATGGCTGTTGGTGAATACATTATATCTCCTGCCTTTTTTCCATCTCTTTTGTCTAATAGAGTGTGTTCATCTTAGAACGCACCACTTACTGCATCAGCTTACATCAGCTCTGTCAGCATTTTTTGTCTATAGCTTGACACCCAAACCGCCATATTTCACTTCTGAGCTTTGTTTAAAGACCTATCTGCCCGTTTGACATTCTAGCCTCATAAAGTCTAGTCAACTGAGCCACTGACTGCAATTAAAATCAGTCTAGACCAAAATAGTGCTGTCGTTCAAGTGGTGCTCTGGATAATTGCTGTTTTTAAAAAAAAATATATGATTCTTTTTTTGTCTCTTTCAAATTTGGCACTAAGAACAAAAGCCGAACAATCATACGACATATCTCTACATTTTGCAGTTTTTAAACCTAGTGCATTTGTGTCCACTTTAAAAACCAGTGCAGTGTAGCATAGCTCTATATTACAATACAGTCCAGCAACACTGAATTGGATTAGCTCGCTTGTTTCCATGGTTTAATATCTGCATGCTGCTTACTGGTAGCATTGGATATAAAGTAGAGCATGGACCTAGTGAAAATTCCACTGTCTTCATCCAATTTCCACTCATTTCCAGTTGATTGGTGCTTGAATCTGTATTATGTTTTCTATCTTGACGCTATCCAAGCACAAGTTAAAAGCTGGGATAAGTGCATTCGTGTAGTTGGGGATTGTATAAAGAGATTTTTACTTTCATAACTGTGTATTCTTTTCTTCTGCACAATCAAAACTCCTGGTATGATTTGAACGCGTCTCGTATTAATAAACGCCACAGTGGGCCACTTAGAAACCTGCATTAATAATAAAATTGCTTATTGTTTTAAGGACCTACAGGATCAAACAATCGCTGGTCTTTCATCTTAACACAGCACACAGTTATTGCAAACTATCTGTCAGAGTCGGGTGCTCCTCAGCCGACGCACAGAGGGGCAGAAAACAGCTTGACCCTTTTATCCTCTACAAGTGACTAACTTTGTTCTCCGGTTTTAAACCATCATAAACACAGCCTGCTTATGCCTAGGAGCATTCCTCTAGGCTAGAAGGGCAGTGGCATAAACAATATTTGCTGTGCTGAGAAACAGCTTGGCATCTGGTAATAATAAGACCAAATCTGCTCCTCACATAAGGTGCTAAATTGAAAATTCTGAATGTGTAAAAAGGAGCAGTATTTGCAGGGAGGACATTTGGTGATCCAAAATATAAGCAGCACCTCAAAAGCAGGGGGTGGTCATGGGTTTATACACCGCATGCATAAATTCTTCTGGGCTTCTGGTTGCTATTCAAGGTTATGAATCAACATGAGATAGGTGGAAGTTCCATGGAAACTAGTGTAGAATATTGAACATGTTGAATATTGAACATTGAACATCTATCTTTAATGAAATTTTTAATGAAAAAAAAAAAAAATTACCAATTGGGTTCTACTTATGAGCTGTTCAGGCATGTCTTAATATTTAACATCCAACATCGCTTAAGTACATTGGTGCAAGCAGAGAGTATTCAAAAGGTTCGCAAACATATCAAAGTGTGGATCGATCACAGCATGACACACTGCTAGTTTCAGAAGTGGGCAAAGTACACAAATCCTCTGCTTGAGTAAACATTGAGATTCCCTAGGTCGAATATAACTGAAGTAAATGTAGAAGTTCTTTATTTACATGTGTACTTGAGTAAAAGTACAAAATGTTCTCTCTCTCTTTCTGCTTTGTGATTGTAAACGTGTTATTTTTGCTGCTATCTGCAAACGCTCCTGGTTGCATTCTTACGTGGCTCGAAGTCACGCACTTGCACATAATGGTCAGCAGGTGGTTGAAATACTACACACCATGGTGGGTTTGTAATAGTGATGGGAAGTTCAAATCATTTTAGTGACTCGGTTCTTTGAATCTCATTCATCAAAATGAACGAATCTTTTTTTTTTTTTGTCATTTCATTCATTTGATCAGAAATAAATTAAAATGTTGCATTTTAAATAAAAATACCCACAATATGTCTACATACACAAATTTGTTATAGTTCCAGTTATGAAAATATTACAATGTAACTAAGGACATATTATAATAAACAGAATGAGCAGCTCACCTCATTGCACCGCATAGCGTCTATGGGAGTCACGTGTCAAAAGCAGAGGTGGAAAGTAACGAATTACATTTACTCGCGTTACTGTAATTGAGTAGCTTTTTTGTGTATTTCTACTTTTTAAAGTAGTTTTAAAAATCTGTAATTTTACTTTTACTTAAGTACGTTTTGTTTGAAGTATTGTAATTCACTACATTTTAAATCATATTCGCTACTGAGTAAAAAATAAATGAATGAAAATGATAAAATAAAAATATTATGCTTTATAAATGCTCCGTTGCGCCGCGTGTGTGTATCATGTCCTGGTCGCGCGCCGCTCCAGACTCCACTCCAGGTTTTATGTCTCCACATCAGCACCTTCCTGATCTTCCACACGGTCGCATCTGCCCTAAGAGTGACGTCATCGACTAGCGCGACTATAGATAAATAGGAGAGCGACGCTGGAAAGATGGAAGAGGTTGTGATTTTTGCGTTTTGATATTTGGTTGTGTATTCTGGTTTTGACTTTTTGCCTCCCATTGACTATGATTATTGCTTTGTCCCTTTGGTTTGGTTGGTCTTTTTATATATTTGTAGATAATTTCACTGTTTTTTGGTTTAGGTAGTCTGGGAAGGTACCTGTATTTTTTATTTATTTATTTATTTTTTGCAGGTAATCTAGCTACTAAATATAAATACAATTTTGTTTATTATTTTGGCCTGGGTCCACCCTGAATCTGATCCTCTTCCTCCTGTTATGTGTGTGTGTGTCTGTGGTTGTATATATATATGTACAAACCTCATTATTTCATCAGTTAATGATTGGATCTAGTTCTTTCTGCCATATACCACCATTTCCATACAGTTTAAAATAGAACCCTGAACCATTCTTTTGCTGTCTGGCCCTAGACTGGGACGTAACACCATATTTAAGTGACCACTTTGATTTTCAAGCACAAGAAAGACAACAGCTTTATTATGCAAAGGTGTTCCTTCAGTTAAAAACAACTAGTTTGAGATGTATATCTGCTCATCTTTTTTGAACTACGCTAGAATGCCTCATCCCACCCCCGCTGTTAAAAAATAAAAATAAAAAAGTAACTTGGTAAATTTTACTCTGAGTAAATTTTTTAATGAGCTACTTTTTACTTTTACTTGAGTAGATTTTTGTAATGGTAACTTTACTTGTACTTAAGTAAAATTTCACTGAAGTAACAGTACTTGTACTTGAGTACAAAATTTTATTACTCTTTCCACCTCTGGTCAAAAGAACGAACGACTCGAGACTTGAAGACTTATTGCTGAGAATCGTTCAATACAGTTTCCTGTATATAACATACGAAGGTTTTGTGATGCTTTGCGCTAGGGCTGCAACAACTAATCGATAAAATCGATAATTATCGATAATGAAATTCGTTGTCAACCTCAGTGTGGAGGTATATTAACTATTCTACCCATGTCTAAATGGATTTCCTCTTCGAACTGTTGAAATTGTAGTTTCACGCCCTGTCTACATGGAGGCCCTTTTGGTTTGTCCACAAACATGCTGATAGGTGGATTAGCTATGTGTATGTTTTTCATGTATAGTGCACATTATACACCCACAACATAATCATGGAGCAATCAAGGATTATGTTCCCTCAGACAAAAGCTTGAGTTAATGTTCACATCACACTTTAAAATGAGAAAATATTTGATCTTATTTGACACTGGCCATGGCTTGTTTGTTGGTATGGTGTCTCAGTGGTTAAGGATCAGAAGGCAAGCTGTCTGAGCAAGGGCCTCAACTCTCTGTGCTCCAGGGATGCTGCACCATGGCTGACCCTGTGCTCTGACAACAGCCTTCATTACAAGCTGAAAAGGAAAAGGAAGAACAGTATTTCTCTGTGCTGTAATGTATATTTGAGAAATAGAGGCTTCTGCTGGTCTGGGGATTTTCAAACACAACAGGCTCTAGATTTTACACACAACATAGAGTTGGAGCAGTGGTTCTCTGGGAATGAACTTTGAGCAAGGTGATGAGAATGGTTTGAGTTGACAGGAGGTCGATGGAAACTCGCGTAACCACTCATTACCCCTGTGGTGTGCCAAAAAGCATCTCAGATTGCTTTTGATTTGTCATTTGAGAACTGGAATTGTGTAATTGTTCAAATTTGTTGTACAAACAGTATTGTGGTTTTAGTGTAAGCGTATTAGTCACTACAGACTGGGAGCATAGCCAATCTGCATAATGATCTAGTCACCAGGGCTGATCAGTTAATACATACACGTAGATCTGTGTTTGTTAAGCACTTGGTCAGCTCGGAAGTGGGAATTTGAACGTGTCAGGACGTTGATCTCGTCACGTCACCTTGAGTGCAAGACGGAATGAGACGTCCTAATTGTACAAGGCATACTTAAGGAAGAGGCAATGCCTTTCACCACTGGCTTCTTATCCTTATATATCATTCTCTCTCTCTCTCTCTCTTCCTTGAGGTTAACAGATGCAATATGTGCAGCATTTGTCTGGCTTTGCTCCTTTCTCTTACTCCTCCTGAATGTAAATTAGTAAAGAAGTTCTACGTGTTTTTTCTGTTGGCCCTCTCTCCGTCAATAGCACAGGGATACAGTGTTGGGAGTGTTTTCACACTTAGCTGGGCAATCTTAGTGGGTCCAATGCCAGAGTATTTCAAACAAATATTGCTGCTCCATTCTGTAAACTTCTAAATCATACAAACTTTGTTTATCAGTAATAAATTATCGTTAATGATCGAGAGATCCACTTTATTTATGTCTCAATGCATTTCACAGATTTCCGCTGCAGGTCATACTGTATGGCACCTAGTGTAGTCACAGTATTTCTCAGATTACGGCGTATTCATCTACACCCCCACTCAGAATTTATTCCCACGTTGGCGTCCAGTGTTCTTGAGAGAGACTTTGGCGTTACCATGACGATGACCAAGCTATAGCATGATTGAATGCATTAATTAATGAATGCATGAACTAATGAACCTTTCAGTTTTTAAAAATGACATTACTCTATTCACAACAGATGAGCGTTTTATGCTTTATCACCTTAACGAAGATCCAGTAGCTGAGAAAGCGTGTAGCCTCGGGCCAATGAAAATCTCCACCATCGAATGGCTTCTTGCTTAGCTAAGCATGGCTGCGCATTTGTAATTGCACAACGTAAAAAAAAATGCAGATTCAAACGATGTCACTGATGCAGATAGAGCACTGGATTGAATAGAGTACAGGAGATGCAATTAATCACATTTTAGTGGGCTTCAAAGTGGCACAATAACAAAATCTGCACTACTGCTGGGCGATTGGAAGTTCAATTCCTGATTGTGCCATGACTATCCATGGGTGGGTGCCTGAGAGAGCAAAACTGCTGTGCATTCATGGTGGGCGGAATGGTGTTACTCTCTGATAACTTTGTTTTACAACTAATCTTTAGTTTCTTTACTTAATGCTTTATCTACCAAATTTCCCCTTCTCACTACCCAGTTCTCACCTATTGAGTGACATCTACCCTCTAGGCAATGTGCTTCCTCTGCCTTTTTGAATCGCTGCTCATGCTACTTCTCCAAGCTGCACTGCTGAACACACTCAGAGGAAAGCATTAATTGACCTCTTCAGCATGACCTCCCATGATTGGCTAGTGCTGCTCTGATTGGCAGGGTTGGAACTAAATTATAATGCTATTCTTCACACTAGGAACAATTAATAGGGGGCCAAGCAGGAAAAAGCTCAAAATCTGGCTGAAGTAGTAACTCGGCTGGAGACCATATTCACATTATCAACCTGAAGTGACTCAAATCCACTCTTTTACACTAATATGAAACAGATGTGATTTTTAACGGTTTGTCTGAACGCACAAATCTGGGTCACCTTTGTGGTCCTACAGTAGATAGGCTGTACAGTGGAAAGCCAGTCTGCAAATTAGCTGATTAAATTTGATAACAGTGAATTATGCTAAAGGAGATAACTGGGCATGTAGCCCTGATGTGGAGTTCACCACCAAAAATTCGTCCCTGTTCACAAACCCCTCCTTTGATCACGACCCAAAAACTGCCATCCCAAGCTTCTACTATCAGCTGAACAAATGCATGAGTGCGCTGCAAAGCATCAGATTTGCTCATGCTCAGTCCACGGCCGTCCATCACGCACATGATAAAAGAACTTTAAAAGAAAGAGTGACATCATCTGAACAAAACAAAGAAACGAGAGTGCTACACCTTATAAATAATAACATGGTGTCCTACTTTAGGACAATTGTGCAGTGCAAGGAAAAAACACATCTCACTGAATAGACCTAATAGAGTATGAACCAGAGGCAGGCAAACAAAAAGGGAGAAAATCCTTGAAGGAGAATTAGCCAGTGTTACTATGGAACGGGACTCTCCTTCTAAACACTAACCTCCTCACCAGCCATCTTCCTCTCCTGCCATGTGGAATGCCCAGGTTTAATTTCCACCCAATACACAAACCCCAGCCACTGCAGTGGTGATGCAGTCCTGGATTAAATGGAAGGGTTGCGTCAGGAAGGACGTCGGGTGTAAAACCTGTGGCAAGTTGTGTTGTTCCGCTGTGGCAGTCCCTTGATGGAAGAAACCGAATGCTGGTTTGTTGTTGCTATGAATAAGAAATCTGGGTTGCGAATATCTGATTCCAATCAAACTGTGACCTACTCTAGATTCCGAGCTAGCATATCAAATGTATTCCAGGATACCACAGAGAGACTACTGAATATTGACTTTTCAAACAAACATAACTTTGTGCTGGTTTACCTTACTAAACTTGGAACAAAAATGTGTCTTGATCTTTTATCCCTTAGACAAATGGTCTTCTGGCAGCCATGTTGTTTTCCATCTCGTCGTACCGCCATCTTGGAGTGGGAACACAACAGTCTTTTCACATTTCCATCTACAAACTTTGTCCAAAATGTACCAGATTTCACACATACAGTATAAGTAGACTAAGTCTTGTAAAAATTCTCACTTTATTTTTCATGATGCACAAACAAACATGGCGGCAAAATGTCTGAACTGGAAGTGGTGGTTCATCTCCTTATTACCCATGAGGCTGCACATGAATTATTTTATTTTATTATTTTTTTATGATCAGCTCGCGCCACTGTTACAGTTTGCTTCTTTGAGCGGATTGCAGTTTGGAAGAGCGCCACCTGGTGGTGCTGTTGTAGAGTAGCTTTGCTATTTATTGCAAATTGTACTGTATATGATATGCTAAACTTAAAGTGCTCCATCATGTCAATGGTTTGTCGATTTGACATCAAACATTGTCCAGATTGTGTCCACATGTTGGCCCCCTTAATGACTCCTTCCAGCATTTCTGTCTTGAACTCTCAGTCACGTGGCTCACTCAGCGGCATCAGTGAGATATAAACAAGATCTCTCGGACACAAGGAAATCGTATTTTAATCGTGATCCCAATTAAAAAAAACTTTTTATTCTTTGGATAAAAAAAAAAATCTGTAGTATTAGCGAACAAAAGCTTTTAACTTCCACTAAGGTGAAATATTTGCACAAAAAATAATAAATGTACCTCTGTTTTTAGAAAAACAAATAGATGAAATTCATAGAATAATATAGCACTTTTTTCACTTCTTTTATCTTAACACAAAATTTGATTGCTTTTTATTTGTTGCTTTTTTTTTTACAGCGGTCACATTGTATTTATATTCACACCGTTTATATTGAGCTTTTTTTTGGGGGGGGGGGCGGTTTCCAATTTTCTCCCCAATATCAGTCGTAGCCAATTCCTCCCCGTCTCATGGGGGGCTCCCACATTAAGGCTACCACTCAGTTGGGAGGGCGAAGACTATCACATGTTTCCTCCGAACCGTGTGACGCCAGCCGACCGCATCTTTTCGAACTGCTTGCTCACGCACCATTAGGGGCGGAATAACACACTCGGAGGAAAGCACTAGCCGCTCCTTCTGCGTGCGCGAGCTCACAGACGCCGCTGATTGACTGTAGAGCCGTGATTAATGTGGGAGCGCAAGTACCTCTCATCCCTCCCCCCTGAGAGAGCTCGGCCAATCAGCTCTCTCTGTGCCTCCGAATGTGAGAGGAAAATAGCATCACCCGGGGTTCGAACCAGCCATCTCCGCATGATAGGGCGAGCGCTTTATCACTGTGCCACTCTGAGGCTATATTGAGCTTTTTAAAGGTTTATGCATGTGATAGAATTTCGGTTTTAATGAAAAAGGCCATTTCTGTGACTAAATAGTCATTTGAAATAATGCCAGTCTGCAAATTAACTGATTAAATTTGATAACAGTGAATTATGCTAAAGGAGATAACTGGGCATGTAGCCCTGGTGTGTAGTTTGGCCTGGAAACAGTGGCAAGTGTGTGTCTTTGTGCATACGTGTGTGTGTGTGTTTAGGTGTTTATGTGTGTGTGTGAATAAATGTACTGCACTTTATTTAAAAGCTTGAAATGGTGAACCGATTGCCTGGTGGTGCTTTTGATCAGACAGCCACTTGTGTACACACACACACACACACACACACACACACACACACACACACACACACACACACACACACACAGTGAGCCGAATAGGGAATAGCAGAGTAAATGCTTAGGGCAAATGTCACCATGCTGCAAGGAGTTGAATTTGGGGGGAAAAATCGAGAGAAACAGGTGTTATTTTTGGCTGGCAAATGCCACATGCAGCCAGTTAAAGGCAAGCAGCAGGTAACCTTTTCCAAAAGTGCTCAGCCCAGCCTTTTGGTGACCAGCTGGTGCTCAGGCATTCCGGTTCTAATGAGGACAAAAGCACTTGCCACCAGAAAACAGGGGCTTGGAAGGGACTGATTTCGCGCTGGTTCAATTTAGCTTATCTTTTTTTCATCCAACTACGGAAATGCCTTCTCGATAACGGCCTTGACTGCGCTCCTAATATGATGACGATGATTATGAAAATGAGTATGTGGTGGAAAATTTGCCTATCGAGGAAACTCACTTAACACTCACAGTTCTTGTTGGGAGTGTTCTGAACGGAGACAGCTGTGTCATTAAAGCCTGCCTGAGCCGAACATTTATTAAGCAGTTCACAAAGCCCCTTTCCTCATATCTCACAGCAACACCCCGGCAATAATGTGCCACCGTTATTACACAGTCTTGCGATTGGTTTTGCGAGTGCATAATATTTTACTAAAGCTGTGAATGGAGGAGCGAAAGCAGGCTTGCCACCTAGAACTCATCACAGCCGGAGGAAATGAAAATGCAAGGTGGTCTTGAACAGTCAGCTCAATAGCATGGTTCTAGTGGAAAACCCAGCTATTTGCATGTTCAACAAAACAACAGTCTGTTGCAAGATTTAGGAGCTGGTTCCCTTCCTGTCTATGAGTGCTGCCTAGAGAGTGTTGACCATTTAACTTCTGAATGAGTCAGTCATTCGAGTAAAGCACACAGGCTGGGAGAAAGCTGTGAGGCACATCCCGTACCCTGCCGTTCCACAAGGTTGTTGGGTTCGGTAGTGGGAGATGCTAATGTTTAGCATGTTCTATGAATAATAATGTATGATTGTCAGGCAGTGGGCGGCACCATGTTGTAGTGGTAAGTAATTTAGTGGCATGTGTAATAGCGTGGTACAGCTACTACACAGCCCGTCACTGACAGTACTTGGGTATGGCTGCTTTAAAAACTAAACTAAAAGTGGCTTTGTTTTCTTCAAGCTATATTGTCACTGCTTCCGCAGATGTACGCGCAACTGTGCACAAGCACATAGACACGAGCTGGATGCATGCGCATTGTAGGCGCAAACCGGCGCTCAGTTTGGTCACTCGTATGCCGAAAATGGTTCACATGCCAGGCGAGGTGGGGCGGATGTACCACTGTATATTTCTCGTGGCTCAATAGGAGTCAAGGGAGCCGTTTTCTTTCACGTAAATTTATTTCTTCCTTCCGGATGCTCCAGTAAAGGGGTCGCCACAGCGTACTATCCAATCCGCACACAACCTAGCACATGTATTACACCAGATGCCCTTCCTGATGCAACCCTCCCATTTTATCCGGGTTTGGGACCGGCACTGCATGCAATGGCTGGGCAGTGTGAGGTGTTGCAATCCACTGACGGTGGAGCTCGAACCCGGATCCTTAGATCCCCAAATCAACCATAGCCATAGCTGTGGGGCCCCTATGTTGCAGCTTTGGGGGAAGCCTGTGCGTCAATCCACCCTGCATACAGACCACCAACGTCTGTATATTTATTTATATTTATATATTTACAGTGGTGTGAAAAACTATTTGCCCCCCTCATCATTTCTTAGTCTTTTGCATGTTTGTCACACAAAATGTTTCTGATCATCAAACACATTTAACTATTAGTCAAAGATAACACAAGTAAACACAAAATGTAGTTTTTAAATGAGGGGTTTTATTATTTAGGGAGAAAAAAAATCCAAACCTACATGGCCCTGTGTGAAAAAGTAATTGCCCCCTGAACCTAATAACTGGTTGGGCCACCCTTAGCAGCAATAACTGCAATCAAGCGTTTGCGATAACTTGCAACGAGTCTTTTACAGCGCTCTGGGGGAATTTTGGCCCACTCATCTTTGCAGAATTGTTGTAATTCAGCTTTATTTGAGGGTTTTCTAGCATGAACCGCCTTTTTAAGGTCATGTCACAACATCTCAATAGGATTCAGGTCAGGACTTTGACTAGGCCACTCAAGTCTTCATTTTGTTTTTCTTCAGCCATTCAGAGGTGGATTTGCTGGTGTGTTTTGGGTCATTGTCCTGCGGCAGCACCCAAGATCGCTTCAGCTTGAGTTGACGAAAAGATGGCCGGACATTCTCCTTCAGGATTTTTTGGTAGACAGTAGAATTCATGGTTCCATCTATCACAGCAAGCCTTCCAGGTCCTGAAGCAGCAAAACAACCCCAGACCATCACACTACCACCACCATATTTTACTGTTGGTATGATGTTCTTTTTCTGAAATGCTGTGTTACTTTTACGCCAGATGTAACGGGACACGCACCTTCCAAAAAGTTCAACTTTTGTCTCGTCGGTCCACAAGGTATTTTCCCAAAAGTCTTGGCAATCATTGAGATGTTTTTTAGCAAAATTGAGACGAGCCTTAATGTTCTTTTTGCTTAAAAGTGGTTTGCGCATTGGAAATCTGCCATGCAGGCCGTTTTTGCCCAGTCTCTTTCTTATGGTGGAGTCGTGAACACTGACCTTAATTGAGGCAAGTGAGGCCTGCAGTTCTTTAGATGTTGTCCTGGGGTCTTTTGTGGCCTCTTGGATGAGTTGTCTCTGCGCTCTTGGGGTAATTTTGGTCGGCCGGCCCCTCCTGGGAAGGTTCACCACTGTTCCATGTTTTTGCCATTTGTGGATAATGGCTCTCACTGTGGTTCGCTGGAGTCCCAAAGCTTTAGAAATGGCATTATAACCTTTACCAGACTGATAGATCTCAATTACATTTGTTCTCATTTGTTCCTGAATTTCTTTGGATCTTGGCATGATGTCTAGGTTTTGAGGTGCTTTTGGTCTACTTCTCTGTGTCAGGTAGCTCCTATTTAAGTGATTTCTTGATTGAAACAGGTGTGGCAGTAATCAGGCCTGGGGGTGACTACAGAAATTGAACTCAGGTGTGATAAACCACAGTTAAGTTATTTTTTAACAAGGGGGGCAATCACTTTTTCACACAGGGCCATGTAGATTTGGAGTTTTTTTTCTCCCTTAATAACGTAAACCTTCATTTAAAAGCTGCATTTTGTGTTCAATTATGTTATCTTTGACTAATAGTTAACGGTTTTTGATGATCAGAAACATTTAAGTGTGACAAACATGCAAAAGAATAAGAAATCAGGAAGGGGGCAAATAGTTTTTCACACCACTGTATATAGCAAATTACAGGTAAATGAGCCTACAAGCTCTCAAAAAATGAAAAGTTAAGGTTTAGGGGCGAAAAAACATTGCCTCATATTTAACATCCTAGTTTCAATAAATATGCCTATTTATAGATATATTCTATGGGTGTAAGCCTTATTGTGCTCTGTGCAATACTTACATCCTCATTTCCTCTCCATCTCTAAATCCCCTTCTCATCCTAAGAAACTAAGAGCAAATAAAGATACATCTACTGTAGTCAGTTTTCTTTGCCAAAGCCATTCTTCAGACTCTATAGCACTTATTAATGTACACAGCGATTTAAAAAAATATCAACCAGACAATACTGAACAGAGGGATGTCACTACAAACAGATGTCACCTCACAATAATAGATTTTCTTATTATTCACAATAATGGAAACATCCGAGTCACAAATATGACACAATCCCATAAAATGTTCAGTTCTCATCATCTTGACAAACTGCATGCTCCGCATATTAGAAGTCCACTGCCAGATTATTTAAGAACAGTCTGGTCTACTAATGCTGGCGAGATCAGTGTGTCAGTCCCCCGACCTTCTCTAAGTATTGAGTATATACAAATTGACCCGGCTCTGTACTCTCCTGGTACCCATCCTGGCTTCTTCCTGCTATTTCCAGATCGGTGTGCGTATGAAGGATACGGAAGTTCCCCATTATCTGATCTTAACATGGTAAATTAATACACCCCTAATGATGAAATATAATGTGCGGCACATTGAAGTGCCATTAGAAAAGCCTGGCTTCCTTCCACGGCAATTACAGAGGGATACTGATGACGGGCTGCTGTTGAGTCACAGCCAACTGATGGAAAGCACCGATAAGCAAAATGTTTTGTTTTGTTTTTTTGTCCCTGATATAGAGATGCAGCCAGTTGGAATGAGCTTCTCTTCTGTTTGCTGACCTTCCTCAGATGTTTTATTAAATGGCTCTAGGAGGTTGTGCTGTGTCAGTATGTCTGTGTGTATTACTGTACCTTACACCACAGTGTAAATCCATCGCCTTTACTGGCCTTAATAGTTTATTATTATTAAGCTTGCGTAGATAATTCTAGTATTTCAGCGAAGAAAGTAACAAATAGCCTGCTTTAAAAAAAAAATTTTTTTACACCTGCACACTTGTTATGAATAGATAAAAGTATAACACAAAAAGTGCTGTTCTAGTAGAGACCTTCAGACTGACAGATGGTTTATCTGGCCTTGCTGACACAGCCAGGGGGGATAAAAACACACGTTTTTCTTTCTCTTAAACTTAACTTTTGGTTAAACTCAGCTCTCGGATATGTGTGTGCAGAGGGAGATCAATTAAGAGTAAAGGAACGGCACACAGATATTGACTGCCGGGGGATAAAACGGGATTCAGGTTATTGGAGGTGCTATAAATATTGGCTGCACTTTCTGAAAATGTTCTCGCAACAATCAAAAATCAAAAAATCTGTTTTGAGATATTTCAGCCTGGTATAGGACAGGCGCTATCACTTTGATTCAGCGAAAGTGTGTGGGATGCTTTATTGTATTTTTGTAAATGTAAATTGAGAAGATGTTGAGAACAGTTTTTCAGAGCGGTGAAGAGTGCGAAAAGACACAGAGGGATTAACAGTAGCAGGAAAGTGGACGTTAGATGAAGTCTAGAGTAGCAGAATTTATAGCATTTTTCAGAAATACTATCAGCCTTGTCAGAGCTGAGTTTCAGTTAGTAATCATTTAGGGACTTGATATGACATTTTTCAATTTATTTAACTTGTCACTTTCCCTGAGCTAGCTTACACAAGTGTACTTTGGGTCTATGTCGGCTTCCACCTACACTCCACAGCCCAGAAACACAATCTTTTTCTTTTTTCTTTTTTTTTTGTAAGCCTTTAATCCTCAGCAAAGACACATTTAGGGAAAATGCTGAACGGTATTCAAGAATCATGATGACAACATGATAATTGTGAAATCCAGCCAGCTGTTGTGGTCCTCAGTAATGAGGTTATGGTGGAACCATAGGATCAAAGTCTCTGAGGGTGAGAGGTTGTTTATAGGACCATCGCTCGGCACTCGCTCCAGTTCCAGGAGAGCTGACTTTAATCTTCTCTTTTCAGTGCTCTTGAAATCCTAGACAAGGTGTCAGTTGTGTATCATCAATTCATGCTAATGAGATTAATCACTTTTGCTATCTAGGTAGAATCTTCCCAGTAATAGGTTTTATTTGTTAAAACAAAATGTAGTCAGCAGGCGTGGAGTGAAAATATGGAGAACTGGTTCCATCATGGAGAATACCATTTTTAATTAAGCTTAATTTAAACGCCGGAACGCTGGGGTTGGGTGAGCAAGTACTGTACAGTAAGTTGATACTAGGAAGTCATAACTCACAGACACAAGTGTGACTAATATTAATTTTCAAAAAGTTTGCTGCTTCAGTGTTTTTATATCTTTTTGTCATACATTACTGTGGTATACTGAAGTATAATTACAAGTATTTCATTAGCGACAAAGGCTTTTATTATATTTAAATTCTAGGCCACAACCTGACTGATCCTGGCCCATTTTTGCATAATCAATGTTTGGAGTTTGTCAGAATTTGTGGGTTCTTGTTTCTCCACCCGCCTCTTAAGGATTAACCTCAGGTTCTCAATGGGATTAAGGTCAGGGGAGTTCCTGGCCATGTACCCAAACTTTAGATGTTCTGTTCCCCAAGTCACTTAGTTATCACTTTTGCCTTATAGCAAAGTGCTCCATTATGCTGGAAAAGGCATTGTTTGCCACCAAATTTTTCTTGGAGCACTGGGAGTTGTTGCTTTCTGAGTATGTTTTTGTACCATTCTTTGTGTTCCTAGGCAAAATTGTAAGTGAGCCCATTCCCTTGGATGAGATACAAACTCACACATGAATGGTCACAGGATGCTTTACTGTTGGCATGACACAGGACTGATTGTACTGCTCGACTTTTTTTCCCCCGGGCAAACTTTTTTTCCGGATGCCCCAAACAACCAGGGGATTCAGAGAAAATGACTTTACCTCAGTTCTCAGCAGTCCAATCTGTATCTTTTGCAGTATATCAGTCTGTCACTGTCCCGTTTTCCTGGAGCAAAGTGACTTTTTTGCGAACCTTTTTGAAAGATATGAAGGTGAGCACCATGAAACTGCAAATATTGACTTTTTGCATGAACTTAACATAATTGTGAATTAAAGCCTTTGACATTTATGAAATGCTTGTAATTATACTTCAGTATACTAAAACCACTAAAGCAGTGACAATTCGTATTTGTGTTATTCTCAAAACTTTTGGTCATGGCTGTAGACTAGGGCAGTCAAAACAAAAGGGCTACACAATAACTGAAAAACCATCATGGGAAATGTTTTTAAAGGCGTGTACTGATTAGGACTGATCAAGATGTGTGATCAGGAGACTGTAAGTATGCAGACAATGAATCCAATTACATCTTACTAGTGATGACATTTCTTATGAATGGAGGCGTAAAAAGACTTTAAGCACAGTTCAGTGATGAGACACTTTGAGTCCTGAAAATGTTTGAAAGAAGGAAAATCAACAGATCACTTGTGGAAGAGACGCATCTGTCTGTGGGAACTGTCCAAATATTCATTCACCAACTCAGCTACAGTAGTAGTTATTGTCATATCCGGCATGCAGCCCTGACCCTCCATGTCCGTCCACATGTTTGGATCATTAAAGGAGTTCCTGGGAGGCCAGAGTTTCAGCATTTAAAATTTTTCTACTTTGATGGTATCCAAGCAAAACGTGAAAACTTCAAATAAGTGAGGTAGTTTTTACACTCATAACTGTGTTCTGCTATTCTGTGCAATAAAAAGTCCTGGGTTGATTTAAACACCCGTCATATGTGTATAACACTTTTAGCAATGAATATTGTTTTTAGCTTTACAAATTTATCCCAAATGAGCAAACCAAAGGTGACGGTGACAGAGAAACACTACCTGAGATGTTAAAAGGAAGAAACCAGAAGAGTTAACATGAAGTCCATTTTTTTCGGTTAACTGTTTTCTGCTGGAAAACGTACAAAATATAATCAAATCCAAAGCCATGGACCCGTCCTCAGTAGACACATGCACCTTTAAGCAGACCATACACTGACTGGTTATATGACAAAGCATGGGGTCATTCAGCTGACATGGAGGCAGACTAGGAATCATGGGTAATGTGTAATAATACAGTTCAGTAGTGTAGAATACAGTACAGTGATATATTATTTTCATAAACCAAAACTTGTTATAAACCTAGGGTCAGCATGCCGGGTCAGAACCATGATGTGGACTGTTTAGGGCAGTTGAGGATTAACAGTATTAGCTTTCCTATGCTGGGATTTAAACTCACAGCGTTCTTATGAGTATCCTGATTCGAGCCAATGCTGTCAAACCGAGTTTTGTTTAGTTGCAGTATGTGTTAAAAAAAAAAAGAATACCAACAAAACGCCTAATTACTGCTCTACTGATCTATAACAATAGACAATAACACATAGTCATGCATCACAGAATGTCTATTAAAAGGCTGGATTTTAGGTTAGAAGCTTGGACTTAAGAACGGATACAGATTGTACTTGTCTGCCAGAACACATGTGATTTATCCAGTTTGGAGAATCAAGAAGGTGTAAATTGAAGGTCCTTAAAGATGGAAGAATACATAGAAATCTAGTCAACAATTTAAAAGAATGTCAGTCTATTTACAGCTTTATGAACAAACAAAAGCCATGTTCTAATTGAAAGCTCGAGAAATTCAAGACTGCTTCTTTTGAACCAATAGTATTCAAGATGTATAATGGTGGCCAAAATTATTGAGACTGTACATCAAAACCTCAAGATGTCAAAAAGATGTCTGCAGTACTCTGGTGTTACTCGCTCAATCCATGCCTGCTCAATTGCTTGCTGAACATCGTGTACAGAAATTTGGCTGTCAAAGATGTTTACCATTTACTTGAAAATTCCCTAGTTTTAGGATGCTGAAGAAATTCTTACTATCATGGACAATACATCACATCCCCTACATGAGTCACTGATGTCATACAGGAGCACGTTCAGCCACAGACTGAGATTACCAAAGTCTAAAACTAAACGCCACAGGACATCATTTATACCAGTGGCAATTAAACTCTATAACTCCTCCCCCTTCATTCGGGAGCTGTCATGACAGAATAATCAATAGAACTTTATCATGCCCTGATGCATTGTGCAATACCATCACAATAACAATATCACATGCAAAACCACTAATTAGACAATATTATGAAAATCATCTGCAATATCTGGTGTGCAATATTACTTCTACTCTATATGCAATATCAAATATTATGTGCAATATAAATCATGGGTGCAATAACATAAATGGACAATACACTAAAAGAGACAATTCTGCACCTTTCTGTACAGTCTGTAGGTTGTTTTTATTATTTATTTTTATTAAATTTAATTTTTTTATATATATTTTTTATTATTTTATATATATATATATATATATATATATATATATATATATATATATATATATATATATATATATATATATATATATATAAAGTTTTTTTCCATAGTGTATTTGTATCTTTTTAAATATGCAGCGTCCGGATTCGATTCCCGGCCAGGCTCGATTCCCGTCTCTGTGTGCATGGAGTTTGCATGTTCTCTCCGTGCTTGGTGGGTTTCCTCCGGGTACTCCGGTTTTCTCCCACAGTCCAAAGATATGCAGATTAGGCTAATTGGCGTTCCCAAATTGACCATAGTGTGTGAATGAGTGTGTGTGTGTGTGTGTGTGTGTGTGTGTGTGTGTGTGTGCTCTGTGATAGATTGGCACGCTGTCCAGGGTGTACCCTGCCTTGTGCCCAGAGTCTCCTGGGTTAGGCTCCAGGTCCCCGCGACCCTAATACAGGATAAAGCGATATAGAAGATGAATGAATGAATAAATATGCAGCCACTGGAAAAACAATTTCCTTCGGGATTAATAAAGACCTATCTTATCTTATCTCATTTTCATGCAGAGGTGGACACCAATGTACTGTAGTTTCAGGAAGTATATATTTGTTCCATCCATTAACTAAATTGGCTGATTGTAATTAGCACAACTTAGTTAGGCTCGAACTAATTAGTGACATCATCTTTTTTGTGCCCAGGGAGAACTACAGTATAATACATGGCTTATTTTGTCTTAATTCTTGTTGCCACTGATCCCATGCTGACATACTGATCCAACAGTATATTATAATCATCCATTTGGAATTAAATTAAAGCATGCATGTGTGTGTGTGTGTCTTTCGGTTTATGTCAGGTAAAAATGGTTTTATTTTGGATGATAGGGAAGGAGAGTTAATTATAAGTGCGAACTTGATTTTTCACCCCCATTTTCTTCCAGTCATTACCAATTTCCACCCATTAGTGAGTTCTCCCCTATTGTACAACGGCTAGGTGAAAAGTAGAGCCAGTCATCCCATCTTTCTAAACCTTGGCAGGTGTATATGTAATCCGAACACTGTGTTCACATCAGTCTGTCATTAGGAAGACGCTTTACACCTACAGCTATAATTAAGTCAAATGATCCCCAAAAAACATCAAGAAAAACCTTGTGGCAGGAAAACATCCCAGATGAATCGTATCACTGGTGCCGGCAGGAAATGTAATGTCTTTATGTTGGTAGATGAATCCATAGCGAGCAATTCACTGTAGTCATTTTCAGTAGCTTCTGTCATTATGGCAAACAGTTTGACTTCATTTTTGTTGCCTTCTCACTAGCAAGAAGGAAAATTTAAACCATTTTTGTTACCTAAATATCCCAATAAGAAATATTCATATGGTTATTGTTTTAAAAAACGAACACTGAAGGTTTAGCATTTATTCCCTACATGTAGTTCAGCTTAGAAGCTGCTGAATTATTTATTTATTTATTTTTCCTTGACGTGACTCATAGTATTATAAAACCATGGCTTGATATTGTCTGTGGGTTTGCAACATACACATGGTAAGAAGATTACATTATCTAATAGACACGACAACATCCAAATTATTCTATTCTGTTTTTCCACATTGGAAAACATCTGTTGTTCAAATAGCCAATTAAAGACAACCCATTTTTATATTATTAAAAATTACAAAGTAAATAAATGAATGGTGGTGTACAAGAAACCACCGGATATCAATGAGGCTTATGCTTTATGTTTGCCTCATGAAGCTATGAATATACTTTACTAGCTGAAAAACCCGTCGTTGATTTGTAGTTTGTGGTTTTTGTTGAAATACCACTTCAGCGGTGAAAATATTAAGTAATGCAAATTTTCATTATATTCTGTTCAGTGATTGATTTAGGACACATCCACAGTTTGTTCATAACTTCCATTTTACTCAACTTCAGGCAAATACCTAAGGAATGGCAAAGTTACTGTGACACAATCTAGCTGAACAGACACACATACAGACAGAAAATGTACTGGTTTTGAGTCCTCCAATGTATAAAACCTGAATATTGAAAGTGCGAGTTCTGACCAATGTACAGACTAAACCTTTCTTTTATTTATATAGATTTTACCAAATCTTGAAATATATATAAAACAATATTTTTGTAATCTTGCCTAGGTCACACTGCTTGGTTAAAGAGCCTAAAGATGGCAAAAACCTGCTAGATAAGTATGATTAGCATCATATGCTAGTGGTCAGAATGTTCATGATGGAATCCTTACATAAAATTAAAGCTAATTTAAAATTACAAACCTTACAACCTTGACTGTGGTTGAGATCTATGCAATATGTAAATACTGTATATTTCAGTCTGAGACATTTGTAGTTTTCAGAACAATATACTGTAGAAAATGTTAAACCTAAAAATTGTTCAATATGTTGCAACATAAATTCTTGTAACTAGATACTTAAGAAATGTTAATGGCTTGAAGGAAATTGCCCATCTATATTAATAAAAGAAAGGTTTTGTCTGTATATTGGTCATACAGTAACTCACTCTTTCAATGATATCTTTACGTTTCATACTTTGGAGGGCTCGAAACCCGTCTATGAAAAAATTCTGTCTGTCCTTATGTCTGCTCAATTTGCTACAGCATCACTCAAAACTGGCTGGACAGAATTGAATAAACTTTAGTTAAACCTACACCATAAATGAGATCAAAATGTTGAGTAGAAGGGACGTTATGAGCAGTTATTTGCCAGATTATGTCTCAGCATTTAGCATTTTTTTTCTCGAGGCATTTTAGCCTCGAGGTGGGCGGGGCTATATACGTCACTCAACATAGCCAATCATCACGATAGTTTACCGCATGTACAAAGAGTATGCGGGAGACACAGAAACGACCGTGATGCACCCAAGTCCTCAATACACACACATCACAGCGTGACTCATCATGGCCTATTCCAAAAAAAATTTTCAGATCAGTTTTCACACTATGAAAACTGAACTTTGCATCATGAATTATATCAAAATGTTGAGTAAAAGAGAAGTTATGAGCAGTTATGTGCCGTATGCTCATCATGTTATTTTTAGCATTAACCTTCAAACTATTTTTACAAACTCATTACATGTCAAGGGCAACTAATATTTAAAGTAGTAATCATACTTGAAAAAATGTATAACTTGTATAGTAGTTATTCACTAAAGGCCTTGAATATCTGTATGAAGTTCAGAACACATGGACAACAAATGCTCAGGTTTATATTTTGTATAATTTGATATATTTCATACAATCAAACCAAATTAAAAAATCAATAAGTGCCAGAGAGAGATCAGATCATTTGTTATACAGATACCGATATTCAGATTCTCAGTACACATTAGTGCAGATGCTATTGTAAATTATTTAAATGTAAATTAGTAAAGACAGAAGATTCCTAATTTATTAATTTATTGCTTCATTCTATAGTCGACTTAATCATTACAGCATCCTACTGTAACTCCTCTAATTCTTTTTTCCCCCTTTTACTAATTTGTACCCATTCAGTAATTCTCTTTATTCTCTTTAACTTCACCCAAGCACACAAACACACACTTCTCCTGTCCATATAACAAATACACAAGGACACATTAATAATTACACTTTTCAAAGCAGTTAGCTTAAGAATGAAACACTGTTAGGACTTATTTGTTTAAAACTCACACCGGCTGTTACTGATGAAGAGAGGTGTGAAATTGTTCAGCAGGGCATTAAGCAGGTCCACATGTACTGTATTTATTCATTTGGCAGGCGTTTATGCAACGCAACATACAAGTAAGGCAGAACACAATCCAGCCATCTTGCTGATAAAGAAGCTGAAATTGATACTAATAACTGTAGCTTTCAGCCAACTGACCAACATCCAGCACCAAACAGATGTAGGAAGAACTCTCTCTCTCTCTCTCTCTCTCTCTTTCAGTAATACAAATACTGCTCACAAAGCCATCAATCAAACTTAAAAGTGACACGAATATAATGCATTCATAATCATAGCTAGATTAAATTCCATATTGGTTTCAAAACTTAAAACAACATTTAATCTTTTTTCTTCCCAGCAATGTATTGATGAAAGGAAATGATTCGGAAAATTGTATTCTCCTATCTGAAACTATATCCTATGCATGCATGCCTTTTATGCATCCTTAATAACTATGTTCATGTACATTAATAACATTTAAAAGCCTTGTTTCAATAAAACTCATTATTTTCTAACAGGAAATGTATAACCCATTAAGTCCATGTTAGACTTTCCAAATCATTTTACAAAGCTTGTTTGTGTCCCCATATCTGTTTATTTTTAGCAAATTGTATATACAGTAATATTTCTGACTAAGCAAGAAGATTTGTCTGTTGCACACCCAAATCATTCACCAACACCGCTTGCATATTACAGGAACTTGGCTGGGAGTTATTGCCACATCCCTCGTACTGTCCTGACCTCACTCCAAGCCATTTCCATATGTTTGGGCCATTACAGGAGTTCCTGGGAGGCCAGGGTTTTAGCATTTTAATATTTCATACCATGATGGTATTCAAGCAAAAATTACAAGCTGGGATAAGTGCATTAGTGTAGCAGGGTATTATATAGAGAAATAAAGAGAGTTTTTAAACGCATAAATGTGTTGTTATTCTAGACAATCAAAGTCCCGGTTTGAATTGAACAGACCCTAATATTTGTACATCACTTTTAGCAATGGTAAAAACAAACAAAAAAATAGTTTTACAAATTTATCACTCGCACCAAGCCATTTCTTGTTCCTAGGAGACCAGCGTTTCCGACATGAAGCAGGCAGTGCTTATTGCTCCGGCATACTGAGAAAACTTTCTACCTTGAAGGTATCCAAGTATTAATGAAACGCTGGGATAAGCACATTAGTGTAGCAGAGGATTATAGAGAGAAATAAGAGGTTTTACTCTCATAACTGTTTTCTGTTATTGTGAACATTGGATAGTCCCGGGTTGACTTGAACGCCTCTTGTTGAATTATTATTGCAATCAGCCGATGTGCTGATTAGATTTTTTAATAAATCCAAACAGGATTAAAGTCGCAGCAAGGTCAAATGTCTAAGATTTTCTCTCCTGTAGGCTACACAAACATACCCCCTACACCTTCATATTTAGGAACTCATGGCCCATTTTCTGGTTTGAAGACATCTTGGACATCTGGATTTATATGTAATTATCATCGCAACCAACAGATGAACTAGGGTTAGAGGATTAGGCTTAGATTTTGATCCAAACAGATTTTGATCAAGGTCACAGCATGTCGAAATGTTTATAAGAGTATAGCTGCAGTAGTATATTTGCTGGTCTGCAAAATAATAACAAGAAAAACTAGACTTCTTGGCAATAGAGGCATTCCCATTTATGGTGTTGACATGCTGTTCCATTTGTGCATATATACAGTATGTACATATTGACATCTCAACAATGCAATGGATATATAGACCCTGATATACTGTAGATTCTAATCCGATATTGGATGTTGCATAATTTTTTTGCACCTCTGCCACAAGATTAGCTGATTGCATAACTGGCTATTAAAGTGCCCATTTGTCAATATCCTAAAATATTGTAAATATTTGCTAAATGAAAGCTGGTATAATTCGTTAATTGAGTTCTGTGATAAGATAAACATGAATGCTATTGCATTATTGGTAGATAGACAGAAAAAGACTGGAGGCCAGTTAGGATTATGGCCAACGCAGCCATACAATCAGCTGGAAAGCATGGTTTTATCATTATGTCTTTGCCCCCCTTCTTATGGAGATATGCACATGTCGCAATTTAAAACATTGCTTTATTGGAGACTCCAAATTATTCCACAGATTTTTATAATAATTTCAAATTCATGTTTAAAACATAAGCTTGGAAATCGATTTAAGTGTTACGAGTTCAAGTAGATTTCAAGGGATTTGTTCATTTAATTTGGTCTTGAAATAATAGCCCTGGGTATTGACAGCATGGATTGAAAACCATCTGCATCATTGCTCTCTGTAGCTAAGCTATGAGATGATGAGTATAACATTTTGAACCCTGTTTCCTCAGGAAATAATATTCCTTTGATGGACAAAGTTAGTCATTCTGTTTTTTACAAAATGCCTACTTAATATATCTCAAAGTGAATAACACGAGCTGCATATCCTGTGCGGAGGTATAAAGCATGTCATGGAGGTCAAGATGCTCTGATTGCATGCATGTGTGTGTATGTGTGTATGTGTGTGTGTGTGAATGAGAGTGAGTGAGAATATGTCAGCTCCCACTGCAGGGAACCGTACTTAATCTGATTCATGATAATGGTGTACATGTTTTTGCACAGCGTGTAACCTCAAACACTAATGCTTTTTTCATGTTTTCTGGACTGTATGTGTGTGTTTAATGATGTAACAACCGAATAAAGTAAATTTAAATCCTAATGAATGTGACATATTATACTATTAAAGGTGCTATGATGTAATTATATATACAGTATATTGCGTCATGGTGGCTTAGTGGTTAGAATTGTCGTCTGGGTTGGTCTCCCCGGATGTGGTCACCATTGGCCTCCATGTCTCCTAGCTGGACTGCAGAGGTTGCATTAGCGTAATTGTAATTTGCTCATTTCTTACGTCAAAAGTTATGGAGACATCTGCAATAACCTAGCGCTAACATACCAACAGTATTGAAAATAAAATAGCTGACTTGCCAGAAACTTGCATAGCCATAGCTAACAGTGATTGAACATAGAAAATTACTAGGCTTTGGCATTAAACACTGATATATGATAGCGACACTTTCCTGGAATGCCTGTAAATAATGAACTTTGGTTGAAGGTACAGTAGGTGAGGCAGCACAATGGCTTAGTGTTTAGCACTGTCGCTTTGCACCTCCAGCGTCCGGGTTAGATTTTTGGGCAGGTTCAATTCCCACCTGAGTTTGCATGTTGTTCCCCCGCGCTTGGTTGGTTTCCTCCGGGTACTCTGGTTTCCTCTTACAGTCCAAAGACATGTAGATTAGGCATTGCCGAATTGCCGTTGCCAAATTACCCATAGTGTGTGAGTGAGTGTGTGTATGTGTGTGTGCTCTGCAATGGATTGGCACCCTGTCCATGTTGTACCTCACCTCGTGCTCTAAGTCTCCTGGGATAGGTTGCATGTCCTCCGCGACCTTCTATACAGGATAAAGTGGTATAGATGATAAGTGAGAGTGAAAGTAAAAAAGGTGCTGAGTAAAACACCATTATTATTGATGGTGCTCACAACATGAACCTGTGAATTGATTGAGCTGTTGCTATTAAAGTGGTAGATATAGCTGGTATATAGTACTGTAGGAAGACAGTCCATGACTGGGTGATGAGCATTTGCCTGGAGCTGCTAAACCATCCGTCACACAGGCTTTCACATGACAGGAAACATAAAGCTAGACTCTTTTAATTTGGAATAGAATTTCTGAAACCACAATTTTTGGCAGCTGGCAAAGTTATTCATCCAGGTTTCACACTGGCAACAGCAAACCACTCTACATGGGTTGCCAGTAAACGGTCGAATGTTTAATTTAATGCCTGTTGCCATGGATTCACTGGTTGTGCCAGAGCAATGCAATATGGCCGCGTTAACTCCACAGTATGCAACAGAACGTATGTGAACACAACCATCTGGCCATCAATTACTGTAGATGTCTTGTGGTTAAACATCATGTCTTGTCTGTTTTTTAACACAAATATTTTCTATTCTGTTTAAAGTACAAATTCTGGATCAATCTTCCATCAAACAATTTTTGCTCATATTTTTCTTGTTCATCAACCTGCTACTGTAGCTTCATATCCATCCATCCATCCATCCATCCATCCATCCATCCATCCATCCATGTAACCTGACATCACTTAGCAATGGTTGACCTGCTATGACCTGCTGTATGATTTTAATCCAGTAACCATTGTTGTAGAAATTAGGGAAATTATTTAGCTGAGGACCACAACCTAAGTCACTTATACCACCACCACCAAACCAGATGGGCAGTTTGGAAACACCCTTTAGCCAACATTACATATTTTTGCACGGGGGGTGCGCGCGCTGCAGCCTGTGAAATCTAATACCGTATTGTGTAGTGTCCCTTTTTAGGCAAATGTTTCCGCTAACGCAGATCATTTTATGAACTTGTTATAAATTCATTTTGTGAGTATATTAACATGTGCTTTCTCAACATTTAAAAATTTTTATTTGAGGGGGCAAGACATTTATTTGAGGGGACGCTGCCCCCTAGGCTCCGTAGAACCGGCCCTGTTTTCCCATAGGAAATAATGTAAATAAATATAATTCATTCCAGCCATCCCAAAAATATTACCAATATTACCAACACTATTATTATGTTTGCCACATAAAAACAATCAAAACATTTAGAAAAGACATGAAAATGAGGCAAAATATGAAATAAATAGACATTAAACCTTAATTTATGATACCTGTTTCCTTCTTGCTTCAGTCCTTGCTAACATACTTGGAACCCATGATGCTACAGTATGTCTTCATAAAAAAAAAAAAAAAAAAATACTTTGCTTGTCTTTACACTGATGTAAAATTATTTTTATATTCCCGGATGTACACGCAACCGGAAGTATACATCACCGTATAGTGTAGTAGACATGATCGGGTACAGCTGTACCCAGCAGCGTTATGTTTTCTGCTTCTCCTTCCGTCTGTCCGTCCATCCCATTTTTTGTGAATATGCTATCTTAGGACCTTCTTGAGGGAATTTACTCTAAAATGGTTTAATTGTCAACTTGGCCAGAATAATGAACTGACCAGATTTTGGAGGTCAAGGGTCAAGGTCAATCTGAACGTGCATCCATTTCATTTTTGCGAATGTGATATCTCAGGAAGTTCTTGATGGAATTTCTTCAAAATTGACACAACTGTTCACATAGGCTCTAGCATGAAATGATTACATTTTGGTTATCAAAGGTAAGGTCACTGTGACCTCACGTTCATCCCAGTCCAATATCACTGGAGTGCCTTGATGGAATTTCTTCAAAATTGAAACAAATATCCTCTTGGGCTTAAGGGTGAACTGATTAGATTTTGGTGGTGAATTGGGTGAGATGTTTAGATATCTCCATCCACTTTGAGATATGGTCATGTTAAATATGAAGCACATCCTTTTGCGTCCCCCTGGTGTCCTGTCATGTGAGGTCATCTTATGGTATGAATAAAGGATTGAAAAACAAAGTAACTTGAGTAGCAAACAGGATGAACAGGATGAGTCTTGCCATATGTTCTGGAATAATGTGTTAACCAGAAAGTAGAAGTGTTAACATGTACGTAGAAGTACACTTCACCCTCTGTGGCTATGGTGGATATAAGATTGAGGGTTCATACTGCGAATGATTATGTCTCTGTGGAACAAGTACATTAACTTTAATGAACTACTGAGTTCATGCTGAAATTAAAAATGAGTCTATAAAATTTAAGATATTTTACTTACAACTCAAAAAACAATGTGTTACACGTGTTATTTTCTGCCTTCCAGTTAGCGACTGTAGAGCAGAATTAACACATTACATTGTGTTTTGCGTTGTATTGGTGTTAGTTGCAGGGCAGTCAGTAGCAAGCTATCTGTGTAAGTGTGTGTGTGTGTGTGTGTGTGTAAGGAGGGGGGGGGGGGCTCCTCAGGGACTGGCTTGTAATGGCGAGCAGCCAGACTCACTAATTGAGGGGAGACTCCTCTGAGTGCCAACGGAGAATTATAACCAGAGAATAGACGCTGTTATTACAATGAGGGGGAATGCTCTTTAATGCATGCACAAAAACGCACACATGCAATTGAGCATGCACACAAAGTTGGCACATCACTGGTATCATTGTATTGACAGTTAATGAGATGCATTTCTGCTGATTGTCGAATAACAGGGCTGAGTTAATACTTTACAATAGTGTGTGTGTGTGTGTGTGTGTGTGTGTGTGTGTGTGTGTGTGTGTGTGTGTGTGTGTGTGCATTAATCTAATCATATTTTTTCCAGCCTTACTCTAAGTCATATAATTGACAAGAGATTATGTGTATTACATTCACTAAATCTCCAGCAGATCACAGATCTTTCAGTATGATCCTGTATAATCCTGCTAATTCCTAATCCTTCAGGCTGAAATCAGATCACTTACAGTAGATACATTTGATTCAAAACTACTGGACTATATCATCTAAACCCAAGCAAACAAAATTTCCTCTTCAGATGTGAAGATGGTTTCTTGGGAGCTTTTTTTTTTTTTTTTTGCTGAACCATTTTTTATGTCTAATGTTCCATTTCAAAAGCATGAGCTTGGTATTTCCTGTGAATCAACCCCGATTCACTAAAGCTTGGAAATCGCATCCAAACTCTTGCGCATCCGATCATGAAACTCTCTCATGGCAGCAAAATTGAATAGAACTAATGAATCAAATTCAAAGTCATGCACTAACAAGATCTCATCTAGCGTCACCTTATTTACATATCATACTCATACCACATGGCCTGATGTAGCACCACATGCAGAACATTTACATGAAACACTCTAATTTACACAAGATGTGCAATACTGTGTAAGTAGATGGAAAGCTTGCAGGAGGCTTCAAAATCAAGCATGGATAGAGAAGAAAGAAACCCAAAATACAGAACGTATTTTTACTGAAGTAAAGCTCAAATGCACTTGTAAAAAAAAAAAAGTATTCCAAGATAACCGTCCCGTAATGGCACTGTAAGCATGAGCCGAAACCAATGAACAAATCTAGTTAACGTTTATGCGGTACAGTTTCTGCTCTGAGGACATCACAGTAATTTATGATCCCATAACAAGCAACATATGTAATGTAAAATAAGCTGATGTGTGCTAGCCGTGCATTACTATTACGGTCAGTGTTGTGCCGATTAATCATAAAAGTAATAAGATACTTTGCAGTAAATAAAATTAATATATAACATACACACATATATTATATAACATAATACTTTTCTATAACAGCAATATTACATGTTATACTATATACATGTTATACGTATTACTTTTCTGTTATACTTACTATACATGTTATGCTTTTGTATATAATATATAGATACTATTTTTTTGTCATTTATATGCTTTATTTATATGCTTCTTATATATATTTTTTGTTTTTAGCATTGTACTAGTAATAATAAGAGTAAAAGTAAAAATAAGAGACCACTGCAAAATAATCAGTTTTGTATTTTTTTTTTATAGCTGCATGTTTTTTATTTTCTCATGAAATACTGATAATATTTCAAAATGCAAATAATTTATAAATATATTGAGTTAATGCTCATCAAAAAATCAGTATTTGTTGGAATAATAACCCCGATTTGCAGTTATAGCTTTCATGTGTTTTGGCATGCTCTCCACCAGTTTTTCACATTGCCGGTTACTTTATACCACTCTTTTTGCAAAAAAGCAAACAGCTCAGCTTTGCTTAATGGTTTGGGACCATGCATCTGTCTCTTAATGACATTCCAGAAGTTTGGAGTAAATTGCAGTGGTCATTTGTTTTTTCCCCAAACTGTATATACTGTATACTGTGCTGCCTTCCAATGTGCGAAAAGTTTAGAGCCCCCTGTTGGATAATAGAGGAACTGCAATTTACCAATTCAAACGCAAACATATAAATAAAAAATAATGATAATTAAAGCATCAGGTTTAGAGTCAGTGTGGTGATACATGATAAATCGCTGATTTTTTTTTTTCAATGTCTCCTATTTACTATCTAAAGTAAAATATTATTACTCTGTTGGATTACTTTGACAAAAGGAAAACCTGTTATTTGCCATATTGAGGTTTAGTCACACAAGCAAGCAAATGAAAATGAGTACAGCTGCAGCACTGTGTGAGAATCACCGGATCGATTATCAGGGACAAACTGATCATTTTAAATTATGCGTATTTCGTTACAAGTTTTAACACAATTCCCTATTTCTTTTTATTCTGTGAAGCTGCTTTGCGACGATGATAGCTGGTAAAAGCGCTTTATAAATAGAACTGAATTGATCCGAATTGAATTGATCCAAATATTGAAATATATATTAGAGTAATGCATTACTTTTGTTCTTAAGTACTTAAGTTCAGGAATTCTTTCATCTGGGAAGTGATTCGTCCTGCCTATTGTGTTATGTCACTGTGTGCTTTCATTGGCCCACACTTTGGATGAATCATATTCCTTTGTGCCATTAGAACACTTTAGAGTACATAAAATCTCCACAAGCTCCAAAATTAAAATTAAAATATTGAAGTATACTTCTGTTCTGCTTGGTCTAGGTTTGGCGTTTTCAGTGTACTGAGATGCTTTTCTGCTCATCATGGCTGTACAGAGTGATTATATACTGAGTTAATATACTGTAACCTTCCTGTTAACTTGAACCATTAAGACCATTGAGACCATTTCACTTGAACAGTACCTGAAATACTCCACCCACCCTTTACGTCAGTGAGATCACCTTTCCCCTATTCTGATGTCCTAATATTAGAAGTAATCATTAATGAATTTGATTGGTTGCTGCACTGATGATGCAATAATACCAACCAAATATTTAATAAATCAGAATGCAGGAGTTCAGGCATGATGTATCTTTTATAGTTTAGCTGAAACTAAATAATCTCGCCACTGGTAGCAAGGTAACTAGATAACTTTTCCCGCCTCAGCACTCCTCAGCGTATGCCCATCTGCTTTGTAACTATAACAACCAATGTAATGAGGACACTCTGTCTTAAAAAAAAATCTGATTTAGGGAATAAATCAGATTCGCTCGTCTGTGTGAACGAAGCCTAAGGGACATTGTTTTCAGATGTGCAGCTGCCTCCACTGCTGCGACCAGTCTGCTCCAGCTCCGCCAATTAAGCGATCATTAAAGCAATAGGCGGCCTGATGGATGCTTTCATAAGGCTTCAATGGCACCATGAGGAGCAGTACACACCTTCCAGGAGACGCTGAAGATAATAAACAGTGCCTTACGCTTGTATTCCCGTAGTTAAGTTCGGTATCTATGGTCGGTTTACAGGAAGCTGACTCAAGAAACCCCGCTTAGGAGGCCGGAACAGGATTTCTGGGAGATTCATAAACTCGCAGTTGGATGTTGAATAAGACACGCCTAGGTCCTTGACGGGCACACTCACTCAGCACTGGTGCCAGAGACGCTGGGAGCTGTCCTGCTATTGCTATAAATAGCGTTAGTCTCATGCACAGCAGTAGCGGGGGAGCGCGTTCACCCTGACTGTAACCGCCGTTCTGGAGATCAAAAGAAAGAAATGAAGAAAAAATACAAACGGTACTTAACAGAAGGAGCTGTGAGAATGTTGAGAGAAACTCTGATAAGGATTTCAAGCGGACATCAAACATAACCATCTCAGTGGTTTAGGGTTTAATCCCATCAAACTGGCACATCTCCATCAAAGCTGCGCAGAATCGGGTGCATTTGAAGGGATCTCTGTGCAGCTCATCAAACTGTCTGTAAAAAAAACTAGAGGGGATTTCATCCCAAAGAATGAGCATCATGAATGCAAGCTCCCGTCGTTTAAGTGTAAGCATACAACACACCCCATTAACCCTCAAGCACGTCTAATTAACTCTAATTAACACACAACATGCTGGGTTTGTCATCATCAGCCAGTAAACGGAAACGTATTTACTTGGGTACTGTTATCCAAGATCCGGGGAAATTAATTGAGTGGAGAAAAACAAGTTTCAGTGAAGTTAGAGCGCCCGTGTCCGATGTTGCTGCAAATAGCAAGTAATAATAAGCTCTTTTCCCGGATGTCTAAAAAAAAAAAAAAACTTTAAACAAAGTTAGTACTGTTTTAACTGAGGAAAAATGGTCTAATTTGTCCTGTAATACTTTGTGTTTTACTGAAACGAATGCTATCATGTATCACAATTATGGAAGCGCGCTCTGTTTCTGTCCCTGAAGCTTTTTAAAAACTTCGGCGAAACTTTAGTGTTTTCCAGTCGTACCTGCAGTTAGTTAGATTAGACTGTAGGCAGATTTAAAGCAAACTTTCTATATAATGTAGAATGATCAGTCACAACACTAACAACGCCGCCAGGTGAATAGAATTGATGATGATTATCAATTATATACACGTAAACCGGTAACAGGATCATGGGCACCCAAGGCTCACCCATGCTCGCGGGGAGCAAAGGCTAGTCTGTCTGATCCGCTCACAAACTCACTCACTGTCTACACTGCAGGTACATCTAGGACAGGATGCCAATCCATCACTGGGCACACACGTATACACATACTCCTGGCGATTTGGGAATGCTAGTTAGCCTAATCTGCATGTCTTTGGAATGCGGGAGAAAACTGGAGAACACGGAGGAAACCCACCAAGCATGTGGAGAACATGTAATCTTCATGCACAGTCAGGAATCTAACCTGGCCTGGAATTGAACCTGGACCCTGGAGGTGCAAGGCGACAGTGCTAACCACTAAGCCACCCTGTTTGATCCAATCACACAGAAAAGGAAATGTAGCACTAACATAGCACAAAGCAGACTTTTATAGAAAGGTATTAGAATACTGAATAAAATAAAATTCATGTTTGCTTCAGCATTGGAAATAATATTGTTTTAGGCTAAGTAATTATAAACAATTCCTCGTTTGTTCCGGCTTTTAGATAAAGTCCTTCCATGCTCCATCTGGCGGATATTCAGTGAAACACAACACATTTATTTAAATTCCCAAATGTTGCTTACGGGAAGTCGCGGGAAGCCGCGCGCTAAATTGCGGGATCTCGCGGGAAAACACGCGTATTCTTAACGGCCACATCTGTAGCTTGCTGTGCTTGGGGCTTAGCAGGCAAAGAGTTCAAGGTTGCCGATCTGGCCTTTTAATTCCTCAGCTCTCAATCCGATTGAGCATCCATAGGATGTGCTGGAAAAACAAGTCTGATCCATGGAGGCCTCATCTTGCAACTTGAAGCACAATCAAAAAACATAAAAAATCACTTATGATTAACATTGATCTGATTCCTCATTATAGGCATATTTAATATTTTAGGTCAAATCTCTTTACCATTTTTACTCTTTTGACTTTTTGTGTGGTGTGACTTTTTGACCAGCTCAAAAAGTCACACCACCCAATTGGTCAAAAGAGTAAAAATGGTAGATTAGACCAAAAATCTGAACAAGTGGTCTGTACTGCCACATTGCACCTCCAGGGTCTGGGTTCGATTCCCGCCTCGGGGTCTGTGTGCAGGGAGTTTGCATGTTCTGCCCCAGCTTCGTGAGTTTCCTCCCACAGTCCAAAGACAGGCAGGTTAGGCTAATTTGGCATTCCCAGATTGCTTGTAGTGTGTGGATGCTGACCGGAGGTCATAAAAATGGGAATAAATGCAGTGGTCACCATTGGAACTACAAAGGTTCATGGATGACCATTTCCACCTGCGTTTTTTATCAACGTCACCAATTAATACAATTAACAGATATATCAAATATATCCTTTTCCAATGTTAACAAGTCAAAAATACATAGATTTATTTTGTTTCACGTTAAAGACCTCATTCTAACTAAATGTTCAAGAGTGCGTAACACCCGTGCAAAACATTTTCCTGATAGTGTAAAATTGTGGATGATTAAATCATTATATCGCACAAGCCTACCTGCAGAAAACCTAACGTTGTATGACACTGCAATATAGTTGTCGAATTTAAGAAGAGCGCATCCGAAGTGTTAAGATGGATGAAAAGAAGAAGAATTATTGCTTTGTTGTGTTCACCACAGTTCGACACACTTACGTAACGGCTGAGGCTGAACAACCAGAAGAGACGGGGCAAACACGTAAGCATGCAGATTTCTGTTTATTATCAGCAAAGAGAGCATATTTAAGCTTTTAGCCAGGTGCCCTGTGTCACGTACATCCCGTACATCAAAGGAACCAGACAGATAATAGGAAATACTGTACATTTGCATTTTCCTGTTAAACAAAACAGTTCCAGCAGACACAAACTGTTTGTATGTATATTCATATGAAGTGAGAAGCGTTACCATATAAGGAATCCGGAAGCGCAATGAGGGGGTCGTTTTAAGTGCAGAGGCAGGGGAAAGTAAAACTTTGCAATAGTTGTAAGTAGTTTGCAATGCCGTCTATCCAAACCACAACATTGGAACAATGTAGTTTTAGAAAATTAGAATGACTTTGATAAAATGGTATTAGAATGAACAACAGCATACAAGAACAAAACATCAACTATTACTTACAGCATTAATGCCACTTAACGTTTATACTGTATCACTTATATGCATTATACAGTAGTTTATCCATGCTTCCTAAGGTTTATAACAAAGTTCAGATATTCTGACTGGAGAATGAGACGAACACAACAGCTTCCTGTGCATAACACTTTTGTGTATCCCTTCAGTGTTGTATTATTATCTTACATTATCTCACAGTTTTCTTCCACAAGATGTTTGCCATGATGTGTATTATGGCTTACAAACACAGGAGCAACACAACAGTGAAGGTATGGTAGGAAAATGAGGAAAAGTAAGATCATAGGATATAGGTAATATAAGTAATATAGGATATCAATTAGGAAGTGAAGTGAATTTCTTTGTTAAGGAGTTAATAAACAACACTCACTCACTCACTCACTCATTGTCTATATGGCTTTATCCTAAATACAATGCCTGAAGTCTATCCCAGGAGACTTATGGCCCAAAGCAGGGTACACCTTGAACAGGGTGCCAATCCATTGCAGTGCACATGCAAATACACTCGCACATTACGGGCAATTTGGGAACGCCACTTAGACTAATCTGCTTGTTTTTGTACTGTTGGAGGAAACTGGAGTGCCCGGAGAAAACCCACAAAGCACAGGCAGAACATGGAACCTTGATGCACACAGACCCAAGGTGGGAATCGAACTCAGACCTTAGAGGTGCAAGGTGACCGCGCCAACCACTAGAGTAACCCATCAACCTTTGCTTGGTATCTACTGTACCGTACTGCACTTTAATATGGTGTCTGCGCACTAACCGAACTGCATAGTGTCGATTACATGTTTTATGGAACAGAATAGAAGATTAGGCTCTGAGCTGGTTATTATTGTGTGGGTTTGATTAATAAGGGCTGCTTTGCGCATGATTGCCTGATTTGGCGATGACTATGGCATGATGGATAAAAAGAAACGTTCTGGATCACTGAGCAATAAGCCTGCCTCACTACACAGCAGGATAGGTAAGGTAGAAACTTAGTGCTTAGGGCAGAGAGGTTAGGATGGAGGTGTGCTGTGTATGTACTGTATGAGTCAAACACACAGCTGCATCGGACATTCATACATGATTCAGATTCTTATATAAGAATTACCACGGTAATATTTTTCCCAAGGTACATCTTTTGTGCAGTGCACCATTTCAGTAGGGGTCATGGCATTCTGCTGACCAACAGACCACAGCATGAACTTATAATACTCTTTTTTTTTTCAACAATCAGCTGAAATTAACCTGATAATAATGTAATTACTTTATTTTGTGTGTACACTGAAAAATTATATTCAATAATTGAATTCAAATTCACACATCACATTACATTCACATTTTTTTTGAAAAACCTGTAACCTTGATTTCGTTAAACTTCCATAATACAAACCGGATTCCAAAAAAGTTGAGACACTAAACAAATTGTGAATAAAAACTGAATGCAATGATGTGGAGATGGCAAATGCCAATATTTTATTCAGAATAGAACATAGATGACAGATCAAAAGTTTAATCCGAGAAAATTTTTCATTTTAAAGGAAAAATATGTTGATTCCAAATTTCACGGTGTCAACAAACCCCAAAAAAGTTGGGACAAGTAGCAATAAGAGGCTGGAAAAAGTAAATTTGAGCATAACGAAGAGCTGGAAGACCAATTAACAGTAATTAGGTTAATTGGCAACATGATTGGGTATAAAAAGAGCTTCTCAGAGTGGCAGTGTCTCTCAGAAGCCAAGATGGGTAGAGGATCACCAATTCCCACAATGTTGCACAGAAAGATAGTGGAGCAATATCAGAAAGGTGTTACCCAGCGAAAAATTGCAAAGACATTGCAGTTATCATCATCAACTGTGCATAATATCATCCGAAGATTCAGAGAATCTGGAACAATCTCTGTGCGTAAGGGTCGAGGGCGTAAAACCATACTGGATGGCCGTGATCTCCGGGCCCTTAAACGACACTGCACCACAAACAGGAATGCTACTGTAAAGGAAATCACAGAATGGACTCAGGAATACTTCCAGAAACCATCGTCAGTGAACACAATCCACCGTGCCATCCGCCGTCGCCAGCTGAAACTCTACAGTGCAAAGAAGAAGCCATTTCTAAGCAAGATCCACAAGCACAGGCGTTTTCATTGGGCCAGGGATCATTTAAAATGGAGTGTGGCAAAATGGAAGACTGTTCTGTGGTCAGACGAGTCACGATTCAAAGTTCTTGTTGGAAATGTGGGACGCCATGTCATCCGGACCAAAGAGGACAAGGACAACCCAAGTTGTTATCAACGCTCAGCTCAGAAGCCTGCATCTCTGATGGTATGGGGTTGCATGAGTGCGTGTGGCATGGGCAGCTTGCATGTCTGGAAAGGCACCATCAATGCAGAAAAATATATTCAGGTTCTAGAACAACATCTAGTCATCTCTTTCAGGGAAGACCCTGCATTTTTCAACAAGATAATGCCAGACCACATTCTGCATCGATCACAGCATCATGGCTGCGTAGGAGAAGGATCCGGGTACTGAAATGGCCAGTCTGCAGTCCAGATCTTTCCCCTATAGAGAACATTTGGCGCATCATAAAGAGGAAGGTGTGACAAAGAAGGCCCAAGACGATTGAACAGTTAGAGGCCTGTATTAGACAAGAATGGGAGAGCATTCCTATTTCTAAACTTGAGACACTGGTCTCCTCGGTCCCCAGACGTCTGTTGAGTGTTGTAAGAAGAAGGGGAGATGCCACACAGTGGTGAAAATGGCCTTGTCCCAACTTTTTTGGGATTTGTTGACACCATGACATTTTGATTCACCATATTTTTCCGATTTTTCCCTGATACATTTTCTCAGTTTAAACTTTTGTTCCGTGATTTATGTTCTATTCTGAATAAAATATTGACATTTGCCATCTCCACATCATTGCATTCAGTTTTTATTCACAATTTGTTTAGTGTCCCAACTTTTTTGGAATCCGGTTTGTACAAGCATTTAAACCACAATTTCATTAGAAAAGTTCCACACTAATATTTTTTGTGTATCCTCTTTGTAATATGTTTCTCTAAATATAAAAATAATCCACCGTATATATATCCCTTTTTTCTTTCAGTATACTGCTGATGAAATATTTATTTTTTGCAGGCAGTGTAATCTATTGGACCAGTTCTTGTTTTCAAAGATGCATTAAAAAAACATTCTTTAAGAGATCAATAGTTGCAGACCACCTACTGTAGCGCAGAATAAATGTTTCCCTGGTTAAGTCATGAGCCGTTGGAACAGGAGCAATAACAAAAATGCCATCTAATATTGATGAGATGTTTATGCAATATTGATTCCCTCTATATTGTGACAAGTAATAAAAGCTGCATATGTGTATGCCGAGTGGATTTAGTAATTAGTTTTCTGCAATCAGCACATAAAAATGACGACTTTATCAGCTGAGTACTTTAAAGATGTATAATTTGTCTATGTTCACTCTGAGATGATTCTTCAGTGTTAACTGAGATAAGCTTTTCATAAGGATATGTCTATGATTTACAATGGGTGTTCAAATCAAACTGGGACTTGTGATGACATTACTCTTGAATGAAGGTTTTTTCCTGAATGAAGGTTGACATTTACAGAAGACACAGACTCTTTCTGTAGCTGCAGTAAAACATTTCAATGGTGGAAATTTATTTTTTATTTTTTTAAAAGCAGTACATCTGTGATTGATGATCCTGGCGAGGTCGGTTGGAGCCCTCTGCAATTATTCTCGTTAACATTCAGCGAGTGGAACGCCTGATCTTGAAAATCGACAGATAACTTGTTGCCAATTTGTGGAAGAGATGCATCTATCTGTGGGAATTGTTCACACATCATTCACCAGCACCACTTGTACAAGTCACAGGAACTTGGCTAGGAGTTATTGCCCCATCCCCCATACAGTCCAGGCCTCGATTCAAGTCATTCACACATGTTTGGGCCTGTGTTCCTGGGAGGCCGGAGTTTCAGATGTCAAGCAGGTTATCCAATCATGGCTCTGGGGTACTGAGAAAACTTTCTACCCTGATGGTATCCAAGCACTAGTGAAACACTAGGATAAGTGCATTAGCATGGCAGGAGATTATATTCAGAAATAAAGTTAGATTATACTGCACAAAGGTGACTATTCTGCACAATCAAAAGTCCCAGATTGACTTGAACGCCCCTATTATTTACATTATACTGTATGCAATACACTACCCAGCCTAAAAAAAGACAAAGTCACCACCTGAATTTAACTAAACAAGTACTTCCATTGCTTTTCCAGTACTGCAGTGATTAATATGGGTTAATTGGCAAAAAATAGTTTAACCCTAACTGATGCAGTGAGTAGCTTCTCATTTCTTAAACAATGATGTCAGAAGACATATATTGACATATTCATGTCAAATATGTTATGCTGTTTCAGTAGGGTCAAGCTAATGGCGTGAGAGCTATTAAACACTTTGTGAAATCAAATCATATAAAAAACAACAATAAAGCGCAAATCGATGTTCAGAAAAAGGTAATGTGGTCCGATGAGTCCAAATTTACCCTGTTCCAGTGTGATGGGCATGTTATGGTAAGAAGAGAGGAGGATGAGGTATTAAAGTGTATGACTTTGAAATAAAGAATATGCATACATTTAAATATGATTGCATGCGATGTATAAATAACCTATACCCAAAACATAAAAAAGAAATAACTATCTATGTATTTTATCTTTGATATAGTCTAAAAATATAAACTGTAAAATCTTGAACATTCATTATGAATTTGCAAATCAAGGAATACTGCACGCAGCTACATGCTGAGCATTTCATCCCATCCTAGTAAAATTATATTGCAAAAAAATACATTAAGCAAGCAGTCATCTCCCTAGCATCATAAGAGGTCTTGAACAGAAGAGGGGAAAAAATGTTATTAGATGTTTCACAAATGTTACATAAAATGCATTTCAAACCTATTTCAATTAATCTGGAATATTCAAACCATTTAAGACTATTTAAAACTGTATTTTCTTGTATTTTAATGACATTTTGCAACAAAATTTTAAAATGAACTTTTAAAAAACTATTAGTAAAAATGTTCAGAAATGGGTTTAATAATCTTACATGTGTTATTTAATATTGTAATATGTTACATACTGAGAATCCACTCTTCCAACATTATAAGAATTAATAGTGATTTTGTCTTCCATTTGGCTGCTATTTATAACAACTTTGTATTACAAAGGGTGTTCATTGGGGTTGAAGTAAGGGCTCTGTGCAGGTCACTCAGGTTCCTTTACATCAACCTCCATAATTGTTGTCTTCACTTTGTTCACAGAGGCTTTGGCAGGACTACAGTATGTTTGGTTTCCATTGCAGGAAATATTAATACTACAGGTTACAAAGACATTCTAGACAATAACGTGCTTCTTATGTTGTCTACAGTTTGGGAAAGGTCAGAGCTTTGCTGCTGGATGGTAATTACAAATCTATTAAGTATAATAAACATATTGCCAATGTGCAAATTAATAAAGCCTTTTATATGCCCTCAGAGACCAAGGTATGAATTTGATTTGTACCTTAAGCAAGGCTAAGAATTGCAGTAAATATGTCAAGTTTTTTATGGTACAGTATGTCACTGAGTTGAAAAGTGTGCCATTTTCTGTTCTTGTGCATTTCAGAGGTGGACACAGTGTGGCTGATTACCAGACTATAGGAACTGAATTCTGCTTTTGCTGGATTCCTTTATCAGCACAGCAACACCATGTCTCACCTCCGTCCTCTGCATACCTCCACTCGATGTCTGTCTGCTTTCCTCCTCATCATCCTGAGTGTGGTTCAGCTTTCCCAGGCCACCACTGATGCATCACACAGTAGTCCAGGGAACTGTTCTGGAGAGTACAGCTGCTCTGAGGGCGTGGTACTCCCTATATGGAACCCTCAGAACCCATCAGTGGGAGATAAGGTGGCACGTGCCATCGTCTATTTCGTAGCCCTCATCTACATGTTCCTGGGAATGTCCATCATTGCAGATCGCTTCATGTCCTCCATCGAGGTCATCACCTCACAAGAGAAGGAAATCACCATTAAGAAACCCAATGGTGAAACTACCACTGCCACAGTCCGCATCTGGAACGAGACGGTGTCCAACCTGACCTTAATGGCGTTGGGTTCTTCAGCACCTGAGATCCTGCTGTCAGTGATTGAAGTGTGTGGGCACAAGTTTGAAGCGGGCCACCTTGGTCCCAGCACCATAGTCGGCAGTGCTGCCTTTAACATGTTTATCATCATCGCTATCTGTGTCTATGTGGTCCCTGATGGTGAAGTGAGAAAGATAAAACACTTGAGGGTCTTTTTTGTGACAGCAGCTTGGAGTGTGTTTGCCTACATCTGGCTCTACCTGATTCTCTCTGTATTTTCCCCTGGTGTGGTGGAGGTCTGGGAAGCTGTGTTAACGTTTCTCTTCTTTCCCATTTGTGTGCTCCAAGCCTGGATCGCAGACCGCCGCTTGCTATTCTACAAGTACGTTCATAAGCGGTACCGTGCCGACAAGAATCGTGGCATCATCATTGAAACGGAGGGTGATGGTATGTTCACAAAGATGGACATGGAGATGGATGGGCAGGGCACCAACTCTCACCACAAGGAGGTTCTGGATGGCATGCTTGCTGGTGTGGAGGAGGGAGGAGGCGGAGGAGCAGGAGGAGGTGGTGGTGGAGAAGAAGAAGAGGCGCGAAGGGAAATGGCTCGTACACTGAAGGAACTGAAGCAAAGACACCCTGAGAAGGACATGGAGCAGCTGATTGAAATGGCCAACTACCAGGTGCTGGTTCAGCAACAGAAGAGCAGGGCGTTCTACCGCATCCAGGCCACACGCATGATGATCGGCGCAGGGAACATCCTGAAGAAGCATGCTGCGGACCAGGCCAGGAAAGTAATCAGCTGCCATGAGGCCAACGCTCAGGAAGAGGATCCTCACACCATCTACTTGGAGTTTGAGCCCTCTCACTACCAGTGCTTCGAGAATTGTGGTTCCCTTAAACTGGCTGTTGGCAGACATGGAGGAGACAGTGGCTGCACTGTAAAGGTGAGAATTAACATCAGGAAAGCATTAATAAAAATCTGCCATGCTCTATTTAATGACTGTTAAGAGAATATTGGCCCTGAAAATCACAGAAGCACTATGATGGCAGGAATGGACTCTCAGCTATTAGAGGATCACTGAATTTTAATGAACAATTACGGAGATGAATTTTATTATAGCCACTTAGCATCATTTGTAATTTTCTAAGTGAATTATGTTTCAGGTGTTTTACTTACAAACCACCAAATATTGAGAGGTTTAGGAAATTCCATGAAAATAAGCTCATATAAGTGGATTCCAAATGCTGTGTATTTGTTTTTAAGAGGGGCGTTCAGGTCAAACTGGGACTCATGGTGATTTTTTTTTTCCCTGAATGATGGCGATTGACATTTATAGAAGAGAAGATTTATCAAGTGCATTTCAGCGCAGAGACTCCTACTTTTTAAACAGTAAAAAGTTTCGATGGTGCAAATGTTTTAAAGAAGGTCATACGTAATAAGAGGTGCAATAGAACGTTGCAATCCCTAATCCTTTAAAATCGCCAGGTAACTTGTCACCAATGTGCATGTCTCATGCTTTCATTTTATCAGGCACTCATTACCTACTGAAAAGGATCAACACAGAATAGAGTTTATAAGACGGTGCTAGTGGATTTCTAGAACTGTATTCTACATTATCCTAGCAAATGCCTTCCTCCTGTATAAAAGTTCTCTGACTACAAAATCCTGTGCTGTCTTTCCCCAGGTGGACTATCGCACCGAGGATGGCACGGCTAACGCTGGCTCTGATTATGAGTTCGCTGAGGGGACGCTGGTCTTCAAACCAGGCGAGACCATAAAGGAGCTGACAGTCGGCGTAATTGATGATGACATCTTCGAGGAAGACGAGCATTTCTATGTGCACCTCAGTAACCCGCGTGTCGTTCATCGAGCTGAGGTCTCCATTCTCGATCCCAATGCTCCAGGCAATAGTCTTTTGGGCTCTGTCCCCATCCAGCCAAAAGCTGCACTGGGTTCCGCTCATACCGCCACGGTGACCATCTACGATGACGACCACGCGGGGATCTTCACATTCGAGTGCGCGTCGATGCGTGTGAGTGAGAGCGTGGGCCTCATGCAGGTGAAGGTGCACAGAACGTCTGGAGCACGCGGGAAAGTGGCAGTGCCGTTCCATACCAGTGAGGGGACCGCCAAAGCTGGAGAGGACTACGAGGAGGTGGCGGGAAAACTGGAATTCCTCAACGATGAGACCATGTAAGTTTCTAAAGCGTTGTTTCAGTTATTACTGTATAATGCAGTTCAGCTTGTTTTTTAATAACTACACATAATTTCGGATTCATATTAACCATTCTTTCTGAAATATCTGGGTTAGAAAAGTCCACATGATTAAACAGGCGTTTGACATGACGCATTTCATAATCGCCAGCTTGACTCCATATTTATTTTATTTGAAAATGAAAAAAAACCTGTGTCAATCAATCTTGACTGGCGCCATTGGACCAGGGGATCTCTTAAACATTAAAAAACACAGAATGACATTCCTCACCTGTACCGTTTACACACGTCCTCTATCTGCTACTGTAGATATTGAATCATTACATCATGTACAGTATTAACTGTATAATATGCTTTTATGGTTATAAAAATGATGCGCTCTCACAGGTTATGTATGAAAGTGAAAGTTGGTGAAATGTTACATAATTCATAACATAATGTTTTGAGGCTTTATGAACTTTCCTTGAATTAAACCGAGATTTAAAAAATACTGACATTATGGACGTGTCATGCCTTATAGGACGTCTTCTCTTCTAGGCTTTGGGACTCTTATATTTAGATGCAAGCTCATTGTTCACAGTTCTTCCACCAGTAGTAGTATTAAAGTTCACAATTTTTCATCGTCAGTGTCTTGCATGAATCTAGTTTGGTTGAGTTTGAATATTGTTTAGCATAACGGCAATGGGTTAGATATGATTTGTATAAGGTCTTGAACCTTGGTTTGTTCCAGTTCTCATTATTGGTTTGTTTTAGTTTGAGATTTAACAAACTGTCTACATCTTCACTTACTTTGTGCCTGCTCTTGTCATGATGTCATGATGACAAACCTTGACAGTAACAACAATTTGACATATTTTTGTAATCAAGAATTACAAAGAACATTTTACAAAATATTTACAAAATATTGATATATTTTACTATTCCACATCATCATACAGCTTCAAGCCAGGAGGTTAATATAAGAAAAGGTATATTGGTCTTCATATGCAGCTTCTGGACATAATATTTTGACTTGTCCAGAAGGTCCATCCAATTGTGCCATATCATCCCTTGAAGATGTACTTTTGGCACGTTATAGTGATTATTGGGATTTTTGGTGTCTTTGATTGGCATTATAGAGAAGATTACGATTCAATTATTTGTCACATGTACCTTATGGCACGGTGAAGTTATTTGATTTGATTTGATTTGAATATTTTTCACACATATCCCAGTTAGGAAGCTAGGGTCAGAGAGCAGGATACAACAGCCCTGGAGCAGACAGGGTTAAGCGCCTTGGATAAAGGCTGAGCAATGGCAATACAGCGGTGCAGGGACTTGTTCGGTAACCCAGCGCCTTATCCATTTGAGCCACCATTGCCTCAGAAGATGTAGCAGGATAGCAGAAGATTACAGTATTTTCCAAAGATAAATAGCCATCCGGAGAGATTGAGAGATGATAGCTGCAGGAGAATCATAGTTGAGAATCAGGATTGACCTGTGCATTAAGCTTGTCTGACTCTGTAGTGGGAAAAAAAAACACATGGAGAAATCCAATTTCAATGTTGTCTTGCCAAATTTAAACATTCACATTAAGAAGAGCATATTGACCATGAGAGGGATACGGTAGTCATCGCCACCAGAATTTAGACATGTGACCTTTCAGGAAGTGGAGGTTTTATGGGCTGAAGCTTTATCTATACACCATGGTGGTGAAGAGGTTCGACGTGAGTTAACCTAGACTTATGAACTTCTCATGATCAATGACGACTATGAGAGAGGAATTACGCAGGAATAAAGGAAGGGATGTAAAGAGATCGTTGGACAGATGTTTGAGAGAAGGATGGATGGTTCTACAGGAGTGACAGAGCATTGTGATGGGGTGAAGTGCAGTTGGGTAAACTGAGGATTAGATGGAGAGAAGCAGGTGTAGAACTGGGAGAGAAGGTAGGGAAGAGAGGAGGGATAAGTGTGTGTGTGTGTGTGTGTGTGTGTGTGTGTGTGTGTGTGTGTGTGTGTGTGTGTGTGTGTGTGTGTGTGAGAGAGAGAGAGAAATAGTGTTATTTATGAGTTTGAGCAGCGTTGGTTGACAGGAGTGGTTGAGATGAGAGTAAGGCTGTGTGGGACTCTGTGTGTGTGTGTGTGTGTGCGCAGGCCACATATGTACTGTGATGAAAATGCTATTATTAATCGTGCAAAGGAAAAAGGCGCCGTGTGTGCTGTCTGCTGTTTAGTGTAGCACTGAATTTATGCGTTTGTTAAATTGGTGCGTCAATGTGTACAGCTACTGCCGACTGTGTGTGTGTGTGTGTGTGTGTGTGTGTGTGTGTGTGTGTGTGTGTGTGTGAGATGAGGGCTCGATTGAAGTGCGTGTGAGGGTGGGCGGATTGAGTGGATAAGCCTGGGAGTCTGTAAGCGGAGAAATGATTCTGCCAGTATATGCGTATGATGTGCGAAACCTCAGCAGTATGTGTTCATCAGTGCAGCCTAGGTCAGCGTTCTTTGACCCGTACCTGCCCACGGCTCTTAGAAATGGACATACGATGCAAAATGGCAGAGTCAAAAGTGCGGGTCGGTGTTCTTTTTATAACGTTTGATGTACCGGCTCACCACATTGCAAAAAGCTTAGATAAAAATCTGCTCAGTGGAAACAATTTCAGCCTCTGTGGCGTCTCAGGTTATTTAAACCGCGAAAGAAAAATCACAAACAACCAAGTCAGAACAACGAGCAGTCTTAACCATGCAGAGTTGAGCGACGAAGGTGAAACAGCCTGAGTGCCACAAACGGCCAGGCCAGTGCATCACTGAGATCATTTGTGTGTGTGTGTGTGTGTGTGTGTGTGTGTGTGTGTGTGTGTGTGTGTGAGAGAGAATTTGCATGATTTTGAGCATTGTGTCGCTGCTACAGTACATGATTGGCTGATTGCACAATTCCATGAATGGAGGGGGCGTTTCTAATAAAGTGGCCAGCGAGTGTATATTTGCCATATGTACACGGGGGAAACCCCTAAAAAAAGAACAGGATTTACCTGAAGTCACTTATTCCCCTGGCAGCTGCAATTCAAAAGAGCTGTCACTAGATTACTGGTGTCTGAGGAATTCTGGCTGTGTGTGTGTGTGTGTGTGTGTGTGTGTGTGTGTGTGTGTGTGTGTGTGTGTGTGTGTGTGTGTGTGTGTGTACAGTATGTGTGTAGGGAAGATACTGTAGAAGGTGCATGACAGTGAAAAAGGATGTAAATTTCACTCTTCTCAATCTTGAGATTTAGTAAATACCCCAAGCTACACTCTCCTGTAGTGTAGTGTAGTGTGTGCGTGTGTGTGTGTGTGTGTGTGTGTGTGTGTGTGTTAATGCATGCCTTTGTATACAAGCTACGTTCATATCCGTGCGTTGTACAGTACGTGCGACTGTAATCCGTGATTGTTCTCCTCCAGAAGGCTTCTGTACCCAAGCCAATGTGGAAAGCTGGATAAGGAGTGGGGAAAAGGGGGGACGCTTATGTAAGCTCGCATTTTAAGACGATGCCGAAGTCATGACTAGAACGAGTTCAGAAGAGACGCTACATGAGTAAGACTGTGCGCTCGCCTGGAAACGACGGATCGATGGTGACCCCTGCGTTCTGACACACTCGATCTACATTTAATGGGCTGAAGGTTTTTGCAGTGTGTGGGATTGGGTTGAGCGAGCTCATTTTATTCTGCATTTTGAAACATGGAAATGCTCACGGCAAGCACTCCTTAAATCGGCACGCCAGCGTTTTCACCTTAATCTCAAAATCCGGCATCTAGGGCACGAAGATGATACGTCTTACTAAAACGTGTGTGCTTAAGTCCTTAAGTGTCGAAGTGGCTCATGTGTATTATAGTAATACGAAGGGCATTCGAGCCAAACTGGGACTTTTGATTGTGCTTAACAACAGGACGTAGTCCTGGATTGACTTGAATGCCCTTGGAGTTACTATAATGGACATGGACCACTTTTGCTCTAAAGGGCTCACATGAGATGCGAACAAATGTTGAATTCTCTCAGTAAATATTTTAAATAATAAGAGTTAATTTGGAACCGGTTCTTGGTTTTCAGCACCCACACTTTACTGGGCTATAACCAAAGAACCACTTGCCTCCTATCACCTGGAGATCGCTGGTTCGCACCCCGGGTGATTCTGTTTTCCTCTCACATCCGGAGGCACAGAGAGAGCTGATTGGCCGAGCTCTCTCAGGGGGGGAGGGATGAGAGGTACTTGTGCTCCCATATTAATCACGGCTCTACAGCCAATCAGGGGCGTCTGTGAGCTCGCGCACACGGAAGGAGCGGCTAGTGCTTTCCTCCGAGTGTGTTATTAAGCCCCTAATGGTGCTTGAGCAAGCAGTTCGAAAAGATGCGGTCGGTTGACATTACGCGGTTCGGGGGAAACACGTGATAGTCTTCGCCCTCGCGACTGAGTGGTAGCCTTAATGTGGGAGGCCCCCATGCGACGAGGAGGAATTGGCTACGACTGATATTGGGGAGAAAAAAATAAAAAAAGAACCGCTTACGCCAGGGGCCAGGGGGTGGGGCATGGTTGGGCATGACCAACTAAACGTTTATGACCACCTTCTGTAAAAATGGACTCAACATGCAATGGGCTGCTCAAATGCTTTCTAGTAATGATAATGCCAGGAGAACCGCTGGCAAAGCCATAGGGAAGTTTGCCATTGTTGTTGTGCTTTTGGCGATAGTTTTTTTTTTTTTTTTTTACCAGCTAGCATTGATGCCAGTGTTGCCGCTAGCATCGCTGCGAAGATCGAGACATACAAAGACATGTACAGTGCCATAATGATGTGACTATCTAGCCTGTTGAAAAGCAAAGCCAGGACCAGAAAGGAACTAACACCTGGTTCACTTTGGTTGAAGAGGGGTAATTTTAGACAAATTAGATTTGGACTGCTTGTTTCATTACTTTCCATATATTTCTCTTAATTATATTCCTTATGCTATGTGATCAATAATGAATTAAACAAGGCAACTTTTTATTCTGTTTATTCTCACTGTGGCTTTACGCCTACAGGGTTGAGGGTTCGAGTCCCGTCTCTGGGTCTCTGTGCACGAAGTTTGCATGTTCTCCTCATGCTTGGTGTGTCTCATCAGGGTACTCCAGTTCCCTCCCACAGTCCAAAGACATGCATAAGACTAATTGGTGTTTCAAAATTGCAGTTAGTGTGTGGATGAATGTGCTTGTGTGCCTTGGGATGGATTGCCACGGTGTACCCCGCCTCATGCCCTCCCGCCCCGAGTCCCCTGGGACAAAAGGACTGTACAGGAAAAGTGGTATAGAGAATGAGTATGAGAGAGAGAGAGAGTATTCTCATTATCCGTCAAGTTTTTACCCTTTGAATGAGGTTTTAAATGAGTGAGAACTGCAGGCAAGAGAATAAATAAATCAACTGGCCTAATATGGAACCCAGCTATGCAACAAGGTCACAGATAGTGAAGTAGACAATTTAGCATTTCCTTCGTGTTGTCACTATGGTTATTGTGCGTTATTACTAAGACAAGATGAAAGCTGACACTGGCCCTCTCCCAAATGGTGTCCTAGACCTTGAAATCTGGCAACATCAAGCAAAAAATATATCTTTTGTGAAAAAGTCCTTGAGACTGAACAAAAAAAATGACACTGTTTATTCATCAATACAGTGCAGAGTTTGAACAGCATCAGAAACGGTCCAGTCCGTTCCTATTAAAAACAATTGTTATTTCAGTGGTGAAAATATTAACTATTAGCTTTTCTAATTAATATGTATTTGGTGCAGGTGTGTATTTACATTGAGCAAGTAGCTTACTATTAGCTTATTTTAAAGTAGATTATTACATCTGGAACATAATTGTCAGAGGTGGAAAGTAACGAATTACATTTACTCGCGTTACTGTAATTGAGTAGTTTTTTTGTGTATTTCTACTTTTTAAAGTAGTTCTGTAATTTTACTTTTACTTAAGTACGTTTTGTTTGAAGTATTGTAATTCGCTACATTTTAAATCATATTCGCTACTGAGTAAAAAATAAATGAATGAAAATGCTAAAATAATAAAAAATATTATGCTTTGTATAAATGCTCCGTTGCGCCGCGTGTGTGTATCATGTCCTGGTCGCGCGCCGCTCCAGACTCCACTCCAGGTCTTCTGACTGTCCACATCAGCATCTACCTTCCACACGGTCGCTTCCGCCCTGAGAGTGACATCATCGACTAGTGCGACCATATATAAACCGGAGAGAGACGCGGGAAAGAGATTGTAATTTTGGCGTTTTGATATTTGGTTGTGTATTCCGGTTTTTACTTTTTGCCTCCCATTGACTTTGATTATTGCTTTGTCCCTTTGGTTTGGTTGGTCTTTGTATATATTTGTAGATAATTTCACTGTTTTTGGTTTAGGGAGTCCGGGAAGGTACATGTATTTTTGTTTGTGTGTGTGTTTTTTTGTTTTTTTTTGCAGGTAATCTAGCTACTAAATATAAATAAAATTTTGTTTATTATTTTGGCCTGGGTCCATCCTGAATCTGATCCTCCTCCTCCTGTTGGTTGTGTGTGTGTGTGTGTGTGTGTGTGCGTGTGTGTGTGTGTGTGTGTGCGCGTGTTTGTATATACAAACCTCATTATTTCATCAGTTAATGATTGGATCTAGTTCTTTCTGCCATATACCACCATTTCCATACAGTTTAAAATAGAACCCTGAACCATTCTTTTGCTGTATGGCCCTAGACTGGGACGTAACACCATATTTAAGTGACCACTTTGATTTTCAAGCACAAGAAAGACAACAGCTTTATTATGCAAAGGTGTTCCTTCAGTTAAAAGCAACTAATTTGAGATTTATATCTGCCTCATCCCACCCCCGCTGTTAAAAAAATTAAAATAAAAAAGTAACTCTATAACTTGTACTCTGAGTAAACTTTTTAATGAGCTACTTTTTACTTTTACTTGAGTAGATTTTTATAATGGTAACAGTACTTGTACTTGAGTACAAAATTTTATTACTCTTTCCACCTCTGATAATTGTTCATAACATCACTTTGACTCACCAGTATGATTCCACTTATGGTGCAGGTTAAACTTCAGACAGATATCCAAGTACTTGCAAAAGTTCTATAAAATTCTGTCCAGCAGTCGATTTAAGACGCGCCCACTGTTTGACGCATGTGCAGTATGCTGTCCAAATTTTATAACTTAAGGATGCAGCCAAAACTTAGAATTTTCTACTTCTACTCAGTGTTTTGATTTGATTTATACTGCAGGTTTAACTTTAGGCAAATACCTAAGGGTTAGCAAAGTTTCATTAAATTCTGTCCAGACAGTTTTCTGTGATGCTGTGACAAAATCTGTCTGGACAGACATACAGACAGAAAATCTTTGGAGCCTGGTTTCTGGTACTCGAATGTATGAAACATATATATATATATATATATATATATATATGTTTTATATATATATATGTTTTAAATTTGACCAATCAGATGGGCCCTTACTATGTTTATACCCGCTTATGTATATATATATATATATATATATATATATATATATATATATATATATATATATACAGTGGTGTGAAAAACTATTTGCCCCCCTCCTGATTTCTTATTCTTTTGCATGTTTGTCACACAAAATGTTTCTGATCATCAAACACATTTAACTATTAGTCAAAGATAAGACAAGTAAACACAAAATGCAATTTTTAAATGAGGGGTTTTATTATTTAGGGAGAAAAAAAATCCAAACCTACATGGCCCTGTGTGAAAAATTAATTGCCCCCTGAACCTAATAACTGGTTGGGCCACCCTTAGCAGCAATAACTGCAATCAAGCGTTTGCGATAACTTGCTACGAGTCTTTTACAGCGCTCTGTTTTTTTGGCCCACTCATCTTTGCAGAATTGTTGTAATTCAGCTTTATTTGAGGGTTTTCTAGCATGAACCGCCTTTTTAAGGTCATGCCACAACATCTCAATAGGATTCAGGTCAGGACTTTGACTAGGCCACTCCAAAGTCTTCATTTTGTTTTTCTTCAGCCATTCAGAGGTGGATTTGCTGGTGTGTTTTGGGTCATTGTCCTGCTGCAGCACCCAAGATCGCTTCAGCTTGAGTTGACGGACAGATGGCCGGACATTCTCCTTCAGGATTTTTTGGTAGACAGTAGAATTCATGGTTCCATCTATCACAGCAAGCCTTCCAGGTCCTGAAGCAGCAAAACAACCCCAGACCTTCACACTACCACCACCATATTTTACTGTTGGTATGATGTTCTTTTTCTGAAATGCTGTGTTACTTTTACGCCAGATGTAACGGGACACGCACCTTCCAAAAAGTTCAACTTTTGTCTCGTCGGTCCACAAGGTATTTTCCCAAAAGTCTTGGCAATCATTGAGATGTTTTTTAGCAAAATTGAGACGAGCCTTAATGTTCTTTTTGCTTAAAAGTGGTTTGCGCCTTGGAAATCTGCCATGCAGGCCGTTTTTGCCCAGTCTCTTTCTTATGGTGGAGTCGTGAACACTGACCTTAATTGAGGCAAGTGAGGCCTGCAGTTCTTTAGATGTTGTCCTGGGGTCTTTTGTGGCCTCTCGGATGAGTTGTCTCTGCGCTCTTGGGGTAATTTTGGTCGGCCGGCCACTCCTGGGAAGGTTCACCACTGTTCCATGTTTTTGCCATTTGTGGATAATGGCTCTCACTGTGGTTCGCTGGAGTCCCAAAGCTTTAGAAATGGCTTTATAACCTTTACCAGACTGATAGATCTCAATTACTTTTGTTCTCATTTGTTCCTGAATTTCTTTGGATCTTGGCATGATGTCTAGCTTTTGAGGTGCTTTTGGTCTACTTCTCTGTGTCAGGTAGCTCCTATTTAAGTGATTTCTTGATTGAAACAGGTGTGGCAGTAATCAGGCCTGGGGGTGACTACAGAAATTGAACTCAGGTGTGATAAACCACAGTTAAGTTGTTTTTTAACAAGGGGGGCAATCACTTTTTCACACAGGGCCATGTAGATTTTGAGTTTTTTTCTCCCTTAATAACGTAAACCTTCATTTAAAAACTGCATTTTGTGTTCAATTATGTTATCTTTGACTAATAGTTAACGGTTTTTGATGAACAGAAACATTTAAGTGTGACAAACATGCAAAAGAATAAGAAATCAGGAAGGGGGCAAATAGTTTTTCACACCACTGTATATATAATTTTTTTCAATTATTATTTATATCTTTATACTTAATTCTGTCGCGAACTAACCCGGGATGATCAGAAGACTTAGCGATTAGCGGTTAGCCCTTTGTAGCGTCGATGGTAAACCCAAACGCGGAAGCAAGCGAGTAGGCAGGATAACCACGCGAATTAGTCTAAGGACTCTCACAGAACGAGAGCAAGGGAAAAACACAAATTTAACCCGCGTCCTATAAACACACACTCGAATCAGAAAGAAACAATCTGCACCGACATGCGCAAACTCAGTGACTAAGCTCTATGGGGTGGTTTGTTTACTCCTCTTATACTTCCGGGTTCGCGACCGCATTACGTCTGGGTCCTAGTGCCGGTTGCGGAGCGAGTGTGTGTGTGACAAATAGTATATATATATATATATATTTTTTTTTATAATATTTATTTTTATTAAAAAAAAACAACAAAACAGACAAGTCAAAGAGAATATTTAGTTTAAAAGATGCTCTTGTTTTAAGACACTATTGATGAGTGTATGGTTACACGTAAATAAAAAGTAATGTTTGAAAGTAATTCATATTGTGTTGGCAGGTTTATAGTAACAGCAAACAAGTCAGAATATCTGCTGAGGGGTTTAAGTCATTCATAGTGTTTTAAGTCTAAATATTTGTCTAACTTCCTTGACATATAGTTTCTTTTTAGCCTGAATTAGATTTAATTACATCAGACGAATATCTATTACCTGTTTATTTTAGTATGATCGTTACATATAAATAAATAATTAAAAAAAATAGGCAATAACAATAATAAAAAATGCATTTCTCTAGGGAAATGTTATATTGCAAGAAATATTGTTATCGCAATATTCAACAACAATATCGCATATCTCATATTTTCCTAATATCGTGCAACCCCATATATTTTTATGTTTCATACATTCGAGGACCATATATATATATATATATATATATATATATATATATATATATATATATATATATATATATATATATATACAGAGGTGGAAAGAGTAATAAAATTTTGTACTCAAGTAAAAGTACTGTTACTTCAGTGAAATTTTACTTAAGTACAAGTAAAGTTACCATTATAAAAATCTACTCAAGTAAAAGTAAAAAGTAGCTCATTAAAAAATGTACTCAGAGTAAAAGTTACCGAGTTACTTTTTTATTTTTTTTTACAGCGGGGGTGGGATGAGGCATTCGTAGTTCAAAAAAGATGAGCAGATATAAATCTCAAACTAGTTGTTTTTAACTGAAGGAACACCTTTGCATAATAAAGCTGTTGTCTTTGTTGTGCTTGAAAATCAAAGTGGTCACTTAAATATGGTGTTACGTCCCAGTCTAGGGCCAAACAGCAAAAGAATGGTTCAGGGTTCTATTTATAACTGTATGGAAATGGTGGCATATGGCAGAAAGAACTAGATCCAATCATTAACTGATGAAATAATGAGTTTTGTATATACACACACATACACACCAGGAGGAGGATCAGATTCAGGTTGGACCCAGGCCAAAATAATTTAAACAAAATGGTATTTATATTTAGTAGCTAGATTACCTGCAAAAAAAACAAAAAAAACACACACACAAACAAAAATACAGGTACCTTCCCGGACTCCCTAAACCAAAAACAATGAAATTATCTACAAATATATGCAAAGACCAACCAAACCAAAGCGACAAAGCAATAATCAAAGTCAATTGGAGGCAAAAAGTCAAAACCGGAATACACAACCAAATATCAAAGCGCCAAAATCACAACCTCTTTCATCTTTCCCGCGTCTCTCTCCGGTTTATACATGGTCGCGCTACTCGATGACGTCACTCAGGGCGGAAGCAACCGTGTGGAAGGTCAGGTAGCTGCCGATGTCAGAAAACCTGGAGTGGAGTCTGGAGCGGCACGCGACCAGGACATGACCACACACGCAGCGCAACGGAGCATTTATACACAGCATAATATCTTTTATTATTTTATAATTTTCATTCATTTATTTTTTACTCAGTAGCGAATATGATTTAAAATGTAGCGAATTACAATACTTCAAACAAAACGTACTTAAGTAAAAGTAAAATTACAGATTTTTAAAACTACTTTAAAAAGTAGAAATACACAAAAAAGCTACTCAATTACAGTAACGCGAGTAAATGTAATTCGTTACTTTCCACCTCTGTATATATATATATAAATATATATCAATTAAGGAATCATTAATACAATGGGCCAAGATGTTGGATCTTTGGGTCTTTGGGTGTACTGGGTGTTCCGGTACCATTCTTTTGTTCTTTTGAGGATGGGTTCCCTGTTGAGTCTGGTTCCTCTCAAGGTTTCTTCCTATTACCATCTCAGGGAGTTTTTCCTTGCCACTGTCGCCCTCGGCTTGCTCATCTTTTGATTGTGTAACGCTGCTTTGCGACAATGACAATTGTTAAAAGCGCTATACAAATAAAATTGAATTGAATTGAATTTTGTGGCGGCGGCGCAGTGGTGTAGTGGTTAGCACTGTCGCCTTGCACCTCCAGGGTCTGGGTTCGATTCCCCGGCCAGGCTCGATTCCCATCTCTGTGTGCATGGAGTTTGCATGTTCTCCCCGTGCTTGGTGGGTTTCCTCTGGGTACTCCGGTTTCCTCCCACAGTCCAAAGATATGCAGGTTAGGCTAATTGGCGTTCCTAAATTGCCCGTAGTGTGTGAGTGTGTGTATGTGTGTGTGCCCTGCGATGGATTGGCACGCTGTCCAGGTTGTACCCCGCCTAGTGCCCGAAGTCTCCTGGGATAGGCTCCAGGTCCCCCGCGACCCTGAACACAGGATTAAGCGGTATAGAAAATGAATGAATGAATGAATGAATGAATTTTGTGGCCAGTGTTGACTTTTTTCTGCGGGATTGCTCTGGACAGGCTGGCTTTTGGTCCAAGCAGGCATTGTTGAGCCTTAGGTGCCCATGCTCCTGTCACCAGATTACTGTTGTACAGTATATCTGCTAACCAATGTTAGTGTCTTAATGTTTTGGCTGAGACATTGGGATAACGTGGAAGGTAACATTAACAACGCAATACAATGCTGTTGTGTTTGATGTTTTACAGTGCTTTTGTGTCTAGCATGCAATCTGTGTTCCCAAGATCACCATCGCTGGCATAAAAGTTAACTATACTGTTTGCCTTTGAACAGTTTAGAGAAGGATTTGGGATTTAGGTTTGTGTTAGAACCTAGCTTGTGTTAGCCGTAACCAAGCAACATGGGTGGTTCAGAACGACTTAGAAGCAGTTTCTAAGGAGACAAAGTGCTGCTTAAATGACATAGCGTTATCAGATGTGTTTTCTTGCTGAAAGTGCTTCTATGCCGGTTTTAAATGCGAGTTTTCACTGTGAGGTGGAGTGATACATACAATACTGTATAGTTAAGCATCCCAGTGCTGTTATGCTCTATATCAGCACTCATGGAATACCTCTTGTCCAATCAGATTACTCGGTCGGAACAAACTGTTGTATAATATCTATTAGGGCATAGTATTGAGTCGTTGGGATTTTTTTGTAGAGTTGGATTTTTGCCATTTTAGTGAGTTCATTCCACCAATTGTATGAGAGGTTTTCAAGAGCCCTCCAGTACGGACAGCTCAAAGCTGTCCACTTTCCACCTCAACACTAATCAAGGCATATTTTTGGCATATTTATGGATTTTCCAATTACGGTACCAATCTTCAATCTATTTTTTTTTAATGGCAAACATTTTAAACGAACCTCTAGCTAGGAATTTTCAGGAATATTGGAAATCCCTCAAAATAAAGAATATAACTTGTTAATAGGGAAAGGGTTACCTAGTGAGCCACTCTCCTTTCCTCCAGTATTTCAGCCTTCTTGGAGCATCGTCACTCCATTCCTCTTTCTTTTTCTTGAATTCGCAGCTGAAAGCTTTGCATGTAGGTTGGTTTGGATGAGCAGGACTATGAGGCTCAACTCACAGAAGAGCTATATTTGGTTAAGGAACAGTAGGCTAGGCATGCGTATAAGCATGCTGGAGCAGGAATTATGTTTTGCTAAGCCTAATCTAGGGAATATAGTGAAGATTTGCTTGCACAGATACTCATTTGCAAACATGGCAGTGGATAAAGGGTATATACACTGCTGCGAAAAACACACATTCATACCCATGTGGCTGCTGACAAGTCTTATTGCCAAGAGAAGAAACCTATCAAACATGCACACCCTCTCTCTGTCAACCTAGATGAAGACAAAACACATTTTTTCCTCCTAAAATGGAAATAAGATATTGAATGGAGCAAATCTTTCCCGTGGAGTGACAGAACTGATTAGCAGACTGCCTATGTGATGGCGAAAAGCCCGGCTCCCACACATGCCATACCCTGCTCCTCTGTGTGAGCATGCACACATAAAGTACAGTACCCACATACACACACACACACACATGGTATGATAGCCCTCCTAAGGCAGTGTTAGAGCCTTGCACCTAATGCTGTTACCATGAACTGCTGCTTTACAGTTGACTAATTCATTATCGTGTTAGAAAAGGACAGATATTTTTTTCCCCTCCTCTTCCAGTTTTGTCATATTTAATAAGAAAACTGAGTTTTCTGGGTAGTTACGCTGGCAGAACACCAAAGAAATGCCTTTGCTCAGTAATGAGGAAACAAATTGAGATGTCTAATGGTAAGGCAATTGAGAAAATGGATGGTGTACATTCTTTTGGTGACTAGGAATGTACAACATGATTAGCGTGAATAATTTACTCAACATCGAAAATGGAATCATCACAATTTGTCAGTTCCATTGTGCGTTATCCTTGTAAATAAACAGGAAACCGTTGTCCCTTTATAGAGGATAATATAAGGTTATGTCTTGTATCAAAATAAGACTCCGCCGTGTATAATTTATTTATATAAAACGCTGTTTAAATGTGTATGGTGTTCGCTTATACAGTACGGTATATTCAGCATCTTTAAAAAACTATTTTTTAGCAAACTCTCCTTGCTCTATGAAATCACCATGCTACAGTATCTTCACTAAGACAATTTAGATGAAAGAAATTCACTACTTTAAACACTTTACAAACAACCTTTAATACGTAAAAATCATAAAAAAAAAAAAAAACTTTTTTAATGGCATCAATGTGTCAAAAAGTCACGCACTCTAATATTTCAGTTGGTGACCTTTACTTTAACTTTTGATGCACAATGTTGTGGGAAAATCATATCTGAAAATTATTCCTCATGCTCCCAGAAGCACACTTTCATAATTTGTGTCCTGGAATACTGTACACCATTAGGGAAGAAAAACTTACACACGTGATAACCTGGTCATTCAGCACATTCAGGTCATCAGCTGACTTCATTTTATTCATTTTAAGGCTGCTGAGCCTAGACCTGAGCAACTGAAGTGACCCCAGGTCATGACACCCCAGGACATGAATCTTGTATAGTGGCCACATACAATACAAGCCTCCATCTCTTCATGCGCTTCCCTTCATGCGCTTCCCGTCTTACCCTGGCGCGTACTGGAATAGGGTCAATCTGATCTCATCAGACCACATGACCTTTTTCCATTGTTCTAAATTAAATGCTTAATTACTACTCTCACTAACAAATGGTTATCTTACGGTCACACAGCTGTTTAGTCCTAAAGGTCTGATCTCCTTTAACGTGTGAAAATGCTCTAATTGTTACGATCAAACATGGCTATGATTTCTATGTAACTAAGCATTTACAGCACAGTTGGTCATCTCCACACACAGTCATGCATTATTTATTTTATTCCGACCACATTTCTTCTGTGAAGTTGACAGCTCAGTACATTTTTTAATAATGTGTTGGACAGTTCATAAACCAATTTCGGTAATTTTAGCAATTTCCCTAGTTTTTTTTTTTTTTTGCTTGATTCATGACACCAATTTGACCCTTTTGAAACACTTTTTTTGCCAGTGTAATATTTATCTGGCTTTTAACAAGAAAATCATGATCAGAATCTGTAATAACTTATATTGACAGATTAATATTCTGTAGATGATCTACTACACATCAAGGGATATGAATCAGATCATACAAAATATAAAACACGCATAATTTGCAAGCTGGTAGTCTCTTCGAGTGTGTAGAGATTCTCTACTGACCATGAACTCTTGACTTATTGTTTAATATTAGTTAACAGGGACTAACTGGATGAGTAATGGTTTGATGAATGGCCTGTAAATGGTGTCTTGACTGTTTATAGAGTGTCTGCCACGGACTATTGAAATAAAGTGTTAGCAATTCACCAGCCCTGGGTAAAACCAGGTATAGGACATTTCTCTTACTCTCCCTCCTCCTAGTAGCCCCCCACCCCCTCCCCACCGCCCCCAAGCACCCCCCTCATAGCTCTCACCCCATTTTCAGTCTCATTTCTCAGAGGCCGAGCCTGCCGGGCCATTGTTTTTCATCAATCCCTTCTTATCGTCAGGCACCTGCAGTGGTTTATGGCCCTGAGTCCGGGGCTGGCGAGCTGTTTAATTTCACACAGCCTGCACAGACAGAAACCAGGGAAAGACAGAAATCAATAAGAAGGAAAGATGAGAAAAGAATGTGAACGAAGGCCTGAATAGCAAAGCAGGCGCGAAGCCATTCTCTATTTTTAGAGAGGGGGGGGGAGGACGATTGTAGGAAATCGTGCAAAACAGCCATTCAGGTTTAGTGACAAAGAAGTCCTTATTGTTTTGCATTTTCAACGTTATTACACTCTGAGAGGAGCCTACTCCAAGGCACATCCATCTGATTCTGCATGGTGGGTCGGCCAAATGATATGAGCTAGGTCACATTAAAAGTTTCTTCTTCTTTTACTTAGATCGGATCTTTCTGTCTTAATGGTAACAGTCATGACATTGGTGACCCATATCTGTCCCCTGTGAGATCGCATGCACCTGTCCGCTGAAACTCCCCCACATGCACACATCGCATTTGTTGGCCAATTGTTTCACTACACTACTTGGTTTTGTTTAGTTTGTCCTATTTTTCCTCAATCCATCCCCTTAATATCTAGGACCAATTTGCCTCTTCTTCTGTGTATATATCCACTGTGGTTGCTGCTCCATGTTGTTGTTTTGCTGTATTGATAATGACTAACATAGACAAGTACATTGAAGAAAAGCCCATGTAATAAATTCTAATCTGAATATGTAACATATGTAATTATATGGCCACGTGGCAGCATGGTAGTGTAATGGTTAGCACTGTCGCCATGCATCTCCAGGGTCCGGGTTCGATTCCCGGCCAGGCTAGATTCCCGTCTCTGTGTGCATGGACATGGCATGCTCTCCCCGTGCTTGGTGGGTTTCCTCCGGGTACTCCGGTTTCCTTCCAAAGACTTGCAGATTAGTCTAATTGGCGTTGCAAATTGCCTGTAGTGTGTGAATGAGTATGTGTACCCTGTGATGGATTGGCACCCTGTCCAGGGTGTACTACGCCTCATGCCCTAACTCTCCCGTGATACGCTCCAGACTCCCCACAACCCTGAAAACCGGATAAAGTGCTATAGATGATGAGTGAGTGAATATATGTCCATGTATTAGATGTGTATCTGATCTAAGACGACATACGTATGAAATGACGCAGATTTGATTTTGAAAGATTTTTGTGAGCTGAACATTCTAGAGGAAAAATAGATCTGTGTTACATTAAGGTAGAAATTTTTTTTTAATTTGTTTTACTTAAGGTAATTAAAAAAAACAAACTGTATCAGAACAATTAAATGTTAATATTCTTATTTGTTTATAATATGAATATTAATTTTGAATTACTAAGTGATGAAGTTAGATGAATTAAACATGAAGTGAAATGCAATTTATTTTAATCAAATAGTTTTTTTCCCATGACAGTTTTTTAAATTTAGTCAGTTTCCTTTAGTCCTACATCAAGCACAGAAAGCAGGAATCAGTTGCTTCTACAAAACACATTCAATATCCAGTTTAATCTCATAACATCCAGCCCTTCCTGCAAGCTGTGCACTAGTTTCATCAAAGAAAGAAAAAAGAAGAAAAAAGAAACACGTTGATGAGGAGGTAGTTTGGATTTACTATCAATTTGGCTCGCATTGATTCGATGGTGTGTGTTATGATCTGCTTTCTATAAAGAACAAAGGCATGTGATTGGACTGAATGCTGCTGTGTGAATGGAGTGAATGGGGAACTCTGCATACAACAACACCAGGAGACCTCTCAGTTGTACAATCTCTCTCTTTCTCTCTCTCTATCCTCTTTATCATCTCTATCACTCACATCCATCCCTCTTTCCTTTCCCGAGTCTGAATTATGAATTAAAAACACAGCCTACTAAGAGGGCTTCACGACATTAATATTATATTATATTATATTATATATCCAACATGCCTGTCACTGCTTGCTTTAAAGACATGAAGTTACAGTAACCAGTCCAACTGCTGCTGGACGAATTGCTTCATGCATCCTTCATGCATGAGACACTGGTGTCCCGGATTTGTTTTCAGATAATGATTTGGCACACCTGTAAACATTGCATGTTTGATTCATTTTGTAATCATTCCTTGGAAAAAACAAGATTATGAAACAGATTTCATGCATATTTTGGGTGTTATTCTCGGGATTATAGAAACATTTCTTTGAAGAAATACATGACTAGCCATTTTCCAGGTATGGAAAGATTTGTTCCAAAATGTTTATACTGGACGCCACGGACATTTTATAATATAGTGACTACATCTTCCGCAGGCATTGCCGAAGACATTTGCAGTGTCTGAGTTAGTGGATGTGCTTATAAAGGAGGATATGAGGAAGCGTGGGAGTGAGTTTGCATATTTGCATAATTTTGCATATTTGATACACTTCTAGTTCAGGAACTGTTATAAACTTTAGATTTTATTTTGGCTTATTGAAAAAGTAAACTACAAAAACTAAGAATTTAATGGCAATTTGACAGAAGTGTGCATCCAATGCATCAGTGATCAGTGCAATCAGTGGTGATCAGTTGTTGGGGACATTGGTCATAAATGGTGAATTGTTAGGAATGGTTGTGATTAATGTTTGATCAGTTTCGTGATCAGTGATTGGTTGTTGGGAACATTAGGTATAAGTGATTGCTTATGAGAATGATGGTGATCAGTGATTGGCCATTGGGAACATTGGTGATCAGGGATTATTTCTTAGGAGTGGTGAGGATTAATGATTGGTCCTTGTTCAGTGATTGATTGTTAGGAAAATTTGTTATAAGTGATGGTTTTTGGGAATATTGGTGACCAATGATCAGTTATTAAGAATCGTGTTGATTAATTATTGGTCAGTTTGTTGATCAGTGATTGGTCATTGGGAACATTAGTGATCAGTGATTGGTCATTGGAAGGTTTGGTGATCAGTGATTGGACATTGGGAACATCTGTGATCAGTGATTGGTTATTGGGACAATTGGTGATCAGTGATTCGTCATTGGGAACATTGGTGATCAAGGATTGGATTTAGGGAACAAGTAGTGATGAGTACTCGGTCATTGGGGAAAGTGATGATCAGTGATTGGTTGTTGGGAATACTGGCCATCACAGTTAGCTATTGGTAATTGGTAATTTATTAATTGTTCCTAATTAATAAATCAATGTGATGCCCATTATTCCCAACAAACCAATCATTGATCATCACTTTCCCCAATGACAGTGTACTGTACTAATCACTACTTGTTCCCTAAATTCAATCCTTGATCACCAATGTTCACAATGACAAATCACTGATTGCGGTGATACATCACAGTGATTGGTAACTAGGAACAATAGCAATCAGTGATTGATCAATGGGAAAAATTGTGATCAGTAGTTGACCATTTGGGAATTAGTCATCGGAATAAATGGTGATTAGTGATTGGCTGTTGTGAACGTTGGTGATCAGTGATTGGTCAAAGGGAACACTGGTGATCAGTGATCATTTGTTGTGAATGATGGTGATTAGTGTTTGGTCATTGGGAACAATGGTTGCATATTGATTGGGTGTTGGGAACATAAACTTGTTCCAGTTTTACACACCGATGTTGAGTTGTCCGATCTTTCTCTCTTGAATAGTAAAACCAGCTGCTGTGATTTAAGCTGGAGAGCCATATCCTGCTGAATTACCAGATTTGTCACTCTGATTTAAAAAACACAGTCTAAAATGTTACAAAACCTACTGACATTTTCACTAAATGTGCTCCCATGTTTCTGGTCTTCCTCAAACCCACTTTTCACACCATGTCTCTCTTTATATTTAATGAATCTGTTCATTTGCTTGTACTTTTTTTCTATATGGTGCTCATGCATGCTGGAACATGCACACAGAGCACACACAGCTGTATATGAGTGATACTTTGGGAAGGTCAGTATCAACTGTAGGTTAATATCCTTGTTTGTTCAGGGAGTCATGGTATTAAACTGAGCTTGAAAGGATTTTGATAGTCAAATCTATGCCTGCTTGCGATAGATGTGTACAGACAGAAATAGGCACCCGCCCATCCACCCACAGACTGTTAGAGGGAGAGTGTGAGCGAGTGCAGAGGAGGGTGGATACAGCGTAACACTCACAGAGTCTTATTCTTTATGCACTCAGGGCATTTCTGGGCAATTTATGCCTAGAAGTGGGTGAAGGAACAAAAATATCATATCATAATACTTTTGGTTTTTGATTTTTGTAATACACAATATGTGTATTATTATATACAGGTTTGCTAACAAAGTGGCAGAACAAGAGCTTATGCGCTATTTACCGTGCAGAGCTCCTACATGTACAGTGGACTATGAAGCATATTTGCACATAATGTATATATGCAAATACAGAATGTTATTTTCCAAGTATTGTTCATGTAGTCATTTGGGAATTACTGTTGCTATAAATGCTATACATAGGTGAATTAAATTTTATGCAATTCATAACCTGCAAAGAAATGAAAAATGTATGCAAACAGAGAAAATTATTTGCTTTGGGTAAATAAAAAATATATAATCGAAATAATTCATGTTTAAGATAAAATTTTATGCCCATGGCGTCCCATGTTCACAGATGCAACAGGTAAATGTCTTATTAAGAGATCACGAGTTCAAATTCTGACTATGTCAATGCGGTCCAACACCAGGTACATGCCGTACTGGCTACTGGAGGTAGAAGAGCTGGCATAAGTCTGCTCTGTCAGAATCAGTGATTTAAGATAATTATACAACAGTTCGACAGAGAAACCTGAATGGACGAGAGGAGTTGTGATAATAAATGGTAACAGCACTGGGACGTTGAACTGATATGTATCACTGCGTCACAGGTGTTCTTATAATCGTTAATTACACTAACTGTCGATCGCAACGTGAGTGAAAATAGGTCTGTATGCTCCGCAGTACTGGAAAGAGTGCCTGCCAAAGTGCATATCCAAAACCAGTCACATATCAGCAAGAAAGCGTATATAGTTAATGTTATGTCATCTTAAACAACACTTAAAGATGATGCTTTATTTGCTTCTAAATCTTTATTTGGTTATAAGAATTGCCTCTGAACCGTCTCTGTTGTTTTAATACAAGCTAACATGAGCCACAAAGCTAACTATCTTCTATCACAAGACTGAATCCCAAATCGCTCTCTAATCCCCGATTTGTACGTGTACAAATTGACGAACATGACATGTGATCTAACTTCTTCGATTTAACCGTGCTGTTATACTGAATATCAGCATGGTTGTGACATCTTAGGTACTCCGTTCCCGCCCTCATGACTACATCCACATCACAGCCATCCTGTTATTCAGTATAACAGCACTCCCTTCTGCATGATATTGTTTTTCTACAGGTGGACAATTTTCTGTTTCCATTGTCAAAATTCTTTAGGTAACATAAAGTACGAAGCAGCCTGTTGATTTCAGCTATCAATATTTTTGTAGTTTTTGAGTTTTGTTTTGACAAAAAATTGCTTTTAAAATGCCACCACTGTACACAACATTATGGATTTTGTTTTACTTGCTTTTCATCCAACAGCAAAAAGACTAGGCTGAACATATTTCCCAATAGTGTATTTCATTTTTCACAAATATATGGTATTGTTTCAGTTCAACAAGTTTCAGTAAAAAAAAAAAAAAGGGGGATTACAAAACTAGAGCCTGTATAAAAGTCATGCTATGACATTTGCTGCAACGATTGAGAATCTCAAAACGACAGAACGTATCTGGGACTAGATTTTTTCCCCTGTGATCTCAGTGGTGTGTGTGGCATGCTGCCTGCAACAGGATTCTGCACTTCATCGTACCACATCCACGTACACACTCAAAACACACTCAAAACTTATTTTATCCTAGTCCACTGATTCGGAAGAGTTATTTATTCACGAATATTAGTATTCCCCTGTAGCTGGCTCTGCACGTCCAATGCACATAAACATGTGGCGCTGAAATAAAGCATTGTGCAGAACGGCTTCGACTCAGTTCACAGCAACTCATAATGAGGAACCAGGGACTAATGTTCTGTCTGAGGCATCCCCCGAAGTCCACAGCTGAGCTCTAAACCACAAAGGGTACTGCGTGCTACATGATAACAAATGTGCTGTCATGTATTATTATGTGGATGCAGTAAGCTTGGGTTGCTTTTACACACTTAACATGCAGAATGACTTTTTTGATATATCTATGCATTACAGTATATTCACTTCCGACTTCTGGTGGCACTATTTTGAGTAAAATGTAATGATGTCCATAAGTAGGAAAAAAGAAAACGTACAAGCTGGGACATAAAGCAAGCATTAAATTAATTGTTTATGTTTTTTAATATTGTTTTTAAATATTGTTAATAGTGTGTGTTATAGTTAAGCATATATTTAAGCATTCCACATGAGAGAGAATGCTGTTGTGCTGAATATCAGTCATAGGCACAAGGGTGCAGCCTGAATGTTGAATCAGCCATGCTGATATTCAGTATAACAGCACAACCTCCAGCATGATATTGATATACTTTTATACAATAGTACCATAAACAGCATTCATTATTAACAGATTGCGATTTGTTTATTTATTCAGTTATTTTGATCCGTCAATACATATCTTTCTATGCCTGGCGGAATTCACTAACCGCGACTGTCGAAGCTGCCGACTGACAGTTAATGTAATTAATAGACAGATCTCCTCTCAGGTTACTCAGTCAGAGCTAACAGTTGCATAATGTATGTTATTATACTATGCAATTTGGATTTAAAAACAGGAAGAACTTTAATAATAGTTATATAGTTAAATAATAATTAATGCTAACTAAAATGATAAAATAATGGAAAAATACTTTATTGTATATATATATTACTTTATAGCCAAGTCTTCTTTTTAACAGAACAATATAAAACAAATAACATTAATTGTAAAACTTTTTATGCCTGGTATAAAAAGACAGAAACCAAAACTGTAACTTTTATCTGTTAGAAATATATACATTTATAGGCGATCTACGTCAGAAGAAAGCACACTGATATGTGTGGAGCTACACAAACTCAACAAGGCCTGGTGTGCAGTCAGTCTTGTCAATTCAGTGATCAGTGGAATTTAGGTCAGGGCTTTGTGCAGGTCATTCGAGATCTTGCGCTCCAACCTTGGCAAACCTTGTCTTTATGAAGCTCATGTACTGTATAGGGACATTGTCAGGTTTGAGGTTTGAGCTTCTTAGTTCCAGTGAAGGGAAAGTTGAATACACAGTATAGTACAGTACCATAACGTTCTAAGCACCTGCACCATGTGCGTTTTATTACCTAGCTAAAAACAGAAGCCTACCAATGTTTAGCTAACACATTCCTACAATTTAGTAGCACAAGCAATATTTTTACATTGACACAATTTGTACATTTTTCCAATAACAAAGCTAAACAAATTAAACTGGCAATTTTTTAAATTATCCTTACAGTAGCTCAGAAGAACACAATTAGGCATTTTACAGGCAATTATAATTGTAATCACATGACCATTTGTGATGTTAATATGTGATGGGTAGCAGTGTGTTTGCTACACTTTACTGTTACATCACTGTTTTGGTTCACATTGAGCCTCAGTCTGTTATGATGCATGACAGATATATTATGAAAGCATAAAAAAGTACAACACGATGTGCTGCTAATGGAAAATGATCAAAAACAAGCTGGTGCCCTTTTAAAAAATGATTTTGCAGCATTTACAAATTAATATTATGTACAGTGGTGTGAAAAACTATTTGCCCCCTTCCTGATTTCTTATTCTTTTGCATGTTTGTCACACTTAAATGTTTCTGCTCATCAAAAACCGTTAACTATTAGTCAAAGATAACATAATTGAACACAAAATGCAGTTTTTAAATGAAGGTTTACGTTATTAAGGGAGAAAAAAAAACTCCAAATCTACATGGCCCTGTGTGAAAAAGTGATTGCCCCCCTTGTTAAAAAATAACTTAACTGTGGTTTATCACACCTGAGTTCAATTTCTGTAGTCACCCCCAGGCCTGATTACTGCCACACCTGTTTCAATCAAGAAATCACTTAAATAGGAGCTACCTGACACAGAGAAGTAGACCAAAAGCACCTCAAAAGCTAGACATCATGCCAAGATCCAAAGAAATTCAGGAGCAAATGAGAACAAAAGTAATTGAGATCTATCAGTCTGGTAAAGGTTATAAAGCCATTTCTAAAGCTTTGGGACTCCAGCGAACCACAGTGAGAGCCATTATCCACAAATGGCAAAAACATGGAACAGTGGTGAACCTTCCCAGGAGTGGCCGGCCGACCAAAATTACCCCAAGAGCGCAGAGACAACTCATCCGAGAGGCCACAAAAGACCCCAGGATAACATCTAAAGAACTGCAGGCCTCACTTGCCTCAATTAAGGTCAGTGTTCACGACTCCACCATAAGAAAGAGACTGGGTAAAAACGGCCTGCATGGCAGATTTCCAAGGCGCAAACCACTTTTAAGCAAAAATGATTGCCAAGACTTTTGGGAAAATACCTTGTGGACCGACGAGACAAAAGTTGAACTTTTTGGAAGGTGCGTGTCCCGTTACATCTGGCGTAAAAGTAACACAGCATTTCAGAAAAAGAACATCATACCAACAGTAAAATATGGTGGTGGTAGTGTGATGGTCTGGGGTTGTTTTGCTGCTTCAGGACCTGGAAGGCTTGCTGTGATAGATGGAACCATGAATTCTACTGTTTACCAAAAAATCCTGAAGGAGAATGTCCGGCCATCTGTTCGTCAACTCAAGCTGAAGCGATCTTGGGTGCTGCAGCAGGACAATGACCCAAAACACACCAGCAAATCCACCTCTGAATGGCTGAAGAAAAACAAAATGAAGACTTTGGAGTGGCCTAGTCAAAGTCCTGACCTGAATCCTATTGAGATGTTGTGGCATGACCTTTAAAAGGCGGTTCATGCTAGAAAACCCTCAAATAAAGCTGAATTACAACAATTCTGCAAAGATGAGTGGGCCAAAATTCCTCCAGAGCGCTGTAAAAGACTCATTGCAAGTTATCGCAAACGCTTGATTGCAGTTATTGCTGCTAAGGGTGGCCCAATAAAACCCCTCATTTAAAAACTGCATTTTGTGTTTACTTGTGTTATCTTTGACTAATAGTTAAATGTGTTTGATGATCAGAAACATTTTGTGTGACAAACATGCAAAAGAATAAGAAATCAGGAGGGGGCAAATAGTTTTTCACACCACTGTATATTCAAGTTTGTTAATGTGCTTAACTTTATTTAATGAGTTTAAAATTAACATTTTAATTTTACCATTTTTTACCATCATTTAGTTTTGATCAGCTTTTTTCAGTGTACTGTGGCCAAACATCCTTTATAGATCTAATACAAAATCCACTATCTTAAAGACTTTCTCATAGAGGAAGAGCTTTCATTTTGTTGGTACTTGTGGCATCAAAGCTGTTAATTTAATTTTTAAATTATGTGATCGGTCCAAAATACAGATCCATGTGAAATTTACTGTAAAATTGTTACACGTTAAACTTAATGCATAAATATGAGGTGCATTGGAAACCATCAAGGTAGAAAGAAGCCATGATCGGACTGCTTGCTTCAATTCAATTCAGTTCAATTCAATTTTATTTATACAGTATACAGTAGCGCTTTTAACAATGGTCATTGTTTCAAAGCAACTTCACAAATGCTTCACATCTGAAAATGCTGGCCTCCCACGAACTCCTTTAAAGACCCTGTCCTCTAATGGAAAAAAACAGCCTAGTTTGATCACCAAAGACATTCAGTTTTTTGTAGATCAGGATGACTTGCACATTACGGGAACTTGGCCTGGAATTACTAGCACACCCCCTGTCCAATTCTGACCTTAAAATCATTTCCATCAGTTTGGAGTTCCTGGGAGGCCAGTGTTTCAAGATTCAAGATTCAAAGAACTTTATTAATCCCAGAGGGAAATTGATTATATTTGGTTACAGTTGCTTACAGTCATTTACAGGAGGAAAGGAAAAGAGTAATTAAAAAAAAATAATTAGTTGCACACTAAACATATAATTGTATATACAGATGTTCCCTTAGTTACACACTACACATAATTCGAACTTCTCAGGCTCTTGGCTAATGTTGAGAAGATACTGGATACAGGTGCATCATGCTGTGAATAAAGCATTAAAATCTACTTACATACTGTAGCTTGATTCTTGTCACAGAATTGAAAATCTTATATCTTCTCAGAGATAACTATATGAATGTTGTTTGAAGTGTTTGACCCCAGATGTAGACAAACTACTGTAAGTAAGAATGATGAGAATTGCTCCGTATATCATGTTATTTCACAAAAAAAAGCTTATACGCAAATAAATGGCAAGCGATATAAAGGTACATTAAGCATAATTGTATGAGCTTATGTAATATTTTTGACTGTGATGTTCTGTTCAAAGCACCTGCATTGTACAGCAGGATGTGATATTTGCACACATGCCCATTGTATTATATGAGTCAGTGGGAGAAAATTGTAGTTTTTTTTCTGTGCTAATTCATTACGCCTATATAATACCCCGCTACAGTATGCATGCTACAGTATAAAGCAAGCAATTTATATCCGCCCATTTCGAGAGGATATTACTAATCTTTGCGTCAGCCCTCGATTCGGCAGTAGGCAAAAGGTCTTGAGATTAAGAGTTTGACAAAATTGAAATAGCAAACAATAGTCTGTAGGTGGATAGAAAGAGCTCTGATGTTGCTATTAATAGTTATACCTTTAGGCCCTGTACTTTCATTTTCTCTCTTTCTCCCACTCCAGCACAAGCCTATTAGGTTTAAGTTAAACAATTAGGGATGACAGAAGTGTATGATTCCAGGTCCGGGAAAGAGTGCTGTGGTGAAATTAATTACATTCTTCGTCTTATAATATCTCAGATCTCTCATACAGGTTTGTCTGTAATTACACGGCTTCTCTGTAACCGAGAAAGTCTCCTAAGCCCAGTCCACGACCATACTTCTACTTCTATTTCCTCTTTCTTTTATGTGCGGTTGTTAGATCAAATATGGGGTTCACATGGATCACAGACTTTGTTTCTGAAAAGCAATGCATCCCTTTGTGTCTTCTAGCTTGCGTTTTTTGACTTTCAATACAGTAGCTCTTCGTAAATTTTGTAAATCAAACACACTTGCTCCTCCCCACCAGCAGATGTCGCTCTGGCATGAGTTCTTATGCAACCTTTGACGAAATTTCAGCTGCGTTCCATTCCGAAGTGTACTTCTCAGGGTGCTCCCTACTCCCTACTCCCTGCTCCATTTGCAGGGAATGTCGGTGAAGGGAACATTCTTCGACAAAACACCAATCGGAACACCCTGCGAAGTCACCAGTGCAAATGTCACTTCCTCCGTGCGTTACCATGGTAACACAAGCCACTCGGATACCTGTCGCTGCTGCTGTGAAAATTTCACACTACGGATATTAAATATTGAATATTTATTGAAACAAAACCTGATACCATTATAAAATATACTACTGAAATGTGTATAACTTGTAAATAAATGATTGATTAATTATAATAAGAATTGATTAAAGATGTCCAGAGATGTTTTTTTTTTTTTACCTATCGCTAGCCTATATCATACTAAGATTTTTCTAATTAAATTAAAATGTAAATTTTTGTGTCCTTTTAATATAATGTCATCCTCGATAATTAATTAATTAATTCATCTTCTATACCGCTTTATCCTGTATTAGGGTCGCGGGGACCTGGAGCCTATCCCAGGAGATTCTGAACAGCGTGCCAATCCATCGCAGAGCACACACACACACTCATTCACACACTATGGTCAATTTGGGAACGCCAATTAGCCTAATCTGCATGTCTTTGGACTGTGGGAGGAAACCGGAGTACCCGGAGGAAACCCATCAAGCAGGGGAGAACATGCAAACTCCATGCACACAGAGACGGGAATCGAGCCTGGCCGGGAATCGAACCCGAACCCTGGAGGTGCAAGGCGACAGTGCTAACCACTATGTCACGTTTCCTCACCTTACTTTGTCTGTGTCGGGCGTGTGTGCGTGGCATGACTGCGGACGCGAGCTGACGGTTAATCAAAGTCCTTTTATTTTCATTTAAACAAAACATAAGCACCAGCAAAAACCCAACACAAACTAAACTATATTGACTAATGCTAGACGCCTGACTGAGATTCAGTCAGGCTATTTATACACAAACAAAAACCTAATCATCAAATCAACTTCCCTCGGTTCAGGTGAGCTTCTACGTCACCTGACCAAGGTGTAAACTGGGAAACGAAGTAAACTCAACATAAACAAAACTACAACCCAAAATATACACGGGCGTTAGGCGCCCTCTAGGGGTTAACCATTACATTATCCCCCCCCCAAAAAAATCACCGGAGGCTCCGGACACCCAATCCAATGTTCTACCTTTCGCCTCCTGACCAGGAGGCTGGGTGATGGGGCTGGAGGCGTGCTCGGTGGCTGCAGAGCTGGAGACGTGCTCGGCGGCTGCAGAGCTGGAGACGTGCTCGGCGGCTGCAGAGCTGGAGACGTGCTCGGTGGCTGCAGAGCTGGAGATGTGTTCGGCATTTGCAGAGCTGGAGACGTGCTCGGCGGCTGCAGAGCTGGAGAGCTGCTCGGCGGCTGCAGAGCTGGAGACGTGCTCGGCGGCTGCAGAGCTGGAGACGTGCTCGGCCGCTGCAGAGCTGGAGACGTGCTCGGCCGCTGCAGAGCTGGAGACGTGCTCGGCCGCTGCAGAGCTGGAGACGTGCTCGGCGGCTGCAGAGCTGGAGACGTGCTCGGCGGCTGCAGAGCTGGAGACGTGCTCGGCGGCTGCAGAGCTGGAGACGTGCTGGGCGGCTGCAGAGCTGGAGACGTGCTGGGCGACGGCGTTGGAGCGGTCACTGCGCTCGACAACAACGTTGGAGCGTGCACTGCGCTCGACGACAATGTTGGAGCGTGCACTGCGCTCGACGACAATGTTGGAGCGTGCACTGCGCTCGACGACAACGTTGGAGCGTGCACTGTGCTCGACGACGGCGTTGGAGCTTGTGCAGAGCTCAGCAGCGGCGTTGGAGCGTGCACTGCGCTCGACGACGGCGTTGGAGCTTGTGCAGAGCTCAGCAGCGGCGTAACGTCGTCCTCAAAGCCGGGAGGCGGCGGCAGAATGGGTGTATCGGTCAGCGGCTGCTGACACGCTAGCGCGCTGTCCTCAAAGCCGGAAGGCGGCGGCAGGACGGGTGCGTCGGACAGCAGCTGCTGACACGCTAGCTCGCTGTCATCGAAGCCGGAAGGCGGCGGCAGGACGGGTGCGTCGGACAGCAGCTGCTGACACGCTAGCTCGCTGTCATCGAAGCTGGAAGGCGGCGGCAGAACGGGTGCGACGGTCAGCGGCTGCTGACATGCTCGCTCGCTGCTGAGCGTTGGCGAGGGAGAAGAAAGCTCCGAGCCCGCTTCGCGGTTATCCCGGAAGTGAAGGATCATCAGCTGGAGCTCCTTCACCTGCTCCTGAATCTCTCGCACTCGCTTCGGCTCCGGAATCCACCACATGAGCTCTTCCTCTCTCTGCTGCTGCTCTGCCTGGGGTTTTCTTTTCCCCGCGTCACCGCCGTACTTGGGCTTCCTCGCCCTTCTCTTCCGGCCGGTGCGGGGAACCATGTGACCCCGTGCTGCGTCGCCTTTGAATGGCGTCCGCCGAATGGCGAGCCTGCAGCCCTCCCAGCTCTGTAGTGCCTCTCTCTCTCTCTCCTCGCTGCTCTCCCGCAAGTGCTCCTGCTCCTCCAGCAAGCTGTACTCCCAGCTGCGGTACATCTCTTCTTCGTCGTCGACCAGCCCGGTATAATTCCAGCCGCAGTACCCCTCCTCGCTGTCCCGCAGCCAATTCGCCAGCTCGGGCGAGATGGTATCCGCGCTCCCCCAAAAATTATCCAGGGAGGCATCCTCCGCCATGCCACTTGGTAGGTCTAGCATTCTGTCTTGATTCCTCACCTTACTCTGTCTGTGTCAGGCGTGTGTGCGTAGCATGAGTGCGGAGGCGAGCTGACGGTTAATCAAAGTCCTTTTATTTTCATTTAAACAAAACATAAGCACCAGCAAAAACCCAACACAAACTAAACTATATTGACTAATGCTAGACGCCTGACTGAGATTCAGTCAGGCTATTTATACACAAACAAAAACCTAATCATCAAATCAACTTCCCTCGGTTCAGGTGAGCTTCTACGTCACCTGACCGAGGTGTAAACTGGGAAACGAAGTAAACTCAACATAAACAAAACTACAACCCAAAATATACACGGGCGTTAGGCGCCCTCTAGGAGTTAACCGTTACACACTACACCACCGTGCCGCATCCTCAATAATATTCATTATAAATATATAAATCCTTTTTCACGCTCCAGCAAGATACAAAGACTGATGGGAATTTTTTCCATTCCCTTTTCTGGTTCACTCGTTCCCTACACCATTCGCAGTTCCCTTTGAACTGGACGTTTTCGCTGTCTGCGGTTTGGAATCACACTTAACATGGCTGAACACACAGAGTAGTACAATATACTTCTCAGGGTACATCAGGCCGATCGGAACGCACCTTCCATATTAATGTCTTGCACCTTTAGATATCAGCTGTCTCCTATTGAACAGTGTACTTTAAGCGTGCTCCCTACGCCCTGTGCAGGGGTAGCGGAATTTCCCAAGAAATTCCATCCATGAAACAGATTACAAGGATTCATTCATGAAATTAAATAAATGTAAATGTTACATTAATTACAAATTCTTATTGTGTCATATTAATATTATGTGGTCCTTGATAAGAATGATAATAAATATATATAAATCACTTGTCGAGCTCTGTCTTCTTCCACGCTCCAGCGAAGCGCCATGACTGATGGGAAATTTTGCATTCCATTCCTGACACAGTTAAATTCCTTTGTTCACTTGTTCTTTACACTGTTCACAGTTTCTTCAAACCCAGCAGTTTTGCTCCCTGCGGTTTGAAATCGCACTTAACATGGCGTGAATAGGCTTCGCAGTCCATTTCGGAGTTAACTACTTGCTGATCAAAACGCAGCTACTGTAGCTTGTTCAGACTCAATTGGTCACACTCAGTGTTTTGCATTACAGTAGTACTGTTGGCCGACCAGTGCTGCCATACTGGAGAGAGCTACCTCCACCAGAAGTAAAGCCATAGCTAATGCATCAGTTTAAAAATTCAAAAGGCTGGCAGTGTTATACAGTATTATTTTTTTGTGAATAGGATAGCAGAATGTGCTTAAGCACTGTCGCATTGCACCTCCAGGGTTAGGGTTCTATTCTCGCCTAGTGGTCTGGGTACTCCGGTTTCCTCCAACGGGCCAAAAACATACAGGTTAGCCTAATTCGAATTATCGCCTATAGAATGTGAATTACAATCGGGTGTTGAGCTGGCATCCCAACCTCATTAGTAATCGCCTTAGAAACGATGGATTTACCTTCAGATTGGGGAGTGGTGAGCAATGTAAATGTCTGTGAAATGTCTAAATGAGTATCCGGAGACGGTTTCTGTACGCGATTCTGGAAATGTATTATCTTTTCTTCGCCTTTTTGGTCCGTCCACCATGGCCGGACCGAAAAGGCAAAGAAAAGATAATACATTTCCAGAAACGCGTACAGTTTGGGTGAGAAATTGTAGACAGGAAAATCATTTCAGAGTTATTACAGTATATATTTTTTATCATCTTTAAATAATACGTGTTACTTACTTTTAATAAAGTAAAATATTATTTGTAGCATAACAGTACACTGTTACTTAATTGATATTTCTTTCATATGGTGTTTAGAATATGCTGCATTTAAGTCCCGCCTTTGTGACTCAGCATTGTGCGTTAGGATTCATTTGTCTGTGGAGATCTAACCACATTCATCTAACAAATCATTGATGAGGCAGAATATCTTTGTATGCTACAGGTACTGTAGAAAGATACTGTTGGTTTTACTTTGAAAGACTTTTAATATCCTAAAAAATGACTCATATTTCTGATCACTCTCAATCTCAGCCGATATTTCAGTTCATTGTTAATGATGCCCTACTGCTTTAGCTCCCTTCACTATGGTGTCAGCATTTGACAGAAGTGTGGCAGGTACAGCCAATATAGTCTAAATAAGATATCTGTGGTGACAGCCCGGGGGATCCATGCACATAATTGACATTTTCTACTATATATATTGTTGCTCCTAAAAGGGGGAGAATGATGCATTAAGCTTACAGTATGTACAGTACAGTACCATGCAAAAGTCTTGAGCCATCCCTGATTCCTTAATCTCCTAAATGGAATTAAATGATGTAGATTAAATTAAATAAACGTGAACAAATGTTTTACTGCGACAGACTGCAAAGTGCTTATGGATACAATTAAAAAAGCGGCAACCTCATTTCCCCTCTCGTCTGTTCCAACTACGGTGGCTGAGAACTGCAAAACAAAACAACAAAACGGAAAACAATAACAAATTTAAAAAACAAAATAACAAAATGAAAAAAAAAATAACAAAACTGAAAACAAAATAACAAATTCAAAATAACTAAATAACATAACCAAAAAACAAAACAACAAACCTGAAAACAATATAACAAATCAGAAAACACAACAACATATCCAGATACAAAATACCAAATGCGAAAACATGACAATTCAGTCAAACCAGAAAAGTTAGGTATAGTTTACGAATGAAATTCTTATCGCTGATTGGATGAGACATCTGTCAATTGTCCAATCAGGGGTGAGAATCAACATGCCTACAGTATGTGTGGTTTGCGATTATTACCGCTGATTGGACAAGACACCTGTCACTCAAAATATACAGGAAGTTCTGCAGATGTATTTTCATTTAAAGATTAATTTCAGCATTTAAGGATTATACAGCACTTTGGTCAACTAAGTTGTTTTAAATGTGCTTTAAAAATTATTCTGACTTCACTTGATAGTTCTTAGTTCATACTTCTTGTATGTTTTGAGTGACAGATGTCTCATCCAATCGGCGATAAGAATTTAATTTGCAAACTTTACCTACCCTTTCCGGTTTTAGTGAATTGTTGTGTTTTTTCATTTGGTATTTTGTTTCTGGATATGTCGCTATGTTGTATATTGTATTCGGTTTTGTTATTTTGTTTTATTATTTTGTTTTGCACTTTTCAGCATGTAGTTCACCGGCCTGATCATCTGTCATCATCTGCACCTGTTTCTCATTGGATAATGCTTGAAAGTAGATGTTTTTTGTGCTTGAATGTTTCATAGGTCACTGTTTGGATTAACAAACAAAACAAACATTATTCTGAAACTGCTCAGGTACAAGGACTGGAATGAAAATTTGAGTCAAAAATTAGACCAAAAAAAATCCCTCCTCATGAAGAACTTTTGCGTAAGACTACACTGCATTCCAAATCATTAAGCAAATGATATCTTTCTCTGATTTTCATAATTAGTAAATGTAAATGACAGTCAGTATATTTTTCTAGTCATCAAATATTAGGGTATAATTTGAATTTTATCGAACAAACCTCCTAATGATAACAATATTTATAAAAAAAAAACTGAAAATGCACTGTTCCAAATTATTATGCTTTTTAAGATTTTATAGGTTATAGAACTGAAAAATGGCTTTTGTTGAATTTGCAGCTTTAGGAGGTCATATTTACTGAAGTCAAAAACTATTTCAATCAAAACAATCCTAACAGGGCATGTTACATCTTAACATACAGTAGGACCCCTTCTTTGATATCACCTTCACAATTCTTGCATCCATTGAACTTATGAGTTTTTGGACAGTTTCTGCTTGAATTTCTTTGCAGGATGTCAGAATAGCCTCGCAGAGCTGCTGTTTTGAATCAAACTGCCTCCCACCCTCATAGATCTTTTGAGGATTCTCCAAAGATTCTCAATGGGGTTGAGGTCAGGGGAGGATGGTGGCCACACCATGAGTTTCTCATCTTTTATTCCCATAGCAGCCAATGACACAGAGGTATTCTTTGCAGCATGAGATGGTGCATTGTCGTGCATGAAGATGATTTTGTTACGGAAAGCACGGTTCTTCTTTTTGTACCATGGAAGAAAGTGGTAAGTCAATATACTTTGCAGAGGTCATTTTCACACCTTCAGGGACCCTACAGGGGTCTACCAGCTCTCTCCCCATGATTCTGGCCCAAAACATGACTCCGGCACCTCCTTGTTGACGTCGCAGCCTTGTTGGGACATGGTGGCCACCCACCTACCATCCACTACTCCATCCATCTGGACCATCCAGAGTTGCACAACACTCATCAGTAAACAAGACTGTTTGAAAATTAGTCTTCATGTATGCCTGGACCCACTGCAACCATTTCTACTTGTGAGCACTGGTTAGGCATGGCCAAATAGTAGGTTTATGCACAACTGCAGGCCTTTAAAGGATCCTACACCCTGAGGTTCGCGGGACTCCAGAGGCACCAGCAACTTCAATACCATCCATGAGCTTAATTTAAAAACTAAACATTTATTGTTTATGACACATACAGTGGCTTGAAAAAGTATTCGGCCCCCTTGAACTTTTCCACATTTTGTCACATTACAGCCACAAACATGAATAAATTTTATTGGAATTCCACGTGAAAGACCAATACAAAGTGGTGTACATGTGAAATCATAAATTTTTTACAAATAAATAACTGAAAAGTGGGGTGTGCGTAATTATTCAGCCCCCTTTGGTCTGAGTGCCCATAGACATTGCCTGATGAGTGCTAATGACTAAATAGAAGAATAGGCAAGGATTTTAGTCTGTAGATGTGCAAAGCTGGTAGAGACATACCCTAAAAGACTGGCAGCTGTAATTGCAGCAAAAGGTGGTTCTACAAAGTATTGACTCAGGGGGCTGAATAATTACGCACACCCCACTTTTCAGTTATTTATTTGCAAAAAATGTTTGGAATCATGTATGATTTTTGTTCCACTTCTCACGTGTACACCACTTTGTATTGGTCTTTCACGTGGAATTCCAATAAAATTGATTCATGTTAGTGGCTGTACTGTAATGTGACAAAATGTGGAAAAGTTCAAGGGGGCCGAATACTTTTGCAAGCCACTGTACTGTATATATGTATATTAGGGCCGGGACTCGATTAAAAAATGATCTAATTAATTAGAGGCTTTGTAATTAATTAATCGAAATTAATCGCACTTTAATCGCATATAAATATTTGACCTGAGAACAGTGAGAAATACGTTTTTTCATATGGATTTTTAGTATACCATTGAATAATGACTGAATACATAAGCTTAAGCAACAAAATATTGTTTATTTTTGTTCAACCAAGTCCAACAGACCAGTGCAATATTGCCATTAAGTGTAGCAATAGAATATTTAGAAATATATTAGCCTACGTTTCAGAAATTCAGGTACCCTATAGGTAGGTAAACCTTCTGTAAACTGTTTTTTTAAGTAAAACACAATACTTTCAAGTACATTCAGAATATTGGAAACCCTGACTATTAAACCCTGACGCTTCCATCCATTCATTTTTTATAACAAAATTTCCCATCCACAGGGCCAACCAAAGCGGTCTCATCAGCTTCTTTGTCCATGTTCACTGTGGTTTGTTTTTGTCTGAACGCTAGTTGGTGCTCCAGTATAATCGGTCCGCCGAAACTCATCCAGTTAGAAACGTTCCGCGGTGCAAAAATAAGTGCAATTAAAATGCGTAAAAAAAATTTATGTGTTATTTTTGTGTAATTAATCTAAATTAATGCGTTAAAGTCCCGGCCCTAATATATATATATATATATAAATCATTATTATTGTTATTAATAAACCCATTTCTGGATATTTTTGTAATTAATTTCAACCTTGGTATAGGTAGAGTAAATTTTATACTTGGGATATGTAAAAGTATCCAAAACAGGCTGATTAACCATATATAAATTTTTAAATAATGACATAAGTAAAGTTGCTCTATTTTATGTTATTTTTATTTACTCTTTGAAACTGTCAATAAAACCTGTTCTTCGCTGTATTCCATACTCTATTTTTCTTCCAACACCTAATATACAGAACCCTTTCAGCAGCAGGCGCTGGATTTTCAGCTTTCCCTAAATGGCAGACATCATCTGCATGTACAAATATGACCACCAGAGACAGAGCCTCCTCACTGGGTTACCTTTAAACTAGGCTTGCTGTGTTTACTCTCTATGTAATAGAGAATCTGTCTTTAAATTGACAAACTGCTAGGGACAGATTCTTAGGCAAAAAAGTGATGAAGTAAGACTTGAGGAAAGACGTGGAAGGCGCGATGTGGTAGGTAAGGCCATTGATCTCAGCTTGGGAGCTTTGGCTGACAAAGCTGAAGCACGTCAGGGATCCTAATATACACTGTACACATGCAGCATTTGCTTGTGTTTCTTGAATCGTTTGGAATATGAAAGGCCGAGATGAAATAAGCCTAATAAAGTAAATTGACTTTCATCCGTCCATCTAGGAACCTCTGGGATTGTGGGGGCCAATGGTGACCATCCGAGCCCAATGGTGACCAATGTATTTATTTCCATATTTGCAGTACACCTCCGGTTAGCATTCAAATACTACGGGTAATTTGGTAACGCCAAGAAAAGGAATCGAGCCCGGATCCTGGAGGTGCAAGGTGACAGTGTTAACCACTAAGCTGCTGTGCCACCTATAAATTGACTTTGTTTTAATTTTATCTTCCACAGCAATAAACTATTCCCTGGAGTCCTAGTGATGTGTAGCATTGCATGGAATTTCTTTCTTGGCCTTCACGCCCACAGTATCCAGCTGTATAACAGCTGTCATCGCTAATCAAGTATAATCAGTAACAGAGCCTTATAAATACTCATACAGCCTAATACCTTTTTTGATTTTCAAGTAATGTGGAAACAATTTTTTAACATAATTACAATTTGCTGCATTTTGTTGTTGTGAATTATCCCTGGACCCTGACATGAATTTAGATGGTTCACTGTTCTAAGAAAATGACAACATAATCCATTTAACCTAAAGTCAAAGGCTACATTACCAAGTACTCAAAATTCTCAAAGTGATGTAATTTTGGTCTTTTAGGAGTAGGAGTAAGAGCAATTTATCAACATTCTTAAAATAGGAAATCACTCCTACTGTATCTCCACTAAAATGTAAGAGAGCTCCAGAGGTGTCCTAACTGGGCTGCATTTCCCAAAAGCATCGTAAGCCTACTGTAAGTAGTTCGTAAAAATGGTAGTACGAATGATCTTAATATTACGGTCTATTTCCCAAAACCATCGTAACTTAAGTAGCACTTGAAAATCTTTTGTAGATCTACGAGTGCTCTGGAGTAATCGTACAGCCTTAAGTGCATCGTAAGGAGACAGAATTATGAGGGCGCCTGCTGGACAACTGGCAAATTGCATCTAAAATTTACTTCTCTTCAAAGTCATTTTTCATTTTATTTGTACGTATATTTTTATTCATTTCTATTTTCTACTCATTACACAATTCAATATAGAAATAAAAATGAATAAAGAAATAAAATTAAAATGACATAATAAATGTTAGACTGAAAAACAAAAGTACACAGTGGTATGTGGACATTTCGAGGGTACAGTACAAATGTATTTAATAGAAAATATTTAATGTGCTTTAAAGATTACACAAATAAAGGATGACTTGCTGGCGTGCATGAAACCCAGCCATGTCTTGGTTGAGCATCATGAAGTCTCATCTCGATTACATTCTCTTCCTCCACCTCTTCATCTTCCTCCTTGATGTCCAAGGGCATTCTTGCCCAGAGGTGGAAAGTAATGAATAACATTTACTCGCGTTACTGTAATTGAGTAGCTTTTTTGTGTATTTCTACTTTTTAAAGTAGTTTTAAAAATCTGTAATTTTACTTTTACTTAAGCACGTTTTGTTTGAAGTATTGTAATTCGCTACATTTTAAATCATATTCGCTACTGAGTAAAAAAGAAATGAATGAAAATTATAAAATAATAAAAATATTATGCTTTATAAATGCTCCGTTGCGCTGCGTGTGTGTATCATGTCCTGGTCGCGCGCCGCTCCAGACTCCACTCCAGGTTTTCTGACATCGGCATCTTCCTGACCTTCCACACGGTCGCTTCCGCCCTGAGTGACGTCATCGACTAGCGCGAACATATATAAACCGGAGAGAGACGCGGGAAAGATGAAAGAGGTTGTGATTTTGGCATTTTGATATTTGGTTGTGTATTCCGGTTTTGACTTTTTGCCTCCAATTGACTTTGATTATTGCTTTGTCCCTTTGATTTGGTTGGTCTTTGCATATATTTGTAGATAATTTCATTGTTTTTGGTTTAATGAGTCCAGGGGGGTATTCTTCGTACGTCGCTTGAAACATCCGGGATGAATTGACACATCTAAGATTAGATCATCGTGCTAATTAAGACCTGGCTAAGTCGGTTCTTCCAGCACACCTGTTGTTGATGATTAGTTTGGCCGGATTGAGTTGTCTAGGATTATTGCGCGCTCGTGCGTTGGTTTAAAAGGCGATATGCATCGACAGTAGAAACACTGATCACAAGTCCTTTGATTGGTTGACGAAATGACAAAAAGAACAAGCTCAATTTTTTTTGTAACACCTGCGCTGAAATGCCCCCCCCCCCACGTGTTATGCGCTGAAATGCTTCCCTGCCATGGATCCCCCCCTCCCACCACACACACATAATCACTATCAAATATCATATTAGAACATAATATGCACATATGTTTTACAAATTACATGAGACAATAAAATAAGAAATATGAAAAAAATATGTTGTATATGGAAAAATTGAAATATGAATATTTTTTTAAAAAACATGTATACTTTTATATTGTTTACTTTATAATAAAATTAGTTTTGTCCAATTATTTATTATAAAAAAATTATTTTTATTATACATATCTCTCTCTCTCTCTCTCTCTCTCTATATATATATATATATATATATATATATATATATAATGGTCTTGAGGGCTGTCTCGTGCCTAGAGTTTATTATAATAATAGAAAACTTATGAATTTATGTTCTAATATAATATTTGATATCAATTATATATATATATATATATATATATATATATATATATATATTATGGCAAGACGTATATATGCATGCAAGATACTTTTCTTTCCCCACGTGAGTCAGTCCACGTCAGCGCTCTTTAACCAATCAGATGTGACCTCACCATTTCAACCAATCATAACCCGGCAGGAGCGCAGCCTTAATCCTGTTTACATGAAATAAACCTGCTACCGAGCAGGTTCAAGCTTACGGACATGTTGCTATGACAACAAGTGCGAGATGAGCATCGGAGAACGAAACAATCCAAGATCAGGACAAATCCACAACAATCAAATCCAGCTAACTGAGTTAGCGACGTACGAAGAACACCCCCCAGGAAGGTACCTGTATTTTTGTTTGTGTTTTTTTTTTTTTTTTTTGCAGGTAATCTAGCTACTAAATATAAATACCATTTTGTTTATTATTTTGGCCTGGGTCCATCCTGAATCTGATCCTCCTCCTGGTGTGTGTGTGTGTGTGTGTGTGTGTGTACAAACCTCATTATTTCATCAGTTAATGATTGGATCTAGTTCTTTCTGCCATATACCACCATTTCCATACAGTTTAAAATAGAACCCTGAACCAGTCTTTTGCTGTATGACCCTAGACTGGGACGTAACACCATATTTAAGTGACCACTTTGATTTTCAAGCACAAGAAAGACAACAGCTTTATTATGCAAAGGTGTTCCTTCAGTTAAAAGCAACTAGTTTGAGATTTATATCTGCTCATCTTTTTTGAACTATGCTAGAATGCCTCATCCCACCCCCGCTGTTAAAAAAATAAAAAAGTAACTCGGTAACTTTTACTCTGAGTAAATTTTTTAATGAGCTACTTTTTACTTTTACTTGAGTAGATTTTTATAATGGTAACTTTACTTGTACTTAAGTAAAATTTCACTGAAGTAACAGTACTTGTACTTGAGTACAAAATTTTATTACTCTTTCCACCTCTGTTCTTGCCCTGAGTGCAATGTTGTGCAACATAGCTGTTACTGTTATTACAGCACAGCACTTTTGTGGCACAAAAAGAGCTCTACTTCCTCTAAAATCTTCCTTTTTTTGTTTTTTGATTTCTGCCATTTTGCTAATTTCTCCACCCCTAGGTATGGGCTTATTTAAAATTTTCTCCTATTAGCAAATGCACTTCAGGTGAAGACAATTATCTTCAAGGCTAAACTTTTCGAAAATAAATGAATTAGTTTCATGCGATATTGGAGCAAGACAGTGTTTTTACAGAATGACATTTCCAGTTAATTTATGTTTTTAAACTTGCTCAAGAAGCAATTACAGAACTTTTTATGTTATTCGAGTTGAATATACATTCAAACAAGTAGAAAAATTGGAAATCAAAGCTTAGATCGATTGCTAAAACAGCATGTGCAACAATGACGAGCCATTCTACAGCGTGACATTTCAGCATGTGACATATATACATATAGATATATATACTGATATATCTCTAACCCTAACCCTAGCGACACCTAAGTAGTACTTAAAGCAGGGCTACGTGCAACTTTGTTAAGTGCATGTTTGAGAAACGCACGTGAAACAATAACGAACGTTCGCAAAATGACTCGTAGAAAAACGCTCTTAAGCGCTAAGATCAATCGTTATCGGGAAACGCAGCCGAGGTTAGCAGTTGTAAGGAAATGGTGTTCAGGCAAAAACACTCTTGGAGCAGAGATGTTTTAGTAACACTGAGTGACACAGAGCTCATAAAAGATTTGTTTGGACAAAAATGGAATACCTTTTTTTCATACAGTGGTGTGAAAAACTATTTGCCCCCTTCCTAATTTCTTATTCTTTTGCATGTTTGTCACACTTAAATGTTTCTGCTCATCAAAAACCGTTAACTATTAGTCAAAGATAACATAATTGAACACAAAATGCAGTTTTTAAATGAAGGTTTACGTTATTAAGGGAGAAAAAAAACCTCCAAATCTACATGGCCCTGTGTGAAAAAGTGATTGCCCCCCTTGTTAAAAAATAACTTAACTGTGGTTTATCACACCTGAGTTCAATTTCTGTAGTCACCCCCAGGCCTGATTACTGCCACACCTATTTCAATCAAGAAATCACTTAAATAGGAGCTACCTGACACAGAGAAGTAGACCAAAAGCACCTCAAAAGCTAGACATCATGCCAAGATCCAAAGAAATTCAGGAACAAATGAGAACAAAAGTAATTGAGATCTATCAGTCTGGTAAAGGTTATAAAGCCATTTCTAAAGCTTTGGGACTCCAGCGAACCACATTGAGAGCCATTATCCACAAATGGTAAAAACATGGAACAGTGGTGAACCTTCCCAGGAGTGGCCGGCCGACCAAAATTACCCCAAGAGCGCAGAGACAACTCATCCGAGAGGACACAAAAGACCCCAGGACAACATCTAAAGAACTGCAGGCCTCACTTGCCTCAATTAAGGTCAGTGTTCATGACTCCACCATAAGAAAGAGACTGGGCAAAAACGGCCTGCATGGGAGATTTCCAAGGCACAAACCACTTTTAAGCAAAAAGAACATTAAGGCTCGTCTCAATTTTGCTAAAAAACATCTCAATGATTGCCAAGACTTTGGGGAAAATACCTTGTGGACCGACGAGACAAAAGTTGAACTTTTTGGAAGGTGCGTGTCCCGTTACATCTGGCGTAAAAGTAACACAGCATTTCAGAAAAAGAACATCATACCAACAGTAAAATATGGTGGTGGTAGTGTGATGGTCTGGGGTTGTTTTGCTGCTTCAGGACCTGGAAGGCTTGCTGTGATAGATGGAGCCATGAATTCTACTGTCTACCAAAAAATCCTGAAGGAGAATGTCCAGCCATCTGTTCGTCAACTCAAGCTGAAGCGATCTTGGGTGCTGCAGCAGGACAATGACCCAAAACACACCAGCAAATCCACCTCTGAATGGCTGAAGAAAATCAAAATGAAGACTTTGGAGTGGCCTAGTCAAAGTCCTGACCTGAATCCTATTGAGATGTTGTGGCATGACCTTATAAAGGCGGTTCATGCTAGAAAACCCTCAAATAAAGCTGAATTACAACAAATCTGCAAAGATGAGCGGGCCAAAATTCCTCCAGAGCGCTGTAAAAGACTCATTGCAAGTTATCGCAAACGCTTGATTGCAGTTATTGCTGCTAAGGGTGGCCCAACCAGTTATTAGGTTCAGGGGGCAATTACTTTTTCACACAGGGCCATGTAGGTTTGGATTTCTTTTCTCCTTAAATAATAAAACCCCTCATTTAAAAACTGCATTTTGTGTTTACTTGTGTTATCTTTGACTAATAGTTAAATGTGTTTGATGATCAGAAACATTTTGTGTGACAAACATGCAAAAGAATAAGAAATCAGGAGGGGGGCGAATAGTTTTTCACACCACTGTATATAATATGTGGTACTGTACATAACTGGTTAATTAACAAACAGTTGTATACTGTTGTATACAGTTTCCGTAGGAAACAGTGAAGATACAGCTTTGAAACACTGACATACTTTAGCCAACAGTGACGGAAATAATAAATCAAACTTTGCTCTTAAAGCGCCACAGATCATGCGCAGATTCATACATTTCCCGCCAAGCAGGGTGAAATAAACGAAAAAACAAGCTGCATTCATCCATCCATACATCAAAATAATTGTATTTAGATAGACATTTCATGTATTAAAATAAAATGATTTGAGTGTACACTACAGTTTTTTTTATTTAGATTCTCTGTTACGAGCATCAGTTCATTAACACGGTGTAACCCCGGATTTCACACTCTTTAGAGGTGCAAACTGACAGGTGGCATTGATGCTTTCACAAATTGCCTCCACTCACTTTTTATCTTTAGAGGTACAGTAAGAGTTGGGCGGAATTCTGCTTTAATTATTTCTTTACATTTTACTTCCTCCTCCACAAGCAAAACAGTTTCATCCTCTCTCCAATTAAAGTCATTTTGATCAGATTATGACAACTCTATCATAGGGGCTTAAAACAGTTGTAATTGGAGCAGACAAATTACTGTAGGATAACATCATGCAGCTGAGGTCATGCATCTATAATTTTTGTGTATGCATAAAGCTTTCAAAAACATGTCAAGCTACAGCACCCACTATAATGTGCAGCTTACTTTGTAACACAACGCTTTCCTTGGTGTAGTCCTACTTCTTGCTGAAAGTAAGAGTAGCAAGCTTTGTAACCAGCTTTTATATCCTACTCTGAGCTAGGAATTTTTCAGTCCTAAATTAATTTTGAGCACAATTCCTAGGAGTGACTCTTAGTTAATATAGGCTCAGATCTTTTTTTTTTTTTTGCTCCTAGATGATATACAGTAAGTATCTGATACGCAATCATGTGACTTGAATGAACACAGTTAGATTCATAAGATTTTTTTCTCGCTAAGGTGAGACCTTTAACTTTTCTTCCAAGCAGAGCAAAAATCCCCATATTTTTATGTTAAAATCGTATCCATTCTTTGAAATGAATGAATGGACGCACACGCTCATAACATGTTTAAACCCAGATGACACGAGCAAGGATGAAGCAATGTGTGCTGTTTCAGAGGACAGGCACGCATCCATCTTAGAGTCAGGGGGGGGGTTATGGAAAAACATATTTTGTAGGTGCCACTTTTCCTTCTTGGATGCTCAATGTCAATTTTACTTTTTTAGACTATTTGCCGAGTTACTATTTATACCTTTGGTTAATTTCCTGTTTGCTTTGGTACAAACCAAAAAGCAAGCAACAAACCACACTGGTTTCGGGTTGTGAAAACATTTTCACAAATTTCCTTCATTCACTGGTTAGAAATAAGGTCCGGGGAGAAATGTACAAGTCAAAGATAAAAAAAAAAAACCTCATTCAATCAACCTCATACTAATGTCGGCAAATATGTACAGTAAGCCTAATGAGATCAAATCAATAGCTGATTAATGAACAAAATAGATACAGTAATTAGACCAACAAGGCAAAGTGGGTAAAGACTAAGGTGTTGGCAAAAAATAATAGAATGCTGGAAAGAACTAAACCAGCTTTGATAAACTTTTAGGACAGTAACAGCTTGTAAATTTTATGTGAATATGCAATCAGAAGAATCTAAAAACTTAAAACTGGAGGTGAAGGTACAGTACAGTAGTTTTTAATCCTTATCAGTACTTTGTATCTGGCGGCATGGTGGCTTAGTGGTTAGTGGCTTAGTGGTTAGCACTGTCATCGTGACCTCCCTTGACCTGTGTTAAGTGTGAGAGTAAAAACATACCAATATCAATTCAGTGCCGCCTCACAGCTTCTGAGCCTGCATAAAAAAGTATAATAATAATTATGGTAATCATCCAGATACCATAAATAGAGTACATAATGTATGCATTAGATGCTGACAAAATGCTGAAATGTTCCTTTTATGTATTTTCTGCATTTTTCTGTCATTTACGTTAATGAAAAACATGATGGATCGAACCTAAGGACAGTCTGCAACGTTAATACTAATGTCGGCAAAGAATTAGAGTAAGACTAATGAGCCAGATAAAATCAATAGCTGGCTAATTAACAAAATAGATACAGTAATTAGACCAACAAGGCAAAGCGGGAAAAGACTAAGGTGTTGGGGGAAAAATAATAGTAAGCTGGAAAGTAAACCACTAAACCAGTAACACAGTAACAACTTGTAAATTCAGTGTGAGTATCAAAAGAACCGTTACAGAGTACCGGTAACTTCAAACTGGGGGTAAAAGAAGTTTTACATCCTTATTTGTACTAAGTTGCCGGCAGCACAGTTAGCGTGTCATCTTGTACCTCCAGGGTCGAGGGTTCGAATCTCTGTTCAGTTCTGTGTGTGTTGAATCTGCATGTACTCCCTGTGCTTGGTGGGTTTTCAAGACATGCAGATTAGGCTAATTGGTGTTCCAAATTACCCGTAGTGTGTGAATGACAATCGGCTGCCGAGCTGGCAACCGGACATGGCAACTCTCCAGGTTAGGGAGTACTGTATCTGTCGCATCATGTGTTGGATGGGACATGGACAGACCAAAATACCAAAAATACTACTGTATGTAACCAAAAGGTGATTAGAATGAACCATGGATGTGGTGACCAATCCTGTGAATCTTATACATTTCTCTTTATGTCTCAATTTCTTTCATTTTAGAATATAAACTACTAACTATACTAACTAAACTAACTGTTCAAGGTTCAACCAAAAATAGCGTAAAATGGAAAGTTAGTGCGCTATGGAGTACAATCCCTTGTTGTACACCAAGTAGTGAGAGGGATTTGGGATTTAGCTTTGTGTTAGAAGCTTTTTAGTATTGTAGCAATAAGGTGAGTCATGAACCCGTCAGCACATTGGCGTTAACTCGCGATCATGTTATCTAGCAGTGATGAAAGTTCGAAACATGAAACAGAAGGTTCAGAGGCAATTTGAAATGACTTACAAGCAATACAAAAGAGACGAAATTTTGTGTACGATTCCATAATGTTATTAGATGTTGAAAATGCTTCCGTGACTGGTTTTGTATGTGGGTTTTGGCAGACAGCTGCGGACCGCCGCTGAATCTTTTAGCGGTATGGAGTACCAGACCGTACTTTCACCTAAGCTTAAAACGATTTCACACCCACTGCTCTGTGATACCAAAGAGAGAACTATGGTGAGCCCTTACCACATTTGGGAAGGCCACAAGTCCAACCCAAGCATTTCCTGAGCTTAGGCAGCTTCCTATAATCTCCTGTTAGTGCCTGGCACTCCATCTAAGCAGCTCTCACTATGACAGTTCAGATGAGTAATGACTTATTTATGTGCAAGATGGCGATTGCAGAAATGGTTTATTTGTAGTCATTGTGGATTAATTATCACATATTAGCTGGGAACAGCTTTCCCCCATCCCAAATTCTCCAAGTCTATTTAAAGAATCTTTCAGTGATCTGCCTGGTCTAGGATCAGCGTCTTGCTTTTATTTATTTATTTATTTTTTTGGTAAGTATTATGCATTCATTTTCTCCATTTCCCCCTTGGTAGCAGATAATGGATTTACTATGTAGCTCCGACTGACAGATTTTTCTTCATTAACTTCTCTGCTTGCATCTCAGACACCACAGACCAGTGAAGTCTTTAACCGCATGCACAGAAAGTGCTTCCTTTTACAGACAAAGGAACAATGAATCCACAAAAGCTGCAAAGGATAATGAATGGAGGGTGGTGCTTTTTTTTTTTTTTTTGCATATGAGACTTCTATATCTGCTAGAGTTGTCTGAAATGTGGGTCAATTATGGAATACTTTTTTTTTTTTTAACATTTTCTCAAATTAAATACTGAATAAGAAACCCAGACAAAAATATGCCAGATGGACCTATTACATATAAGAATAATAGGATGTGGTTTCATATGCATTTTTTGTTTAGTTAATCATTTTCTACAATAGCATTAGACTATGTTATTCCCTATGAAGTAAATGTAGTATATAGGGAATCCATTATGAAACCAATTGGGCTTCGATCTAATTAAGTGGTAATCATTAAGCACCAAGACAAGTTTAAGTTGGCTGATTAATTGAATCTCATAAGGCAATGGTTTTCAGACCATTTGCACACTATGTACTGTTTACAGTAGTGCTGCAACTAACGATTATTTTGATAATCGATTAGTTGGGCGATTATTTTTCGATTAATCGAATAAAAAGTAATCGCTTTTATTTGCTATATAAAACCATAAATTAGGGTATTATTTATGTATAAAAGTAAACTTTAAAAAATGCAATAGCCACATAGAGTTTAATGATCTTTAATTTTGACATTTAAACCTTAGTTTAAGTAAATCAACATTCATTTTTAACAATAATTGCAGATGGCAAGTTGACAGTTTTGATACGGTGTATATATATATATATACTGTATATACACACACACACACACACACACACACACAGTAGTTAAAAAAAATACACTGACATTCAGTTGTTAAGAATGACCTCAATTTTAAATTCTCTTAAATTAATACAACTTAATAAGAAGAATAATAGACTTATTATATATAAATATATATAGACCATTTTGCTATACTAGACATTCTCGTAATACGGCGACGTAGGGAGAGAGAAAAAATCGCCACTATTGGGTTCATTTCATTTCCCTCTGTATAGCATGTAGGATCATGGGATATATCCGGTCCTCCGAAGTGTAAAATGAACGCGAAGAAAATGCACTAGAAGTATTTTCCTTGGGTTCGTTGGGATTTGAAAGACAAGAAAAAGCTGCATGCAACGTTTTTTTAACCCTGTATAACCGTGCAGCCGGACAAACGCACGTCACCAAAACCCGTGTGAACACACTCACTGACTCCTATGTGTAGAAAACCCTCGGCGCTTCATCCGCGCTCACCGGACACTACGAACACCAGAAAACTGATTTTAACGCCCGATAAGCGGCGTTTAATGTAAATTGCTCCGATACCTTGGAGGACTTGGGGCGCGAGCTTTTTCCTGCAGACGCTTCTGTAACCGCCATTGCGCGAGCAACTGTGAATCTGTGTGTGTATTTGTGCATCTTGTGGTTGCGCTCCTCAATAACGTGAGCAGCCTAACTAATCGATAACGGCATTCGTTGACAACGAATTTCATTATCGATAATTATCGATTTTATCGATTAGTTGTTGCAGCCCTAGATTACAATGTATATATTTTGATAATCATTTCATATTTTTTCATATGTTCATATTCTGTTTTTAATTCCATTTTGGTATACAGGTCCTTCTCAAAAAATTAGCATATTGTGATAAAGTTCATTATTTTCTGTAATGTACTGATAAACATTAGACTTTCATATATTTTAGATTCATTACACACAACTGAAGTAGTTCAAGCCTTTTATTGTTTTAATATTGATGATTGTGGCATACAGCTCATGAAAACCCAAAATCCCTATCTTAAAAAATTAGCATATCTCATACAACCAATAAAAGAAAAGTGTTTTGAATACAAAAAAAGTCAACCATTAAATAATTATGTTCAGTTTTGCACTCAATACTTGGTCGGGAATCCTTTTGCAGATTCTTGTGTCTTGTGTCTCTCAACTTTCTCTTCACAATATCCCACAGATTCTCTATGGGGTTCAGGTCAGGAGAGTTGGCAGGCCAATTGATCACAGTAAAACCATGGTCAGTAAACCATTTACCAGTGGTTTTGGCACTGTGAGCAGGTGCCAGGTCATGCTGAAAAATGAAATCTTCATCTCCATAAAGCTTTTCAGCAGATGGAAGCATGAAGTGCTCCAAAATCTCCTGATAGCTAGCTGCATTGACCCTGCCCTTGATAAAACACAGTGGACCAAGACCAGCAGCTGACATGGCACCCCAGACCATCACTGACTGTGGGTACTTGACACTGGACTTCAGGCATTTTGGCATTTCCCTCTCCCCAGTCTTCCTCCAGATTCTGGCACCTTGATTTCCGAATGACATGCAAAATTTGCAACCTGTAGCCCATTTCCTGCACACGCCTGTACACGGTGGCTCTGGATGTTTCTACTCCAGACTCAGTCCACTGCTTCCGTAGGTCCCCCAAGGTCTGGAATCGGTCCTTCTCCACAATCTTCCTCAGGGCCCGGTCACCTCTTCTCGTTGTGCAGCGTTTTCTGCCACACGTTTTTCTTCCCACATACTTCCCACTGAGGTGCCTTGATACAGCACTCTGGGAACAGCCTATTCGTTCAGAAATTTCTTTCTGTGTCTTACCCTCTTGCTTGAAGGTGTCAATGATGGCCTTCTGGACAGCAGTCAGGTCAGCAGTCTTACCCATGATTGCGGTTTTGAGTAATGAACCAGGCTGGGAGTTTTTAAAAGCCTCAGGAATCTTTTGCAGATGTTTAGAGTTAATTAGTTGATTCAGATGATTAGGTTAATAGCTCGTTTAGAGAACCTTTTCATGACATGCTAATTTTTTGAGATAGGGATTTTGGGTTTTCATGAGCTGTATGCCACAATCATCAATATTAACACAATAAAAGGCTTGAACTACTTTGTGTTGTGTGTAATGAGTCTAAAATATATGAAAGTCTAATGTTTATCAGTACATTACAGAAAATAATAAACTTTATCACAATATGCTAATTTTTTGAGAAGGACCTGTATATCCTTTTTTATACAGTATACCTATTCTGTTTATAGCTACAGCGGAACCTCAGATTGCGAGTAACGTGGTTTGCGAGTGTTCCGCAAGACGAGCAAAGATTTTTTATACATTTTGACTTGAAAAACGAGCATTGTCTTGGTTTACGAGTACCGAGTATCATGTATCACGCATCCGCTTCTTGTTTTGACGCCGAGCGTTACGTGATCACAACTGAGCCAACGGTTTTTCCACAATTTGCAAAACTAACTAACTTCGACTGGCGGAGCCGGCGACCAACGGTTTAAAATGTAATTAACAGGAGTTAAAGTAGTTTTAAAATTTTGGCCAGAAAAGCATAAACCATGGAGATGGTGGACAGTCCTGTATGGTTTCTCTCTCCTCTTCCACTTACTCCACTTCTAGGTTGTAAGGTTAAATCCCAAATAGCATTAATGTAAAGCTAGTGTACTAAGGGGTGGAATCCCTTGTCCCATACATATTAGTGCCCTTAATTAGGGGTTAGAAAGGGATTCAGCCCTGTGTTAGCTAGTTAGCTTTGTAGCTTGCCTTGACACACAATGATTAAGAAGGGGACAAAGTCTTGTTTAAGATGACAACGTACTGTAATCAGATCTATTTTCTTTATAAGTTCTACCTTGACTGGTTTTGAATGCAGGTTTTGGCAGTTCCCCTCGCCTTAGTGCTTTGTAGAGTGCAGACCTACTTTCATCCATGCTGCAACCGGAAGTTAGTACTGCATAATTGACGGATATTATAACACCTGGGATGCAGAATGATACGTATAGTTAATAAACATCCCAGTGCTGTTATTTTATATATTTTATATGATTGTTATATGATTTAATCCTGTACTATCTGAAACTGTATCTGTATCTGCTGGCGAGGCTGGTGAGAGCCAATCATGGGTCAATCATACAGTATGAACACATGTATGTGGAAGAGGGTAGGAAGCACTTTCGCCCAAGTGTGTTATGCACAGTATACGCAGCATGCATATGGCTGATACACACGTCTCAAAGGAAGCATGTGTTAGCCTTTACCCTCACCATTTTGTAGCTGTTGTATGATAGCAGACAACTGATCAATGAGAAGGATTTAGCCACACAGAAAAACAGCAGTACTTTTTTTTCTTGTGTTGCAGGGATTTCCAGAATTTATTACATTAAATTGATTTTTCTTATAGCGAAGGGCTTAGATACAGTAAGCACAATTTGAGTTTTTCATTTTTAGGGAGGGCCTGAGCTGCATGTTTAGCTGGAGGTATGAAACATCATCTTTGTTGTTTATGCGTGCTCTGTTCCTCAGTGACCACTCATAGCTCAGCTGGTATTGATACTCAAGACTAAATGTGTACGTCAACCAGATGCAACCTCAGATCCAAGCTCTCATGTTTTCTCACCCGCTCTCTGTGTTTATTTCCTCCAGCTGTACCACGTCTGCCTTCATCCCTGTCTCTGATGTACCACTCCGAAGTTTGTTACTCTAATACCGCTTCTGTCTCACCCTTTCCCTCTTGCCTCATCAGGGTCATGAATTTATTATAAACGCCAGAAATGAGGGGGCGTCAGGGAGAGATCTGTAGAGGGGAGGAACATTGATCTGGGGCTCGGATTCACTCCGCTTCTTTCATTATCCTTCTCCCTTTTGTCTTCTACTCTCATTCTGTTCCACATATTTAATATAATACCCACCTTACTGTACAATGCAGTAACCATATATTATATCTTATCTTCCTCTCACTCTATCTATCTAACTCTGTCTTTCTCTTTCCTTATGTGCTTGCTTGCTACCTGTTGCCATGCCAACCCCATAATTTTTTTTTGTATCTTGAATATTGCCCAGAGCAGTGCATCTCCATGGGGTCTCTGCATATAGTTATTACTTATGCTGAAATATACTACTGTATGTATGTTCACACTTGGAATGCTAACAGGGTTTTTCTACCCGTGCAAAAAATCAACAACATGTAAATAACTTTAATGTACTGTATGAATGTTAAAAATGGTTTGTGTCTTTTACACTTAATGGTAATCTTGTTTGTTTTGCATGTTTGCTTTAATGACCATACAGTTTAAGAAACTTTTACACAGTGGTGTCAATAGTCAGATTAATTTACAACTCACAATGCAATTTATTCAATATTTGAAAATGTCATTGCAGTTGCACGGATCTAACACTTGAATGCAATATTAATACACACGCTCTTGTATTTTTTGTTCATATTGTATTTTACACACTACTTTAACATGCCTCGCTAGTTTTAATCCGTGCTACAGTTGGCTTGTGGCAGGTTTTAGTTTCCTGCTTCCTCTCCTGGGAGTCTTGTTGACATCTGTACTCATCATAAGATCATCAAGAGTAATTATAACACTCAAAAACCTGATTTACATTCTGTTTTCTTCCTCAGCTTCCATAAAATGGCATTCATGAAATCATTCTCTGAAACACACACACACACACAATTAGTGTAAATAAATTAAGGTCTGGAAATTTTTACGTGAATCATAACTTACATCAATTCTGTAAAGTTGTCTCTGCATGCACACACACCCACACACACACACGCACGCACACACACACACACACACACACACACACACACACACACACACACACACACACACATATATATTAAAAAAATGGGTGTTCTGCATTTACCTTGTTGAATAAATAAATAAATGAATAAATGAGGGTCACAGCAAGAGGTTGGAACACCTGGCATGAATCTCTCTGACTACTCCAAAGCTTAATTGTTTTTGTGCTTTCTGATCATCATCTCCATTTCCCATACGTAAATCAGTAATGTCTCTAGCCTGTGTTCTCATTCATCTGAAAATGCTTATTAACACTGAAAAACTGACATATTTATTCAATATTTATACCCAAACCTTTCAGATTTAGCAAATTTGAGAGTATCTTTTTTTTTTTTTTTAACATACAGTATAGGCTTTTAAAGCCTGTCTCACACTGGTCTGGTATAGAGCTATAGTGGCATACTGTATCTTAGTGCTAGATTATAATACATCTTCCTTATAAGACATCTTCCACAGCAAACCCAACAAGAATTTAATATTTAATACAAATTTAAATATTTTCTTTCCTCATTCGGCTACTTTCAGTTAGCCATACTGTTACAGTAGTTCTGGTTAACCATACAGCTTGTTATTATTTTTGTTAGCCATAAGGGTAGTTCCAGGAGGCAGAAAAGAGTTCAATTTGTACTAAATACACCAAAACATTCCAACTCAATTTAGAAGCTTCATCTGAGTCTAAGCTGAAAATTGGAATGAATCATTACACGGAACGAAAGTTGTGGAATTTGGCCCCAATTACATACGTTGTACTCACGTTTGTGTGAAATCCTTGTGTCTGACCTGCTGTGCATCTCCAGGGAGCACCGTACTGTCTGCTCACTGAGGGTCACTACAGTATGTGAATTCTAAACACCTGTTTAATCAGCTGGTACAAATCTGCCAGCCTGCTCCCCCATGCTTAATTGGTTTTCTTCCTTCCATTCCTTCGTTTGCTTCAGATGTTTATTATTATTAATAATTTATTATGTTTATTATTATAAAATCTGTTACTTTGTTCTTGTTCGTCTTTTGGCTGCTTTGCAATCAACCATTATCTATCCAGTGTCTATTCCTACTGTATGGTATGTCGCCCACTGTTTCCAAGATCCATCAAGATAAAGTGTTGGAAGTGTCAATTAGCACCAATCTAAAAACCTCACTGTCTGATTGAAACCAATAATAAAAAAAGCAATTATCCTAAAGACATGTCGTCACAGTGGACCATCCCATCCGCAGTACAACTTGGGACAGGTTTTTACGCTGGATGCCCTTCCTGGCGCAACCCTTAATACTGCTAATATTTTAGGTTGGAAAGTGATGTAGAACTAAAATTTCTGATTCGATCATCAGCTTGGATAACTGTGTAAAATTTTTAATTACTTTTCCACATCCATGCCAATTTTTTCTTGGTTCTCCTTTCAGTTCCTGAAAATATTCCAGTAGATGAATTAGGTTGGCATGGTAGTTTCATGGTTAGCACTCATACTTACCCTCATACAGTACTTATGTACATCACCTGTCCACTCTGGGTGCTTTTGTTTGCATGTTCTCCCAGTGCTTGGTGGGTTTCCTCCAGGAATTCAGGTTTACTTCCACAGTTCGAAGACATGTGTTGTACTGTAGGCTGATTGTCATTTTTTTATTTACCAATAGTTTATAATTGGGGATGTGCGCTTGTTGCCTGCTATGAGTTTGACACTACAATGCTCTATCCTGGGTGTACCCCGCCTTACGGCCTAAATTTCCTGGGATAGGCTCCAGATACATAGCGATATAGACATTGGATGGCTAGATGGATTGGCTAAGATGCATTGATTTAGTTGTGAAGGCGTATATACTGTATGGTGTCTGCCCAGTATTCCCAAGATCTATCAAGATCAAGTTTTTAGTGACAATTGGCACAAATATACTGTACACTTTAAAAACCTCACTATCTGACTAAAACCAATACAGAAATAATCGATCCTAAAGACAAGACAGCACAAAAACTGTCAAGAAATAAAATTAAAATGTTGCAAATTTTACAAGATTTAAAGTGAATTATAAAGTTGGGTGGTGTGGGTCATTCTTCTTATTATTGCTGGTAGTGTTTGAAGGTTGCAGCTTCAGCAGATAAAATACAGAAAAAATTTACAGCTTAAAGGACTCAAAGGCTATTAAAAGAATACAAAAGAGATTGGAGTTATATCCTGGCAGGATATTATTCTGTTATAAGAAGGGATGGATACGGTATGTAAAACTGCATGTAAGTAAAATTTTCGATGACGTGTCAAAAATTTAAAATAGGAGCCAAAAAAATACTACTACTTATAAGTCACCGTAAAAGTATTGACATTTAAAGCTACTTAAATAATCAAGAATTAAATAATTAAATGTTTCAAACTGCCTCTGACCACAAGCTTATCTAGGGATAATCTCATTATTATCTAAACACATTTTTTCTCACTCATACACACTTCCATAAATTTTCTTTTCATTTTGTGAAGCTGCTTTGAGACAATGACTTGCGCTATATAAATAAAATGGATTTTAAATTTAACTGAATTATCTTACCTGATCCTGCAAAATTAGCTAGTTCGCTAAGTCATAAGGAGAATGTACTGCTAGCTTAGACAAACCTAGAATTTAGCTGAATTTAGCTTGTTTAATCTTGTCTAATCTTTATTGACATTTTAAGGATATTTACTAAGTCATATTAGAAATGAAAACTAAATGTAGCTAGTAGCCTGCTGTTAGCTTGGTTAGCAAGCTAATTCACAAAGCTGAACAAGCCAGTTTAAGGAATGTAATGTTAACTCAGCAAACCTGTTTAGATTTTATGATTAATTTTAAAGGCAGGTAATTAATGTTACTAAGAAAAAAAGACATGTACAGTAGCAAGAGCTTTGAAAAGCCAAATAGAAAAGATAAAGAAGGTAAAGGTAGTATTTTTTCTTCCACAATTCAAAGTACACAATAAATCATACTTTTGATTGTACAGAACAACAGAACACAGTTACAATATGAGAGTAAAAATTCCCTTAATGTCTCCATATAAAAAGTTTTGTCAGTACATGTCATGTTTCTCTCCTTCTGTATGAAGCATACACACACGGAAACGCAAGTGCAGGAAAATACAGTCTTTATTTGAGTGCTTTGCCTTCAAAGAAAACTTCTCAAAGACTCGTCACAGTAATTATTTAGGAACCAGGCGTTCACTACGCCGTTAACCAGGCGCGGTCTGCAGGCGGCTTTAAACTAGACACCACTCTAAACAGAAAATGTCCTTCTTTCAGAAATAAACATAAACACAAAAACAAAACCTCTCTGTGCCTTCAGAGGATATTACGTGGCTGGCGAAGCTGTCCCGCTTCGCCTAACTGCGCCTGCAGATACCGCTTCAAACCTGGGGAGAGCAGAAAGACATACACATGTTAGCAATGGGTGATACAACGGTGACCAGACAGTGTGCTATGGGTTCGGCTGGGTTTAAGTAGGGAGGCAGGTGAGGTGTGCACAGGTGATCTGTGTTAATTAATTGTGGTGAGTAATGACATACGTGGACACACTAGGGGGAGACAAAGCCACGGCTCAGTAATCCGGTGAGCCGGATCTTTCTCTCCGGGACTGAGGAGGCTCGGGCATGACACCACCCCCCCCCCCAGGACCGGCTACCTGAAGGGGAGGTGGGCGCTTCCCTCGTGTTACCAAAGGGGGGAGAGACCCACCGGCCTGATGGGATTGCCGGCGGGCGGGTCGACCCGGAGGGCGGGGTGCGGGGCGATCCGGCCGAACCCGGTGAAACTCAGCAATGAGTTCCGAGCTCAGGATGTCCTTAGCTGGCACCCAGCTGCGTTCCTCCGGCCCGTACCCCTCCCAGTCCACAAGATATTGAAGGGAGCCCCCCCGCCTTCGGGAGTCCAATAACTGTTGGACTCTGAACGCTGGAGCGCCCTCGATCTCCACAGCCCCGGGGAGCGAAGGGTCTATGACACCTCCGTCCAACGGTCCCCGCATCACTGGCCTGAGAAGAGAAACATGAAACACTGGGTTAATACGCATGTGTGGGGGTAATTTCAGTTTGAAGGAGACGGGGTTGATTTGGGTAATGATGGGAAAGGGACCGATAAACCGGGGGGAAAGCTTGCGACATGGGAGGTTGAGAGAGAGATCCTTTGTCGAGAGCCAAACCCGATCTCCTACCTGGAGCGGAGGACTTTCCCTTCGCCGCCTATCGGCGAAATGTTTGAACCGGCGAACTGCTTGGGAGATGTGGGCGTGAGCCCCCTCCCATACTTTTTCCGCTTTTTTGAACCACTCGTCCACCATGGGGATATTGGTGGGAGTGGCATCCCATGGACATAGCGGTGGCTGATATCCTAGCACACATTGGAACGGCGTTAGGCCGGTAGAAGAGTGTCGTAACGAATTTCGCGCATATTCCGCCCAAAATAAACAGTCTGCCCATTCGTGTTGTCGACTGCTACAATATGCACGTAGGAACCTCCCGAGGTCTTGAACAGTCCGCTCTGCCTGCCCATTAGACTCAGGGTGATAGCCTGAGGTTAGACTAACAGTAGTCCCCAATTTCTGGAAAAAAGCTTTCCAGAACTTAGCGATGAATTGGGGACCCCGATCTGAAACAATGTCCTCCGGGATACCATAGTAGCGAAACACTGTGTTGAATAAGGCATCAGTCACCTGGGCGGCGGTAGGGAGAGAGCAGAACGGGATAAAGCGGCAGCCCTTAGAGAAGCGATCTACCACTACCAAGACTGTCGTGTACCCTTTTGACACTGGCAAATCCGTGACAAAGTCCACCGCGAGGTGGGACCACGGTCTATTAGGTGTTGGTAAGGGCATTAATTTCCCAACTGGCAACCCTCGGGGACTTTTAGTGGCTGCACAAATAGCACAAGACGAAACGACTGTTTTCACTGTTTCGCGCATATTTGGCCACCAGAACTTTGGTTCCAGTAGTTGTAATGTTTTTGCCTCGCCGGGGTGTCCGGATGAGATATTAATGTGGGCGTCCCCCGTCACTCGTTCCCGTAGTGACTCCGGCACATAGGTTCGACCCGGGGGACAACCCGGCGGCACGGGGTCGGACCGTGTCTCCCGGGCTATCTCCGTGTCGAAATCCCATGAGATCGGAGCCACCACGAGTGACGGGGGAAGAATAGGCTCCGGTACCAATGGACGGTCCGGCGACGCAAAACAGCGGGACAGCGCATCCGCTTTCAGATTTTTCGAACCGGGGCGATATGTAATGTGAAAATCGAAACGAGTGAAAAACAGCGCCCAGCGGGCTTGACGGGGGTTAAGTCTTTTCGCTTGTTGGAGGTACTCAAGGTTCCGATGATCCGTTAGTACCATGAACGGATGTTCTGCTCCCTCCAACCAATGTCGCCACTCCTCTAACGCCGCTTTAATTGCGAGCAGTTCGCGATTACCGATATCATAATTGCATTCGGCTGGTGTCAGTTTCCTCGAGAAGAAAGCACAGGGGAATAATTTCTCTGGGTGGCCATGACGCTGTGACAGCACCGCCCCTAGTCCTACCTCCGACGCGTCGACCTCTACTACGAAGGGCTTACCAGGGTCGGGAAGTTTTAATATTGGCGCTGATGTAAATGCGTTTTTTAGACGCTGGAAAGCGTGACGCGCTTCCAGCGTGAAGGTGGCTAAACGTTTAGGCTTCCCTTTTAGTAAATTGGTGAGTGGTGCTGCCAACGTACTGTAGCCCCGTATAAAGCGTCTGTAAAAATTGGCAAACCCAAGGAAACTTTGTAGCGCCTTTACTGACGTGGGTTCCGGCCATTGTAGGACCGAACTAACCTTGGCGTCGTCCATCTGAACCCCCAGTGGCCCTATGCGGTAGCCCAAAAATGCGATCTCCTTTTGATGAAAATCACACTTTTCCGCCTTCGCATAAAGCCCATGTTCCCTTAGGCGACGGAGGACGGCAGTCACATGACCAACGTGCTCGTGATATGACCGCGAGTATATCAAGATATCATCCAGATACACTATAACATAACGGTTTAACATATGTCGGAACACGTCGTTCATGAACCCCTGAAACACCGCAGGCGCGTTTACCAGACCATAAGCCATCACATTATATTGGTAATGTCCTGATGTTGTGCTAAACGCGGTCTTCCACTCGTCTCCCTTACGAACACGAACGAGGTTATAAGCGCTGCGGAGGTCCAGTTTAGTGAAGATGGACGCGCCGCGGAGCAGATCGATCGCGGCTGGTACCAGTGGCAGTGGGTGCTTGTATTTTATTGTGATGGCATTGAGTCCCCTATAATCAATGCAGGGTCTGAGGCCCCCCCCCCTCTTCTCGATGAAAAAGAAACCAGCCGATGCGGGTGACGTGGAGCGACTAATGAGCCCCTGCGCGAGAGCCTCACTCACGTATTCCTCCATCGCCCTGGTTTCTGTTAGGGACAACGGGTAAACACGGGAGCAGGGCGGTGCTTTCCCGGGCAGGAGGTCAATAGCGCAATCCCACGGGCGATGAGGGGGAAGTCGTGCAGCTGCCCTAACACTAAATACATCTGCAAATGCGGTGTACTCGGATGGCACGCTGGTAGATACTAGGACGCGAGGGCTCTCGATGGAAGTAGTTTGGACCATTAATGTTGATGGTTGGCAGGATTTAGCACATCGGGGGGACCATGAAACGATGCGAGAGGCTGCCCAATTAAAATTAGGGTTATGTACGCAGAGCCATGGGAGACCCAGCACGACGGATTGACTCACCTGAGGGAGCACATAGAATTGTAGCTCCTCAGTGTGGCCGGGGAAAGTTAATCGCAGGGGCACGGAAAGCATATAAACAGGCGACTGAATTAGTGGCTTGCCATCCAGAGCTTTAATTGCGATCGGGGTTGGAAGCTTCGACACGGGAGCGTGTAGCGAGGAAAGAAGAGAAAGTGAAATGAAGTTCCCAGCCGACCCAGAATCTATCAGGGGGGAAACAGAAATAACATAATCATTAAATGATAAGGTGGCATCAACACAAAATGACTGAGTGGTACGTGTAGGTGTGCATGAAGTTACTTTAGGGATTTTGGGACAGTCTTTGATGAGATGTCCTTCTCCTCCACAATACAGGCACAAGCCTGTCGTGAAACGGCGGCGTCTCTCGTGCGCGGACAGCCGGGAAGTGCCCACCTCCATGGGCTCAGCCGTGGACCTCTCGTGCGACTGTGTAGGGCTTTTTGGGCGGGTGATGCGATGGCGCGGGTTGAGACTGCCACCTACTGTCCGAGTTGAGGGCTGCCGTCCTTGACTGCGAAGGTGTTGGTCCAGTTTAATAGCCAGCTGGATACTGTCATCTAGGTCTAGCTCTGCATCTCTGCAGGCCAGTTCCAGCTGGATGTCCGGATGCAGCCCATCCCTAAACCGGGCGAGCAGGCTTTTCTCGCACCACTCGCTTTCAGCCGCCAGAATCTTAAAACGAACCGCATACTCCGCAACGGTGGTTGTTCCTTGTTTTAATTTCAAGAGCTGTTGTTCTCCGCTCCTACCCTGATCAGGGTGATCAAACACCGCGCGGAAGGCCCTCAAGAACCGCCCATAGTCGCACGTCTCCCGGCCGCCCGCGCTCCAGACTGCGGTGGCCCAGTCCATGGCGGGCCCGGTGAGCCGTTGAGTGACAAATCTGACCTTCCCTTGGTCGTCAAGCTCTGGGTAATCCACAAAATAGAGCTCGCAGGCTAAAAGAAATTTTTTACATGCCTCGGGGTCCCCCGCGTAGCGCTCGGGGGGCGCTGCTCTTGGGGGGGATCGTGCGCGGCGCGGGAGCCCCGCCGGAGGAGGTGACTGGTTCGTGGCGATGTCCCGGACACTATGCGCCAAGTCATTAATGGCGCGGGCCAAGCTGTCCATCTGTCCCTGCTGCCGGCGGATGTAATCCATCATGGGAGGTGTTTCCCTCGGTAGCGGTGTTCCTGCTGCGTTTCTTTGATTTGGGGTCTGGTCATCTGTCATGTTTCTCTCCTTCTGTATGAAGCATACACACACGGAAATGCAAGTGCAGGAAAATACAGTCTTTATTTGAGTGCTTTGCCTTCAAAGAAAACTTCTCAAAGACTCGTCACAGTAATTATTTAGGAACCAGGCGTTCACTACGCCGTTAACCAGGCGCGGTCTGCAGGCGGCTTTAAACTAGACACCACTCTAAACAGAAAATGTCCTTCTTTCAGAAATAAACATAAACACAAAAACAAAACCTCTCTGTGCCTTCAGAGGATATTACGTGGCTGGCGAAGCTGTCCCGCTTCGCCTAACTGCGCCTGCAGATACCGCTTCAAACCTGGGGAGAGCAGAAAGACATACACATGTTAGCAATGGGTGATACAACGGTGACCAGACAGTGTGCTATGGGTTCGGCTGGGTTTAAGTAGGGAGGCAGGTGAGGTGTGCACAGGTGATCTGTGTTAATTAATTGTGGTGAGTAATGACATACGTGGACACACTAGGGGGAGACAAAGCCACGGCTCAGTAATCCGGTGAGCCGGATCTTTCTCTCCGGGACTGAGGAGGCTCGGGCATGACAGTACACCAGAGCCATGATAAGACTGCCTGCTTCACGTCTGAAACACAGGCCTCCCAGGAACTCTTCTACTGGCCCACACATATGGTAATAGCTTGGATCGAGGGCAGGACTGTACGGGGGATGTGGCAATTACCCCCATCCAAGTGGTGTTGGTGGATGATTGTGTGTCCAGTTCAGTTCAATTCAATTTAAATTTACTTGTATAGCGGCAGCTCAGGAGCAGCACGTAAAGCTCGACAGAGAGACAGGTAGAGGGAAAGAGAGAGAGGAGAGAGCAGAAGAGAAGGAGAGATGGCAGTTATGTATGGTCACAGTCAAACAATGTATAATGTGAATGTATATTCTAATTTATAGTAGTGCAACTGAATTTAGTTCCCACAGTAAGGGGGCAGCAAAAGTTATCTGTCAGTTTTCAAGAAGGTGGTGTTCTCTGAGCCTGAATCGTCATCATCATTCGGTCTTCTTTAAAACGTATTCACCATTGCACTTAAGATTCTAGAATGCCCCTCATACTTTTGATCCCCGATTATAAGTAATGTTTTTTTTTTTCTTACCATTTTTGCCTGTGATAATGTTTGAATACCTGTGGAATTAAGACCTAAGACATTTATCATGCTATATGTCTTCGGTAATATAAATTATTTTTTTTATTTACTTCACCCTAAAGGACACCAGTTCATGACATTGTAAAAAATTGAGTTCAATAACAGGCAGAGCTGCAAAGCTGAGTTTGTGCTGAATCTGATAATATAGCCTACTGTACTTGATTATGTAGTAATAAATCAGAAAGTAAAAATAAATAAATTTTATATATATATATATATATATATATATATATATATATAAAGATTTTCTCAGATGGTGCCTTACAGTAGGTCTTAGAAGGTAAACAGGTTCAGATACAGTATTTTTAAAGGGAAGGAGGTCAGGAAACTCCTCTCTTTCCCTCTTATAGTGGAAATAAACACATCAGTCAGCAATCTAGGCTGGGAGCTACGACTGAAACACTGTGCCACAAAGTGTAGACGTGATATTAATTGTGTCACTGAAATGCCATCAAAGAGCTACTGTACAGAACAATGTGAGGAGAGAAAAAGAGAGAGAGAGTGAGAGAGAGAGAGTTTGGTATCTGGAGATATAGGAGAGTCATGTGAATGAGAAACATGAAGTGCATTTAATTACACATGCCCTGGGCAAAGGTTTTCTAGGGAGTGAGGCTAAAAAGAAAAGGAAATGACCATCCTAAGATTAGGGCTTCATTTTAAACACAGGATTTGTGTCAATTCTAATCGTGTCAAGAAGAGAGTTTACGTTGATGGGTGCATCTTAAGTACATGAGCAGATTTCCTTGGTGTTCCCTCACACTGCCTGGTGTGTCCCTAATGCTCTTCATTAATCATGGGCCTTAATTATAAGTAGTGGCATGATTCCAATGAAGCCACAGCAAGAGGAACAAATTGGCTACAGTCTTTGGGTAGTGGTGGTGGTGGTGGTGGGGGGGGGGGGGTTATTCTGTCAATCATACAGACACTAGCCAATCATGGGCCTCTCTGAGCTTATGTATATTTAAGAAGGCACTTTCCTCTGAGTGTACATTATGTACTGTACTGATTGCGATGTGAAATATTGAGCAGCAGCTAGAAAAGATGTGGATGTTGTGTTCACGTGTCTTGGAGGAAGCATGTGTCTACCCTTCCCCCCTCCATGTTTGGTAACTGTCATGCTATAGGAGAGAGTTAGATAGTAGACTAAATTAGCACTGGGAAGAAAATGGAGGCGAAATCCATGTTTCTGCAGCTCATTAGGTAGTTTCTTGCTTCAGTCCTGTCTCTAATTCTGACATTTTTCCAGATTTTGTGTCCTTCTGACTGACTGTGTCTCTTCACACACATGTAAATGTGCCGCATCGTGTGTTGAATTAACATGAATTCACGTCTTCCTGTGCCATTGCTGTTGAATAAAGATAGACATCAGTGTCACTGTCTTTTCTTTCTGCTCACTCTCTTTCTCTCTGAAATCATTTCCCCCCCACACACACACTTTTTATCCTCTAATAAACAGTCTACAATTGAACTGATGCAATAGAAGTGTAAGTCCATTCACCATTAATGCCTTGATTGTTGTAATAAAACAGACTGACAGGGTATTATTGATTTAAGACATGAAAATATGATGTGAGTGGATGAATACGCATCTCTGGATATATTAGCCTTGAGTCTTGTGTCTGAATGCTATGCAAACACAGTGGTGTCCAAACATCCTAAACCAAACAGAGAACTCGAAAACCATTTTTTCTCCTTTTAAAAATGTAAATAAATAGAACGTTTTCAGAATTTAAAAAATTACTATGTTTCATATTTCATATTTCTCGGTCACTATTGAAAGTTTGTGGAGTGACAATTTGAACTCATTTGTACAGTACAAGAGGTCTGATTTATTTGAGTTCTTCTGTATCCCTTCCATCAAAGAAAGTTTTTTAAGAGGATGCTTACTGTAAGTTCAATAACAATGCTCTATGTCTAAGTGCAGTCATTTAAGCAAAAGGAGAATGAACTAAATCTAAAGAAATACTGAAATTTAAGTAAAAAATCTCATTTTCTGACCCAGCCTGGGACCTGGGCGAATGGTTAACCCAATAAGGCCCAATAGTGGCAACGTTGTGGGGTTCGAACCTCAGACCCCCTGATCAGCAACCCAAAGCCTCAACAGCTTGAGCCCCCACTCCAATTTTAAGATGCCTTATTTTACATATATTTTTTTAAGTTTTTGATGAAAACTTTGGAATTGGAATGGTCGGTTTAATTGAATCGTTATTTCCTTAACAAGTTAACACAGGTGTCAGTCTCCCAAGTGTGTTTGTTAAATTTCAGCTGAGATACCTCTAAGATAATTATGTTTTTCATAGCTTAAACTCATACTGCTGAGCAACAAGCTGGGGGAAGTGGTAATCCTTATATGAGGTCACATTAGGTCTAATCCTAAGATCCCATTTCACCTCTAAAGGTGTTCAGAGAGATTGAAGTCCGGGATCTGTGGAGGATAATCAAGTTGTTTCACACCAACCTCAGGAAACCATGTTTTCATGGTCCTTTCATGATTCAATTCAATTCAATTCAATTTTATTTATATAGCGCTTTTAACAATGGTCATTGTCTCAAAGCAGCTTCACAAAAATTAAAGAAATTTAACAAAAAAAAAAAAAAAAAAAAAAAAAATTATATATTATATATATATAGAATAATTATATATAAAGTAATAAATAAATAAATAAAATTATAATAGAAAATAAATAAATAAAAACAAATAATAATAATAATAATTATAGAACAGAAAATAATTGGAAGTGTGGATGTGTGAGAAAAATGTGCAGATAATAATGAGACGAATGAATGAAATTTCTCTGATGAGCAAGCCAAGGGTGACGGCGACGGTGGCAAGGAAAAACTCCCTGAGATGGCATTAGGAAGAAACCTTGAGAGGAACCAGACTCAACAGGGAACCCATCCTCATTTGGGCGATAACAGATAGAAATGATATAACATCTTGTGTGTTGTGCAGGTGAAAATTCAATATGACAGAAATTATTTAAATTGTCATGAAGACCAGTTCAGCATAGGGACGAGTCAGTAGGTGCAGAGGGCAGATGAGGTCTGGATCACTGGAAGCACAGGAGCAGCATGTGTAGCTCCAACCATCATAAAGCTGAATCCAGTTGGAGCTGGTCCTTCTCTGGATGCCTCAGGAACCTCGCAGGGTCGGCCTTTGTCTACTGAAGCTGGCAAAATCTCCCGATGCCTCGGGATGGGTAGAGAAATACAGAACAGATGGGGAGAATTAGCGTAGTTGCCATTCGGTATAGGTGTACTGGAGTATGAGTACTGGGATGAGTTATGTGTATGCCAGATTAAAAAGATGCGTCTTGAGTCTACTTTTGAACTGAGAAACCGTGTCTGCTCCCCGAACACTGTCTGGAAGGCTATTCCAAAGCTTTGGAGCTAAATATGAAAAAGCCCTACCCCCTTTTGTAGATTTTGAAATTCTGGGAACTACCAGAAGTCCGGAGTTTTGTGATCTTAAGGCGCGTGGTGGATTGTAGCGTATCAGAAGACTGGTTAGGTATGTGGGAGCTAAACCATTTAAGGCCTTGTATGTAAGTAATACTATTTTGTAATTTATTCTAAACTGAACAGGTAGCCAGTGCAGGGATGATAATATTGGGGTTATATGATCATATTTTCTGGATCTAGTGAGAACCCTGGCAGCTGCATTTTGGATTAACTGAAGCTTGTTTATTGAGGATGCAGGACAACCACCTAGTAATGCATTACAATAGTCCAGTCTGGAGGTCATGAATGCATGAACTAGTTTTTCTGCATCAGATACGGATAAGATGTTCCTAAGTTTAGCAATATTTCGAAGATGGAAAAAGGCTGTTTTTGTGATATTTGAAATGTGATTTTCAAAAGACAAGTTACTGTCTAATATTACTCCCAGATCTTTTACTGCTGAGCTGGTAATAACAGTACATCCTTCTAAGCGCAAGCTGAATTGTGAAAGCTGTTGTGTGCTGGTTTTTGGGCCAATAAGTAATATCTCTGTCTTATCTGAATTTAATAAAAGAAAGTTATTGGTCATCCAATCTTTTATGTCCTGGACACACTCAGTTAATCTAGACAACTTAGGTATTTCGTCTGGTTTAGTTGAGATATATAATTGGGTATCATCAGCATAACAATGGAAACTAATCCCATGTCTTCTAATGATGTTACCCAAGGGAAGCATGTATATTGAGAACAACAGAGGTCCTAAAACTGACCCTTGTGGGACCCCATATTTCACTGGCATTATACCAGACGGTTCTCCATTTAGATCTACAAAATGGTAGCGATCAGACAGGTAAGATCTAAACCATTTTAGTGCCTGTCCCTGAATGCCTATATAATTTTGTAAGCGATCTATGAGAATATTATGATCTATAGTGTCGAATGCAGCACTAAGATCGAGCAGGACTAGCAATGAGATGCAGCCTTGGTCTGAAGCTAAAAACAAGTCATTTGTAATCTTAACTAGTGCAGTTTCTGTGCTATGATGGGGCCTGAAACCTGACTGAAATTCTTCAAGGATGTTGTTATCCTGCAAGAATGTGCAAATTTGAGCTGATACTACTTTTTCTAGTATTTTTGATATGAACGGGAGGTTTGAGATCGGTCTGTAATTTTTTATTTCATTCGCGTCCAAATTAGATTTTTTAAGAAGCGGCTTAATAACTGCTAACTTGAAAGGTTTAGGGACGTGACCTAGATGTAATGAAGAATTAATAATGTTTAGGAGTGGCTCTCCAACCGTAAGCATCACTTCTTTTAAAAATCTGGTTGGGATTGGGTCTAACAGGCACGTTGTTGATTTAGCCGAGGTGATGAGTTTATACAGCTCTTCCTGTCCTATACCTGTAAAGCAGTGAAAATCTAAATGTGAAGCTATAGGCTGAACTGGATCGTGAGATACTATTAGAGGTTGAACCTCCATTATTTTCTTCCTGATATTATTGATTTTTTCATTAAAGAAGTCCATAAAGTCTTCACTTCTAAACTGTGATGGGATACTCTCTGCGGGCATCTTAGGTTTTGTTAGGCGAGCCACTGTACTAAATAAGAACCTGGGATTGTTTTGGTTTCTTGCTATCAGTTGGCTAAGATGCTCGGTCCTAGCAGTTTTTAGAGCCTGTCTATAGCTGCACATACTGTCTTTATACGCAATTCGAAAAACTTCTAATTTAGTTTTCCTCCATTTTCGCTCGAGGTTACGGGTTGCTCTCTTTAGGGCGCGAGTATGACTGTTGTACCACGGTGCCAATGTTTTATCTCTGACTTTTTTTAATCTGATGGGAGCAACAGTGTCTAATGTACTGGTAAAAATAGTGCCCATGCTGCTAGTCACTTCATCTAGATCATCTGCATTTAGGGGTCTAATAAGAAATTGGGACAGATCCGGCAGATTACTTGTGAATCTGTCTTTAGTGGTGGGATTCATATTTCTAACAGATTGATAGCGTGGGGAGACACAGCTAATCTGTTCTACGGGTAGAGTATATGTCAGAAGGTGATGATCTGTGATATCATCACTTTGAGGTATGATCTCTATATTAGAGACATCTATACCATGGGATATAATTAAATCTAGCGTATGATTAAAGCGGTGAGTTGCTCCAATTATATTTTGCTTAACCCCAAAGGAATTTAGTAAATCCATAAATGTGAGTGCTAAAGCGTCGTTAGCATCATCTACATGAATGTTAAAGTCTCCTACTATCAATACTTTGTCAGAGTTAACCAATAGGTCTGATAGCAGATGTCCAAATTCTTTAAGAAAATCGCCATATGGCCCCGGGGGTCTGTACACGGTGGCCAAGGTAAAATATAGCAAGGGTTTATTACGTATTTCATTTAGTGCAACATTAATGATAAGCACTTCAAATGAATTAAACCTGGGCCTTATTTTCTGGGTAACAGTGAGTACATCATTGTAGATAGTGGCGACACCACCACCGCAACCAATTAGACGGGGCTCGTGCTTATAGAAATATCCTGACGGAGTAGACTCATTCAGACCAAAATATTCATTTGGTTTAAGCCAGGTTTCAGTGAGACAGAGTGCGTCAAGGCAATAATCTGAGATAATTTCATTAACAATAAGTGCTTTAGGCGCAAGGGATCTAATGTTGAGTAGTCCAAACTTTAGAGGTGGATTTTGACTACTTATTTTGCCTTTTTCTGGTTTTATGGTTATCAGATTGTTTCGGGCAAATTTAACAAATTTATTCTTTTTTCTCAGTATTCGGGGAACAGACACAGTTTCTATAGGACAAGCTATGTGTGTGCGTCTATCACTACGGTGAGTTGTGATGTGTCTAATATGTTTGGAATCTACGGTATGACTTACCGCCAGTCAGATGGTTCGTAGTGTTCTGGAGATGTTGTCAGAGAGGACCGCTGCTCCAGCTCTGCTAGGGTGTAGGCCATCGGTGTGATAGAGCCTAGGACGCTCCCAGAAAACATTCCAGTTATCAACAAAGCGTAATTTCTGTTGTTGACACCAAGATTGTAACCATTCATTAAAAGCAAATAATCTACTGAACTTCTCGATTCCTCGCTGAAATGTGGGAAGCGGTCCAGATACGATGATCATTGTCGTGGGTGATGTGCTGCGGACCTTCTCAACCAGGCTCCTGAAGTCCTTCTTTAGGATCTCCGTCTGCCTCAGCCTGGTGTCGTTCGTGCCGGCATGAAGAACCACAGCTCCAATGTTCCTCCTCAGGGCAGCAGGCACCTGTGCAGCAACATCAAGAACACGTGCACCAGGTAAACAGCGTGTGTGCACCTTACCTTTAGCCGTGGTAGCACGCACGTGACGAACGATGGAGTCTCCGATGACCAGGACGTCGTGTGCCATCTCGCGGAGAGGAGCGAAGCGGTTTTGGGTCGAGATGTCGAAGACGGGTGGTGGTGGTGGAGAGGTCCTCGCCCGGGGCTTGGCGTGCTTCTTCCGCTGCTGCTGTATCCAGGGTCCGTGATGTCCCGGCGCCGGGGTGTAGGAACACTGGGCGGGATGCGTCCTTGGTGTGTTGGACCTGGGCAGAGAAACACGCGGGGTTGAGGTTGTAGGAGAATTCTCATGCCGAGAATTTACCTGGGACAGGTGAGTGTCGGTCCGCGTCGATTCCAGCGTGGCTTTCCGCTGCTGTAACCGGACCAGCTTCACCTGTAGCTCACGGATCAGCTTCTCCACGGCCTCCACCTCCAAATCCACCGAGTGCAGCTCCAAAGTCTCCTCACCTGCACTCAGAGGCAGAATCACAACCGACATGGTGTCTAAACACGGAAAATAATCGGTGTGAGGAAGCGAAAACAAACTTTACAAACAAACAAACAAACGTGATAGCCGGGCTAGCGATGCTAATGCTAATTAGCGATGCTAATGCCGGCTAAAAGCGGTGTGCTGCAAAACAATTAAAACTTAACGATATAACACGCGTTTCGAGTAAATATATTATAAGATACTTATCCGTTTTATGTACACTCTTCGTAAGGGGACGAAAAAGTTTAAAAGTTGGTCAGTATGGTGGAGCTCGGAAAAAAGCAGCTTCTCAGTGTCCTCGTACGGAGGAAGTGACTGATGATGATGCAGTAGATTGGATCAAGTTCATTTGGTTCCTGTGATAATGCAGCATTTGGAGATGTTCTAGAGAACTGCGTGTCCAACTTGGTGAAAGCTCATATATTGTTTTGAGGGTTCTGGCGTCCACATACTTTTGGCCAGTTTGAGTTATGTAAGCAAATGGGAGCAGAATTTTGGATAAAAACTTGATGATCAACCTCATCTTAGGGTCTGCTCTCAAACAAAGTCCACACAAATCGAGTCACGCAGGAAGTCTGAAAGATTAGAGTTAATGGTTAATGTTCAGAGGATTTCAAACGGATGAAAACAAATCATAGCAAACGACTGTGATATGTGTGAATTCCTGCACATTTCTCTTGAGATCATGCTGGCAGATCATGCACTAGCGAAAATAAACTTTGCAGAACTCAAACATGACCCGTTCTCCTGATCGTGCTGATGCAGTTGTGCTAATGGGCTTTAATGAGGACGATGTAATTAGACTGAACCTGCTTTACCTTTCTGGTAGCGCAGTGTTAATGCGCTAGAAAATTACCCAGGGCCAGGCTTCATCTCAGGAAATTAAGCCTAATATTTAGCTCAGAATGCTGGGAAAACGTGCTGCATTAACCGCTTACACAATTGTGGAGTCTCGCGACCATCTCTGCTTTATTTCTCCTCCTCCCTCTCTGTCTGTATGTTGTATGCAGCAGATGGTGTGTGTGTGTGTGTGTGTGGTTCTTCCATGAGATTTTATTCTGCTGCAAGAATATTTTGAATTCAAAACTCAGATTAAAAATGAATCCAATTAAATTATTAGTAATTAAAGTGCTTTGTTCCTCTCAGAGTAAATACATAATTGTTTTTGCATAAATGTTTCTTCTGCCTTCATTTTCTTTCTTATCCCTGCCTTTTTCTTTTCCTTCTTCTCTTATTTCTAAGGCTTATTTTCTCCATTCCTTCTTCCTTTTCTTCTTTCTGTCCTCCCTTTTCCATTCGTTCTGTCCTGCCAATTTACCTCTTGCTTTTTTCTTTCTTTCCTTTTGTCCTTCAACCACTAAAACCAGTTAAAATAATTAGAGTATTCTTAAAATAATTAAAATAATTTAGAGAATATCTTCTGCTATCTTCTTTTTGCATACATGTTTCTTTTTCCTACCTTTCCTTTTAATCCCTCTCTCATCCCTCATTCTTTTTTCTGTTTTCATTGTTTCTTTTTCTGTTTCTTCATTTTTTTCCTTTGTTTCCTCCCTTCTTCCTTCTGTCTTCCTTTTCCATTCTCTTTTTTACTATTCACTTTCTCTTATTTTTCAATTTTTTTCTTCTTTATTAATTTCTTTGTTCTCCATTCCTTCTTGCCTTCTTATTCAATTATTTCCGTCCCTTTTTTTTATCTTACTTTCCTTCTTTCCTTCCTTTTTTGTTACTAATTCTTTTTTCATGTTCTTCTTACTGTACCTTGCTTTCTTCTTTTCTTCCATCCTTCCTTACTTTTATTTCTTCCTTTCTTCTTCATTCTAATTTCCCTTCTTTTTACATCCTCTTTCCCTTACCATTTCCCTTTTTTTCTTCCCTTTCTTCCTTCCTTTTTTTCACTCCTTATTTAATTCCTGCTTTTATTTAATTTTCCCCATCTCTTACCTTTCTTACTGGAATCTGGCACAGGGCGTCGTTTCTGTTCCTGTTCTCGTGGTAATGGCACAGGTTTTGTCCGGTCTACAAGTGTTCTTTTCCACCTAACAAAAATGCCAGTAGGTGAACCAGCTCTGCCAAATTGGCCCTTGCTGTGAATGAGTGTGTGTACTGTTACACTGTGGCACCAGTCCAGGTTGTATTCCCGCCTTATGCTCAGTGTTCCCAGGTTGGGCTCCGGATCCACCCTGACTAGAATAAATCAGTGACTGGCGATGAAAGAATCAATCAATTATTTACTTTTCTCTTTGAACACTCTCTTTGATGAAGGTAACAGAAAAGCAGAATGAGGATTCTGAATGAACTAAAAAAAAAAATTTGAGTCCTCCCCAGCTGTGAATTGACTGCCAAGGGGATAGATTTGGCAAAATGCCTCCCTTGCAACTGTGCTGAAGCTTATCCAAGACTGTAAAACTAGTGTAGAAAATAAAGAACAGTTTCAAACCTGTCTGTTTTAGTCTTTTTTGACAGAAACAAGAACAAATAGAAAGCCTGCTCGCATCTCGACCACTTCGCCAGTTGAAAAAAATAAATCATCTTTTTACTTTTAATTGGTGTGAAGTTTCATTGAGGATTGTAAAATAAAGTCTTTTTTTTTTCAATGAACACTTTGAAATATAGGAGAGTTAGCTTTAGGATGTACAATATGTATGGTGTCATATATTCCCAAAGAGTTCTGTGAATAAATGCATATAGAACTGAAGCAGGGGGCCGGATTAAAGAGAGAAGAGAACAAACTCAATTAGGGAGAAGGGTATAATCAGCACTGCTTAAAAAAAGCTTGTGGCAATTTTGAAAGGTGATGTTGAGGTTGATTTGGTGATGGCAGAGGCTCCAGTGAATGGGTTTCAGATGAAATGCACAGATCAGATCAAATAGCAGGAAGCATAGCCCTCAAGCATATTCACAGACCTGGGAGTAGACAGCGTCCAGATTGCTGGAGAGCTGGCACTGTTCAGTGATGAGTGCTTTTGAATGGCTTAATGACAGTCCTGGAATTCACCTCCTACCAGGTGGACCTGACGGGGGGACTTGAGTGAGCTTCTGTCAGCTTTTTGTAGAGTGTCATCAGATTTAAACAGAGTAGTAAGACAGTACAGTATGGTGTGTGTGTGTGTGTGTGTGTGTGTGTGTGTGTGTGTGTGTGTGTGTGTGTGTGTATACATGCGTATATACAGTACCAGTTAAAACTCTGAACACACTTTCACATATTTCTTGCAAGAACAGTATTGACAGGTGCATTTGCAAAAAAAAAAAAAAACATCATGCACCGTAATGAATCTGGCTCTCATGAAGACATGAAGTAGCAGACACATCTCAATATTAATTGAATATTGTGTACTACATATTGCATTTTGCATATTTTACATGCCTTCAGTGTTTATTTTTTTTACAATGTAGAAAGTAATAAAAAATCAGGACAGACTACTAATTTAGAAGGTGTATCCAAATTTTTGAATGATACAGTATTTATCAGACGTAATTAACATATAAGCCTCTATGTATAAATAAAATTAAAAAAAAAGGGGGGGAAACATTGTCAGGGTCCTCAGATCTCATAGCTTCTAGAACCAGTTAAAGAACAGTAACAGCACATTAAAAGTTGAACCTTAAAACTTTCATGATCAATTATTGAAAATACAAATTGGGAGAGACCAACAGAAGCAAAAGTGTGTATCAATTATTAACAGTAGTATTTCTTTTAGAGATGTAAATTTTTTATTCTGCTTACCATGTACAGGGCTCCGGAGCCTTTCCCAGAACTTTGGGCATAAGGTGGGGTACACCCTGAACAGGGTACCAATCCATCGCAGGGCTCGCACACAAAACACGCACACACACACACACACACACACACACACACACACACACATACTACAGTACGGGCAATTCGGGAACACCTAATCTGCATGTCTTTGGACTGTGGGGGGAAACTTGAGTACCCAGAAGAAAACCCACCAAGCACATGGAGAACATACAATCTCCATGCACACAGACCCAAGGCAAGAATCGAACCCGTGCGAGGCCACAATGTCAGTCACTATGCCAACATACCATTTATTTTAGAGATAGTAACCTTTAAATGTTTTATTGGAATTATTTAAATAATTCATCCAACCATCCATCCAGCTGACCTTTGTATTTCGTATTTCATATATATTAGTTTTTCTAAAATGTAGAAAATAAATAACTCAACAAAAAGATTTAATTCAAAGGTGTGTTCAGACTTTTGAATGGCACTTTGTGTAAACCAGTAACAAAATGTGGACTTGGATTTGATAGAACTATTATTATAATTGCAATTTCAATCGCAATCACAACATTGATTGGAAAAATCACAATAAAATCATTCATCCCTACTTCAGAGTGCTGTGTGTTGTCTGATAAGCCCAGTAAGTAGACTGCCTTGTCATACAGTATGCCGGGGAAGAGAGAAGCAGAGTTACACTTTAGCAGGTTAATAGGCACCACCTGAGAGAACAAATGTGCAGCTAGCGGGTGACTAAAGCAGCACCACCAGCAACAATATAGTGCGAGGAAATTGGGCTGTATTGCTTTTTACTGCTCATTTTAAGCAATTTTGTTTACATATATATATATATTCAGTAACCACTTTCTCCTAGTCATGGTGAAAGTGGATAGGTCGGGAGTCTATCCTGCGAATACTGTGATAGAATTTATAGTACTTCAAATCTGAGGCCAGTCCTTTGCAAGGCGCCATGCACACACACACACACACACACACACACACACACACACACACACACATTCATACCCGGCAGTTTAATCTAGACAGTTGCATGCATTTGTACAAAGCAGGAGAACTCATAGAAAACTCACCAAACACTGAGAAAACATGAGACACTCCAGTAACCCGAGCATAGGATCCAACCAGGGACCCTGGAGCTGTGCGGCGATATGACCGGGCTGCCTGTAACAATTTTAGTCAAACGGTAATATAAAGTCACACAATACTGTCTCTACCATGAGTTATTAAGAAAATAAATCAGCTTAAAAAGAATTTACAAACCTCAGCTGGCTGCTTACCATATAGATTGAATGCATTCGGTATTCACTCCGATATATTTTTAGCGGCAAATCATTTTGACCATCCAATAAAAATTTCAAAGCAAACGGGAAATCAACAGTAATATACACACACCAATGTTATTTTCTTTTACAGTTCCTTGTAAAGAGGCGGCACGTTGACTTAGTGGTTAGCACTGTCACCTTGCACCTCCAGGGTCTGGGTTCGATTCCCACCACAGCTCTCTGTGCATGGAGTTTCCATGTGCTTGGTGGGTTTCCTCCCGGTACTCTGGTTTCCTCCCACTCCACTTCAAAAATTTGCTGATTAGGCTAAATTGCCCATAGTGTGTGAATGAGCATGTAAGTGTGTGTACAGTATGTGTGTTCCCTGTGATGGATTGGCATCCTGTCCAGGATGAAGCCCGCCTTGTGCCCATAGTGTGTGAGTGAGTTTCTTGTAAAGAAATGTGATGTCAAACGATCTGACAACATCTACTAATTTGACCCTCGTCCTGGAGAAAGCTTTCCTCGTCCTGCTGAAATCTTTATACATTTTGTTCATATTTTTTTATATTTTAATCCAAACTTCAAATTCGCACTGTTAAGATGTTTGTCTCATTCATGACTCTGTTTCGGTCCTGTACAGGAAGATTCTTGAGGTGAAGATTATTGATGATGAGGAGTACGAGAAGAACAAGACTTTCACCATCCAGCTGGGGGAGCCCATCCTGCTGGAGATTGGACAGAAGCATGGTAAGGAGGAGGTTTCTTTTGATCAGATAAAGAATTAACGTGAAAAATAGATAGTGGTTGTACGAAAAAAAGTACACCAAATGATGTGATTACTCGAGCCTGGGGCTGATTTCTGTCTAACCCAAATGTAGTGATGTAGTTGAGTCATGCATATTAAATGGCACCTAGATTTGATGTATTTTGTTTCTGGTTTACTTACACTGGCTTTAATGATGCATGCATTATGACACCAGCAATAAATAAGATGATTCAATAGAGTAATAGAGTACTGCATGTAATAAACATGAACAAAGTAGTTTACTGTCTTGGTACAGTAACTGGTTTCTCAAAATGCCTTTGCAGGGAGAAACTGAAAGTAAGTAGCCTAAACATGGCATGGCATGGCAAAAAATATTGCAATCTCAACTGGTGTATCCTATTAAAGAGCGTGTTCTCAGTGGGCGCAATTCGGACTGCAGGACGTCTTTAGAACCATACAAAGTACTGTAGAAAGCCTTAAAACTCCTGACACCAAGACATTTTTGTGGAGATGAACTAAAGACCTCTTAAAGAGTCTTGAGTTTTAAGACCCCCTAAAAACATGCTGAGGGCTAGTCTGCGTGTCCACTGAATATATATACTGTATGCATAATTAATTTATACCTGTGACAAGATTCTGTACCATAAGCCTCATCATCATGTCATAATAATATTGGCAAATCCAGGAGGAATAGTACCGTATATGATAATACTTAGCATAGGCAGGTATACAGTAGGGTCCGGGTTTGGTTCCCATCTCAGGGGTCTGTGTGCATGGAATTTGCATGTTCTTCCTGTGCTTGGTAGATTCCTACAGGTACTCCGGTTTCCTCCCACAGTCCAAAGACAAATTTTCCATGGTGTGTAAATGCATACAGCATGTGAATGTTGAAAAGAGGTCCTATCACTGTCATAAAAATAGGTATAAAAACCCTGTAGGTTCCTATTTGGACTACAGAGGTTCCTAGATGGATAGATGGAATAGGTAGATAGCAGATTGTTTTTCCCTTTTCAATATCCTGACACTCAGTGGGCATGTTATATAAATCTCGAGATATTTACTTCTTCTAATCTTCTGATGTTATAACCCATCTGCCTGAGATTTTTCATCATGGTTGTACAGAGTGGTTATTTGAGTTACAATAACCTTTCTGCCAGCTTGAACCAATTTGAAGTGTTTGGTTATTATACTGTATCTACAGTGTATACTTTACATTACAAATCCACTGATTACAGTACATTAAAGATGTAATTAATTCTAATTTTCTAAAATGGTGTTGTGTTCCAATAATCCAGATTTCAACAAAGGTTCGTAAGAGGAAGTAATTTCCCCAGCATGAATGTTTATGAGACATAAAATGTAAAAAAAAAAAAATAAAATAAAAATGTAAACCTGAGTTGGAGATTGATGAATATTCAGTGCAGAAGTCAGAGTCCCAACACTAAGTGCAATCGTGGTCTCAGAACACATGGCCATGTTGGATCATTATCTCCAGACACTTTCGGCATATTAATTATACTGGTCTAATTTAATCATCTTTGCTATTGAATTCACCAAGTTGTTGTAGGATCCTGTTAACATTGTTCCTGATGATGTTGTTTTTTTTTTACTGACAGTAGATTTCTTTCTATGTTACAGTATTACAGGCTATAGCGTGTGTAGGGAAGCACAAAAGATTACATTTGAACTCATCTAGTTCTTAAACATGACTCCATAATGTGGTGGTGAATCTAAAAGTTGCCATTTTTAACAATTTAATGGCATGCCTACAAAGAAAATATCAGTGTAGAAGTTAGGGATGGGGAGCGGATTATAAAGTGCAAATTATACTATAAACATATACTGTAGTATACACTTCAAAGCTTCAGGCAGTACAGAAGAACAATAATTATTTACTGTATATTTTGCTTTATTACATTGTTCTAAATTCACTTCTATATAAGATATACTGTATGTATACGGCCAAAGCATGGTATTGGTATTCTCTTACCTAGGTGAAAAAGTAAATTTAGGTAGGATTGGATTCTGATAGGATCATGTAACAACAAAATTTTTTTGGTTAATGTGCATACACATTTTTTTTTCTCAGATAAAAAGAAACACATTTGCTAAATACAATTTCATGGCCTTTTACAGTACGTAGTGTCCATAACTTTGCAATTGTCATTCAGCTGAAATATTTATGAAAAGACATAAGCCTGAAAAAATTTATTATTCTAAAATCTGACAGGGTTATAGACACTACAGATTTTTTGATTTTTTAAGCTTTTACCAGACTTCTTTAGTTTAAGCAATGCAAGTCATATGCTTATAGAAGCTTACACCAATTGTAGTATTCATACTCATAATGAAATATGAATAATTTGCATTTGAAATTATTATTGTTTGAATCGAGATAGTATACCGCTAAAAAAAATTTATTTTTTACAAAACAGCTGTGGTTGAAATTCTTGAAATTTTTATGAATAAAGAAGTATTATTGCCAGTACTACCTACCTAAAGGCGAGGAGAATGAACCTTGGAGGTGGTGGACAGGCCTGTATATATTGTAAATTTCTCTTTATGTCTACACTCATTCCACTTTTAAATAGCTTCAGCTAAGTTACCGTTATGGAGTTGAATCCCCAGTAGCATAAAATGGAAAGCTAGGCTGTAGAATCCCTTGTTCCGTATATCAAGTAGTGCCCTAGATCAGGGGATAACAACTGTGAGTGACACTCATGGAATGTCTCTCATCCAATCAAATTACTATGTCAGGACTACCTGTTGAATAATAAACTCTATTAATACTGCAAGTCATACGTAGGTATAAATTAACAGAATGCTAGAATAGGTAACTATTATTTAGAACATTATTCATGTATGCCTTGAGCCTGTTGAGGTCAATGCTTCAGTATTTCCTAATGCGCTAATGATCCGTTTATGCATTACCTCATCATCATATAAGTATTTTTGGATCTTATAGTAAAGATTTGCCAGAAAAAGCATTCCAGTTAAGCCACTGTACTTTGAAAAAAAGCAACTGTTGAAATAAAGTGTTTTGGTAATGCAGATGTTATGTACAGTAACTCTGCTTGAGCCTGAGGTTTAGGGCTCCAAAGAGTGGTTATGGCTTTTCTTATAAAAGACATAATAATATGACTTGGCAGACGATTCACTTCATTGCTCACTAAACTCAAATCAGTTTAAAAGAGCTCTTTTGTCCCAGTCATATTAGCTGTCAGTGTCTCATCTGAGGAACAACTACTGCCGCAATGTTTGCATAATAATAAAAAAAAAAGCATTGTTAAATTGTCTAGACAATGACAAGGTGTATGACAAGGAATGGCGGCTCATTACCATGATCTCCGCCTATTATTATATTACTACATTTATAAGAGATATGTAATCTCTTATAAATGAATATTCAATCAATCCCTTTAAATTCTAACCACAATTCCAAAAAAAGTTGGGACAGTATGGAAATTGGCAATTAAAAGAAAACAAAGACTCTTCACCTTGTACTATATTGAAACACTACATCAACTCATTATTTGATGATTTACCATGTGCATTTAATAGTGTGTTGTAAATATGCACTCATTTCACATCTTGCACCTGCAACGTCCTCCAAAAAAGATGAGAAACAAGTGCTGCTGAACCAATTACTGTATGTTATAGCGTACAAGGATTTTCAAACAAAGTCCTTCTAGAGCAAGGAGGGGTTGAGGATCACCAATTTACAACAGATGCACCAGAAAATTATTTAATACTTTCAGGTTAACATTTCAAAAAGTTAGTACACGATATTATCAAGAAATTCAAGGAAACCTGCCAAATTTTAATGCATAAGGGGCAGGGCCAAAAAAACGTCTTCTGAATAGGCGTGATCTCTGATCCCTTAGACATACATTATTGTCTTAAAAACCACAATGCTTCTGTAGTGGATAACATGATGTAGGCTTAGGAACATGTTGGGAAACCATTGTCCATTGATACCATTTGTCGCAGCAAATGTAAACTAAGACTTACTAAGAATGCCATACTTCGATACTGTCCAGAGGTGTCAAATTCAATTCAATTCAATTATACTTGTATAGCGCTTTTAACAATTGTAATTGTCGAAAAGCAACTTTACACAATTAAAAGAATTATTTAAGTTTGTATGGTGAGTGTGTATGAATCAAAATGGTCAGATTGTCCCTGGTGAGCAAGCCAAGGGCGACAATGGCAAGTAAAAACTCCCTGAGATGGCAATAGGAAGAAACCTTGAGAGAAACCGGACTCAACAGGGAACTCATCCTCATTTAGGTGAAACAGAAAGCAGGATTTGATCTGCATTTATACTGTGTGTTAGGTGGCAGCCAGTTCAGCATAACAGTTGATGTTAATCAATGTTAATATGGAGTCCAGGTAGTTATTGGAGGCTCAGGTAGACTTGTAGGAAATTCCAGTCCTGAAATCTCGAGCGACTGCAGCCAAGTCCATGTCCTCAGAGAAACAGCTGTAAACATCAGTCAAGTTCCCAGACACCAGACGCATCCCAAAGAGACACACGGGGCATCCATGTGACGAGATCTCCAACCAGAAGCGGAACACCAGGATGAGTCAGACAGGTCCAGAGGTCAGAGGGGGCCTGGATCAATGGCAGCTCAGGAACGAAATGTGTAGCTCAACAGAGAGAGGGAAAGAGAGAGGGGGGGAGAGAGAACAGAAGAGGAGAGATAACAGTTAGGTATGGTCACAGTGTACAGTATAAGGTGAATGTATATAGTACACTTTAGGACTATCAAAGACTTCTCTGGGCTCTAGATCATCTGAGATGGACAGTGGCACACTGGAAACATTTACAGTACATTTACATTTAGGCATTTGGTAGACACTCTTATCCAGAGCGACTTACATTCTTATCTCATTATACATCTGAGCAATTGAGGGTTAAGTGCTCAAGGACCCAACAGTGGCAACTTGGTGGTTGTGGGGTTTGAACCTGGGATCTTCCGAACCGTAGTCCAACGCCTTAACCACTGAGCCACCCCTGGCCCGTGAAACATGTTTTTTATGGTCCGATGAGTCACATTTCAAATAGTTTTTGGAAATAACAGCTGTCGGGATCTCAGGGTTAAAGAGAAAAAAGACCAGCCAAGCTGTTATCATTGTCTGTGCAAGTCCAAAATCCAGCGTCTTTCATGGTATGACGGTGTGCCAGTGCCCCTGGCATGAGTAAATTGCATATCTGTGAGGGCACCATTAATACAGAAAAATATGGTATTTTTGGAGCCACATATGCCACTCTCTTTCAGAGACATCCCAATAGTTTCCAGCAGGACAACACAAGTCGCATTCTGCTTGGGTTTACACACATGCATGGCTGCTAAACACAGTATGGGTGATAGACAGCCCTGCCTACTCCGACTGAAATGTGTGATGCATTATAAAGTGGGAAATACTGTATGAACAGCTGTTCGTCCCTGTACAAGACCCGCATAATGGAAGAATGGGGGGACTTTACAGATGACTTCTTTTTGGTTTTAATGAAAATTTCCATACTCTCCTCACTTTTTTTACATTTAGCAGACGCTCTTATCCAGAGCGACTTACATTTTTTGTGTCATTACACATCTGAGCAGTTGAGGGTTAAGGGCCTTGCTCAAGGGCCCAACAGTGGCACCTTGGTGGTTGTGGGGTTTGAACCTGGGATCTTCCGAACCGTAGTCCAATGCCTTAACCACTGAGCTACTCCTTTTTTTGACATTGGGGTTGTAATTGTATGCAATAAGCACCTCTTGGGTCTGGTTTAATACTTTTATCAGTTTTAAATGCAAAAAAGAGACATGCTGGTACATATTATTAAAAATACCCCATCGCGTTATATGATGATCTTGCCAACAGGAGATTCTAATGACAACAAGCCAGCAGTCGGTATCGGAGAGGAAGAGGTGGCGAAGATGGGCTGCCCGAGTCTGGGAGAGCACATCAAGCTGGAAGTGGTGATTGAAGAGTCGTATGAATTCAAGGTGACTTCTTGTAAAGTAAAAAGTATTTTTTTATTAGGTATATTATATGCATTGACATACAGTAAATATCACTATGGTTACACTTTATTTTACCCTTTAATGAAATAATAACATAAAAACAAGCACACTGACAAGACCCAACCAAAACGAACAAACAACAAACTTAAACTATAACAAGGCATAATGTGAAACTTGATATGGTGAGACACCAGTGCTATGACGGCACATACAACACGTAGGCTCTAGGGTGGAACACAAGCTCTTGGGACATTACATACAGGACACAGGACAAATACAGGCTCTAATACCTGTTACACAAAACCTAAGCCCTATGACAAAACACAGGCTTAGTGACAAAGACAGGCACTAATACCTGTTACATATATTCTAAGCCCTATGGCGAAACACAGGCTTAATGACGCAACACCTCGTACTGTACACACAAACTAAGCATGGAACTGAAACGGGACAAACAAGACTAGAGACACAGATGAGGGACAAGGGACACAGAGACTAGAGACTGCACTAGAGACACGGGGAGACTAGAGACTGGACTAGAGATGCAGGGACAGGCTAAGGATGCAGGGAAGCTAAAGAGACAGGGAGGCTAAGGATACCGAGCTATGCTAAGGATACAGAGAGGTTAGAGACTGGACTAGGGACACAGGGTGACTAAGGATACAGAGAGGCTAGGGACACAGAGAGGCTAAAGATACAGAGAGGCTAACTACTTGCCTAAATTCTAACACAACACAACACGACACCGAATCAGCTCCACACACACTAAAACACAACGAACATACTGTACAGCATTCACCACACTAGAGCCTTTTCTGACAACAGAATGAACAGAACTTCAATTTAAACATAAATGAAAATATAAAGAAAACAAAACAAAATGCCCAGATACATGACTGTGATTACAAACCAACAATGCTTGACCCAGTATCCCAGACTAATCAGCTATTTATAGAGGATTTAATGATCTGCCTCGGATCAGGTGAGCTCCCGCATCACCTGACCGAGGTGCCTTCTGGGAAACTGAGTCTGCAAACAAAAAAAAACTACAAACAAAACAGTGACCTCTAGTGGAGATCCCTTACACATATTTTCTGATTTGATACGTTTCACCTACTGCTTCCTATTGGCAATAATGCAAACTGACCTGTGTGACTTAATACCTGATGTGATATGACAGGTCACAATTATCGTGATTCTCAATTGCACTTAAGATTTTATTCAGTTTGAAATTCTTTTACCGACATGTTGGACTATTTTCACTTTGGTTAACAGTTTCCTATACTACATGACCTTACAAAACATCTGCAGATTGTAGTTCCAGTGGGTTTTTAGCCCTCAATTCATCTTTACCCGAAGACTGTAATGCAGCAGCACTTTTGTCCTTTAGTTTGTCCATCACAGATCAACTTCTGAAAAACTTTAACAATCATGATTTGAAAAACCTCATGGATGGCTAAGCACCCGAGCGGTGTCCCTGCGCTAACCTGCGTTGTATAGCTACATTTTACTTTTTACCTTGTTGGCAGCATTTCTTCTTCTTTAGTTGTACATTATGTTTAATTTCTCATTAGTCTAACGTAGAATATGGGATTAGTAATCTGTCTCCTGTCTCTGTGCGTAGAATTTGAATGTTCTCCTCATGTTTGGTGGGTTTCAAGTCAAAAACCGTGCAGTTTAGGTTGATTGGTGTTTCTAAATTGGCAGTAGTATACAGTATGATTGGATGTACTGTATGAGAGTGTGACTGAAGTCACTTTTTCTTTATTGACGATTGAATTAATTTTCATTTGTACAACTGGACAAACTCCTGGGACTTGGGAGAGATGTGAGACAAGGTCGTGGATACTCAGATCTCAGAATAAAAGTTTTTTTTCTAATTGCTTCTGGCGTCATGCAGTCTCACTGTTGTGAGTTTGACCAGGATCCGTCCATGCCTTGGGTTACTGAAAGGTTACATTAGTCTAAATTAATCTTTTCTCTGTGTGTGTGTGTGTATTTGTGTTTCAGAACACGGTGGATAAACTGATAAAGAAGACTAACCTTGCGCTTGTGGTGGGCAGCAGTAGCTGGCGAGAGCAGTTTGTCAGTGCTGTCACTGTTAGTGCAGGTCAGTATTTTTCACACACACACACATACACACACACACACGCACACACACACACACACACACACACACACACACACACACACACACACACACACACACACACACACACCTAAACTAATCCTAAAACTATCCCTAACATAATTAACTAATATGATAGTCTTGATATTTTCCCCAGATGATTATCATGACATTTGTTCCTTTTTATGTCTACAGATACAAACACACACACACACACACACACACACACACCAGGGTTTGACATCAACTTTTTTGCTCACTGGCCAATGTGGCTAGTGGATTTCCGGAGTCACTGGCCATTCAGCCTGTTTACTAGCCACAATTTTGTTACCAGAAAATCACAGTTTTTTTCTTCACCATGATACGTTAATGTTTGTTATATCAAGATTTACTTATAAATGACAGCATACACTGTATCACTATAGTAGTAGTCAAGTATTCAGTACTGTTAAGATAGCTCCCAATATAAAAACATGCAAACATGAACAGTATATTCTGCTTATTGAACCTAAATTCAAGCCTCTTACCACACGAAATTGAAACATAACAGATTCAGTACAACTGAACTCATTCTGATATTAAAAATACAGCAACTCAGAACATTTATCATTTTAGTGTGTTGTGTACTATTACCAGGTATTACTGTATTATTCATTATGTATTATTAAATCAGAATTCTGACTTAGGACAATGGACTCTGGTCTATCTTGTTGTGTTCACTCTTTATAGTGTGAGGTAATTCAATCAATTGATGAATTTTCTATCATTCAACATGAAATCTAAATAGATTTTAATAGTGATTACTTTTTTATATATACTCAGCAAAAAAAAGAAACGTCCCTTTTTCAGGACTGTGTATTTCAACAATAATGTTGTAAAAATCCAAATAACGTTACAGATCTTCATTGTAAAGGGTTTAAACAATGTTTTCCATGCATGTTCAATTAACCATAATCAATTAATTAACATGCACCTGTGGAATGGTCGTTAAGACCTTAACAGCTTACAGAAAGTAGGCATTTAAGGTCACAGTTCTAAAAATGCTGGACACTTAAGAGACTTGTCTACCGACTGTGAAAAACACCCAAAGAAAGATGCTCAGGGTCCCTGCTCATCTGCGTGAACGTGCATTAGGAACACTACAGGGAGGCATGAGGACTGCTGATGTGGCTAGGGCAATAAATTATCCGCACTGTGAGACGACTAAGACAGCGCTACAGGGAGACAGGAAGGACAACTGATCATCCTCGCAGTGGAAGACCACGTGTAACAACACCTGCACAGGATGGGTACATCCGAATATCACACCTGCGTGGCAGGTACAGGATGGCCACAACAACTGCCCGAGTCACACCAGGGACACACAATCCCTCCATCTCACAGCAAGAACTGACAAATCTGGTCCAGTCCATGAGGAGGAGATGCACTGCAGTAATTCAAGCAGCTGGTGGCCACACCACATACTCACTGATACTTTTGATTTTGAGCCTCCCTTCATTCAGGGACACATTGTGAAACATTTTTAGTTGATGTCTTATGGTGTTGACTCTTTTAGTGTTCATACAAATATTTACACATTAAGTTTACTGAAAGTACAGTAAAAACAGTTGAAAGTCAGAGGACGTTTCTTTTTTTGCTGAGTATATAATCAGTAAATAACCTATGCGAAAGGGGCAAACATTCTCATCCTGTTGAGAAGCAATAGCCCTTTAAGGAAATGATACACACACACACCAAACAGGAAGTAAACAGGAAGTGTGTGTGTGTGTGTGTGTGTGTGCGCGCGCATGCAATGCATTTGCGAACATGTGTAGAGAGAGGTATTAAATGTCCTCATTACATTCACGCGCGTTTTATGCACGTAATATTACATTGCAAATCGTTTATTATATCAGATGCCTTTAGAGAAAACTACAACAAAAATATATTGTCATACCAAAGAATAAACTACCCGCCAAAGTGGCTAGTGAGACTAAAATTATTACCCGCCACAGACGAATTTTACCCGCATTTGGCGGGTGGGCGGGTGCCAGTGTCAAACCCTGACACACACACACACAAACACACACACTAATTTGTTAGAGACACACATTTCTGTCCACCTAGCATTAATTTCATCCATGTTTATTAATTGCTTCAAATATCATTTTTATTTCAAAGAAACATCTGCTTCATTATCTGGTTCACATCTGTTTATCACCACATGAGCGCATGATTAACTCAATGCTGGGAATGCAGAGGGTTTGAGATACACAACATTGGAGTTTTGAGGAGACAAAAAAAGAAAGTATTACTATTTACTAAAAGCAGATTATTTCGCTAATACAACAAGTATGATTTGCCAATTAATTCATGAACAGCAATGTGTTCATTTTAGATATTTATATCTTCATGGGTCTGGGTTCGAGTCCCGCTCCAGGGTCTGTGCATGGAGTTTGCATGTTCACCTCGTGGTTGGTGGGTTTCCTCCAGGTACTCTGGTTTTTTCCCACAGTCCAAAGACTATACTGTAGGTAGGACTGGAGATTAGGCTCAAAGGCGTTCCCAAATTACCCACAGTGCATGAATGAGTGTGTACTGCATGTATACAGTGGCTTGCAAAAGTATTCGGCCCCCTTGAACTTTTCCACATTTTGTAACATTACAGCCACAAACATGAATCAATTTTATTGGAATTCCGTGTGAAAGACCAATACAAAGTGGTGTTCACGTGAGAAGTGGAACGAAAATCATACATGATTCCAAACATTTTTTACAAATAAATAACTGAAAAGTGGGGTGTGCATAATTATTTTACCCCCCTGAGTCAATACTTTGTAGAACCACCTTTTGCTGCAATTACGGCTGCCAGTCTTTTATGGTATGTCTCTACCAGCTTTGCACATCTAGAGACTGAAATCCTTGTCCATTCTTCTTTGCAAAACAGCTCCAGCTCAGTCAGATTAGATGGACAGCAGTTTTCAGATCTTGCCACAGATTCTCGACTGGATTTAGATCGGGACTTTGACTGGGCCATTCTAACACATGGATATGTTTTGTTTTAAACCATTCCATTGTTGCCCTGGCTTTATGTTTAGGGACGTTGTCCTGCTGGAAGGTGAACCTCCGCCCCAGTCTCAAGTCTTTTGCAGACTCCAAGAGGTTTTCTTCTAAGATTGCCCTGTATTTGGCTTCATCCATCTTCCCATCAACTCTGACCAGCTTCCCTGTCCCTGCTGAAGAGAAGCACCCCAGAGCATGATGCTGCCACCACCATATTTGACAGTGGGGATGGTGTGTTCAGAGTGATGTGCAGTGTTAGTTTTCCGCCACACGTACTGTAGGGTTTTGCATTTTGGCCAAAAAGTTCCATTTTGGTCTCATCTGACCAGAGCACCTTCTTCCACATGTTTGCTGTGCAAACGGGACTTCTTATGGTTTTCTGTTAACAATGGCTTTCTTCTTGCCACTCTTCCATAAAGGCCAACTTTGTGCAGTGCACGACTAATAGTTGTCCTATGGACAGATTCCCCCACCTGAGCTGTAGATCTCTGCAGCTCGTCCAGAGTCACCATGAGCCTCTTGGCTGCATTTCTGATTAGCGCTCTCCTTGTTCAGCCGGTGAGTTTAGGTGGACGGCCTTGTCTTGGTAGGTTTACAGTTGTGCCATACTCCTTCCATTTCTGAATGATCGCTTGAACAGTGCTCTGTGGGATGTTCAAGGCTTTGGAAATCTTTTTGTAGCCTAAGCCTGCTTTAAATTTCTCAATATCTTTATCCCTGACCTGTCTGGTGTGTTCTTTGGACTTCATGGTGTTGTTGCTCCCAATAATCTCTTAGACAACCTCTGAGGCCGTCACAGAGCAGCTGTATTTGTACTGACATTAGATTACACACAGGTGCACTCTATTTAGTCATTAGCACACATCAGGCAATGTCTATGGGCAACTGACTGCACTCAGACCAAAGGGGGCTGAATAATTACGCACACCCCACTTTTCAGTTATTTATTTGTAAAAAAATGTTTGGAATCATGTATGATTTTCGTTCCACTTCTCACGTGTACACCACTTTGTATTGGTCTTTCACGTGGAATTCCAATAAAATTGATTCATGTTTGTGGCTGTAATGTGACAAAATGTGGAAAAGTTCAAGGGGGACAAATACTTTTGCAAGCCACTGTATGTGTCCTGCGATGGATTGGCACCCCATACAGGATGTACCCCACCTCATGCCCTAAGTATCCTGGGATAGACTCCTGGCCCTCGCAACCCTGAATATACGATAAAGCAGTATACACGAGGAGTGATATCTACATGTAATGTTGTTAAAAGTTGGGGAAAAAAGATGGTTCCTGTTATCAGGTATGTTATAGCAGCTATAGCTTCTCAACTTTTCCTTTCTTTTGACGTTATGCTAGCAAGTGCAAACTCTTACAATACACGCTAAAGACTTTCCCATGGCGAAAAATCTACTGAATGCTACTGAAAAGCACCCCTTCCATAAATGTTAAGTCATTTTTTTTTTCGATAAAAAATTAATTTTTTTAATAATTTCTCATTAGGGTTATATTATGTGGACCGTCTGCCATAGAAATCGCTGTGTAAGTCATTACTTTAGATACAACAACATGTGAAAATGAGTTCATTAATATAAACCTGTGATTTAAATTAAAGCTGTGAGAGCTGCTGTTATAGAAAAATTAGTCAACACCATCTGACTAAACAGATTACAGAGTTTAACAGTGCTCTGGTTTAATTGGGGTTTTATTCAAGTTTTAATACATCTCATGACAAAATAAAATGCTAGAATCTGAATTACTTGCATAAGTAATAAACCCCATACAATACGGCATTCAACATGGCTATGTGACCCTTATCACTTTTTTACCTAGCGTTTTATATATTCTGTATATATACTGTACTGTATATTATTTTTTGCCCGGCCCTCCTAGGTGATGATGATGAAGAAGAAAGTGGCGAAGAGCGTTTGCCCTCTTGCTTTGATTACATCATGCACTTCCTGACCGTCTTTTGGAAGGTCCTGTTCGCCTTCGTTCCACCCACAGAGTACTGGAACGGCTGGGCTTGCTTCTTTGTGTCCATCGTGCTCATCGGCGTTTTGACCGCCGTCACCGGAGACCTGGCATCCCACTTCGGCTGCACCATTGGCCTGAAAGACTCGGTCACGGCTGTGGTGTTCGTGGCCCTCGGCACCTCGGTTCCTGGTGAGTGTGTGTCAGAGTGGGCCTTCTTTTGTGGGTCTGAAAGTCCCCACAATAATGTGAAATTATCACGGTAAATCAAAATGAGTTATGTCAAGAGTTACTATGTTTAGCTAAATTAGCTAACAATTACCTAATTGCTCTTTAATCAACGTATTTGTCTAAAGCTATAGTACCTCATGGGGTTTGTATCAATGGTCAATGGTATAGACTTAACCAAAAAACTGCGTTTGAACAGTAAAGTATATTCACTGATCTGAGGACATACTGTAATAATCTAATGAAATAGTAGAAAGCTTTACAGTCTTAACAGTGAGAGCAGCCATGTTTAGTTGATGTCATGTCGTACACTGGAAGAAAATGGTATTTGGGAAGACTAGCCAAGTTAAGGGAGCATTTGTGTGTTTTATTGGTTGTAGACAGGAAGTTAGACACTGTAACTTCACTTTGCACGCAGCACTCAGTTGTCTTACTGTGTACACTACATGGACAAAAGTATTTGGCAACAACTGTAATGACATTGTATCCAAATACATGGAGTTTAAAGGCAAAGGGTCTCCAAGGCAAGATTTTGGAGAGTATCTGTGGGAAGTCGTGACCATTCATTCTGTAGAGCATTTATGAAGTCAGGCACTGATGTTGGATGTGAAGACCTGGCTCACAATCTCTCTTCCAGTTCATCCCAAAGGTGCTCAATGCGGTTGAGGTCAGGGCTCTGTGCACAGTCATGCTGAAGTAGAAAAAGGCCTTTTAAAAAATGTTGCCACAAAATTGAATGGATAGCATTATTCAAGATATGCTGAAGGATTAAGCATATCTGGGGATAAGGGGTCTGATTGAAACACCTGAATTTAATAATGAACAAGTTTGGCCAAATACTTTTGTCCATATACTGTACAGTAGTGTAGTTAAAGGTACAATTGTCATTTGGAAAACTACATGTCTGTGTTTACATGGACATCCTGTCAGTCTGTTCATTCACACTCCTCTCAATGTTTTCCTTCCACCGCCATCTCACTCTGTTTCAGAAAAAAATATCTTGGTGCAAATCTGGCCAAGCCAACCAGCTGCATAGAAATGACTTTATGTAATGCTAAGTAAGGCTTAATAGCTTTCTAAGCAGCAGAATTTGTGAGGGAAAAAAAACAAAAAAACAGATGGACGATCATGTAAGACATCGTGCTTGCATCCTAACAACAAAAGTTTGTTGAAGTCAATAATTTGGCTATGAGAAGCAGTGTTCTTTTCTTACACTGCATTTAAAAGATACCACTTGGACTTGATTTTCTATCAGTTGCAAGGTTGCTCTGCAAGCTAGAGAGTTACAGGCATTGCAACAAACATCGTGATTTCTTCTGATGTTTACAGCCTCTACATATCTCTGTATCCATTTCAAATGACATGGAGAAACAAGTTTTAGTGCTGTCAGCAAAACTCGACTAAACATAGAGAAAAATGTTTAACAGTGACTCTCAAACAACCTGGCATTGTTCTATGATGTCTTCAGTTGTAGGAACTTGTTGCCTTTAGATTGGAAGAAACCAATCTCAAACCTACAGTACGTATGCATTGAATTATTCATGATTTTCCCCATACTCTGATATTCTCATCTTCTGCGAGTTGCTAGTGCAGCATTTCTACTTTTTCATCATTAGTCAATATGGTGTCACAAAGGAAGCTATGGCACTCCATACTGCATACTGCTGGAAAAAGGTGCTGCTATCAGTCAATAGCCAGCAATTCAACAAAAAAAGTTTGTTAAACTGCAGACATGAAGTAAGAACTATGATATATTTATGGGAAATAAACTTTGCTCACCATCATCATGTCTGCTTTTGCAAATTTTTTTTCATCCAAAATGACCCTTTCACCCTTCAAAACTGAAAGAACTATCTGTCTGTGTGTCGTTAATCGTTGTATCAACCTGATGTACAGTACAGTATGTTAGCCTGATGCCTTATAAACGAGTGGTTGAGATGCATTGATTAGATTGTGGAATTAGTCCGAACAGGATCAAGAACACAGCAGGGTGAAATGTTTAAAAGTGTTGCGGTTTTCAGTAGCTTTCTTTTATGTTTGAAGAATATTTGAAAGATGTTTCAGGCTTCAGATTTGTAAGAAGTAGGACTAGATTTGTTATCAGTACAGACACCCCAATCAATGCCATTGTTTTTCTAGTTTACCACTATTTTCATTTGGGTCCAAAAAGTAATTTGTATGCTTACTTAAATTAAATGTGTGACGAGCAAAGATTTTTTTTATAAATTTTGACTTGGAAAACGAACAAGTCTTGGTTTACGACTGCGACTAAGTATCATGTATCACGCATACGCTTCTTGTTTTGACGGCAAGCGTCACGTGATCACAATTGAGCCAATGTTTTTCTCTCTCTTGCGCTGCGGAATTGTGGATAATCGTGAAACACTTATCTGTTGGGATTTATTTTACTTTTTTTAAAGGTAAAGTGCAGGTTAATTTGTTTAATTTTTACTTTATATTTTGTATTAATTATTTCATGTATTTTTTGGGAAGCTGTGGAACGTATAATTTGATTTGCAGTGTTTTGGAATACGAGCCCATTTCCTGAACGAATAATGCTTGTAATCCAAGGTTCCACTATATTTATGTAACATTTTAATCCTTAAACCACCACTGTGCATCCATTCATGGAAATCCACATGTTGCAGACGCCTAAAGACGGTCTGCCAATAATCCAGTTTATAGGTCACTAATTGGTCGCCTTGCACCTCCAGGGTCTGGGTTCGATTCCCCGGCCAGGCTCGATTCCCGTCTCTGTGTGCATGGAGTTTGCATGTTCTCCCCATGCTTGGTGGGTTTCCTCCGGGTACTCCGGTTTCCTCCCACAGTCCAAAGATATGCAGGTTAGGCTAATTGGCGTTCCTAAATTGCCCGTAGTGTGTGATCGGGTGTGTGAGTGTGTGTATGTGTGTGTGCCCTGCAATGGATTGGCACCCTGTCCAGGGTGTACCCTGCCTAGTGCCCGAAGTCTCCTGGGATAGGCTCCAGGTCCCCCGCGACCCTGAACACAGGATTAAGCGGTATAGAAGATGAATGAATGAATGAGGTCACTAATTGCCCGGTGCCTAAAGACACTCCGCTGATGACCCGAGTTACAGGTCACTGCTGTTTATTTAGCTGTTTCATTTAAATAAATAATGGCATCTGGGTAGTCCAATATTCTATTGGTTACAATTGACCTCCTTAGTAGAGCATATTTTTTTTAGCCTGAAAGGGACATCATAGATTTCTGTCTAGTGGGCAAATCGGTATTCTGTTGCATGTGCAGATGTTCTATGTTTACCGAAAGTGTTGTATGCATAAAAAATGTCTCGTAGAAGTGAATTTTCACTGCAGCTGAACAATGACATGAAATATCTAAAAATTATAACAGAGATTAGGGAGAGCTAATAGGGGTCTGCCACAGTGATTTAGATTGAGCAGTGTCAAAAGTGAAAGTCAAGTACTTACGTATACTTTTTACTGGTGCTCTAAGGGCTAAGACAAATGCAAAATAATAATAAGAATAATAAAATATTATGAATGATACAATTATTAAAAAAATAAAAAATAAAAACATAAGTTAACACGGTATGCTATAATGTTTTTAAATCTATCCAGTGTTCCTTGTGTTACTGTATCTGAAACTGATTTAACTAGTCACCTGACTAAACCAGTGATGATAAAACATTTCACTAACTTAATTTCCTATGTGTTTTTTCAGACACCTTTGCCAGTAAAGTGGCGGCCATCCAAGACCAATACGCCGACGCTTCCATCGGCAATGTGACGGGCAGCAATGCCGTAAACGTCTTCCTGGGTATCGGTGTGGCGTGGACCATTGCCGCTGTCTATTGGCAAAGCAAAGGCCAGGAGTTCCATGTGCCACCCGGCTCACTGGCCTTCTCCGTCACGCTCTTCACCATGCTGGCACTGGGCACTGTGGTCACACTGCTGTATCGCCGTCGGCCCTCAGTCTCTGGAGGAGAGCTCGGGGGCCCGCGGACCGCCAAGCTGCTCACCGCTCTGTTCTTCCTCGTCCTGTGGCTCATCTACATCCTGCTGGCTGCGCTGGAGGCCTACTGCCACGTGCCTGGCTTCTGAGAGCCACAAAAGGGAAGGCAAGGGAGGGAGAGAAAGAATGAGAGAGAGAGAGAGAGAGAGAAAGATATTTCCTTCCTGTACAACCACCTAATTATTCTCCCTACTGTTGTGACATACTGTATCTATAAAGTGTTCCAATTGATGTTTACATTTGTTATTGCACATAATTAGTGTGGTTGGAATGGGACCAGCTCCCACTGAGGTGGATTCTCGGTGCTTGTGGAGGGTCTTGCGATTCTTTTTAATAACTGGAGGGAACTCAGATACATTGCTTCCTACACGGTTTACACGGCTTTGTTCCAGCACCTGCTAATCTCAAATTCGAGAAGTCTCTTCAGCTTATTCAGTATTGGGTCTGTCTTTTTCTCCAGTCACTTTCTCACTCTTTACATCAGTATTTTTACCATAAACATCCTGCTCCCTTTTCCAGGTTTAGCAGCGGTTGAGATGTGCTCCTTAGAGTCCCCAGACCTCCCAGGCTCCTCTTTGACCTCATCTTTTCTCCACAGAACCACCTGCGCAAACCAGCATCATCTCCCTCCAACCCCTCCAGCTACTCTATATTTCTACTGTTATGTGCTCGTCTTGTGCAAGTGTTGGGGAAGTTATTTCTTTTTTTCTTTTCTTTTTAGTTTCCTAAAAAGAAACTAAATGGCGGACCGTGTTTGACATTTTTTCCTAAAAGAGGTGCCACTAAAATGACTAGCATAGCACAAGAAAGCAAAATAGATGATGTAGAGATACAGTACAACTACCATAGATGTACCTATGTATTATTCATACATATATTATGGATTATAACTACTATTTATTCTCCTTGCCTGTATAGTATGTGTTCAGGTGCGTCTGTGTGTTAGAGAGACATGATGTATTGGATGAGGAATGTAGTATTTAGAAGAAAAAGCAAAGTGATACCAGTGTGTTTAGTACCAGCATGGCAACATCTTATTAACACACACCCAAAAAAAAAACACTCATACACTACATACACATGACTGTTTTGCTAGATGAATGGTTAAAGGGTGGAGATAAACCACAAAAATCATAAAACTCTACCCATAATATAATAATCTGTCACCTATCAGGTTTACAATAGATTGTCTTGAATTTTATATATACTTAAATGATTTTGAATCCAAATTTAAATATTAAGGCCAGAAAATGTTGCTGTTGGGTTGCCTACAGTATGATCATTTAGCCAGCAAAATTATACCTAAGCTTTTATACAAAGCTCTTGCGTCATGTGATCCAGAATCCAAACATTCACAATTTTTCTTCCAATCATGCCATGGATACCACCCCCAAGCCAAATAATAATGAATCGCTAAATTTACCCCCACAGATTTTACTGAACACATGACTGAAGACAAGATAATGGAGTTGAGAAACTTTAGTCATTGGATAGTATTGGGTGTAAGGTGAAAACTATTCTCATTAAGTAGGTTCAGGTTCAGGTTTCTTTATTCATACACATTAGTTTTGCAGCATAAAAGAAGAAATATGAATCCATTCATACACTGTTCATGCAACAAATAAATACAATATAATACGATTTAGTAGAACAAGTGTGTTAAGTGCTTAGTCAAAATTGCCTTCAGAGTCGCTTTATTTATAAAACTGATGGCTTCAGGAACTGTTTTTTGACCTTTTTGTTTACTTGGGCACAGAGAATTTCTGACCAGATATTTAAAGCTGAACATGTCAATTTAAAGGATGTAAGTTATCCTTTACTACACTTCCCTAGTCGATATAATTGTTTGGTGTACAGTGACACTAGGGTCCACTCTGGCTGTCCAATCAGCTTGCTTGCCAATTTAATAATCTGGTTCAGAGAATTCATATTTTTTTTAAAGAGATACAAACCTTGAAACTAAACAATAAGATACAATTGACTCAATAAAAGCGTTCGATCCATGTTACTTACAGACAAGCTTCCTGAGACAATGTTCTTACAAACAGCTTCACAGTTGGATTCAAAGTTTGGACTCAATGATTGGTCCCAGGTATATTTACAAGTTGACCTGCTCCACAGTCTGACCTTTAATCGATATGGTGTCATGACTGACCACTTTTTCTAAAATCAATGATCATAGTTTTGGTTTTAGAAACCTTGAGCTGCAGGTAAGACTCATCACGCCATTTGCCAAAATCATTCATAATGGCTGATGGTTCGATTCCTGACTCAGGTCTGTTTCCGTGGAGTTTGCTTGTTCGCCCCTTTCTTAGTGGGTTTCCTCCGGATACTCTGGTTTCCTCACACAATCCAAAGACATGCAGAACAGGTTAGATGGTGTTCCCAAATTTACTGTAGTGTGTGTGCCCTGCGATGGATTGGCTTCCACCATTGGATTTTGACCTTATATGTTGCGGCGTTCCCCATGTGCAAGAACTGAATAATAAAGCGCCAGAGTGACACAGTAGTAGTGACACAGTGTCTGACTTAGATTTACAACAGGTCTGACATTACATGCAAGAACTCCTTAAACACATCATGAGTATTCCAGATATTGTAGTACAACGTGACGCTCAAGTCAAACTGGGAGTTTTTGATCGTGCAGATCTTGTAACACAATACAGAACAACTATCTTTATTTCTCTAAATAATTCCCTGCTACACTAATGCACTTATCATTAAGTTAGAAAGTTTTTTTCAGTATGCCGGAGCCATGCCAATGTGGAGAAGTTTTTGCTGGGGACTGAAATATTAAAATCTTTCAAATGTAGAGCTACAGTATGATCTTCCCCTCATTAATCCTACCCTGTTTGCTAACGGCAAAGCACTGGTTCCTCCAGATTGCATCACCGCTGTTTCATTTGATTTATCCGGCTTGTGCTTAATGCATTTTGGATTTAATGTGTAATAAATTATTATTTTTGGCCTCTACATTAGTTACTTCCATTTGTTACGTAAGTACAGAGACATGGTTTGGTTCCAGTAATTCAGGAAACTCTTTCCCCGCGTGATTCAGGTGACTGGGACATTTTGCTGCTTCTTTCTGTAAGCTGTCACAAGGCTATTTCTTGCAGACATTTTGCGACACCCTTAGATTTATGCATTTTACAAAGCTTGTTATTTCGTCATCCACATGAGGTGGATTTAAAAGGGCTAGGTTGTCTCAGATGCCCATTTTTCAGACAGACAGACAGAGAGAGCCAACATTATTTATTTACTGAATTCCCAAAAAGTTCTCGTCTCGTCTTGCAAGCTCAAGAAATAGGCGCCACATGAGAATGGTTAAACTTTGTTCGGTGCTTTTAGCACAATGTGTGTGCATGATGCCAGGCGAAAAAGAAAAGCATCAGGAGTGATTATTCTTCAACGCTCCTTGTTGCTAGGCAATGTCTCATAGATTCATTGTCTTTCATTTATGCAGTCTGATGTCAGCGCACTAGAACACATAGCAGGATTTCACTTTTTTTTTCTTTTTTTTTTTCAGTGGTTAATCGATTTAAGGTAAACAATTTACATCAAAAGACATTGCAGAATAATGCCCAATTTTACGAGTTTAACAAAGCAGCAAAGCACTAAGAGCTATGGGGAAATACGGTGGTGTTCTATAAAGACTCGGAAAAGGTGATTTGGTATAGTAAAGTAGTGATTGTGGCACGGTGGCTTAGTGGTTAGCACTGTCACCTGGTACCTCCAAGGTCCGGGTTCGGTGCAGATTAGGCTGATTGGCATTCTCAAATTGCCCGTAGTGGTGAATAAATGTGTGTGTGTGTGTGTGTGCAGGTGCGTTGAATTGGCACCTCATCCTGGGTATTCCCTGCCATGTGTCCTAAGTCTCCTGGATAGGCTCCAGGACCACAGCAATCCTTTATACGGGATAAAGCGGTATGGGGCAATTGAGTCATTCAGAAATTACAGCAAAATTAGGGTCATACCTGTTACATAAGAATCTGAGTGATAATGCAAGTAATATCTATTTTATTAAAAATTTTATTAAAATATTTGAAGTCAAGAGCACAGTCACTCCAAATCTGATTCTGACAAATGAAGTACTGATCCTGAATCAGCTTCAGAACAATCATCCTTCCTAACAGTTCAAAACATTAGGCTCGCTAAAACAGATCCTAGATCAGCACACAGGTGCTTCTTTTGGAAGTGGGTTAGTAACTGATTTGTGTAGAATGATAAAGCCAGTGCAGCTCCTTTCATTTCCTCAAAAAAAAAGTTGTCTCAGTTAGACCTCTTTATCAAACATTTGTTTTCAGCATGAGCTGGTGGTACAGTTGGTAGTCTTCAGATTTTATTCTTAGAATATGCCTCCTTCCTTCAGGGCAGGAAATGAGTTTCATCTAATTAGAACTAACAGCATGAAGATGAAAGAATTATGCAGATATGCCGTCTCTGATCGCTGGCGCGTACAGATTAGTACACTTTCTCTACACTGCATCAAGACTGGTATTCTAACAGATGGAGCACATACGAAAAAGAACCTGTTCTTCCTTTCCGTTTCATACGCTGCAGCCGCTGACCTAAAGCCATGTTTTGTATCGACACATAGACTAAGCACAAAAAGCAATGCTCATTATTTAGCATGTTTCCTGGTTTCACACCCATGCTAACAAAAATGCTCTGTACTACCAAACACATGCATACGAATCCTTCGAGTACAAGAAGGACAGGTGTTGTCCTTTTCTTGCATGCTTGTTTCATCGCCGTGTGTGTGTATGTCAGTTTGCTGATGTATGCTGTGTGTACTTCAGTCCGTCACACGTGCTGTTGTGATCCTCAAATCTAAAGCATGTCTTTTCTACGTGTGCGAGTGCGTGTCCGTCTATTTAGGTTCATTACTTTAAGCACAACATGAAAATATTTACAAAAAAAGTGACAATTTTTTTTGTGTTGGTTATTTTTTTCTTTCTTTTTTTAAATGTATTACTATTTGATAAATTACTGCTTTATGAGACATTGTTTTTTAAATTCCAAGTGTTCTTAATTTCAGTATACGATATTACTGTTCGATTGGTACTGCAAAAGAGACAAAAAGATATTTTGAGTAAACGCATTATAATGAAGCGCTACAGGCATCGGTATTATCACAAATGAACAATTTATGTCAATTAACACTGTAATTAAGTGTGTATGTGTGTGAGCAAGGACGGCGTGAATTTGTGTCAATTCTGTAAAGGTGAACAGAGAACGAGTCTCTGTTTGTAGTGCATAATCACTGGTTTCTTATTTATGGAAGATTACATTAAAGTTAAATTGTATATTATACAATCACAGTGAGTTCTTCTTGTTGTCTTTGAAAATCTTTATTTTTTGTCCTGTCACTGAATACACACCTAATAATTATCATTCCACAGTTGCAATAGAGGATAAAGGTTAAATATATAGTGACCAATTTTACTAAGCTTAACTAGCTGTTATTGAATTTAGACAAATACAGCACTCCTTTGTAGCATTCTCTCTACAGCCACGCCTCCAAAACTAATATATGGATGGATGGATGGTTCAGTCTAGATGCGGTCCGGCACATCAGGCAACGGATTGGATTCCAGACCAGGAGGACCCCTGTTCGAGCCCCGACGCTGTCGGTTGCCACTGTTGGACTCTTGAGCAAGGTCCTTAGAAGTGCCCAGACACAATCGGGCGTCAAGCTGTAAATAACTGGCCCTATAAATAACTGGCCCAAAACTAATACACACAATCTACCAATCTTAGAACAGCTCATCATTATTAAATATTATTAAATGTGACCACATGTTTAAAAAAGCCCTTCCCCCAGTTTGTTTGTCAGCTCCACAAAACTGTGCTCAGCTCCACTGTTGGTAGGCGTCTTCAGCAGAAGGTCATTTGCCATAGACACAGAAATGACAGCTTTGGAAGAGGAATGAAAAAGAGGGAGTTTTAAAATGATATAAGGTCGTTTTCACATTAGGGCCCCAGGATCGTTTCAGAGAACACATAACTCCAAAGTCTGGTTCATTTTAATCAGTGAGAATAGTGTGCTTGGAAATGTGGCTGACACCACTGGAAAAGGTGGTCTCGAGAACAATACAGCGGCATAGGTTGAATGAGATATGGAAGCCCGAAAGCGGAAGAGGACGCAATACAGTCAGTGCGGTCTCCTCCGCATTCTCAGTGCACATAAAATACACCAATCTCATCCTCTCCCCCAAGCAGCCATAGCTGATAAGGCAGGTAGGTATGCGAGAGTGTCGCTCTTGACAATTTTCCGAAAAGTCAATAATATTTGGCATAGAGCAAAGGTTGACTCAAATGATACAAATCAATCGTTCCTAGTGTGAAAACACCCTAAAATCTGTTTCAGCTGGAGCATCAACACACACTTTGGGGAACCTCTGAGATCTGTGTTAACTTGTTAGAGAAATAAAATATGGGACCTTTAAACTATTATGTGTAAAGGTTTAGTTTTTAAAAATTCCTGGTTTGCAAACTGTTATCTGTTCATTTGACCAATAATTATTTGTTTATTGAGTTCCATACAAAAATTCTAACTGCTCTTGGGTAAATATTTTATATGAATTTATGTGATCGGGTGCAACACGGTCTGATAAAGCAGTGTTTCCCAAAAAAAAAAAACACCTTCTAGGGACTTATTTCAATAATGGCATTATTTAAAAATCAACAGCAAATGAACAGCAAAAATGGTGACCCATAGTTTGGAAACCAATGTGCAACAGGAACCTGATTGAGTTTTTGTACTATACAGGTCCTTCTCAAAAAATGTGCATATTGTGATGAAGTTCATTATTTTCTGTAATGTACTGATAAACATTAGACTTTCATATATTTTAGACTCATTACACACAAACCGAAGTAGTTCAAGCCTTTTATTGCTTTAATATTGATGATTGTGGCATACAGCTCATGAAAACTCAAAATCCCTATCTCAAAAAATTAGCATACAGTATCATGAAACGGTTCTCTAAACGAGCTATTAACCTAATCATCTGAATCAACTAATTAACTCTAAACACCTGCAAAAGATTCCTGAGGCTTTTAAAAACTCCCAGCCTGGTTCATTACAAAAAACCACAATCATGGGTAAGACTGCCGACCTGACTGCTGTCCAGAAGGCCATCATTGACCATCTCAAGCAAGAGGGTAAGACACAGAAAGAAATTTCTTAACGAATAGGTTGTTCCCAGAGTGCTGTATCAAGGCACCTCAGTGGGAAGTCTGTGGGAAGGAAAAAGTGTGGCAGAAAACGCTGCACAACGAGAAGAGGTGACCGGGCCCTGAGGAAGATTGTGGAGAAGGACCGATTCCAGACCTTGGGGGACCTGCGGAAGCAGTGGACTGAGTCTGGAGTAGAAACATCCAGAGCCACCGTGTACAGGCGTGTGCAGGAAATGGGCTACATTTCTATACTATACAAATTTTGCATGTCATTCGGAAATCAAGGTGCCAGAGTCTGGAGGAAGACTGGGGAGAGGGAAAGGCCAAAATGCCTGAAGTCCAGTGTCAAGTACCCACAGTCAGTGATGGTCTGGGGTGCCATGTCAGCTGCTGGTGTTGGTCCACTGTGTTTTATCAAGTGCGGGGACAATGCAGCTAGCTATCAGGAGATTTTGGAGCACTTCATGCTTCCATCTGCTGAAAAGCTTTATGGAGATGAAGATTTCGTTTTTCAGCACGACCTGGCACCTGCTCACAGTGCCAAAACCACTGGTACATGGTTTACTGACCATGGTATTACTGTGCTCAATTGGCCTGCCAACTCTCCTGACCTGAACCCCATAGAGAATCTGTGGGATATTGTGAAGAGAAAGTTGAGAGACACAAGACACAAGAATCTGCAAAAGGATTCCCGACCAAGTATTGAGTGCAAAACTGAACATAATTATTTGAAGGTTGACTTTTTTTGCATTCAAAACACTTTTCTTTTATTGGTCGGATGAAATATGCTAATTTTTTAGATACGGATTTTGGGTTTTCATGAGCTGTATGCCACAATCATCAATATTAAAACAATAAAAGGCTTGAACTACTTCAGTTGTGTGTAATGAATCTAAAATATATGAAAGTCTAATGTTTATCAGTACATTACAGGAAATAATGAACTTTATCACAATATGCAAATTTTTTGAGAAGGACCTGTATATATACAGTACATATATTTTTTGCTTTGTACGACTCATCCATTGTAGATCTAGGATCTCTTGAAACCCTTTTCTGTTTTCTGTAGTACAAAAGAAGGGATCTGTATGAATTTATCATGATCTTCTACGTTGTTCCTTCCTTTTTTGCATTTATAAAGAATTCAGCAACACAGACCAAAGTTTTTTCCCTCTAAGCAAATATTTTTTTTACAGCTCGTAGCGTGAAATAGCGGAGTTCGCAGAACACCGACACAGAGTGCCAATGTAGCATGTTACAAAGAAAGTGCTGGCTGGCGCTGTCCTTTCAGCACCACTTTGCTGTCTGAGTGAGAAGCGATGCTGTGTTTGGACATGTTGGCTGTGGGCCCGCAGTCATACAGCGAATGCAATGTGAGGACAATTCCGTTGGCTCCATTATTGCTGACCTCACCTTTAATTCTAGCAACATCTAGCAACAATTATACAATTCAAACCTCACTGAAAGCAGTTCATCTATAAACATTAGATTCTTTATTGAAATCTTTAATGGTGCTAAAGTTTTTAATGAAGGTGTCTATACCTCCAGTGGGGTGATGAAAAGAGGAGAAAAAAAACAGGAAGCTGTGATGAAAGTAATGTTTGACAGATGGCTCCCTACTTGGTTTTATTCCCCACACAGCCTGATGAGCTGCACAGCTGAGCAAAATACTCATTAGAGAGAGAGAGAGAGAGAAATGGGCCCTTAATAAAATTGTCCAAAAAATGCTTCAACAAACAAGTGCAAATATGTCACAGTATAGACGTAAGACATAAAGATGATGAAAAGTGCGGCCCTTTATTGTCACTACTGCGCTAAATGAAAGACAAGCATTGCTTCAAGCAACAGTCAAGGAGATCACACATTTATTGCACCGAAATAGTATTTAATATTGCTATTACTACAAGGTGCCCTTTTGCAGTAAAACTTTTACCAAAGCGTTATAGGGGTTTACACTGAGAACAGCAGTAATGATGAAAAGTTCATGCTTACTTCTTTAGGGTTAACACCTGTTCCTTAGCGGTTCTACACCGGGACGACTTCTTCCTCCAGATACCCCAGGAACAAATTTTTGTGAAATCCTAACCTTTACTGGGTAGCAGAAATCAAGGGGTCAACACAAAAGTGATTTATAATTCACATGATGTATAACGCAAGCTCTGCATGATGATCCCTGTTTCATCTGGTTGGTTGCTAAGATGTTTCTCTTGCAAGGCAAGATGCAAGATGCAAAATGCATCCTGCGGTTCCTTCATCCTTTCCTTTTTCTTTAATTTACAATTTAGCATCCTGCTTCCTCTCTATCAAGGGCCTGATTCATGATTCAAGCAGATTTCTTTTTTCTTTTTTCCCAGAATAGATTGTTTCTCCTTTAGTGGTTCTTCCTCAGCTGCGGGATGCTAAGGCTTTACCCATTGAGTCTGATATGTTAAAGCTGATTCTCAGTGGCTCAAGCTATTTTTGTTGCAGGCACCTACTGCCATAAAGCGAGAACCCCCCAAGAAAGCCATATGTTTGAACAAGAAAACAAGATAAACATGACAAAGAAGTTTTCTGAAATTTCTGACTCTTATACCTTAAATACCCTCAAGTGTTTTGTTGCACTTCCTTACTGTTGCTTTGAATTCGTAGTTCAAGTACAGGTCACTTTTCCTGTCAAGGTAATAAAATGAGCTCTGGAGTTTTGGGTTTTCACATGGGGTTTCTTAAAACGCTAAACAAAATATTGGTGCATTGTACACCATCAACTTTGATGGTCCAAACCACCACCATTGAAAGCCTTAGCGCCCTAGTCTCAACTCTAGTGCCATCGGAGTACGATAATTTTAAAGACGTGTTTAGCATTAGGGCAGCAGCACGACTTCCCCCTCACCGTCCGTGGGATTGTGCTATTGAGCTTCTGCCGGGGAAAACACCGCCGTGCTCACGTATTTACCCATTGTCCGTGGCAGAGACCAGGGCAATGGAGGAATACGTGAGTGAGGCTCTTCGGCAGGGACTCATTAGCCGATCCACGTCACCCGCATCGGCAGGTTTCTTCTTTATTGAAAAAAAAAGGCGGGGGTCAGTGGTGGGTCAGTGGAAAGCGTCTGGTCTGTTAATTTCCAATCCAATGCTCCACACCCAGCCACTGGGGTTGCAGGACACCCCTAGAATACTGTAGCTCCCAAGCCTTGGGTAGTGTCAAGTGGATCATCCAGCACATCCTGTCCCCAACCAAACGTGAGGATTTGAAAGAAAAACATTAAGTAAATTAAATTTGCTTTTTAAAAAAAAAAAAAAAGAAATATGTTGTGTTACTGACAAATTGCAAGGCATTCTAACCTGTAGAGTTTCCAGTGTTGGAAAAGTTTGGTGTTGATGCTTCGAAAAAAATTAAAGTGGGAATTTTATTTATTTTATTTAAGATCAGAAAGGATTATGATTGGCACATCATGTGCAGCAGTGAAATCAAACAGTACGCTGGTCTTCTAACAGTAGTTGTGCAGGAATGTTATGTAGTTTTTAGTTTTTTATGGTACGTCAACCTTCCTAGACTGGATAAATAGTTATAATTAGTTACATTTGAAAAACATCAGGTAAACAGGTAAAATCAAGTAAACATGTATGTAAAACAAAAAAAATAAAATTAATTGTTTTAAAGAGGTGGCGTACTGTTGGAACAGTTTTGTACCAATGCCTTGCACCTCCATGGTCTGGGGTCTTTTCCATTCATTTGTGTGCGTGGAGTTTGTAGGTTCTCCCCCTGCTTGTAGGGATTCCAGTGGGAACTGTTTCCTCCCAGAGTCCAAAAACATGCAGATTAGGAGTGTGTCTGTCCATGTTGTGCCCTGCCTCATGTCCTATGTGGGATAGGCTCCAGGTGCTGTAACCCTGTACAGGGAGGCTCAGTGATAGGTTCCATTTCCACCCAACGCCCAAACCCCAGCCATTGGATGCAATGCCGGTCCCAAATGTGGATAAAATGGTAGGGTTGCTTAAGGCAGTGGTTCCCAAACTTTCAAGCCAGCGACCCCTAATTGAAGATCGACAAGATCTCGCGCCCCCCACTATCAAAAACAAGCAATAAACAAAAGGTGTTTGCTGTATTTTGACTACATTTACTATATATCTAAATAATTTTGGCTTATTTCAGTGGGAAGGGTGTACTTGTTTTTGGCAGCACAAAAGCTTCATTCGTGGCCTGATGGTGGATACAGCTACCCACATATCATCTTCCACATCATAACGTGAGCTGTATTTGTTTTTTATATGTAACAGCAGAAAAATACTGCTCACACAAATATGTAGATCCAAATTGAAGCAGTACATCCATTGCTGCACGGGATGACTCGTACAGTATATTCGGTTGCTACCGCAACTTACTGAATACTGATACTGACTGCACTTTATGAATTCTTCCTCATATTTCCGACGTTTCCTACTTTGGTCTGACGGGGTCTTGCTCTTTTGCTTGGTCGATGTACATGGTTCCGATAACTCAGACAAACAATTTCCTTAACATTTTTAGATTTGCGAATAACAAATTTATCCATCTCGGCAATTGCGGTTTTCACGTACCGTTGTGCGCTGTAGCAATAACTAGTGAGTCAGTCGCTGCACAGTGATGTCATATCTATGAGTCGCAATTTTTTTTTTTTAACACTCAATTTAAACACTCAAACTCAATCAGTAATATCTTTACAAATCAGAAAATATTTATTTATAGCATTTACTTGTAATACTGAAAAGTGTGTATTATAATCACGACCCCTTGAAATTATTCCGCGACCCCCAGTTTGGGAACCACTGGCTTAAGGAATGGCATCCGGCGTAAAACCTGTGCCAAGTTGTTATACTGATTGGATGGTCCGCTGTAGCGACCCCTCGACAGGAAGATCCGAAAGACCAATGATTACATGTATTCTTACATATCGTGTCTGCAGTACAAATATCAATTAATGTTCCTATAGAAATTATGATTATGCATTATCACAAATGCATATGGTATAATATAAATTTTCAAGCTACAGTAAATTTGACCATTGTAGAAAATTAATCAGCACCATCTGCATGATCAGGACTGTGGTATATAAAAAGATTGAAACTTAGACCACAATTATTAGAAGCATTTTTAGATTTCCAAATTTAACCCAGTAAGAGTTAGTCCTATTCTTATATCCTACTATTTTCCTAGAAACATCTGACTCACTTAAGGGAAGAGACTTTTCATGCGGAAGGCACTTGAAAGATAACAAAATTAGATGTCCTTTGTTTTGGCCCTGGGAGAACTGAGCAATCGCCAGCTCTATTTTCAGAACAGGGGAAAAAGGCAGCTGTGCTCATAGACATTGTAGCTGCAATTTAGTGCCATCAATCATTACAGGCTTGGTTAAAGGGTCAGCCTGCAAGGAGTGTTCTCTCACACACACTTAGCTGTCATTGGAAATCGGTTTTGCTCTGCGCAAATTACCACCGTCGTGTGTCATATGTTAGACACCAGGGCTAAGCTTGGGACTTGAGAAAAGGTCTTGACTGGCAGGCGGTATCATTGATATTGACATGTATGATTATGCAATAGGACAATAATATGAATCAATGGTGTCTTCAAATTACAACAAAACACCCCTCATTTTCCTCAGTTTCTCGCAGAAGGTACATCATGATATCCTTGTTGTATTACCCGAGTATAATCTTTTTCGCCGTTTGGAAAATTAATGCACTATCTTGTCATTTGCTCTGGGAATAAATAAAAGTTTAAAAACCACACCATATAAATATTAAATGAAAATCTTCCTATCTTTTCTATCTAAGTATCTGCACACTAGCAACGTTATGAGAATTTGTGAACATGTATACAGCGTTTCTCTTTTTGTGTCTGTCAGGTCTCTGGAACATCTAAACATGAAAAGCCGGATTGGAATTAGAGAGAGAGAGAGAAAGAGAGATGGAGAAAATAAAATGGAGGTGGGAGGAGAGGCGGAAAATGGGCGCTTGTTTCATGAATCACTAGCTGAAGCGAGTTAGTCATCACATAGTGTCACTTCAGGGTGGAAATGATTCAGGCACCCTGAAAACCAACATTGGAGGTTTAACGCTGTCTTCTTTGTATCTCATGATTGGCTTAGTGAACAAAGCAGAGAGCTATCAGATTACATTTTTATATCATTGGCCATGCTTCGAGGGTAATTCTGTCTCAACAACTAAATCATGTCCGTTTCCTGATCCTGAGTCATATTAGGAACTGTACCCGCTGTTTCCCTTACGGAAATGTAGTAGATAGACATTGACGAAATAGGAAAAATGCACCATATAGAGTACGGTGCATATACTGTATGAAATTGGTCTCTTTCTGGCATACCCATTTGGCAATATGTAAGAAATATGTGTTTAATGCATATTTATAACATATAATTTTGACATTTAGAGGCATATATACATCATCATGTAACAAAATTGGTAATATACTGTATGTTTTTGACATATATATATATATATATATATATATATATATATATATATATATATATATATATATATATATACACCCACCGGCCCCTTCATTAGGTATACCTTCATAGTACTGGGTTGGACCCACCATTGGCTCCAACTTTGGCCTTAATTTGTCATGGTATAGCCTCTATAATGTTTAGAAATTACATTGCTCCATATTGATATGATAGCATCACATAGTTGCTGCTTATTTGTCGCCTGATGCTAATCTTGTTCCACAACATCGAAATGTGCTTTATTGGAATGAGATCCGGGAACTCCTGTTTAAGAAACCAGTTTGATATTATTTGAGCTTTGTAACATGGTGCATTGTGCTGTTGGAACTAGCCATCAGAGGCTGGGTACACTGAGGTCATAAAGGCACGGGCATGGTCAGCAACAACACTAAAGGGGGCCAAAGTGTGTCCAGAAAATATCCCTCACACCATTAAACCACCAGCAGCAACCTGAACAAGGGACGATGGAGCCATCCTAACGTGTTGTTTATGCCTAATTCTGACCCGACCATCCAAATTTCGCACAGACGTTTTTCCAATTTTCTCTTGTCCGAATTTGTTGATGCAAGTTGTACCCACAGTATTAAATTCTTAGCTGATAGGAACATGGCACCATGTGTTCTTCTGCTGCTGTAGCTCATCTGCTTCAAGGTTCGGATGTCGGGTGTTCAGAGATGCTCTTCAGCATACCTCGGCTGTAACTATACAGTATGTTATTTGATGTACAGTCAGGCCATTCTACTCTGACTTTTGGCATTAACATTTTGATTTTAGGTTTGAATTTGACCATGCCTACGTGTCTACATGCTGCCATGTAATTGACTGATTATATTTTTACATTAACAAGCAGTTGAGCAAATGTACATTATGAAGTGGCTGGTGAGTATACAGTATGTAACATATATGAAAACATATATACATACATTATATATACATCATTTCTTTATGGGTTGTACTTTAACATCATCCCTGTCTTGTGACTATGGCTCTGTGACCAGGCTTGTTTAGGAGTTTCTTCAGCCTGCCAAGAAGGAAATTTAGCCGTCGAGTTTCCTTCCCTTAATGGCTAAAGAAAACTATAGCTCGACATTAAGTGGTGGATATATTACTTCATCAAGCCTTCTCTTTTGACTTACTCTACATCTCTACACTGTAAAAAATAAACCGTAAAAAAATGGCAGCTGTGGTTGCCAGAAGTTTACTGTAAATCTTTTTTACAGATTTTATTCATTCATTCTATACCGCTTAATCCTGTGTTCAGGGTCGCGGGGGACCTGGAGCCTATCCCAGGAGACTTCGGGCACTAGGCGGGGTACACCCTGGACAGGGTGCCAATCCATCGCAGGGCACACACACATACACACAACGGGCAATTTGGGAACTAACCTAACCTGCATATCTTTGGACTGTGGGAGGAAACTGGGGTACCCGGAGGAAACCCACCAAGCACGGGGAGAACATGCAAACTCCATGCACACAGAGACGGGAATCGAGCCTGGCCGGGGAATCGAACCCAGACCCTGGAGGTGCAAGGCGACAGTGCTAACCACTACACCACCGTGCCGCTTACAGATTTTAATTTTATTTTTTTTAACTAATCTAATTAACATGTTTATGTTGTTATAAAAACTGTTTATTCCCGTCAAATTCCAGGGTTTACATTGTAACAAATACGGATCATAACCATGTTTTTTACAGCTCAGAACTGTCTAATTTAAAGATTTATGTTGTAATAATAATGGTTTATTTCCATCTTTTTTACAGCTCAGTACTTACACACTCTCACCCATCATCTATACAACTTTATCCTGTATATTGGGGGGGGGGTGACTAGTACCTGGAGGAAACCCACCAAGCATGGGGAGAACATACAAACTCCATGCACACAGAGATGGGAATCGAACCCGGACCCTGGTGGTGGAAGGCGACAGTGCTAACCACTACACTACCATACTCGCTACACAACTGCTGTCGTTGTTGGAATATTTGTTTTATTATGATTAACCACAGTGAATTCATTCAGCAATTCTGTGAAAGCATCATTTTATCACACTAGCTGGGAGCTAAAAGAGATAGAAGTTACATTGCTAAGCATTCGGATTTTACTGTTAAGAAACTATTAAGAGTACTTTTATACTAATTGATGAATACAAACCTAAATCAAATCATCAAAACCCATCAAAATTTATTTGAGACTCTGACATCAGCATGGTCCCATGTATTTTTTAATAAAGACAGCAAAACAATATTTAAATTCTTGGCAAGTTCCACAAGTTGGCAAATAGAACGCACGGACTAGAGGACCAATTACATGCCACATTAGCAGATTTTCTTTAGCTGGGATTTCATTTATGGCCTCTGCCACAGACGAGCATATTGCTTAGACGAACTGAGGGGCAGTCGGAAAGAGCCAGAAAGCAATATTCGCACATTATATCGCTGTATCTGATCATTACAGTGCTGCGGTTGTGTGCTTTGCATCACAACACAGATCATTCATCTACTATGTTTCATAGGGGAGCTAATTCAGTTCCAGCTAGTAGAACCGTGACACATTTTTTTTCTTTTACATTTATCTTAATGGATTTTATTTGCATTTAAACAGTTTTCACATAAGATGGGTATGTCTTTATTGTCCAGGTCCACATTTACTAGTACAATAACATCCGGAAACCTGAATAATAGGCATGCTATTGAAAATTTATTGATCATTGCCTGCCACCTGCTGGTATAACCCTGAGCTACTGAATCAGAAAGTTAATCTATGCTAACAAACAGTATATTGGTTTGGTTTAAATAAACTAAATCTAAACTCATTTGTCATTTCAATCAATGTAAAGTAATGGTAAGCATACCACCATGAACACTGAGTACATCTTTAAAATATTTTTTCCCCTTCTCACTGATATACAGTACAACATAGATGATATCCCAACTGCAAAAATTAATATTTCATATTTGCAGTCACTGACAGACAATATATTAAAAGTCATTAATAATCCTTATCTTCTCATGCATATTTAAGTATTTTATTATTCTTAAAGAGGCCATTCCCATTAGGAAATACTGTTGCCATAACGAAATATGCACACATATCCTGCTATCTACAGTACATGATAAAGCATTAAAGCATTTCACTGCATATTATACTGTGTATGATTGTGTATGTGACTAATAAAATTTGAATTTGATGAAAAAGACATGAAAAAGAGAACAATCACCAATTGATTAATCCGACCAGGTCATGTGCCATGTGCCATGCTCTTGCGCTTATACAGTATGTGCTTTCTGCGGTTGACATGGGCCAGCATGGGCACTCTGGCCTGTCTGTGGTTACCCAGCACCATACAATTAAGCTGTGACAAGCTAGCCTGCACTCCCTATGCACATTATTGAGCCTTATGGCACCCATGATCTTGTTGCTGGTTTATCTTTTGTCCTTCCTTGGACCACTTTTGGTATGTACTAACAACTGCATACCAGAAACAAGAAGTCCTGACCCTGCCGTCTAGCCATCACAATTAAAAATTATCCTTATGCTTCCCCATTTTTACTTCTTCCATCAAAGCAAATTAAAGAGCTGACTGTTTACTTGCTCCTTAATATTTCACGCTAAACATCTTTAATTTTTATGCTAGCTTAGTATAATAATTTTAGCTACCTGTTATTCAGGAGATTATCTTAAGTCATACTCAACCAAAATGTTTAATCTTAACCTTAAATAAAATCTCTTTATAGAACTGAGCATTTTAACCCACTATGGCAGTTTGGCAGATCTGGTGTTTGGATTTCTAACTGGAAGGTTGTGAGTTGTAAGTCCAATATGTTATTCACTTTGTTACCACTGTACAATCACTGCCTAAAACTGGTTTTATAACCTGTAAAGTGGTATAAACTTCACATACAGCCATTATTTTAAACATGAACATTAAACTCGCCTAGTTTTTGGGTTCCCTTGTGTCAGCGAAGTGGCTCTGGCCCATTGGTGCAGGAGCTCTGGAGTATGCTGTGGTGTAAATCAAACAAATATTAATTGTTGATATGAAAACGTTTCCATTTTATTCTGCATTTATGGAAGGGTTTTCCAATGGCATGTAACACTAACTTTCTGCAAAAAATTCAGTAAGAAAGAATTTATTATCATATTAAATACCTTATATACACAGTACCTTTACAGTAAATACTTAATTTAAAAATTGTTAAAAATGTAAATGTAAAAATAAAAATTATTGCCAGGGTAATATTCCACTTAAAGTCATTTAATTTCTCTTGTGAAAAGCAATTGAATTGAACTCTTGCTGTAGTTAAAAAAAAAATTGGACATGGTATAGAAATTATTATTATTTATATGATAATCATTAATGAGATTATTATTATTGTTATTATTATTAGTAGTAATTGTAGTAGTAGTAGGAGTAAATAAATCATTACTTTATTATTTTATGTCAGGTAAATACTTTAAGATGTCAAGTTTTAAAAACAATTGCTATAGAAATTATCAGTCTAAAGTCTAAGTCTATGATATGTCTAAAGATCTATAAATTGCCAGCTTTATGTGTTTCTTTTCCCTATAACGGTCATTATCAAGTTTTTAGATATGGGCCATAGTGAAATGAACATAAACCAAACAGATTTAGTTTGTATACAATGTGAACAAATTATCGCAATGCATACCTTTACATGTTTACTATACAGAGGAGTCAACTGACAAAAATCTAATCTTTGAATGGATGTTATACTGTAAGAGAATAATGAATCAACAATTTACAGTGGTCAGTCGAGCAAAGAGGCAACAATGAGGCTCCTGTTTCCTCATGAGAAGAGCCTTAAAAGGCTTAATGCATACAATGCTTATAACAAGTAATAAAAAAATTTTCATTGTTAATGGTCATATTTATTATATTTACATTTGATTTGTTCAATATTAAATGCTATGCAAATTAAGTAAATTTGTGGGGGATTTGCTTTGTTCCTAGTTTTGCTGTAAGGCAAAATTTGATGTCTTCATTTGCGGCGTCCCATGCTGTCCACTTTCGCATTCGTCCTCATTGCAGGTTACGCATAACAGACGTTAAGCACTTGGAATCTTAGCTACGTATTGTATATCTATACCATTCCAGCGTATCGGTTTTGGTGAAGATACCTTGAGGCCGTCTGTTAGTGAAGAAGCCTGGTTAGTTTTTAAGACTGCCACTCCAGAGAAAAAGTAAATGCTATCTGGCAAGCCTGTCTCTGCAGTGCCACATAAATTCCCTCAAGCCCTTAACATTGTTTCTATCCGTGGAACATTTTTCCCAAGGGTTGTCATTTCCTAGGCAGGATTGTCAGTAGAACTGTAGTAGCTTACACAAGAGAAATGCATCCCATCCACTACTGCATTCAAGCTTCCAAACTGATTAAAAGTATTTGTTTCAGCTCACAGTGTGCCAGATGTAATGACTGTACAGTGTGTAGGAGCAGAGCTCATGTATTATGAATGAACCCCCTGTATAAAAAAATGTACTGTATGTTTCAGCCCCGGAGGGTCAGGCAGATCACTTCGTCTCACATTCAAATGAACATCGTAGACTCTTCAGTCCTTAAAGACAGTGACACAATATGGAGTGTTGATAGAATTACTCACTTGTGGACAGATGTGGTGCTGTGCAGTGTTTCTTACCCGCCCATCGTGATCCACGACAAATGAAATTTGAAAGCAATATTCATCTCTCCCAATGCAATTGCCGCTATTTACAGTTCTACAGCTAGACAGGGATTTCTCAAAAATTAAGCTTTTTCCTACACCACTCGAACCAATTTGGAGAAGATTGATTTGAAAAATTTTTCTGAAAAATATTTATAAGCTTTTCTGGAATCTGGAATGTTAGCAGAATTCACACACTGCCAATGCAACACATTAACTCTGGTCATACAAAGGTTATTTTGAAGCATCAAGGTCTCAGACAATGTTTTATCCTGGTTCTTAAGGAAAGAATTGTCTGCATCTGGATGATTTTCACAGACAGTACAAAGCCTTTAGGAAATGAATTTTTAAGTGTACTGTATGTTTTTGACAGTTTTACCTCCGGACTACATCACACATACACTCATGAGCCATAACCTTAAATCCACCGAGACGTGAAGGGAATAACATTGATTATCACATTACATGACACTTGTCTAGTGGTGGGATATATTAGGAAGCAAGTGAACTGTTAGCTCTTAAATCTGATGTGTTGGATGGAGGCAAAATGGAAAAGCATAAGGAACTGAGTGACTTTTACAAGGGCCCCGTTGTTATGGCTAAATGACTGGGTAAAAGCATGTCCAAAGCTGTAGTTCTTGTGGGGTATTTCCAGTATGCAGTAGTTACAGTAGTGCCCATGAGGAATAGACAGGGTCATGGGCCCCCAAGGCTCACTGATGCGTTTGCAGAGCGGAGGTGGGCAAAGAACACAAATCCTGTGCTTGAATAACAGTAAAGATACCCTAGGTAAAATATGACTCCAGTAAAAGTAAAAGTCCTCCATTTACAATTTACTACTCGAACAAAAGTACAAAATGACTTACCTTCAAAATTATTTAAGTAACACCTACTATGTGATAAGGGAAGGCAAATCATGCAAATCATGCAAGTAGGTAGTGCTTAGGTAGGTAGGGCCGGGGGTAGCTCAGTGGTTAAGGTGTTGGACTACGGTTCGGAAGATCCCAGGTTCAAACCCAACAACCACCAAGTTGTCACTGTTGGGCCCTTGAGCAAGGCCCTTAACCCTCAACTGCTCAGATGTGTAATGAGATGAAAAAATGTAAGTCGCTCTGCCAAATGCGTAAACGTAGTGCTTCAAATACTACTACTACTACTATGTTTTGAATATATAAATTATAATGATCAATTTGTAAAAAGTAATTAAGTAATGAAACTAATGAGACTACTTGAGTAAAGTATAGATATGTGAAATATGTTGTTAAGTACAGTGACAAAGTAAATATACCTTGTTACCTTCCACATCCGGTAGGGAGTGTCTAGTGCATTTGGTCTGATACCAGAGTAGGACTACTGAAGCAGAGCCTGCTAAAAAATTTTTAATGATATCTATGATAGAAATGCATCAGAACACAAAATGTATCACATCAGAGTTTCTGTGTGGCCCCTGTCTACCACAATGCACTTACAATGGGCACCAGAGCATCAGAACTGAACCATGAAGCAGTGAAAGAAGTGGATGGCCTGGAGCATCTGTGTCACACACATGGTAAAGACAAATTACAGGAAGAAAGCAAGCTGGCAGAGGTGGTATGATATTCTTGGCAATGTTTTGCTTGGAAACCCTGGCATTCACGTGGAACATTCTTTCTAAGTACACCCATTCATGGCGATGGTATTCCCCAATGGCAGAGGCTTCTTGCAGCAGGATAATACACTCTACAACACCGCAAAAATAAAATACAAATTGTATGATTGGACAGGACAAAGAGTCGAATATCTTAACTGTTCCTCCAAATTCCATAGATCTGAATCTGGATGTGCTGGACAAACAAGACCAATCCATGGACCTACACAATATTAGACAGGTGGTTTTAATGTTATGGCTGATCTTTTCAATTGTACTTTTGGAGCTATATACTGTATTTGCCAAAGGCAAAAAAAAAAAAAGTGAGGACCACATGTACCAATGGATGTCAATAGGCAGTAGAATCGAGAACACAATGTACCAGGAAATTTGGGTTTCATTTAAGTAGTTTGGAGGCTAGTAAGCAAGGCTAGGCTTGCTTATCTGTCATCATTATACTTTAATGATGCAAATGTCAAAAACGCTTCTGCAAAAGCATATGAGCATAGTATTTTCCCAAAAATTTTTAAAAAATAAAAATAATTCATAAAGTAAAAATAAAAAAGAATTACCTGCACTTTAACTTTAAATAAAGTAAAAATAATGACCCGCCCCAACCCGCCCCACAAATAAAGTGACAATTTCTTTACCCGCCCCAACCCGACCCGCGGGTTACCAGATGACCCGCGCATCACTAACACACACATACTTTTACTTTCTGTTTGGTGTGCGTGTATCATTTCCTTAAAGGGCTATGGCTTCTCAACAGGATGAGAATGTTTGCCCCTTTCGCATAGGTTATTTACTGATTATATATATAAAAAAGTAGTCACTATTAAAATCTATTTAGTTAGTCCATTGTCCTAACTCAGAATTCTCATATAATAATACATAATGAATAATGAAGTTGCTGTATGTTTAATATCAGAATGAGTTCAGTTGTACTGAGTCTGTTATGTTTCAATTTCATGTGGTAAGAGGCTTGAATTTAAGTTCAATAAGTTTTTATATTGGAAGCTTTCTTAACAGTACTGAATACTTGACTACTACTATAGTGATTCAGCATGCTGTCATTTATAAGTAAATCTAGATATAACAAACATTAACGTATCATGGTGAAGAAAAAAAAAGTGTGATTTTCTGGTAACAAAATTGTGGCTAGTAAAAAGGCTGAATGGCTAGTGAAATCCACTAGCCACATTGGCCAGTGAGCAAAAATGTTAATGTCAAACCCTGCAGCACAGCACGTTAAACCCTCCTGAAGCCCGGCTTCACTGGATTTCTATGGGCAGCACAGAGGAGCTTTTTTCACTGCAGAAAAGCTGGACGGTAACTGGATAAATGTACCAAAATAGTCACTTCCAGGGAAGCTCAGCTTCTCTGGGAGTGAATGGAGCAGTGGGCGGGCCAGGACGCTGGGCTGCTGCATGATGATTGGAGTCGCTGCTTATAGGGCGGACATGATTGACAGCATGTTTTAAGTATACATCAGGGCTACAGAGATTCGAGTTCAGTCCCATGCGGATTTGCAGGTGAAGTGGTATGATGAACTGCTCGCTCTGTATTGTTTGCTGGTGATATAAACCATTTTTGATTGTACAAATCATTCTTTAATGATTTAGTGTATAGTGTTCTTGACTTTGCTCCTTGTTTCAGGATTTTAAAGTTAGTTCGTTCATATAATTAGCCAGCTAGCTTCCCCTGTTTCAAAAGCTAGCAGCCGCCACTGGCGCGCACACATAACGGCATGCTGATACAGATGGAGAAAATGGATTTTTAACATCTCTAATGAGACTTTCTTTTGCTTTACACACATGCACACACGCGTGTTATAATAAACAGGACACACGCACTGTACACACACGCATACAAACACAAAATAAAAGGTGGAGGAGGGGGTTATTTTGTAGAATGACTTCCACATACTTACATGCACGCACGCACACACACACACACACAGAGAGATGACTTTACTTAGATTGCAAACTAAATGTAATCTAAATGTATTGTAAAATGTAACAGTGTTGTCTCTGCAGCTTTAAATCGTAAGAGGAATCCCGGCTGCCATTCTGACAGCTGTTTTCTACTTTCTTGGACTGTGAACTCTGTTTTGTTGGGGATTTTCCGAAATTAGGATTATTCACCATCAGGACAGCTTTACAGGACATACATTTTCTATCAATCTTTTCTATCTATGTGCTCCCAGACTGATTCACTGAAATCGGTGAGGACGATTAATTTCTCCTGCACCCCCACACACACAATATACCCGACTTTGGACATTTTATACATTCACTTACTGTACACACTGAAAATACTGTATACAGTTGTAAATATTGGCACCCTGCAGTGGTGCACAGCAGTGTCTATTTTTTGTACAATACACATGAACTACTTCTGTGATTTGTTTGCATCTACGAATGTATGTATGTAGAACCACTGTCCGTTAGTATCTGTGGAAATTCATAACTCAAATGTTCGTAAGTCGGGGACTACCTGTAACTAAGGATGCTCAATTCGATTAATTTTCCCAACCGACAACCGCCGTTCGTTATCCGAACATTAACCGTTAACTGATCCGATTAGAATGTTGTTGTTGTTGGTCTTTCGGCTGCTCCCGATGAGGGGTCGCCACTATCCAGTCCGCACTACAACTTGGCACAGGTTTTACGCCGGATGCCCTTACCGATCCGATTAGAATATTAAACTAGAATTAAATGAAAATAGAACTGAGGAGTGTTTGATTAAATATACAAAATTTTTCTGTTTTTATTTTAACATGTGCGAACAATAGCACACAGAACATATCAGGAACAGAATCTGGATTCACACATCGTCAAATTTTCACGCACCTGCAGCGTTTCCGACAACAGAGAAAAACAAAGTACTATAAATAAAAAGAATAAAATAAATAGGCCTGCACTAAATATTTTTTAAGATTACAAAACGAAAACACGCTAAAATACCTTTTAAGCTTGCTTCAGGTAGGCAAATTTTTTCATACATTGGCTACTAAGTTTTTTCGGCTAAAAAAAATAGCAAGCCTGCCTCAAACCACAAACTGTCTAGTTTAAATTTTTTTTAAAAAAGTAACATATTTAGTATAGTCTGGAGCGCAACCTAAACACCCGCGGCAGAAAACACCCTCTCAGATGGCACAGATGTCCCAGGAATGCAACAATAACGCCGCGCTAGAATGGCCAGCCTCGGGAAGCGCTGTTCATTTGCTTTCCACCAGTCTAGAGCATGAATATCCAAAGAGGATGGATTGTCTCTCATATAAATGTCCACCTGACTTCTTTTCTCTCGCTTCATTTTGCTTGCCAGGCAAAATACATGATAATGCCCCATGAGTTAACAAATAGCGTATGTGTATATTTATGCCGCAAAACTTTTTACTACTATTACTACTACTAATAATAATAACTAGAGAGCAAAAATTCCTGAAGAAATTTTAAGTGTGCCTATGCCTATGCCGCTGCCGTGTCACTTCTAATGTGTGCGGCATTCCCGATCGAGCCGCACGAAACAGTGTAACATACATGAGGGTCGTCTTAGTTGAAGAATAATAAATGGATTTCGGGGGCATTTCTGGGGGAAGAGTAATAAGTCCGAGTAGGCACACTTACAGTACTTAAAAAAAATGTTTTTTTTTATTTTTTAAACCGTTTAACTGATTCTTTCTTTCAGATATGAGCGGTTAATATGAGCATCCCTACAGTACCTGTAACAGCTTAAACTCTTCTGGGATGGCTTTCAACAAGTTTTAGGATTGTGTCTATATAATTATTTTTTTTTTTACCATTCTTCTAGAAATTAATTTGTGAGGCCAGACACTAATGTTGGACGAAAAGACCTGGCTCACAGTTTCGGCTTTAATTAATCCCAAAGATGTTCGGTCTGGTTGAATTCAGGACAGGTGCATCCCAGTGCTTTGTGCACTGGTGCGCAGTCATGTTGTGTTCCCACAAAGTTGGGAGCATGAAATTGTCCAAAATGTCTTGGTATGCTAAAGCATTAAGAGTTCACCCGGAAGTAAGGGGGCCAACCACAACTCCTAAAAAAACAACCCCACACGAGTTCAACACGACTGCACAAAGCAAGATCCATAACATTTACGAGACACTCTTATCCAGAGCGACTTATTTTTTTTATCTCATTACACATCTGAGCAGTTGAGAGTTAACAATCTTGCTCAAGGGCCCAACAGTGGCAACTTGGTGGTTGTGGGGTTTGAACCTGGGACCTTCCGAACCGTAGTCCAATGCCTTAACCACTGAGCTACCCCTGGCCCATAATGACATGGATGAGCGAGTTTGGTGTAGAAGAACATAACTGGTCAGCACAGAATCCTGACCTCCAACTGATAGAATACCTTCAGAATACATTAGAACAGACACTGCGAGCCAGGCCTTCTCGTCCATCATCAGTGTCTGACCTCACAAATGCACTTTTGAAAGAAAGGTTAAAAATTCCCATAAACACACTCCTAAACCTTGCGTAAAGCCTTCCCAGAAGAGTTAAAGCTGTTAACACCATATTAATTCAATTCAATTCAATTCAATTCAATTTTATTTATATAGCGCTTTTAACAATGGTCATTGTCTCAAAGCAGCTTCACAAAAATTAAAGAAAATTAACAAAAAAAAAAAAAAAAAAAACTGTATATAGAATAATTATATATAAAATAATAAATAAATAAATAAATAAAATTATAATAGAAAATAAATAAATAAAAACAAATAATAATAATAATTATAGAAAAGAAAATAATTGGAAGTGTGGATGTGTGAGAAAAATGTGCAGATAATAATGAGACGAATGAATGAAATTTCTCTGATGAGCAAGCCAAGGGTGACGGCGACGGTGGCAAGGAAAAACTCCCTGAGATGGCAATAGGAAGAAACCTTGAGAGGAACCAGACTCAACAGGGAACCCATCCTCATTTGGGCGATAACAGATAGAAATATAACATCTTGTGTGTTGTGCAGGTGAAAATTCAATATGACAGAAATTATTTAAATTGACATGAAGACCAGTTCAGCATAGGGACGAGTCAGTAGGTGCAGAGGGCAGATGAGGTCTGGATCACTGGAAGCACAGGAGCAGCATGTGTAGCTCCAACCATCATAAAGCTGAATCCAGCTGGAGCTGGTCCTTCTCTGGGTGCCTCAGGAACCTCGCAGGGTCGGCCTTTGTCTACTGAAGCTGGCAAAATCTCCCGATGCCTCGGGATGGGTAGAGAAATACAGAACAGATGGGGAGAATTAGCGTAGTTGCCATTCGGTATAGGTGTACTGGAGTATGAGTACTGGGATGAGTTATGTGTATGCCAGATTAAAAAGATGCGTCTTGAGTCTACTTTTGAACTGAGAAACCGTGTCTGCTCCCCGAACACTGTCTGGAAGGCTATTCCAAAGCTTTGGAGCTAAATATGAAAAAGCCCTACCCCCTTTTGTAGATTTTGAAATTCTGGGAACTACCAGAAGTCCGGAGTTTTGTGATCTTAAGGCGCGTGGTGGATTGTAGCGTATCAGAAGACTGGTTAGGTATGTGGGAGCTAAACCATTTAAGGCCTTGTATGTAAGTAATACTATTTTGTAATTTATTCTAAACTGAACAGGTAGCCAGTGCAGGGATGATAATATTGGGGTTATATGATCATATTTTCTGGATCTAGTGAGAACCCTGGCAGCTGCATTTTGGATTAACTGAAGCTTGTTTATTGAGGATGCAGGACAACCACCTAGTAATGCATTACAATAGTCCAGTCTGGAGGTCATGAATGCATGAACTAGTTTTTCTGCATCAGATACGGATAAGATGTTCCTAAGTTTAGCAATATTTCGAAGATGGAAAAAGGCTGTTTTTGTGATATTTGAAATGTGATTTTCAAAAGACAAGTTACTGTCTAATATTACTCCCAGATCTTTTACTGCTGAGCTGGTAATAACAGTACATCCTTCTAAGCGCAAGCTGAATTGTGAAAGCTGTTGTGTGCTGGTTTTTGGGCCAATAAGTAATATCTCTGTCTTATCTGAATTTAATAAAAGAAAGTTATTGGTCATCCAATCTTTTATGTCCTGGACACACTCAGTTAATCTAGACAGCTTAGGTATTTCGTCTGGTTTAGTTGAGATATATAATTGGGTATCATCAGCATAACAATGGAAACTAATCCCATGTCTTCTAATGATGTTACCCAAGGGAAGCATGTATATTGAGAACAACAGAGGTCCTAAAACTGACCCTTGTGGGACCCCATATTTCACTGGCATTATACCAGACGGTTCTCCATTTAGATCTACAAAATGGTAGCGATCAGACAGGTAAGATCTAAACCATTTTAATGCCTGTCCCTGAATACCTATATAATTTTGTAAGCGATCTATGAGGATATTATGATCTATAGTGTCGAATGCAGCACTAAGATCAAGCAGGACTAGTAATGAGATGCAGCCTTGGTCTGAAGCTAAAAACAAGTCATTTGTAATCTTAACTAGTGCAGTTTCTGTGCTATGATGGGGCCTGAAACCTGACTGAAATTCTTCAAGGATGTTATTATCCTGCAAGAATGTGCAAATTTGAGCTGATACTACTTTTTCTAGTATTTTTGATATGAACGGGAGGTTTGAAATCGGTCTGTAATTTTTTATTTCATTCGCGTCTAAATTAGATTTTTTATATTATATTTTTATATTAAACCCTATTGATTAAGAATGGCATGTTACTCAAGTTCATATGCATGAACCAATATAATGTGTATGTACGTACAGTATGTACATGTGTGTGTGTGTGTATATATATATATATATATAGTGTATATATATATATATATATATATATATATATATATATATATATATATATATATAATGATGATTCATTGCACAGTCTAGTCAAGACCATCTACTGTATCCACTGACTTAAACGAAGTTTAACCTGCTAACACGATGTAAATTGAATTGAGGGGTGCCTCAGACGGGTTTAGCGGCGCGCCATGGCTGAGAGGAGGCGAGGAGAGATCTGATTTGGAGGAAGAGACCAAAGACACCGGAGCAGAGGGGGGTTCACTACTATGGCTGATGAAATAGATTTCTTTAAAACAATGATTCTTGAAAACGTGTTTACATATGAGACAAAATTGTCTATTTGATAATCGAGAGACGTATATAAGTTTAACGTGAACATAAAACAATGTTAATTTAGTTGATGATTCCTGACGTTTCACGGTCACGCGGATGGAGGCGCCCACAAGCCGCGAGCGGAGACGCCACGAGCCGCATCCTGCAAGATGGACTTTCACATGTCAAACACTTCACCGGCGAATTAACGCTGAGGTGTAGTTAGTGGACAGGTTTTAACAAAGAAAAAACAAACCGCTATTGAGGTGCAGGAGGAAGCCTTTTGGAATGCGTAAATGGAGGTGATGCACATGACACAAGACGAGAAGTAAATTGATTGATTGATTGATTGATTGCGCGGTGTTTATTAAAACAACGCGGCGAGGGAAAGGGGAACAAAAATCGATCAACCGCGATTTTTTGTTCAAGCTTGTCGAGCTCACCCGGACAATGGCGGCGGTAACGAGCCCGGAATCAAGCGCTCAGCCCCGGGTCTATTTCCAGACGCCTCCCGGTACTGAAGAAGAAGTTCCCCAGAAGCAAGGACGCGTGACGGTGAAATATGACCGAAAGGAGCTGAGAAGGAGGCTGAATCTGGAGGAGTGGATAGTTAGCCAGTTAATGACTTTATACGACTGCGAGGTAGGAACCGGTTCATCCAGCAGCATCACTTCGGCTCCGTGTGTGTGTGTGTGTGTGTGTGTGAATCCTTTGTTCCTTAGCCTGTATCCTTTCTCATTGTCGTTTGTCATGTCTAATTCACAACTAAATATCAGCACTTGTCATCTCATTTGATTTCTGTTAACCCAAATATTGTCTTTAATTTGATAAATTGTAGCATTTTATATCTTTGATCTGGCGCTACATCAAAGGGCGTGGCGACATCCAACTCCAGACAAAGCCATAAAACAAAGGTGACCATGCAGGTGATGACAAAAGTCAGTGATGATAATGATATCTAGGTCAAACCTTTTGATCATAATCCTATTACACTGTTATATTTATCTATATACACACTTCAACTCTTTCCCTACATTTTTCTTTTCCTCTTTAAAAAAAGAAGAAGAGAAAAAGATTTCTCATGCCAGTCCAGTCCTATTCATTCACTTCAGGTCATTTTTATACCCATGTTTCTATCCAATAAACATTAATTTAATGAACAATGTATGTACTGCACATGTATATTAACCTGGATGTTCTGCTTAGCTGTGAGGATTTTTAGAAAACCCCATTTCAGTCAGGGATGATGTCATCTGTTCGGATATGCAAAGCGTGGTGGAAAGAGTGGGTGAACAATAAGAACAATTCGGCCCAGATGATTGTCAAATGATGAACAGGGCCTTGTTTTCACTGACTGCACTTTTGAACCAGGATATTTTTTCCTGTGTAAGACCTTTTAACCGTGCTGCTTGGCACTGAGCCTTAGGGCCTGTTCTCACGTTTGCGTTGGATCCTGAACCGCTACGATCTGCTCCACATTGTAAGAAACGATCCGGAGATTATTGCGTACAGCTCATTGAATTTCAGAAGAAATTGTAAATTGCTGACCAAAAAAAAAAATTTACTTTTATATCTGAGTCTAGAAAGCCATTGTACTAATTCCTAAGCCACATTGGTAGTTGGATCAGAGCAGTTTGTAGGACTTCATATGTGGTTCACGCCTCTTCGTAGAGTCCAAAAATATGTCTAATTCCTACCGACCAAAAAGAGTCCCATACCCTCCGTTATTGCTTTTTGTAACATACTGTTTTATTGGTTTGTCTAAACAAAGAAATAGCTCCTGCAATTACTCCTCCTTTCCTTTTTGCACCAAGACAACAAAATGTACAAAGCAACAACAACTCGTGCTATTTCTCACTCGGGCACACTGCAACTTCAGCAATTCCTCAGCCCAATTTGACAATGGTAGGTCCGTAGCTCCTCAAGTCACAGGTATGCAAAACAGGGGTATCCAGGTCATTATGGAGATTGAAAGGATGTCAAAGAGAATGTCTCTGTAAGTCGGTTGGCTTTTCTATTGTTTATTAGTGCTGCACAATTAATCTCATAACCAAAATCGCAACATGAACCTGTGCAATTATTTAATCACAAAAGGATGCAAATTATATGGTAATAGTCACAAATTTATGTAGATTTTATCATTAATATAAGTATTTTTCTATTTTTTTTAAATACTTTTGAAAGGATAAATAATTATTGGCAAACAACCTCTGAGATCATTTGTGCCATTATTTAGTGTTGGCCTGGATAAATATGCTAGCACTATATTTAATACAGTAGTTACTATAGTTACAGTACACATATTAGATTTTTTTTTTATCAAATCACGCAGACGTATTGTTCATAATCGTTGAGGGTTGGAGAGAAATCATTAGAGATCTTAACAAGTCTTGACAATCCGCGGCAAATTGTGAGATGTTAGGGATGGGAATAACCAGGGACCACCTGATTCCATATCAGGATAACTACTGTAGGTGGCATTTCAATCTGTATTGCGATTTTATAAATATCCAAATGTAATTTTTTTTTTTCAATTACTTAGAGTACTTATTTTGTTTACTTTTTAAATAAAAATTTTTTTTAGAACAACTGCAACATTTTACAACCACAAATGCGAAACATATACCTGTAAATGTATAAATTAGGGCTGCTTGATATATTGAAAAAATATAATTATCGTGATAATGGCATGCGCGATAACCATATCGCAAAGAGTTGCGATAAATACTTTATTTGCCAAGCATTTGTGTGTCCAAATTTGACCAATCAGATGGGCCCTTACTATGTTTATACCCACTTATATCTTTATATTAGGGCTGCACGATATTAGGAAAATATGCGATATTGTTGTTGAATACTGCGATAACGATATTTCTTGCGATATAACATTTCCCTAGAGAAATGCATTTTTTTATTATTATTATTGCCTATTTTTTTTTTATTTATTTATATGTAATCATACTAACATAAACAGGTAATAGATATTCGTCTGATGTAATTAAATCTAATTCAGGCTAAGAAACTATATGTCAAGGAAGTAGCAAATATTTTGACTTCAAAACACTATGAATGACTTAAAACCCCTCAGCAGATATTCTGACTTCTGGTTTGCTGTTACTATAAACCTGCCAACACAATATGAATTACTTTCAAACATTACTTTATATTTACATGTAACCATACACTCATCAATAGTGTCTTAAAACAAGAGCATCTTTTAAACTAAATATTCTCTTTGGCTTGCCTGTTTTTTTTTAATAAAAATTATTAAACAAAAAAAAATAAATAAATAAAATATTTGTCACACACGCACGCACACACACACGCACGCACGCACATACTCGCTCCGGACCCAGAAGTAATGCGGGCGCGAACCCGGAAGTATAAGAGGAGTAAACAAAGCATTGCATACAGCTTAGTCACTGAGTTCGCCATGTCGGTTTCTGATTCAAGTGTGTGTCAATAGGACGCGGGTTAAATGTGTGTTTTTCCCTTGCTCCCTGTAAGGTTTTTTCTAAAGTTTTGTAGTAGAAGAGGCGAGTTGCTCGGTCTGTCCGCTGTGCTTCGGTAAGCTTTTCTGGCGCCAGGAGAGACTCAGTCAAACACACACACACATGTTGTCTGTCAGAAAGGTCTCTGTTTATTAACAGCAAAAGATGGGGTTTATATATATTTGACCAAACGCCTGGGCTATAGACATATGTTACTACAAAGAGCATGAACCACTGTAAATGTCCTGGTGAGATCCTGAAGAATCAAAGGAGAGGAAGATAGAGGTGTCCGTGCAGAGACAGATCACAAGATGTTGGCTCGAGTTAGGGGGAGAGGGGGAAGGAGACAGAGGGAGATAGAGAGAGAGGGGAAGAGAGAGAGACATAAAGAGAGTATGGGAAGGTGAGCGTGGGAGCGTTCACACCTTTAAGAACAGATGCAAGAGGAGACAGGAAGATAGCAGCAGGAAAGATTTAACACGTTAATATCAAATCTATGAGGAAGAGAACAAGAGAGTAGAATCAACTCCTTTATATATAAAATAATTCTAACACTCCCCTTCTGTGAGAGTCCTTAGACTAATTCGCGTGGTTATCCTGCCTACTCGCTTGCTTCCGCGTTTGGGTTTACCGTCCACGCTACAAAGGGCTAACGGCTAATCGCTAAGTCTTCTGATCATCCGGGGTTAGTTCGTGACAGAATGAAGTATAAAGATATATATATATATATATATATATATATATATATATATATATATATATATATATATTAGGGCTGCACGATATATCGAAAAAATATCGTTATCGCGATAATGGCATGCGCGATAACCATATCGCAAGGAGTTGCGATAAATACTTTATTTGCCAAGCATTTGTGTGTCCAAATTTGACCAATCAGATGGGCCCTTACTATATTTTTACCCGCTTTTATATATATATATATATATATATATATATATATTCGCTTGCTTCCGCATTTGGGTTTACCGTCTATAAAGGGCTAACGGCTAATCGCGGCTAACGGCTAATCGCTAAGTCTTCTGATCATCCGGGCTTAGTTCGCGACAGAATGAAGTATAAAGATATAAATTATAAAATATATATATATATATATATATATATATAAAAGCGGGTATAAACATAGTAAGGGCCCATCTGATTGGTCAAATTTGGACACACAAATGCTTGGCAAATGCATGGCGCATGCCATTATCGCGATAACGATATTTTTTCGATATATCGTGCAGCCCTAATATATATATATATATATATATATATATATTTTTTTTTTTTAATATATATTTTATATATATATATATATATATATATATATATATATATATATATACACTTCATTCTGTCGCGAACTAACCCCGGATGATCAGAAGACTTAGCGATTAGCCGTTAGCCCTTTTGTAGTGTGGACGGTAAACCCGAACACGGAAGCAAGCGAGTAGGCAGGATAACCACGCGAATTAGTTTAAGGACTCTCACAGAAGGGAAGCAAGGGAAAAAAACACATTTAACCCGCGTCCTATAAACACACACTCGAATCAGAAAGTAAACAATCTGAACCGACATGGCGAACTCAGTGACTATGCTGTATGAGGTGTTTGTTTACTCCTCTTATACTTCCGGGTTCGTGCCCGCATTACTTCAGGGTCCTAGTGCCGGTCACGGAGCGAGTGCGTGCGTGTGCGTGCATGTGACAAATAGTATTTTTTAATTTCATTTTTGTTTAATAATTATTTTTATAAAAAAAATTAAAAAAACAGGCAAGCCAAAGAGAATATTTAGTTTAAAAGATGCTCTTGTTTTAAGACGTTTTTGATGAGTGTATGGTTACACGTAGATAAAAAGTAATGTTTGAAAGTAATTCATACAGTATTGTGTTGGCAGGTTTATAGTAACAGCAAACCTGAAGTCAGAATATCTGCTGAGGGTTTTAAGTCATTCATAGTGTTTTGAAGTCTAAATATTTGCAACTTCCTTGACATATAGTTTCTTTTTAGCCTGAATTAGATTTAATTACATCAGACGAATATCTATTACCTGTTTATTTTAGTATGATCATTACATATAAATAAAAAAAATAAATAGGCAATAATAATAAAAAATGCATTTCTCTAAGGAAATGTTATATCGCACGAAATATCGTTATGTGCAGTATTCAACAACAATATCGCATATTTTCCTAATATCGTGCAGCCCTAGTATAAATCATTAAAAAAAAAAGATTTTGGAATCAGTGTGGCAATACATGCATTGCCACACAAAATAATCATGATATCTATCAATAAACTGTTCCCTCCCCCATATCTAGTCTGTTTTTCATCGGTGAAAGTTCCTAGACAGTGTGAACGTCTGCATGAGTTTGGATCATAGTGGAGTCCTAGTTGAGAGCTAACGTGTAGCTAGTTTGTACTGTAGGTGACTAAGGCATGTAACCTCATACGAGTCATGTTACATCATTCACCGCTATAATTGATCTTTTTTATATCGTTCCATAACAACACATCATCAGCAGTGATCTGGGAGATGCACATCAAATATACACTCAGTTAAAGGATTATTAGGAACACCTGTTCAATTTCTCATTAATGCAATTATCTAATCAACCAATCATATGGTAGTTGCTTCAATGCATTTAGGGGTGTGGTCCTGGTCATCACCTGAACTCCAAACTGAATGTCAGAATGGGAATGAAAGGTGATTTAAGCAATTTTGAGCGTGGCATGGTTGTTTGTGAAATGGAGTATTTCACAATCTGCTCAGTTACTGAGATTTTCACGCACAACCATTTCTAATGTTTACAAAGAATGGTGTGAAAAGGGAAAAACATCCAGTACATGGCAGTCCTGTGGGCGAAAATGCCTTGTTGATGTTAGGGGTCAGAGTAGAATGGGCCGACTGATTCAAGCTGATAGAAGAGCAACTTTGACTGAAATAACCACTCGTTACAACTGAGGTATGCAGCAAAGCATTTGTGAAGCCACAACACGCACAACCTTGAGGCGGATGGGCTCAACAGCAGAAGACCCCACCGGGTACCACTCATCTCCACTACAAATAGGAAAAAGAGGCTACAATTTGCACGAGCTCGCCAAAATTGGACAGTTGAAGACTGTAAAAATGTTGCCTGGTCTGATGAGTCTCGATTTCTGTTGAGACATTCAAATGGTAGAGTCAGAATTTGGCGTAAACAGAATGAGAACATGGATCCATCATGTCTTGTTACCACTGTGCAGGCTGGTGGTGGTATAATGTTGTAGGGGATGTTTTCTTGGCACACTTTAGGCCCCTTGGTGCCAATTGGGCATAATTTAAATACTACAGCCTACCTGAGCATTGTTTCTGACCATGTCCATCCCTTTATGACCACCATGTACCCATCCTCTGATGGCTTCTTCCAGCAGGATAATGCACCATGTCACAAAGCTTGAATCATTTCAAATTGGTTTCTTGAACATGACAATGAGTTCACTGTACTAAAATGGCCAGAAGTCACCAGATCTCAACCCAATAGAGCATCTTTGAGAGAGAGATGTTCCAAAACCAATTTTTCCCTCCCGATACCGATTCCGATACTTGGGCTCTGGGTAACGGCCGATACAGAGTACTGATCCGATACCTGGTTGTGTATCTGTAGATACTACTAGCGCAGTGTAACGGGTTCGACCCTAAGTGCACGGGCGACACCATGAAACACGGACACGAGGCGAGGTCTTACAGGAAAAATGGTAATTTATTTAGAAAAATGGGGAAGGAAAGGGTTAAAGGCTCTCTGCAGCCTTTTCCACTTTGGCGGCAGGGAAGCGAAGGTGGGCTCGACGCGTAAGTGAAGAGCACTGACTGGAACATGTTTAGGGAGGCTGCAACTTACGGCGACTACACTGACTTGGAGGAGAACACGTCATCAGTGACCAGCTACATCAACAAGTGCACCGATGACGTCACTGTCTCCAAGAACATCATCTCACGACCCAATCAGAAACCGTGGATTACTGCGGAAGAGCGTGCACTTCTGAGGACCCGAGACTCTGCCCTCAAAGCGGTAGATAAGATGGCGCTTAGAAGAGTAAGGGCCAAACTTTCTCAGGCCATCAGAGAGGCGAAGCGCGCACACGCCCAGAGAATCCACAATCATTTCATAGACAGCGGCGACACACGGCGCATGTGGCAGGGCCTACAAGCCATCACACACTACAGGAGGACATCACCTGCCTGTGACAGTGACAGCTCCCTCCCAGATGCGCTGAACAACTTCTACGCTCGGTTCAACAGGCAGAACGATGTGGCGGCGAGGAAGACCACCCCTCCTCCGAACGACCAGGTGCTGTGTCTCACTACAGCTGAGGTGAGGAAAACTCTATGCAGAGTCAACCCACGTAAAGCTGCTGGACCAGACAACATCCCAGGCAGGGTGCTCAGAGAATGTGCAGAACAGCTGACAGATGTTCACACTGACATCTTCAACATCTCTCTGAGCAGCGCTGTTGTTCCCACGTGCTTCAAGTCCACCACCATCGTACCTGTGCCCAAGAAGTCTTCTGTGTCCTGTCTCAATGACTACCGTCCTGTTGCACTTACACCCACCATCATGAAGTGCTTCGAGCAGCTTGTCATGAGACACATCAAGACCCTGCTGCCCCCCTCACTGGACCCACTGCAATTTGCATACCGTCCTAACTGCTCAACGGACAACGCCATCTCCACTGCACATCTTGCCCTCACACACTTGGACAAGAAGGACACATATGTACGAGTGCTATACATAGATTTCAGCTGAGCATTCAACACGATCATCCCCCAACAATTGATCGGAAAGCTGAGCCTGTTGGGCCTGAACACCTCCCTCTTCAACTGTATCCTTGACTTTCTGACCGGAAGGCCTCAGTCAGTACGGATCGGGAAATGCACCTCCAGCACCACCACACTGAGCACTGGGGCCCCACAAGGCTGTGTGCTCAGTCCCCTGCTGTTCACACTGCTGACTCACGACTGTGTAGCAACACACAGTTCAAATCACATCATTACGTTCGCTGATGACATGACCGTGGTGGGTCTCATTAGTAAGAACGACGAGTCAGCGTACAGAGAGGAAGTGCAGAGACTAACGGTCTGGTGTAAAGACAACAACCTGTCTCTGAATGTTGACAAAACAAAGAAGATGGTTGTTGACTTTAGGAGGACACGAGGCGACCATTCTCCATTGAGCATCAACGGCTCCTCTGTGGAGATCGTCGACAGCACCAAATTCCTGGGCGTCCACCTGGAGAAGGACCTCAGCTGGTCCCTCAACACCAGCTCCCTGCACAAGAAAGCCCAACAGCGTCTCTTCTTTCTGAGAAGACTGAGGAAGGCCCAGCTTCCACCACCGATCCTGACCACCTTCTATAGAGGAACTATCGAGAGCATCCTGAGCGGCTGCATCACTGTCTGGTTTGGGAACTGTGCCATGTCGGACCGCAAGACCCTACAGCGGATAGTGAGAACAGCAGAGAAGATTATCGGGGTCTCTCTCCCCTTTATTGATGACATCTACCCCACACGCTGCATCCGCAAAGCCACCAGCATTGTGGCTGATTGGACACACCCCTCTCACACACACTTCACCCTCCTGCCATCTCGAAAAAGGTACCGAAGCATTCGGGCACACACATCCAGACTGTGCAACAGCTTTTTTCCACAAGCCATCCGTCTCCTCAACAAAAAGAGACTGGACTGATAAACACACACACACACACACACACAAACATTATCACTCAGCTTAACTCAACTACCTCAAAACATTGAGACTGGACTGACTAATCAAAACAAGCGCAAACACACTGACCTTCACCACCAAACTATCATACACACCAACCTATAAATGCTCTTTTGCACAATATTATTACTGGACTTTTTGCACTAACTTCTGTACTTCCTAATTTTTGCTGCTACACTAAGGAATGTTTACTGTTTCTCCACTACCTCAACTCATCACCACAAAACCTTATTATTATGTTACGTTGTGTTTTTGTTGCACTGTCACTTTGTTGCTTTTGTTTGCACATTTGCACGTGCACTTTATCTGCTGTCTGTTAAAAAAAAAACCCTGTAGATAAAAAGTCTTAGTTAGTTTTTGTTAATTTATGTTGTAATTTGTTAGGTCAGTCTGTCTTGTCTCTGCTAGCTAGCTAACTAGGCCTCTTAGTTAGCTAGTTTAGTGTTTTCTGGTAATCTATGTTGTAAATTTATGTTGCATGTAGCACCTTGGTCCTGGAGGAACGTTGTTTCGTTTCACTGTGTACTAACTGTATATGGTTGAAGTGACAATAAAGCCAACTTGAAAATACTCACCGATTCCGATGCCAGATTTTTTTGTGGTATCGGCAGCATTTCCGATACCTGTATCGTACTCGGAACAACCCTACTTTGAGATGTGGTGGAACGGGAGCTTCGTGCCCTGGATGTGCATCCCACAAATCTCCATCAACTGCAAGATGCTATTTTATCAATATGGGCCAACATTTCTAAAGAATGCTTTCAGCACCTTGTTGAATCAACGCCACGTAGAATTAAGGCAGTTCTGAAGGTGAAAGGGGGTCAAACACCGTATTAGTATGGTGTTCCTAATAATCCTTTAGGTGAGTGTAGATGTGTGTGTAATAAACGTTTTCTTAATGCATTTGGAGTCAAAAGTAAAAATAGACAGACTAATGAGACATTTTTTTTTGTTCTCTCCCAGTGAAATGGTAATGACTCTCTTTAGTATGCTTCGTATTCAGCGGAAACACAGCATGAACCCAGTAGAGCATTATAAACCTTCTCCTGCATAGTTCTTATTATGCCATCAATAAGGCCTCGTGGAAAAAAATACATTGCTCAGCTCTAATAGTTTCACTGTTGAGCTATTAATAGATTATAATTTAACTCCCTAATCTCATATCACCACCAGCCATCACTGACACTGTTATCAAAGCTCTGAGTGTTGTACAATGCATGACAGTTATCCAATACTACATCTTAAACGAGTTCTCGCTAATATCAGATGTTCAAGGGCATGAAGACGATTTGTGTTCACTTTTAAACTATGATCTGTGTTTTGTCAATCTAGGTCAGGATCAGACTATTAGTTTAAGCCTAAAAAAAGAGGTAAGCAGCTCAAGATTGATTGTTTCGTGATTACGATCGTAAACAAGTAATAAAACAGTACAGTAAGTCGCCTACATATGAACATTCGAGTTAAGAACTTTCGAAGATACGAACATGCGTTCATGCGTGTTTAGTCGCAAAAGATGGATCACATGTTTGGTCTACATTGTCAGATGCGTGCAGTGTGCATCCTCAGCAAGTGCAGTACAAGGCCAGAATGTCCGGAAGCAAGTGTAAGAGCAGCGGCGATGAAGCTGGTTCTGCTAAGAAGCACCAAGTTAATAATGACAAAAGGGGAAAAAATTTGGGAAATTGGAGCCAGGTGGAGCCATTACTGTACTGTAATATATTGTAGGCAATTGTTTTAGTATCTTGGTACCGACACAAAGTTTGTTGGACTTATGAACAAATTGGACTTAAGAACGAGCGCCCAGAACGTAACTTGTTTGTATGCAGGGGACTTACTTTAATAATCAGTCTAGATCTCAAGATCAGCAGAGAAACCACATTTGGAAGATTGTGCAAAGCCAGCCCATTGAATACCTGCAAATTAATAAACTTAAATGCCATCATGTTCTCTAACAGGAGCATTTATCTAGAAAATTGCTCCTGCTCTAGAAATGTTTGTTCTCTAGTTTAGTCAGCGAAAATGTACGTGTTATACCACCACAAGAGAAAACTCTATTTAGTGTTGAGTGTACCTTAGCTAAAGGCATAACAATGAGTAATCTACAGTAACATCATCCTGAATGAGGTTCCTTTCTTTATTTAATTCCACTTTCCTGTTCGAGAGAAAGGTTTGAGAGAAGGCCATCATTTGGCCTGCAAATATCTGTTTCCATTATTACTGCTGTCGCCTGGTGTGACTCATTTCCTTTGTCACGGAACCTGCAATTAGACGCTTTTTAAAATAATGGTAACATGGACGATGCGTTTGTTGCTAACCAAATTGTGCATCCTGTTTTTGTTTGCTTATTACAATACAGTTTTAATTCCGGATTACTGGGTGTAAGGCATGATGATAATAAAATGTACCAGTATGTACTGTATAAAAGGTAATATGCTGCTGGAAAATAGCCCTGTAAATATGGTTCATCCCCGGTAATTGATCATTAGGGTTAAAGGCAGAGTTTCCCCACAGAGCACCGCAAGTGTAAAAGCCAGTGTGTGTGTGAGCTTCATTAAATGTTGCAGCTCCAGCCAAATCGGTGTGGTGGTGATGTGAAGCTAAACAGCTCAGTGTGAATTCTTACAACGCTCTCTCTTTCTTTCACACACACTTTTCTCATATCTCACTCTCATAAAATACATCACTGATCCAGAGGAGGGGAATATATACTGTAAGCGATTTGATTTGAGTTTTAACATCTCAACAACAGCCAACATTATTATTTTTTTCTCAGGATGAGCACTTTTTGCTTATAAAACACAGTAAAAAAAAGAATTCTCCCTTATGACACACTGTAGGATTATCATATTTTTGTCAGAATGAATTTCACTGTTTTAGTACTAATAAAAGCATCTTAATGTTGGAACACATTCCACACAAGATTTTTTTAAATATAGTTATAACGGTTATACAGTAGTGGCTACATGTACTGTAAATACAGTGGAACCTCAGCATACAAATGCCCTCCCTTACGAATTCCCGTATTGAGAATAGAAATTTCGCAAAAACTTTTCCTCTGCATATGAAGCATTTTCATCATATAAAATAACTGCAGCAAGAGCCATTTATTGTTCCGTGCCAAGACGAACCATAAATTATGGTTACATTACATCTCCCTAGCCAATCATAACGCAGAGAGAGCTTTCGCAACTCCTGGCTTTTGCAACTGAACAAAAAAAGCATATAATTTTAGTAGCAACTGATTAATTCATCACAATGCCATCCTAAGTGTCCAGCGATATACAGCTGAACCTCGGCATACAAATGCACTCACTTACAAATTTTCACCTTAAGATGCAAGAAATTTGCATCAGCATACAAAGAATTTTTGGCATAGCATACTAACGAAGGAACCGAACCTAACGCCGGCTAAGTTGCGCATTTGTAAGGGAGGATTTCAAAACTTGCATGCATCAGTGGAAAGCCAAGCGATTTATTATTTTTTTTTAAGATAGTGTAAGCTTTCTTGAAACAGCCGCCCCACGATACCAACGTCGCCTTCAGCATGCATTCGAGAGCAACATGATTTTTCATAAATTTTTTGTAACCTGTACAGTACGTATGAAGGGATTATCTTCATTTACATTATTTTTTATGGGAAAGTCCTTTTTGCATACCAAACAGATTACAATTAAGGATATAATCGCAATATTGCTCTTTACACAGATTGTCCGTACATGCTACTAAAAGCCCATGGAATCGGCCAGAAAATTTTCACACTATTTGTCAAAGTTACTATCCTGAAGATTTCTCCTGCTTCAGCGTGCAAAACAAACTTTTTTTGTCCGTCTAAATGTAACAAATTATCGTAACCTAGACACACTTGAACATAGTAACACTTGCAGAATTAGGATCTGATCTAAAGACATTTGGATCAAATCCACACTTGAACTTTAGTATTTTCATAAAACCAGCTCTGAATTGTCTCTCGTTGAGAAAGCAGTCTGATGTAAACATTGCTCCTGCTGTCTCAGTGGTCTAATTTGAAATTCATATCTGTGCTGCCTCTTTTGTGTCTGATTTGAAATAAATTTGTGATTCATTGGCAGAGCCGGAGCAGGGTCCTAGGCCTTTCCCCCCTCAGGAATACTGTAAATATCACAAATAACAGACAAACTTGAAGAGCGTTTTCCCGAAGAGTAAAAAATCTGCAAAAATTAAAGACAGGAAACTGTGACTGTGTTTTTTGCATGTGCATTCACTAGAGCTGTGCTATTTAATTGATTATGGAATTGAATCACATTTTACTTTAATCAATTAAATAAATTGATGGATAATTTAAAAACTAAATGTTAAAAATTAATTATGTAAACCTTCAAGTGTTCTATTCTTTTATATGGACAATGTCTGTAAATAGTATTCTACAGGTTTTGCAGAAAATTTAACTTGCTTCCATTTTTCACACACAGATTATTACTACTTCTACTTTTGAGTCTATGTGCATTTGGTACAATACCACCTACTGGACCGGAGTAAACACCACAAGTTACACAGCATTGCTTGAGACAAACCTATTAACATTAAGTTTTAGTACTGCTGTATCAAATTGCTTTGACTGACTCAACTGTTAACTTTGATTCACAGCTCTAATACTAACATAACCATATTAATCTGTTATATTATACTTAATATAGCCAGCTCACACACAGTATGACAGCTGATCAATCTCTGCTATCCATTACCACCCACATCAAGATGGGTTGCCTGTTGAGTCTGGTTCTTCTCAAGGTTTCTTCCTATTGCCATCCATGTTGCTCTCGGCTTGCGTATCAGAGACAATCTAATCATTATGATTTATACATACTTTGAGACATACATTTTCAACAACTGCACAACACAACTTTATTTTCATGACTGGTAATATTTAAATTTTTTTTCCCATTTTTCATGTCCTTATTTCCATTTTTTTATTCTGTAAAGCTGCTTTGCAAAACAATGACCATTTGTTAAAATTGCTATATAGATGCAGTAACATTTTATTACATTGAATTAATACGACCCAAGAGACTGACCTAAAAATGGCAGAAAGTATTAAGACAAAATATTATTACAGTATTATACTGTAGTTCTCCTTGTGCACAAAGCAAGTGATCTCACTAATTAGTTCTCATCTGTCTAGTTGAAGACTAAAAAAAACGAGTGAAAAACTGGCTATGTGCCAGTGGTATTCAGGTTCTGGAGCCGTGACTTTGGGTCACCCTATTTATTAAAAGAATTGACTTTAGACTTTAGGGATGTTTTAGACTGCTTACTTTATTAACATTTTTGCAGTTACTGTCTCTAATCAACCAGTCACCTGTACAGATGCTTTCCTGTACAACGTTGTCTTTCACTCAGTGTTTTTTGTTTTTTGCACCATTCTGCGGCGTGCAAAGATCCCAAGAGATTATCACTTTCTGAAATACTCAAACCATCCTATTTGGAACCAACAACCATACCACTGCACTCCTGCTCTTTCCACATTTTGATATTTGCTGTGAAGATAACCTGCCCCGTACAGTACAGTATATGCATGGTAATACAGTATGCAGTGTGTGCATCATATAAATGATTGGATGGGTGCCTAAATGAGCATGTGTACAGGTGCTGTGTGTGTGTGAGGACAGCAAAGCAGCGAGTAATGAAATTTAGCTCAAAAGTATGATAAGATAATTATGTGCAATTATATAGAATATGGAAAATACCGTAAGCAAATACAAGAACATGTTCCCATCGACATTCATGACTCTTCCACCATGTACCGTACACTGGAGTGAATAATGCCCAGTAGAACAGCATGAGAGGTACTGTGTGTGTGTGTGCGCGAGTGTGATGGGCAGCGAGGACGATGTAAAGTCTAATGCGATGACAGCTGTCCTTGTAAGCTGTGAAGATTGCAAAGGGAAAGGAAATGGCACAGATCTAATAGAGCTTGCGGATTCACCAGAGTGAAAGGCAGAGAAGGCGGAAACGGCTAATGACTGGATTTCTTACATCATCGCAATCATAGTTTCTCCAGCTCAGGGCTGAAGAGTGCTGTTGATGTCACTATAAAGCAAGAAAGGGTCATTCGGATGTGTGTGTTTGTGCAGAAAGAAGGGAACACACCCAAAACATTGTGTCCTTTATGTTGACAGGAAGGGGATAAGGGTTATCGTGTGTCTCTCTCTCTCTCTCTCTCTCTCTCTCTCATACACTCAGGCACTGGTTGCAGTCCATCCTGTTTTGTGTTAGAAGGAAATAAGGAACAAAAAGTGCAGAGAGCTGACTTACTCACTACTGTGTAAACCATCTGCCAATGTACTTTTCATTACTTGAAAGAAAGACAATGATCAGAAACAATGTAGAGATATGATCTGTTATCTCTTCCATATATAGAAAAGAAAAACACTATATCTTTGGAGAATTTTGGCGATATAGTGTATGCCTTACAATAATATGAATCATACCATCTTCTGAACTACACACAATATAATAAAGTGTATAGTGAATACACAATGAGGGGAAATAAACACCTGCTCAATGTCGCAACGTTTTACTAATAGCTATGAACAAAAGTTTCTATTTCTAAGCATAAAAACACACGTTCACGTTCATCCAATTATCTAATCAGCCAATCATCTAAAAGCAGTGCAGTGCATAAAGTCTGGCAGGTAACAAGACCCCAATTTCATGTGCTGGAAGGGAGATTTCACTGATTTTTACTATATATTTATTGATTATAATTTTTTGCACCAGAATCCAGAATACCACCTTTGCGATGTGGTAGAACAGGGGATGAGCAGCATGAAAGTGCGCCTGAAAAATCTCCCAGTACTGCATGATGCAATAATATCAACATGGACCAGAATCTCAAAGAAATGTTTCCAACATCCTGTAACGTACACGTGAATGGGACAAGCTACAGAGCTGGAGCAAATCCTTAAACACCCTCTGCTGCAAATGAAGCACAAATATGCAAAAAGTATTCCCACATGTATATACATAATACACCAATCCAATAAATCTTTAAATGAATGAACATTATAACCACTTTGGTTTTGGATTCACCTTGTGCCACCAGGGTGGATGTGGCCCCTTGTGGTGTAGCTCTGCAGGACCTGTCTGGCACCATAATGTTGGCAGCAGATCCTTTGAGTGCTCATTTGTTGATCGAACTTGTTTGTCTGGTTCATTCTATGGGTGCGCAGTCGGACTGGGATGTGGGGAGTTTGGAGGCCGGGTCGGTGGCCTTGGGCTTTTTGCCTACCAGGCACCGTGTGTGGTAGCCCGATGGTCCATTGGGTGTTTTGCTGTCTTTCAGCAATTTTTGCCACATTGGCTTTTCTGTGGGATCAGACCAGAAGAGCTGGCCTTTGGTCCCCATGGGCATGAGTGAGCTTTGGGTGCCCATCCTCTCACCAGTTTACTGATATATAGTTGATTATCAGTGTTGTTCACGAAAAAAATGGTACTCTTTGGCAATAATTCAGCTTCTCACATTTGCAGAAAGAAGGGATGATTGAAAAACACCATACATGTACAGTATACATTGACATGCAGAGATTGGGACATTTTGATACGGGGCTGCTTCTCTCATACTGGGACATTACATGTCGAAAGAAAAATGAATAGATTTTATTATATTATATTATAGTATAGTATACAGTAGCATAGCATAGTATAGTATAGTATTTTTTGCATTCCCTGAATTGAAACTCATTTACAGAGGAGTTTGAGATTTGAAATTGTAAATTTGGTTGGATATCTCTAACAAAGTTGGCAAATTCTGCCGTCTACATTTATTTTTCCTTCATTCATTTTTTTATTATTTTTAAATAGCTGCTTGTACGAATGAAACAATTTGCTCATATTCATAAGTACAAAGTTAAAAGGCATTACATGTTTAAATTTAAAGTGAATACAGTATGTGCACTAGAAGAAAATGAAATGTGTCTGCATATGTTCCCCCTAGCTACAGCTCTCATGTTGTTATAAGTCATTACCTGATAATTAAACCTAGAGTTGCAAATCATGTATACCTATATATCGACCTATAGCTAACAATCAATAATCCATTAATCATTATTAATTAATGACAAAAGGTTACATATATTTTCTCAGATTAGGTTGTTTAAACAATCCTACAGTAGCAGTACAGTCCCCCAAAAATTAGTTATGCGAGACAAATGAATGTAGCAAAATAGAATAAAAACAGAAAAAAGACTGTATTAGATACAGTCTTTCTCTCTTCATTTTTTAACAAGGCCACTACAGATACACCGTCAATACTGTGCCCGTTGTCTGAACGACAAGTTTTGGTGTACAAGTTAATAGACATGGGCTACAGAGAAATATGATTCAAAACAAACATTATCAGTTGCAAAATATTTAATTATATTGCCAATCATCTGGTCAATGGTTAATTGATAACATGCCCACAGTAGATAAACATGATAATGGAAACAAAAGAACACTACCTACAGATAGCAGGTTGTTTTGGGACGTTTTTATACTCTTAATCGTATAGCTGGAACTGTATCCAGTGCCTTGCTGAGATTTTTGTATACAGTGTATAAAGTGAATTAGAAGCTTTTGTATAAGAAGATAATACTACAATTATGTGTCCCCCGACAGTGCTAACTACTATGCCACCGTGTCATCATGCATTATGTACTTTATGCTGTAACTTTTTAGCCTTGTCAGATTCCAGGGGACCTTTAATTTTAACCTTCCCAGACAGCTCATTTGTCCATCCAACAAAACACTTTCACACCAACAATATTCATTTCTAACTGCTGAGCAGATACTGCATGCTGTTAATTTCTTATCCTACATGCTGAATGGTTTTGACCAACCGAACAGTACCAAGCAGTTCTGTTCTTTCTGACTGCAGGAAGATGAAGTACCTGAACTGGAGATCGATGTGGACGAGCTGCTGGACCTGCCAAATGATGTCGAGAGAGCCATCAGAGTGAAGGTTTGTGCCTTTGAGATATTTTTTCTCCTTTGCTTCAAAAGATCTCACTGAATATGCATGCATACCAATGCTAATTTGACATTTCGACTTGTTTTATGTGGAAAATACCACGCACCAGCCATGACATTATTCCTGTCTTTGGGGTCTGAAGGCTTTTGTTCCAAAGGCATTTATGATTTTTTTTTTATTTGCATCACTTCATAATGCTGCTGTTCCTAATTACCATAATCCAAAAAAACATTACATTAACAAAATCAGCTCTGAAGTTTCATTAAAGTGGTAGGGTGGGTTCAACAATGCATGTTGTCACAGAGCAGCATAAAGATGGATGGAGATTTAGATCCATAATGAGGAAGACAGGAGCAAGGAGTTTGTCAGAATTTATGTTTTTTTTCTTTATTCACCTGCCTCTTGAGGATTGAGCACAAGTTCTTTTTTTGGGGGGTTCCAGATTTTCTCCCTAATTCAGTCGTGTCCAATTCCTCCCCGTCACTAGGGGGCTCCCCATTTAGGCTATTACTACCCCTCAGTCGGGAGGGCCGAAGACTATCACGTGTTTCCTCCGAACCACATGATGCCAGCCGATCGCTCACGCACCGTTGGGGGCGGCGTAACACACTCGGAGGACAACGCTATCCGCTCCTTCCGCTTGCACGAGCTCACAGATGCCTCTGATTGGCTGTAGAGCCGTGATTAATGTGGGAGCACGAAGTACCTCTCATCCCTCCCCTGTGAGAGAGCTCGGCCAATCAGCTCTCTCTAGACTTCCGACTGCGAGAGGTTACAGCATCACCCGGGAACCGAACCAGTGATCTCAGGATGATAGGGCGAGATAAGTTCTCAATGGGACTAAGGTTATTGCCATGGACCCAAACAAAGTTTTTTTCCTCGAGGCACTTAGTTATCACTTATTATTGTCTTATTCCAAAGTGCTCCATCATGCTGGAAAAGGCACTTTTCTTGTCACCAAACTGTTCTTGGATGGTTTGGAGAAGTTGCTCTCAGAGGATGTTTTATTTATGGCTGTGTCCTTACTCAAAGTTGGCTGTGAAGCAACCCCACACATTAATGGTCTCAGGATGCTTTACTGTTGGCATGACACAGGACACTTGTAAAATGCTTGTAATTATACTTCAGTATACCATAGTAACATCTGATAAAAAGATCTAAAAACAGTTGTGTCAACAAAAAAAAAACTTGTTTGTCAAAATTAGGTTAATTCTCAAAGCTATATGAAAGGAACCAGGTTTAAAAGGGGGATCCATCCTCTTCTGAATAGTTTGTTAAAGTGAACAGTAACAGGGGGTTATGTTCAGGTTGAACATGTGCTGTAATCAGTAGAGATCAGGGAAAAACTTGATTCGATTTGTTATACAATACATCAATACATAAAAAATCGGCACCTAGGTATCATGTACAAAAATTGTAGTACAGTATTTAATGAAAGTATAGTGTTATTAGTTATTAGTGTTGTATTTATCTATATAATAGATATAGCCCACCCAAGCCCAGCCCATACACACAAAACAAATGAGTAAATTGATCTTTTTAAATAGTTTTTTTTTAATGCAGACTTTTCATTTCACTGTAAGTGTGTAATTATGATCTTATTTATCATGTGCAAATCTAATCCCAACTGTCTCAGAGTACACAAAGCTTGCACACACCCCTGACATCTTCGGCGCCCCCTTGAGGTGGGATTGGAACCCAATTTGGGAACCATGGACTTTGAATGTATTTTCAGCTGGCGCTGGACTTAATATTACCATTTGCTCCTATTTCAGAAAAGAAATCTAACTGAGCCTCTGTTTTTACTCAAAACATTCATTTAACCTAATAGGACCATTTTTAAGGTCTAAATACTAAAGTCAATTTCCGTATTAAATCCTTACTACATTTATATACCCTCTGATATAGCTCTATCATGAACAAGGGTCCTGAGGTGAACAGGGTGTGCACGTTGTATATGACTATAAGGGCAGCAAAATTTTGGGTGGATTTCATAAAAAAATATATATTTTCCAACTTGTAACAAATTCCACTTATAAATCCCACTTATAAAATGCACTTGAGTTCTCGTCTTCTATGCAGTAGGCCATTTTTTTTACGCTATTTTTACTGTATAAATGTTACAAACCTTAAAATCTTAATGTTCTTTTATTCCAGATGCTGCTTGTTGACTGTTACAAACCTAATGATGTAAGTTCTATAAAGCTTTTGTATATTGTGAAGTAAATCAGTTATGAATGTTGAATATTTAGATTCAGGGTATCGGGTTATAACAAATTTACCACTTATCTTAAATGTAATATAGTATAGGGTGACCTGGGATAGCGCTTACATGAACTTATTATTTACTTACTCACTCACTTACTCATCTTTATTACTGCTTAATCCTGTATACACGGTCACAGGGGGCCTGGAGCCTATCTCAGGAAACCTAGGGCACAAGGCAGGACACACCCTGGATAAAGTGCTAATCCATCGCAGAGCACACACACACACACACACACACACACACACACACACACACATGTACACATTCATTCACACAATATGGGGAATTCAGGAACGCCAGTTAGTCTAACCAGCACGTCTTTGGACTTTGGGATGAAACCGAAGTACCCGGAGGAAACCCGCCAAGCACGAGGAGAACATGCAAACTCCATACACACAGACCTGAGGCGGGAATTTCACCCGGACCCTGAAGGTGCAAGGCGACAGTACTAACCACTAAGTTTAAAAATAACCATATAATTATGGTTATTATATTAACTATTTTTTGTCCAAGTCTCTCTATTTTCAGAGGCTTAAAAGTATTTGAATGGTTTACTATTAAACAGTATGATGACCAGTTGTTTCTTCATTATGTTATTCCATTAAGGAGATAAATGGTCTGGCATTTGCATTAGGTAGTCGTTGATGTGAATGCAGTTCAAAAGTGTGGAAGTAAGTGCGTGAGGCTGGACAGATCTACCTTGGAAGCAGAAATGTTAGCAGTGGCCAAAACAACTACACTCACCCTATTGAGCTGTTTAGAAGCAGCTTGACCGTATGGTACGGAGGAAGGCTCCATCAAGCCAGTCCATCTTGTGGGAGATGCTCCAGGACACATGGTGCGAAATCTCATCAGATTATCTTGAACAACTAGAATGCCTATGGTCTGCCAGACTGTAATTGCTGCAAAAGTTTTTTTTTTGTTATGAGTGTTTTGATGGCATTTTTTTTTTTTTTGCATGGATGTAAATACTGAGAATTTATCTTAGGATGCAAACCACTGGGAACACTCAAAACAGAAAGGTCTGACTTTGCTTAAAACCAAGCAAACAAAAACCTGTCCAGTTGACATTCCAGATATACCCTGTACCACAATGATTGGACGACAAGCACATGGACAAGGAAATGAAACAAAGTGCATCATCCATCAAACATGATGGAGGCCGTGTTATGGCATGAATGTGTACGGCTGCTAATATAACCGGGTCACTGGTGTGTATCGATGATGTCACTGCTGAAAACCTCATTCTGAAGTGTTTAGAGCTCTATTTTCTGCTCAGATACAGGAAAATGCTGCACAACTGATAAGACAGAGCTTTATAGTACAGATGGATAATGATCCAAAACATACTTCAAAAGCAACCAGAGGCAAGGAAATGGAATGGAAAGAAACTGATGTCTATGATTTACCGACCTCAGGCAGTCATCAAGTGCAAAGTATTAAAAAATATTCCTGATATTTTTTAAATTGTTAGTTTGTCTGATGAGTTTTTAATCTGTGAAAATTGAGGAACTTCCTAAATGGTTCATGATATTTTTTTCATTTAAGCCCATTGTCTACATTTTGAACAAATCTCGAATGCTTTATTTTAGATACTATTTGGTGATATAGAGCAGAAGGTGGCACAGTGGCATAGCACCTCTGGGGTCGAGGGGTCGATTCCCACCTTGTGTCTGTGGGCATGGAGTTTGCATGTTTTCCCCGTGCTTGGTGGGTTTCCTCTGGGATCTCTGGTTGCAACCCACAGTCCAGAGACATGCAGATTAATTAAGACTGATTGGTGTTTACAAATTGCCTGTAGTGTGCGAGTGTGTATTGGCACCCCATCCAGGGTATACCCCGCCCTGTATCAGATGTTTCCTGGTATGGGCTCCAGGCCTCCTGCGACCATATATCAAACCAGTAGATGTCCAAATACTTATGGACCTGTCTGTGTTTACAGCTGGAGTTAGTAGCAGCAATTTATGACCACCTAATAGCATCCCAAAAACCACTCGCTCGCCTCAACCCGCACCAGGTTGTTAAATGAAATCGAATGCTTTGATGTGAATTTTTGGGTCCATCTGTTAAAAACCCGCGGCTGCGTTCCTCCTGCAGGACTTCGTGGCTGCGCTCCTGGAGAAGGTGCGAGGCATGCAGAAGCTCAACACCCCACAGAAGAAGGGGGACATAACCCCATGAACCACCCACCAGCTCCTCCACCACTACCACCACCTCCGCTACCACCGTTACCCCAGTCCTCCGCCCGCGCACGGTGGAGAGGGACACGCAGACCGTACTACTCCACTACTGCGTGTCAAACGGAGACGAGCGAGGAGCTCAGCCAAGCCAATCTCAGCTGCAGGTTAATCACTCCAACTGTCTTACTTTCCGTCACTACAGTTTCCTTAATATATTATTCCCATAGAGCGTGTGCTAGTGTGTATTTTTAGCTTCAACATACCATAAGAAGGCAGGATGTATTGTGGAATGGTTAGTGTTATTCAGTTTAGGGTTTTTCTTTTTCTTTTTTTTGTAGGCTTAAACACTAAGTGCCATAGGACATGGCTTTGTGCATCTGTAATCGAGTAGAAAATTAGGTTGCGGCTTTTTTTCCTCCATGTAGATATCATAACGTCTTTTTATCTTTCTTTAATATAAACGATATGTTTTGAAATGGGCTACGGCAGCTATTAGAGACGACACAGTGAGTGACATTGTTTTTAAAGGAATGAAGTGTCTTAGGTTAATGTACTTTGAAGTGAAAAAGGGGGGACAAGGAAACTGGGTGGGTGGGTTTGGGTGCATTTTGTTTTTTTTTGTTTTTTTGCGTGTTTGAGACTTTCCATTTAGTAGGGTTTTCGGGCATAACCGAATCTAACGTAACACTGAATCTCTGCTTTGTGCTCTAGGTTCCTTCTGGATGCTTTAAAACAGAAGGACATCAATTTCTAGGTCAACAAATTCAATCCGAACTGTAGCAATACCTTGAGAGTGCATTTTTTTTTCTTACACCAGTTTTTAAACCAGCCTCCTTATATGCAGACTTTAATTACATTATGACTTTAACGAGACCAGTGTGAAATGTTCAACAGCAGTATATTCGTCATAGGTCCAAAAAAAAAAACAGAAAAGAAAAGAAAAAGTCAACTTTTTTTTTTGTACATACATTTTTTTTTTATTCAACTGAACAATTCAACTCCAGTCGTTTCGGACAATAAGACGTAAACACAATCCCTGTTTGCTGGAATGAAATACTGTACTGTATGCACTCTCACATCCCAGTGTGTGTAGTCAGGATTGTTAAGAAAATAAAGAATGGTGCTGAAAACAAAGCTTTAATCGTGAACGTGTATTATTATCCATTTTTCTGAATTTGTGTATAAATGTATTCTTTCTGTGAAAGAAAAATGATAAAAACTTAATTTTTGATTCCAGAGCAGCAGTGGCTGGCTAACTAAAGTACAGGTAAAGTCAGGGCTTCTGATTTTACAGCAATTATAAATCAGATCGTCTTTCAATGCTCAACAGCTCGACTTCGAAGATGAGCGTGGCTCCACCTAGAGGATGACAAAGATACATTAAAAACGAACAAAAATGCCTAGAGTAACCAGATAGGTATAGTAACCTTAGGTATAATTACTTAGTTAATGTACATAAGTACTCATTAATGTTACTTCAGTACATCTTACAATAAACATCCATACTTTCTACTTTGCTTTACTTATACTGTACATGGCGTTGCATTACTATAGTGGTGTGTATCATTTAAAGAGGTACTATTACCACCAGCTGGCTATTATACATGATTCACTTTCCCCTTATCAAAATTCTCAAATGTGTACAGTATGAGGCATTTAAAATCAGAAGCGGATGTGATTGCAAAAAAAAAGTTCACATTTTCGAAGGAGAGTGCCTTTTCCTATGACTTAAAGCCTAGTGTGAGCAAATACAACCTCTGTACTTTTGACATTATTTGTTCATTTTGAAGGTGAGTACTTTTGAACTTTTTCTCAAGGAGAAATGCAAACGGAGGACTTTGACCTAGGGTTTATTTACTTTTACTCAAGTACAGGATTTGTGTACTTTGTCCACCACTGAGATTAACGTACTAGATATACTGGAGTAAACATGCTCTCAGATTATGTCTATCAAATATAATGTCATCTATAACATACCTGGGATTTTAGGCGGTGCACCTCTGTCGCCATAACCTAAAGCATAGAACAAAAGAATAAAAAAATGCATGCAAATCAGACGTGATGCTACATAAGCATTCATTTATAACACTACTTAGAATGTAAGATGTTCTGTAAACACATTTATCCTTTAAAGGCTCCATCAAAAGCAACCATGATGCTAGTTTAGTAGGTCAAAGTCTAAAAATATAATCAAACCAAAACTCTGATGGGGTACAGCATGAAATCAAAACAAATCAATGTACAATTTTATTTAAAAAAAAAAAAAAAAAAAAATATATATATATATATATATATATATATATATATATATATATATATATATATAAAATCGGTTGACACCTAATTTGGATTGAACAAATATCTTATCATAACAACACAACAACAACACACGTTGTCTTCCACACACCATAAAAAGAGACACATCATACACTATATGGACAAAAGTATTTGGCCAACCCTGAAATGACATTGTACCCAAATCCATAGACTTATGGACAGAAAGCATGGAGGAGTTGGTCCCCCTCTTTGCAACTATAACAGCTTCCTCTCTTCTTGGAAATTCCACAAAATTTTGGAGCATTTCTCTGGGAATTCATGCCCATTAATTCTGTAGACCATTTATGAGTTCAGACACTGATGTTGGACACAAATGCTTGGCTCGCAATCTCTGTTCCAGTTCATCCCAAAGTTGCTTGATGGGGCTGAGATCAGGGCTCTGTGTTAGGGCCTGTCAAGTTCTTCCAGACCAAACTCATCATACCATGTCTTTATAATCATTGCTTTGTGCACTGGGACATATTCATGTTGGAATAGAAACAGGCCTTCACCAAACCATTGCCACAATGTTGGAAGGAAGCATAGCATTGTCCAAGATATGGCATGCTGAAGCATTAAGATTGCCCTTTACTGGGGATAAGGGGCATGACTGAAACACCTGAATTCAATAATTGACAGGTTTGGCAAAATACTTATGTCCATATACTGTAGTGTATATTGATTTGCATTAACTCTACCTGAATAACCGTCACATATGCTTGATGAGTGTACAGTAGACAGGTGTAACAATGCACCATAGTATGATATTTTGGAGATTATGGCTCACAATACCAAGTCAATTGACCTGTAACGATCAGAACTTGATGTAATTTAGTCGTGTTAACGCTAGAGGGCACCATAGACCAAATAGACATATGGTTTCTGCTACATCAGTTTCAATTGAGCATGTTTTTTACTACCTATCTTAGTGGAGACATTAATATATTAATATTTTTATATATTAGGAAAAGTCTGATCTTATATATATATATATATATATGTGTGTGTGTGTGTGTGTGTGTGTGTGTGTGTGTGTGTTTAAGAAGGTAAAGAACTGTTTGTTTTTTTATTATTCATGTTTCTGAGATTTTATTTTTGCATTTTACACTATTATCTACAAGTAACAGCTTTTTTAGGTAAGTATTTTAAGTAAACTTACATGCAAATTGGATGCAAGTGTCAAACATTAAATGTTTAGTTTTTAAATGAAACTCATGCATGGTGTTGTGTCTCAGGGCTCTTTGGATCACTGAAATGAATCTCAGACACGTGTGATAATTAGTTTGCCAGATAAGCCCAATTAAAGGAAAAGTACTGAAGATGGTTGTTCCTCATTATTAAGCAGGCCACAGGTTTCAAGCAATATGGGAAAGAAAAGCTGAAAAGCATCAAATATTGCAATGCCTTGGACAAGGTATAAAAACATTAGATATTTCATGAAAACTTAAGCATGATCATCGTACTGTGAAGACATTTGTGGCTGATTCAGCGCACAGACAGGTTCGTCCAGATAAAGGCAGAATGAAGAAGGTTTCTGCAAGACAAATTCATCAGATTAAGAGAGCAACTGCTGAAATGCCATTACAAAGCAGCAAACAGGTATTTGAAGCCGCTGGTGCCTCTGGAGTCCCGCGAACCTCAAGGTGTAGATCCTTTAGAGGCTTGCAGTTGTGCATAAACCTACTATTCAGCCACCCCTAATCAATGCTCACAAGCAGAAACGGTTGCAGTGGGCCCAGGCATACTGTACATGAAGACAAGTTTTTAAACAGTCTTGTTTACTGATGAGTGTCGTGCAACTCTGGATGGTCCAAATGAATGGAGTAGTGGATGGTAGGTGGGTGGCCACCATGTCCCAACAAGGCTGCGACGTCAACAAGGAGGTGCCGGAGTCATGTTTTGGGCCGGAATCATGGGGGAAGAGCTGGTAGGCTGCTTTAGGGTCCCTGAAGATGTGAAAATTACCTCTGCAAAGTATATTGACTGACCACTTTCTTCCATGGTACAAAAAGAAGAACCGTGCTTTCCGTAACAAAATCATCTTCATGCACGACAATGCACCATCTCATGCTGCAAAGAATACCTCTGTGTCATTGGCTGCTATGAGCATAAAAGATGAGAAACTCATGGTGTGGCCACAATCCTCCCCTGATCTCAAACCAATTGAAAACTTTCAAGCAAAAGATCTATGAGGGTGGGAGGTGGTTCGCATCAAAACAGCAGCTCTGGGAGGCTATTCTGACATCCTGCAAAGAAATTCAAGCAGAAACTGCCCAAAAACTCACAAGTTCAATGGATGCAAGAATTATGAAGGTGATATCAAAGAAGGGGTCCTATTTTAAGATGTAACATGTCCTCTTAGGATGTTTTTGATTGAAATAGCTTTTGATTTCTTTAAATGTGACCTCCTACAGCTGCAAATTCAACAAAAGCCTATTTTCAGTTCTTTACAACCTATAAAATGTTTTAACTCTGTTGTGCATAATAATTTGGAACAGTGCATTTTCAGTTTTTTTTTCATATAAATATTATCATTAGGAGGATTGTTCAATAAAATTTTAATTATACCCTAATAGTTGATGACTTAAATTATACTGACTGTCATTTACATTGACTAATTATGAAAATCAGGGAAAGATATCATTTGTCCTTTTATTGTAAATAATTTTAACCCATTCACATTGTACTCTAATAAAAGGACAAATCGCTTTGATATGCTTACCAAAAAAAAAAAAAAGTTTACTTAAGATGTATGCAAGAAATCTAAGGATGGAGGGCGTTGCATTTGGAGGTTTCTTGTGAGCATAACATGACAAGCTGCATCTTTTTGTCTTATTAAATTTCTTGAGAGTGGTAAAAAAGAGGACCTGGTGAAATAATGACTATTTAGAGTTGCGGTGACCAAAACGAGGTGTTTTAGTGATTAATCATCCATTGATTCATTGCCATTAAGATAAAAAATGTATTAACAGATAATGTTTGTTTTGAAACATATTTCTCCGTAGCTCATATATCTGTTAACTTGTGCACCACAAGAGGGCGGACTTGCAGTGCAGTTCTAAATGGAGACAACCTGAAAAGCTGAACTTAAGACAGCCTTAGTCTTGTATTTATGGTGATGTTCTGTAAAGAAACGTTTGCAAAAAAAATCGCTAAAGTTTGCTAGCGGATAGCACCGATTGCACGATATTACAAAAATATATTTTTATGTCACATACACTTTACTGCATGCTACGAACAAATATGAAAGTTCAGTAGCACGGCAGTTTGCCGAGCATTTGATAACGGATTGTTTGTTTTGCTTACGGCCATATGTGTACATGTAAATGAACGGTGCTTACACTATTCTTACTTATTGCAACATGACCACAGTTTTGTAATTTATATTATGTATAGTGACGGCTGAGGAAACCCGAAGGCTCATCCGTGTTCGTGGTGAAAATGAGCAACTTTTTTAAAAATTGAAATACGGCCCAAAAAAACTTTGGGAGTGAGTAATCTCTCTCTTATTGGAATGTGTGATAAACATTGGCGCATGTCCTCTAACGTAACATTAGGAACTAGCGACAACGTATGATGACGTATAACAGTGTTGTAATGGTGTCCCATTTCTTAGGGGAAATATTTAAACCCTTCCCCTTTCCACTTCATTTCAAGGGACAAGGGGAAGGGGCGAGGGGTAGGGGTAGAAAATAGAATTGGGATTCAGCCTTATTGTGTTTATTTATTTATGTTAAAGTATTTTTGCTTCATTATTTTAATTCACATAGTTAACATGTTGGGATTGTGGTGCTAGAACCATAAACTGCGAGAAAAAAGTGTTTCAAAATTAATTAATTGATTATTCAGTTAGTTACTGGTAATAATTGGTAATGTTCAACTATCTGTTAAGAATAATGTATGAAATGTGCAACCCTAACAGGAACTTAACTGTTTCTCTCTGTTTTCACATCATTACAATTGACTGTAAATAGATTATCGAGTACATAATGTCTTTTTTTTTTAAGTAAAATAAAATGTTTACATTTTCACACTGATAATCTAGAAGAGAGATAAAATACTACGTCTTCCTAGAGTTCTTCCTCCGAGTCATTGATTATTGTTCCAATACAGGATAATATTATTCACCAATTATGGAGGAGCAAGCAGTAAAATTTTGTAGAAATAATTTAAGATGAAAATATTTCTTTTCAGATGTTTCAATCAATGGCACTGAAACTCCATTTCTCTACCGGAAAGTTTCATGTGCATTTGAATTGAAGAAGAAAGGATATGTAAAGCAACATGAACACACCTCAAAATTTCAAAACTATAAAAAAAATTTTTTAATTAAAATTAAAAAAAGGTATTTTTGATACACTATCAATCCATATCAATCATGCATTCAAATGTCTAACATACTGACCGAGCTCAGACGGGATGACCAGCTTCCTCTTCTCTCCCTCACACATTCTGTGGAAGAAAGGGAGAGAGAGAGAGAGAGAGAGAGAGATAATAAACTACACATTTAATTGTAAACACTGTACCCTTGCATGAAGTGAAGCGAAGACCAAACCAAAACCCCGACACACGAAGCAGAAGTGAAATGGTGAAACTCACCCCAGCAGCCCCTGGTCCCAGCCCTTAATCACTTGCCCGGTCCCCAGGGTGAAGGTGAACGGCTGATTCCTCGGGATGCTGCTGTCAAATTCAGTCCCGTCCTCCAGCTTTCCCTTAGAGTCATCAAATCAGCCACATAAACAATAGCAGAATCAAAAATTCTTTATTCACCAAATCGAGTTTGAGTTAGGACAGCGATAATGGCATTGCATTACACCTCCACCACTATAATAACAGCTCATTCACAGGGTCTGGCATAGATTAGAGATGCTCCACCTAATCTAACTCTAGTCATAATTATACATATAATCTTAGCCTTAGTGACTCCTCCTAATGGATGGTGTCACCAGTGTCAGTGCTACAGTATGTAAATGTATGTTTTTCACAACGGTAGAGTGTTCAGGAAAGAACATTCTCCATGATAAAGTGGAATTTTTTATGTTGATACAGTATGCTATAAGTAGGAGCAAATGGGGAATACATCTGGAATGAGATGTTCCACAAGCACATATGGCCATATATAGTATAAAATGGAAAAACAACAAAAAAGAAAAAATATATCTTGCTGACAAAGACTCTAATATTGAAGAAGGATAACTTAAAGTCATTAAAAAAAACCTACAGTATAGTGCATGTTGAGTACGTCCCCCTTCCGCGACTTGATGGGACAGTTTTCTACCCTTTTCTTTATCCCGATTTGGAGCTTTTTCTTCTCGGCTCCGTATACCACCTCCGTGAGAAGGGGCATCAGGGTCACAGCTAGAAACAAATACAGCCTCATTTCTGAAAATAACAGAACAAGGGAAAAACATTTTTTTTAAAGCTTAATTTTTTACGTCCTACGAAATCATTTGGTAGAGTACATTTTGAGTCACTATATGTTATTGAAAAATGTGTCGAACCTGATTGAAGTTGTTTTTATTTGGATGTTTTGCTACTTTAACCATTAAACGAAATCTCAACCATTTGGTAGAGGCCTATACTATGATCTTATAAAATATAGTATTGCACTAATGAAGTGTAAAAAAAAAAAATTTTCTCTCAGTATGAACCTTTGGTTCTTTTTTTCTCAGTATAGATGTTAAGGCTTAAAACTAATGTACATAAACTTAAACACTCAGGACTGCACTATTCATAACTGCTATACACTATACATAATATATACAATATATATTGTATAAAATGACCAACCTCATTCCACTCTTAATAACAAGGTGCACACATGTATATAACCTTCTAAACCGCAATATCATAACCATAGTATACAATATGTTCCTGCATGAAAACCATCTATAATCAGTGCACTCATTGTATATTAACCCTTATCTGTGTATTATTTACACATGCATATTATTTTATTATGCGATACTTCTTCCTTCATTGCACTCAGTGTTTATAACTCTTTCTGTATACAGTATAACCCTTTCCACGTACAGTTTACATATGCAAATTATTTATCATAGTATACAATATCATCCTCACTGCTTACATCGAAATCATTGCACTCGTTTTACATAACTCCTTCTCTGTAGACTGTTTCCATATGCAAATTCTTTATCATGGTATACAATACCTTCCTTATTGCAGCACCTATAATCATTTGCTAAGGTGCACTGATTGTATTTACCTTCCTCACTGTATACTGTTTATACTGTATATGCAAATCATTCTGCACTGCGATGCTTGCGATCACTTCTGCCTAAATGCTAACTGTATTTCATCGCCTTGTACCTACATGTGCAATGACAATAAAGTTGAATCTAATCTAACCTAAAAAAGGTCCCAGTAAACAGTATGATAATAAAAATCCTGTGTATGTAAAAAGTGAGGAGGGGAAAAAGGATATCCCTGTAGGATAGAGACGCTGCTTTTAAAGTGTAAAAAGGTGTCAGCTGAAGGCTTGAATGTTAAAAAAAGCACTGAAAATTCTACACACTGGAGAGCGCACAAGTCTGAAAGAATATTAGATTCAGAGATACTATATTATTACTAAACTGACATCCTGTGTGTAAGAGAGAGAGGAAGTTTTTGACAGCATTTGATTTGAGATGAGAGCACTTTTAAGATGTTTTCCTACAGTAGACTGAATGTCGGCATTACTTATCCTAATTCTCGTGGTTTGATTCCCGCCTCTGGTCTGTGTGCATGGAGTTTGCATGTCCCCGTGCTTGGTGGGTTTCCTCTGGGTACTCCAGTTTCCTCCCACAGTCCAAAGACATGCAGGTTAGGCTAACTGGCGCTCTCAATCTGCCCGTAGTGTGTGAATGAAAACCAGGAGTCAATCTGACAACCCGACCCCTTAAATAACTGCCACAGAAATGATGGATATACATCTAGGGCGGGGACTCTGCATCACCCAGATATGCTGGCTGGACTTTTTGACTTTGATGAAAGTGATTTAAAATTATATATATATATGCAATACAGTCAAAAAGTTTGGACACACCTTCTCATTCAATGTGTTTTCTTTCTTTTCATAAAGCAAGAAATTCCACTAACTCTGATAAGGCACACCTGTGAAGTGAAAACCATTTCAGCTGACTCTCTTGAAGCTCACAGAGAGAATGCCAAGAGTGTGCAAAGAAGTAATCAGAGCAAAGGGTGGCTATTTTGAAGAAACTAGAATATAAAACATGTTTTCAGTTATTTCACCATTTGTTAAGTACATAACTCCACATGTGTTCATTCATAGTTTTGATGCCTTCAGTGAGAATCTACCAATGTAAATGGACATGAAAATAAAGAAAACACATTGAATGAGAAGGTATATATTCTCCCTCGCGCAATTCTAACATTAATAAATGCAAAACATATGTTAATATATTGAATAAATTCAGAATTTTTAAATAATGTAAGCTTTTTTTTTTTTAAACAACAATGATTAATTAGACCACGGCCTATGCAGAAAATAAATGACAGTTTATTTATTTTACAATTACAATTGTCTTCTGCCAAATATTTGTGATTTGCGAGAGTATCACTTCTTCTTCTGAGTTTATTGCTGGTTGGTGCGATACCACCACCTACTGGATTGGAATGTGGAGCAGAAGTTTACCAGGAAATTTTGCAAATTACACGGCATTTAAACAATCAACAACACAAAGTGCATGGCATTTCATTGCTTATTACATACTAATAGACATTTTTAATACAGTACTTTAAAACTAAGAAATTAAGACTCAAGTATTCATCACAGTTAGGAAGCTGGGGTCAGAGTGCAGGTCAGTGGAATACAGGATAACCCTAACCCTGGAGGAGATAGGATTTAGGGTCTTGTTCTAAGGCTCAACAGTGGCAGCTTAGCGGTGCTGGGGGTTGTACAGCTGGAGCCCTAACAGGTTGAGCCATAAAAAATATAGCTGCTTGGAATAAATCATTCAATAACTGCTCAATAAAATTGAAAAGAAAACCGCTAAGGATCAACTCTGCCTGTGGTCAAGGCACTGGACCACTGATCGGGAGGTCCCAGGTCCAAACCCCACTACCACCAAATTGCCACTATTAAGCAAGGTCCTTAACCCTCAACTGCTTCCAAATGCTGTGAATGTGATGTAATGGTGTCCCCGGCTCACTCAGATTCTCTTCAGCCCATGGATTCCACAAGATGTTGGACAAATGGCCTTTGGAACTGGGTTCATGCTGACATCACTGCATGATGGAATTCCTGCAGATTATTCATCCATAGGATGTTCTACTGGTTTTAGATCTGGTGACTGGGAAAGCCACTGGAAAACTCAGAACTTACTGTCGTGTTTAGGAAACCAGTTTAAGATGACTTTTGCTTTGGTTCATTATGGTGCTGTCTGGAAATAACTATTAAAAATTAATGTTAATAAATCATGACTTAAATCGCTATTTACGTACTCTCGCTAACCATATACAGTACATCCTATTACGGCCACAGTTTACCGTCTCCTAACAGCTACTTCTAGGCAACATGGGAACGAACCGTGTCACAAAGCAGAAGTCGACTCAAACTGGTTTCCTGAACATGACAGTAAGGTCAGGGTTTTCCAGTGGCTTTCTCAGTCACCAGATATAAAACCAGTAGAACACCTTCTCGTTTCATGATGCAATGACGTCAGCATAGACCCCAATCCCAAAGGCATTCATTTATCCCACTTGAGGAGAAACAGAAACACTGCGCATGCGCAGATCATCCTGCGCTTTAGTACACGTTATCATAAACAAAAGAATTCGCCAGAAGAGCACGTGATCATCAGTGTTACAATGTATGCAATTCACTACCAAAATAAAGCGATTATAGGTTTTATATCGAGAAGGAATGTTTAGAAACAATTAAGTCAGTTTTGCAACTAGCTCAATAAATCTACACTTTATAAACAATTCAGTATTAAATTTAATCATAAAGCTGGTTTAGACAGTCACCCTTACCTAAATGTTAATCAAACATTACAAATATTAAATGCACCATTCTGGGTATCTTAGTTTGTTTTAATGCAATCTTATTGTTTGTATTTTTGTATGAAAAAAGGCAGAAGTAGGACACACACACACACACACACACACAAACACTGTAGCTAGTAAGCTTAGTCTTCTGGAGACAGAATAATAAATCTTATCAAGATATTAAACCTAAATCCAATCAATTCTGATACAGAATATATATTTCCTAATGTGTTATTGGAAAAATAACAATATTTTTAATCATGCATTACCAGTAATCAGGATGAAATGGCAGTGTTCCCGGTCGTTATAATAAAGGAAGTGTTAAACGTATTTCTCGCGCTATTGTGAAGCCAGATATTATTTTTAAGTTACAGACTAAAACTTGTACAATAGACCTAAAAAATAGGAATTATTAATAATACCTTTTTTTTTAATGTAACGATATTCATGTAGATTTTTGTTGTTGCTGATTATGCTTGAAAGAGAGTTATTTTAGTTGTGTGACCTTTATTATGACAGTCTAACGCTTTTCCAACTCAACGCCATTGCTTCCGGTATCTACTATGATTCGTAAATTCTCCCGCCATATTGGAAAGGGCACATTTTTTTTTATTTATTTAGATTTTTTTTTTTACCTCGTTTTAGGGATGTGTTGTATCTCAACTCATCATCTATACCGCCTGGAGCATATCCCTGGAGCATATCCCAGGGCATGAGGCGAGGTGCCAATCCACCGCAGGGCACACACATACAGTACACTGATCAGCCCTAACATATCATTATGCTATGTCCTGACTAATGCAGCCTGGGAGCATCCCACAAGAGCTGCAGTTTTGGAGTCGCTCTGAGCCAGTCATATCCATATCTCATTGCAGTAGCTGCTAGAACTGGGTGGAATATATTAGGCAGTGAACATTTTTTCCTGAATTCGATGTTTTGGAAGCAGTAAATATGGGCAAACGTAAGGATTTAAGCGACTTTGACAAGGGCCAGATTGTAATGGCTAGAGGACTGGGTCAGAGCAACTTCAAAACTGCAGTTCTTGTGTGGTGTTCCTGGTCTGCAGTGGTCAGGACACACCAAAAGTGATCTAAGCAAACTGGTGAACTGCAACTGGGTCATGGACGGCCAGGGCTCAGGACTGCGGCATATGGGGAGCGAAGGCTGACCCATATAGTCCGATCTAATCTGCATGTCTTGAGACTGGCCGAAAACTGAAGTTCCTGGAGGAAACCCACCAGCACATGGGGAGAACATGCACACTCCATGCGCACGGACCCCAAGGCAGGAATCAAACCCAGATAGTGGAGGTGCAAGGTGGCAGTACGAACCACTTTGCCACCATGCTGACATACAGTATATCTCAACTAACTTAATGTATTTAAATGAACTATATACTTGGTAAAGATAACTATAAAAGCAGTGTAAATCAGAGTACAGATGCAAACTTTGTACTGTATGTTTTTCCTTAAGTAAAGACAATCTAAACATTGCGTTTGCATGTTCTCCCCATGCTTTTTCAGTTTCCTCCCTCAGTCCAAGGACACACATTGTAGCCAGATAACTGTTTCAATGTTGCCCGTTGTGTAATCGCGTGACCTTGTGTCTGTGTACCTTTGCACTGCGATGGGTTGGCACCCCATTCACGTTGTCCCTTGCCTTGTATTCTGAGTTCCCTAGGACAGACTGCAGGCGCTCACAACCCTACCCTGGATAAGCAGAATGGAAAATTAATAAATGATTATTGCCCTATCGAGGATGCAGAACATCATTAATCCTGTAACACGGCTTGTAGGTTATTGTGGAAGGCTTCAAAGAAGCTCTTTTTTGTGCGTGTAGATGGTAAGTAACCAGCTGGTGGAGCTGCTGTGCTACTGGTTTTCTTAACTCTGGGTGGTCTTTTGGTGATCATGACTAAAGGGGACATAAAAAGGGATAAAACCAGTGATTTAAAATTATTTTCTATTCATAGACAAAGGAATAGTGAACAAAACATCACACTCCACATGAAAACTCTTATCGAGCCAGCTAATGATGATTTTTCTTTTTTTAAGATACATAGGGTGTAAGCTGGTACCATCCTCTACAGAAGCACATTATATTATGAAGCGATGTGAAAGGATGCAGAACAGCGGTTCGTAATTCTAATCATTTCATTCTTCCTGCACAGGATTTTCATTTAAATCTCATGAGTCATTGTAATGTGGGACTGTAAAGTACGTGGCTGAAATACAAAAGCTCCTGTTGCTGTGGGTGACCAAAGACAGACACAATCTCTCTCTCTGTCCTTCTCCACACTGAGGCTCTGCTGCACGTTTCCCAGCGAGGAAATGAGTCATTTTCACACAAGAAAAAATAAACCTTACAGATATTAATCACGATTAACTCAGTGTTGTCTATTTTTAGGCACCTTGCAACCTCTGAGAACAATGCATGCAAAAAAAATCCTGAGCTGGTGCCAGGGCTGATCGTGCTTCCTGTTTTATCACAGCTTGGTTGTAAAACTCATAAATTGTATTGAGCTGCTGGGTGTCAAATATTATTCCACTTCTGAGGATAAGTGTACAACGGTGCTGGTCGAGACCCAGAGCTCAGAGAATAATAGTCTGTACAGGTCTGTGTTGTCGAAACGCTGAATGCAGACACTTTTAGGCGTTCTAGAAATAATTTATTATATTGGATTGCATGTGGCAGACAACATGTTACTGCTGTGCCCAGTGATACTTCAGTGATTAAAACTCTATCAAACTGATTAGAAAAATGTGAATTCAGTTTCCAGCATTGCCAAGCTGGCACTAATGGGCCCTTGAGCAAGGCCCTTTACCCACTACTGCTCATTGTACAGTATCCATCAAAAGTAGCTTTCGATAAAAGCATCAAGCTTACTGTAAATGTTGTATTAGAACTGATAAATACCTCACTCAAAACCTTAAACAGGATATGAGGCAACTCTTTAGTTTAAGGGTGGTCCAGACAAACCATTCTACCACATCTACCATGTGTACTGTAATTGGGTTGCAAGGAACCAAATGATCAACACAGTACTGTTCAAGTGGCACTTTCAGAGTCGTAAATCAGTGTGTAGTAGGACCCACTCATAAAGCAGGTCACACTTTAGACTTAATAATATTTTTCGGATTAAGTATAAGAAATGTATTCACAATTCCACTGTCTGAAATTATCTCAGATCACTATCTTGTCTCCATTCAAGTGTGTCACAGTGATAATGTGCGCACAGCACCGCACTACCGTATTAAACGTACTTTCACATCAACTACCACACAGAGTTTTATCAGTAATCTCCCAGAGTTACCAACTTCGATTAGGTCACCGTCTGACCCCACAGAACTCGATCAGGCGACTGAATATTTAGAGTCGACACTTCGTTGTACCTTAGATAATGTAGCTCCAGCTAAAAGAAAAATTATTAGAGGAAACTCGCTCCTTGGTATAATGACCACACACGCACTTAAAAACAGACCGCTCGGAAATTAGAGCGTAAATGGCGTCAAACTAAATTGTTAGTATTTCAAATAGCATGGAAAGAGAGCATCCTGAACTATAGGAAAGCTCTTAGTGTAGCTAGATCAACGTATCTCTCCACTCTTATAGAAGAAAATAAAAATAATCCTAGATTTTTATTTAATACCGTAGCCAAATTAACCAGAAATAAGACCACTACAGAAATCTCCACAACAACATCATGCAATAGTGAGGACTTCATGAACTTTTTTAATAATAAAATTGTAAATATCAGGCATAAAATTGAGGCTTTGAAACCGAACAATGTAATTGATACAGATGTTAACCTAGCCATGTCAGATTCAAACCTAGAATACTTTACTCCCCTTGAAGAGAATGAACTAATTTCACTCATCTCTTCTGCAAATTCATCAACCTGTATATTAGATCCTATACCGACACATTTTCTTAAACAGATAGTACCAGTAATAACAGAACCGCTGTTGAGAATAATTAATTCCTCACTCAGCATTGGATATGTTCCAAAATCTTTTAAATTAGCAGTTATCAAACCAATAATTAAGAAACCTGACCTCGACCCCTGTCAGCTGTCCAATTACAGGCCAATATCAAACCTCCCCTTTATCTCTAAGTTTCTGGAAAAGATAGTAGCGGAGCAGCTATGCTTATATCTACATAGAAATGGCATACATGAACTGTATCAGTCAGGATTTAGGCCTCATCACAGCACAGAAACAGCACTTGTTAAAGTAGTAAATGACCTCCTATTGGCTTCTGATCAGGGTTGTGTAACTATGCTTGTATTACTCGACCTCAGTGCAGCTTTTGACACCATTGATCATGCTATTCTTCTTCATAGATTAGAAAATGTAGTAGGAATTAAGGGTACAGCCCTCTCCTGGCTCAGATCCTATTTGACCGATCGTTATCAGTATGTAGACTTAAATGGTGATTATTCTGCATGTTCTCTAGTGGAGTTTGGCGTTCCGCAGGGTTCAGTTTTAGGCCCACTGCTTTTTTCCCTTTACATGCTTCCTCTGGGCAACATAATCCGTAAGCATGGTATTAGTTTTCATTGTTATGCTGACGACACACAGCTATACATCTCAACAAAACCTGATGAGAAAAACCATCTTACTAAAGTTGAGCAATGTGTGCAGGACATAAGAAATTGGATGCTAATTAACTTCCTTCTGCTTAATCCGGATAAGACAGAAGTTCTAGTCATAGGACCGCATACAGCTAGAAGTAAAATCTTCGATCACACCGTAACTTTAGATGGCCTTTCTGTTCCATCAAGTGCAACAGTAAAAGACCTCGGCGTGATTATAGATTCCAGCCTTTCATTTGAAGCTCATGTAGATATCATCACCAGGATAGCATTCTTTCACCTCAGAAATATTGCCAAGAAATATATTGTCGCTAAACAATGCAGAAAAACTAGTTCATGCTTTTATCACTTCTAGGTTGGACTATTGCAATGCCTTACTGTCTGGTTGTTCAGTTAGGTGCATAAACAAGCTTCAGCTAGTCCAGAATGCAGCAGCGAGAGTCCTCACTAGAACCAGAAGATATGAGCACATCACCCCTATCCTATCTTCACTACATTGGCTCCCTGTGAAATTTCGCATTGATTTTAAAATACTACTCTTGACATATAAAGCATTAAATGGTCTCGCGCCGCAGTATCTGAGCGAACTGCTAGTGTCTTACGATCCGCCACGCCTACTTCGGTCAAAGGATGCAGGCTGCTTGTCAGTACCGCGTATTATGAAAACTACAGCTGGGGGCAGAGCTTTTTCTTACAAAGCCTCAAAATTATGGAATAGTCTTCCAAATAGTGTTTGGGACTCAGACACAGTCTTAGTGTTTAAGTCTAGGCACAAAACCTATTTATTTAGCCAAGCATTTTTATAAATAGATTTGCCATAAGGTAAAGGAGCAGATCTGGGGGACTCATGGACGTAGAGTATTATGGTGAACTGGTATGTTTAGATGCTGTCTTCCTCAGTCTCATTTGATCACTCAGGTTTGTTGACGGTGAGGTGATTGTTTGCTTTCCATCTCAGGGAGCCCTCATGTTTGTGTTTCCTTCTGGCTCTCCCTTTTAGTTATGCTGTCATAGTTAGTCCTGCCGGAGTCCCTGCATGCACTCTACAGTAAATATACATTCACATTATACATTGTGACTGTGACCATACCTAATTGCAATCTCGCCTCCTCTTCTCTTTCTCCCCCTCTTTCTCTTTCCTCTCTCCCCCTGTCTCCCCCTTTCACTCTTTCTCTCTCTCTCTCTCTGTCGAGCTACACATGTCGTTCCTGAGCTGCCAGTGATCCAGACTCCCTCTGCCCTCCGGACCTGTCTGATCCATCCTGGTGCCCTGTTTCTGGTTGGAGGTCTCGTCGCATGGATCTCGTCGTGTGTCTCTTTGGGATGCATCTGATGTCTAGGGATGATTCTCTCTCTACTTAGAAGATGGTTCTGGCCTCGACTGGTGTTGTCAGCTGTTTCTCTGAGGACTTGACAATTCGATAGTTCAGGACTGGAACTTTCTACAAGTCTATCTGAGTCTCCAATAACTACTGGACTCCATTTTACATCAACTATTATAACATGAATTAACATCAACTATTATAGCTGAACCTAACACTTAACACTGTATAAATGCAGATCATTTCCTGCTATCTGTTTCACCCAGATGAGGATGGGTTCCCTGTTGAGTCTGGTTCCTCTCAAGGTTTCTTCCTATTACCATCTCAGGGAGTTTTTCCTTGCCACTGTCGCCCTCGGGCTTGCTCGCCAGGGACTATCTGAACATTTTGATTCATACACATTCACATTCCATACAAACTTAAATGATTCTTTTGATTGTGTAAAGCTGTTTTGAGACAATGTCAATTGTTAAAAGCGCTATACAAATAAAACTGAATTGAATTGAATTTTCAGGTCCCCATATTCCATTTCTGCGCTCCCAAACTGTACTCCTGTTTCGCACAAGCTTGGAGAGTTATTCATTAAAGCCCTAGCAGTCACATGAGCATCACTCCATCCATATTGTGAAGCTGAGCCTAAATTAAGATTAATTTGTCACACGTAACTTACTGTACATCGGAAATGATTCTTTCACATATCCCAGTTACAGTATGTAGGAAACTGGGATCAGAGCGCAGGATACAGCGCCCCTGGATAAGAGAAGGCTAAAGGCCTTGCTCACTAGCTCAAAATTTGGGCTTATGCAGTAGCTTAAACCCCCAACCCTTTGATCAGAAACCCAGTGCCTTAACCGTTTGAGCCCCAGCCCAATAGACCAGCCCAATCTCTAATAAAGGATCCTTTGGAGAATGCACATGAAGGGCAGGAATTGGAAAGGCTGATGCATTACAAATACAAACATTGGACAATGACTTTTACTGATCAGTTTTTCCTAAAGGCTGGCGCTGAAGGGATACAACGCTAGTTCTGCCATAAGCAACCTAACCTGCTCAAACCTCAGGATCGCATCCACATCAAACCTGAGTGAAGTTGAAAATGTAAAACGTTCTTCTTTTACTTAACAGACAAAAGGGTGTCGCTTTCCATCTTTTTCTAGATTTCAAGAGGGTGAAATGGTTTTACAGACGCCTTTTTATATAAAATATACTTATCAGATTTGTGTCATGCCATACAATAACAGCCCTGGTTGTGGCTATGATCTGTTCTTATCACCCCAGAACAGAAATGCTTTGCAATGCTTGACTTCCATGAAAGTACTAAAATGGCATTTATTTTGTCTACAAATGGTAGTTTTTGTGTGAAAGGGTGTGTTTGACAACACTCAGTAAATTGACCAATACACAGTACAATGGGAAAGTCCAAGCAGCTCAGTGCATATCTGAAAAAGGGGATGGCAGATTTACAGTACACAAGTCAGGAATGTCTCTTCGAGCTATTGCTAAGCAACTGCAGATATCAACTTCCTAACAATTGTACATAATGAGCCACTTTACCAAGGTCTGAAAGAAGACTCGAACTGTCACCCTCAGCTAAGAGGAAATGGTTAAGGGGAACACCCCAGGATCTAGAAGCTGCTGCAACACCAGTGTCACTGTCCAGCGAGTTTTACATCACCCTGGACTGGAAGACTGCTGTCCCGGAAAGAAGCCCCTGCACCAAAGTCGATACCATCAAGAAAAAGCCATCTGCAGTTATGTTTTGATCTGCGCCATGTTAAGAAGATTAAAGGTAAGGCATTTCAACCAAAGAACACTGCACGAACTGTTAAGTATGGTTGCATTAGTAGAATCATATTTTAGGGCTTCAACTGGAACTGGTGTATTACACAATATGGATGCACTTACTGTATGAAGGAAAAAGACTACCTCAGAATTCTTCAGCAAAACCACAAATCATCAGCTGGACAATCGAACCTTAGACACAATTAAGTGTTGCAAAAGGACATTGACCCCAAACACCCATTATCTAGTTGTGGCTAACTTTAAGCTTTTAGAGCCTCAATCTTAATCTAAAATAGAAATTTTAAGGACGTGCTTAAAAGTCGAGACCATGCCAGCAAACCAACAAATGTAACTGAACACCAGCAAGAAAAGTGGTCAAATGTCCAATTAGATTTCTGTCAGAAGTATGGACGGCAACCAAAGGCATCTGCCAAAGGTGAAACTTTTTAAGGGATTTTCATCCAAATTTTAGTCGTGATATATGTATAATTTTGACCTTCTTGAGTTTTTCTTGTATTAAATATATACAATATGTTGTAGAATCATTCGTTCTATTGATGTATTCTCACCAGGTTGGCACCGCATCCAGATTCTTCTAAAACTTGGCATTTGATTTGGGTTACAAAGGAAAAACACTTATTTGTGTAACTAGGAATTTTGAGCCAAGTTAGGCAGATGTGGGTTAAAAACTACTCCTGATAGAACTGCATTCACCTTTTCACAAGAAATCACATCTCTGAGTCCCAGTGATTCCACAGCCATCTGTGTTTGGGAGCCAGGGGAGCAAAATTGGCTGTGTTCTCTGGGTGGGCAGGATCATGCTCTCTCTCTCGCTTTCACTCTCTCTTCTCATTTTTACTTGAGTTTAGCCTTGAACCTTGAAGAAGGTCTATGACTGAAATCTCGCTTTAATTAAAAGTTTTTTTTTTTTGCACAGATTGAGTGCGGGGTTGCTTTATTTCTAGTATTAATTGAGTTTAAAAAAATAAAGCCTTCAACTTTATTATACATATTTACTATTACCATAAAATCATATTGCATTTAACCCCAGGATGCTGCAATACAGTAGGTGCATATTTAAAAAATTGAGACCTAATCAAAACGAAGCGGGTTTCTGCCAACAGTCAGCACTTGAGGTGCCAAATTTTTAGTCAGCAGAAGCAAAGTCTGAGACAGTGAAGACAGATGAGCATCCTTGACCCAATTAAAAAAAATCTATCTTCATTTTTTAATGCCTTAAAGGTAACAGTGTGGTAATGAGATCAGAATTTCAGAACTCATTCTCCATTCTGCATAAAACATGTACAGGTAAGCCCTTAGCTAGTGGAGTAAGCAAGAAGAGCTAGCCAGATTTTTTTTTTTTAAGTTTTAACCCTAAAGAGCCGAGACCCATTTTATAATGTTCCATTTAATGTGGAGACCAAATAGACCTCATTAGAACACATTTTTAAAGATATGGCATTTTCCTTGATGCTTTTAGAATTAAAAGCCCTAAGAGACATATGTCACATCACTCACTTACTTATTATCTATTACCTAGGTCGCCTGTGTACTGGAAGCTACCCCAGGAGTCACCCTGGACGGGGTGCCAGTCAATCGCAGGGCACATACACATATACACATTCACACGCTCATTTACACACAATTTGGGGACGCCAATCAGCATCATCAAGACAGCTAATCGGCATTAAAACCAGACTACCCAGAGAAAACCTACCAAGCACAGGGAGAACATGCACACAGACCTCGAGGCATGAATCGAACCCGCACCCTGTAGTCACAAGGCGACAGTATTAACCACTAATCCACTGTGTCACACACAGTGAAACAAAACAATATTTCTCCAGGACAAAGGTGCTACATACAACATAAATTACCTAGTACTAATTAACTAGATAACTAAGACACCTAATTAGCCGACTAGCTAAGACAAAATAAATGAACACTATAAAAACAACATATTATCTAAACAAAAGTAAAAAAGACAGCATACTGTAAATGAATGATGCAAATGTGCAAATGATGCACAATGCAATAGTCTGTAAAACGCTACAACAATTCCAATTAGCTGGTTAGCTAAAGTAATGTATAGCAGACAGGTACAGTAACGGCACTCAAATCAGCCATACTTACACATATTCTTATGGCTTAATGCTGAGTTACATAAGAAGTCACACCTGTAGACTCGTCATCAATACGAAATCTAACTAATGAGATCAAAACTTTTTTTTTTTGTACCAGGCTGTAAACATGTTTATTTCTGTTGTGAAGTTCGGCATCTTAACATGAGAGTCTATGGGGATTGACTCACTTTTGGAGCTAGCCAGCACTGGGCATTAGATGAACAGCAAGTTTTGGCATTTCTGCAATGGCTTCATTTTTCAGAACCAGACTTTGCCTCTTGGAGATCACTCATGTTTGTTGACGGTCAAGTGATTGGATGCTGAACTTTCCAGGGATCCATCATACCTGTTTCCTTCTAGCTGGCCTTTCAATTTTGCTGTCATAGCTAGTCTTGCTGGAGTCCCTGCTTGAACTCATGAAAATATACATTACCTTATCTATCACATCACTGTGAGCATACCTAACGCTTTCTCTCTATCTCTCTCTGGTTACACATGGCACTCCTGATATATACAGTAGCAGTACCAATATTCCTGACCCATTCTGCCCTCCGGTCTGGCCTGATGCATCCTGATGCCCTACTTCTGCTTGGAGACCACCCACTGTTGCTGAAGATGGCATCTGATGGTATTTTTATAGCTACATGTGATGACTGAGGAAAGTTCCACTTACTATTCATGAATATGGCTTTGGACTGCACTCATACAAACAGTTTTTCTATGATGGGTTATGACTGCAATCGAACAGCTTTTTGAATTAAATTGCTATGAACAGTTTTGTACCCAAGTCTCGATCAGTGAACAGCTGGTCACCTCAACAACACCTTCATGTTTCCGAAAACACATTTTCTGTGCACTTTTGACCATATAGAAGACATACAGTACAAGTTATTTATTTATGCTTGTGCTATATGGAATAAGTTAAATTAGGATGGGATCTCTTTGGAGTCTGGTTCATCTCTTAAGGTTTCTTCCTCGGGAGAGTTTTCACTTGCCACAATCACCGCCTACAGTATCTGTACATTTTCTTCTTGGACTTTGTCCCTTTCACAGGAATCGCCCATAGTGTGTGAATGAGTGTGTGGTGTGTGCATGTGTGCCCTGCAATAGATTGGCACCCTGTGCAGGGTGTATCCCACTTCCCGGTTACCTAGGCATCATGCTTCCTGAAGCCTATATGATCATGAATAGGCTAAGCAGTACAGAAAATGAATGAATGAGTGAAGGAACCGAAAGTCCTTACATTTTCAGTGTTGTCTTTTGTAAACATTACAGTTGTAGTAATTTCTCAAGTAGTTGTTCACCAGATGACTTATCTTCTTGATGACATTTATTTTTACTCAAGTGAATTACTGTATATCTACACTTGCTCCGTGTTTTGTTCTGTTATATTCGAAGGTCAATTTTGTAATTTCGAGCTTGTCAACACGAGAGTGAAGAACACAGAGGTGCATTAGTGTGTTGTGATTATTACTATGATGTATTATTCGGTAAGACTTAATTATCTTTAATACTCATTTATCCCAAACACTTCAACTTCAAGAGCAGGTCTGGAAAGACGACCCCCTTAGCACTCCAGCAGATCTTATGGCAAATGACTAATTAAGTGTCAGAGGAGAGCATGCTGTGAATTTTAACGACGAGGGCTCACCAGGCAACAATGATTTTGTTTTATGATACGCAGGTAGGAATCAAACAATTAAGTGCAAACTAAGGCCGGGCTGCTTGCCTGACTTTAAAAGAAATTGTGAGCAATTACAAAGAAATTGTTGCGAAATCTCTTCTCGTCCTGACAGCGTGGGGTCAAAATTCAGAACAACTGCACCACACATATATAAAAAGAATTAGGCAGGGTAATATCAAGCTTCAGATGGGACCTCAGAGCAATCAAACGTGCCAGAATGGGAAAAAAAGAGAAACAAACAACAAAAAACACACCCACACCACTTGACTACCGCACAGCCCTCAGCCAGAGTGTTAATGCACAGCGTGACCTTTTCCATCAGAGCACCGGTGCACCGGGAGAGCTGCTTGCATGTGGAAGCACGAAAACAAAGCTCACAAATTGGCTGTCACAAATGAAGATTAAGCAAATGGGTGCATATTGAAAGCACACAAATAAAGCAAATTAGGTTTTTGCCCTCTATTGAGATAACGCAGATTATTTAGACCTTGTGCAGCAGTTCATCGACATGCTGTCTGATCTCCCCGTCCCTTTTTATTTTATTTTTTTTAGAAAAACCCTACAGCCCAATGACCGGCGCTGTACCATAATAACATGAGTCAAGCATGTACAGTAGTAATGACAAACCACAAAAAAAAGGGCACAGGAGGAGAGCAGAGCTGTCGCGCCATCAGAGCTGCCATGGATGACTGAATATTGCAGCCAGCTGTCCCTGAGGGCAGGAGAGGGAGCAAAAAACCATTAATACATCACATTGCATGCATATACAGTACTGTAGCAGCCAGTTTGCTACAAGATACATTATTATGCAGATTTATCATATGGTTAAGATTTATCTTACAGTTGCAAGTTAATAACACTTAACTGTGATGTTTTGCATTTTGTAAAAGTGTGTTATTTTCATGCATATGTGAGAAATCAACTGTGATAAACTGTAGTATCACATTATTGCAGTGGTTCTCAACCTCACTCCTGGAGGACAACTAAGTTGCATATTTTACTATTCTCTCTGCTCTGATCACACCCACTTCAATTAAGAAAAGACTGTTAATTAGTTGCTCGGTTAAATCAGGTGTGCTGGGAGCTGAGAAAGCACTAAAATGTGCAAGCCCTCCAGGACCGGAGTTAAGAACCACTGCATTATAGCATCTTATAACTGTGAGTTAATACACTGCCAGGCCCAATAAAAAGTCATGATTTCAGAAGCGTCACATTATTCATCAAGCAAAGAAGGAGTTTTTTAATTACTAGAACTGGGTTAAAAACTCTTATAAACATGGAACCTGTAACCTGGAAGGATAGGGCTTTACTGTCAAAAACAAAAAACACGAATGGTGATCACTTAAACAGTTTCATGGTCATAAAATCGCCAGTATGTTGATTATGGAAGTTTCATGGTATAGTAAGAGTGATTGACAAAATGCTTGGTAATGTCATCTGGGTGGCACGGTGATGCCTTGTACCTCCAGGGTCTGGGTTCGATTCCCATTTCTGTGTGCATGGAGTTTGCATATTCTCTCTGTGCTTGGTGGGTTTCCTCCCACAGTCCAAAGATATGTAGATTAGATTAACTGGCATGGATTGGCATCTTGTCCAGGGACCCCGCCTTGTGCCTTAAGTCCCCTGGGATAGACTCCAAGCCCCCGCAACCCTGAATGCAGGATAAAGTGGTATAGACAATGAGTGAGTGAGCGAATTGCATCTTTATCTTTATTTGCCTACACATGTTTCCAGCAGTGTGTATTTTTAAACAGGAACTGGATTTACGGTCAGCAGCATATCATTTCTGCAGTGGTGCTGTGACTTGGTTTAGGGTAAAGACTGAGAATTGTGAGATTAATCTATATATATTTTTATACGGCAGAAACTACATTCTATACACTTTCACCCGTGAAGTGGATTTAAACAGAAGAACAAGGTGAGACAGAGACAGAGAGGTGTAAAGAAAGAGGTGTAGAGAGAGAGAAAGAAAGAGAGGTGTAGACAGAGAGGTGTAGATAAATCGAGAGAGACAAATATGCACCGATCACTATTCTGCTTCTTCTTATGCATACAGTATATATGCTTATTTTATAATGTTTATTAGAGACACTTTACCTTTGACTTTAACTAAGTCTTATTTATTTTATATGCATTTATCACTACTCCTTCTATACTTTTTACCTTGGCAATACGAATTTAATATTTGTCATGCCAATAAAGCAACTTCGAATCTTGAGAGAGAGAGAGAGAGAGAGAGAGAGAGAGAGATAGGTATTTAGTGTGAACTTGTCAAGACAACAAAACATAATGTATAATTTCAGAAGTACAATCCACATGGCAAAATGTACAGTACCAGCAGCAGAGGAGGGAAGACATTTTTAAAAGCCTTTTAGGGCAAGGCATGGTGGCAGAACATGCTGTTATCGATTGTGGCTTTTGTTTAAACTCATTGATTTTATACGGGTGCAACGTGCAGCAGGGGCTCGTGGCGCTCTGAAAGTGAAGCTCGGCTTACTGGTGGTCATTAATAATTTAATAACTGACATCGGGGTCATTAGACAGTAGTAGGGTTACACTCTGAATATTCATATCTAATTCATCATCGGAGCTACAGGTGCTGTCGAGGCTTTCTAAGCATCCTTGAATGCTTAACGAGAGCTAAAAGATGGCATCCTGCTGAGCTGCAGTGATTCAGGAGGAGCTGGGGGGTAAAAGAGAGAGAGAGAGAGAGAGAGAGAGAGAGAGAGAGAGAAGGGAAAAAGAACGGATAACAAAGATTGGATGGCTTTGGAAGATGAAAGCAAGCGACCTCTGGATATGATCATTATAGATGATCTGTAGCGTAGTTCGGGTGAGAGGCGTCGATGTGAAGGTCTGATGATGTGACTGACGAAGCCGCTGAAGCACAAGACCGACCCACTCTAATCTTGAAGTGTTGCAGCGGTGCGAGATAATCAGATAGAGATCTAATCACTTATCATATAGTCGTATTTCACACTCAGATGTGTCACGTTCATAGGGCACTATTTTTATATACGACACAAGACGTTCTAAGGACAGTATCTTTTCATTTTCTCCCTCAAATAATTTTTTCGCAGAACTTATCAAATGAACACAGCTTGACGGACAAAATGTGAGTGTAAAAATAATAGTAAAGTATTTTGTAACACTTTTGATGAGGCCCATATTTATAAGAGTATAGAAAAATCGATGGCGGCACGCTGGCCTAGTGGTTAGCATTGTCAATAACGTAGACTGTATAAGTACTGGACAAACCCTCTGTAAAGTCAACCATAAGTTTTCTGAATAAGTTTTGAAGTGCAGCTCTGGTTGTCGCCATTTTGGCACCATCTACTGTAAGTGCTTTACCTTGGTTATCACAAGCTAGCTTAGTTTTTAGATTAGCCAATATACTAAGGTTGCTTATTTTAGTTGCTTGTTACTTTGCATTTGATCGAACTCCATCATTAATATCGTACAAGTCGTCTCGTCTCAGCTTGTACATTTCTTGTGGTAAGTTAAACTACAACGATTAAAACGATAAAATGATGACAACTAGAAGTCAATCAGGCAGCTTAGTGGTGTAGTGGTTAGCACTGTCGACTTGCACCTCCAGGGTTCGGGTTCGATTCCCGCCTCTACAGTAGGTCTGTGTGCATGGAGTTTGCATGTTCTCCCTGTGCTTGGTGGGTTTCCTCCCACAGTCCAAAGACATACAGTACAGGTTAATTTAAAACAATTGGCTGTAATGCGTGTCTGAATGTTGACTGGAGGTCCTACTACTGTATGGTCGTAAAAATGGTAATAAATACAGTACAATGGTCACCATTAGTCTCCACGATCCCACGATCATCAATGTTTTAGATAAAAAACAAATAAAATCTATCCATCCACTCTCTAATTTGAAACATAATTAATAACTTAATGAATATATGAAAGGCATTCAAGTCAAACTGGGACTTTTGATTGTGCAGAATAACAGAACAGTTATGAGAGTAAAAAAAAAAAGTTTATTTCTATAGAATCCCCTGCTACACTTATGCACTTATCCCAGAGTTTAAAGTAGAACGTTTTCCCGGTACTCTGGAGCCATGGTCCGAATTCCTGATGATCACTGGAAGAAGTTTTCTCAGCCATTTTCTCCCTTATTTACAATTACAGTGGATATCTTATATAGACTAGATTGTCTGTACCCAGCCTGTTGCATCAGCGGCGCCAAATTGGATTGTGCTACTTTCACTGCAAGTGAAGCCAATGGCTAATGCGTCAGCATCAAAATCAAAGGATGAAGTGCTGGTATTAAACGACAGTTATACAGTGGTGTGAAAAACTATTTGCCCCCTTCCTGATTTCTTATTCTTTTGCATGTTTGTCACACTTAAATGTTTCTGCTCATCATAAACCATTAACTATTAGTCAAAGATAACATAATTGAACACAAAATGCAGTTTTTAAATGAAGGTTTACGTTATTAAGGGAGAAAAAAAACTCCAAATCTACATGGCCCTGTGTGAAAAAGTGATTGCCCCCCTTGTTAAAAAATAACTTAACTGTGGTTTATCACACCTGAGTTCAATTTCTGTAGTCACCCCCAGGCCTGATTACTGCCACACCTGTTTCAATCAAGAAATCACTTAAATAGGAGCTACCTGACACAGAGAAGTAGACCAAAAACACCTCAAAAGCTAGACATCATGCCAAGATCCAAAGAAATTCAGGAACAAATGAGAACAAAAGTAATTGAGATCTATCAGTCTGGTAAAGGTTATAAAGCCATTTCTAAAGCTTTGGGACTCCAGCGAACCACAGTGAGAGCCATTATCCACAAATGGCAAAAACATGGAACAGTGGTGAACCTTCCCAGGAGTGGCCGGCCGACCAAAATTACCCCAAGAGCGCAGAGACAACTCATCCGAGAGGCCACAAAAGACCCCAGGACAACATCTAAAGAACTGCAGGCCTCACTTGCCTCAATTAAGGTCAGTGTTCACGGCTCCACCATAAGAAAGAGACTGGGCAAAAACGGCCTGCATGGCAGATTTCAAAGGCGCAAACCACTTTTAAGCAAAAAGAACATTAAGGCTCGTCTCAATTTTGCTAAAAAACATCTCAATGATTGCCAAGACTTTTGGGAAAATACCTTGTGGACCGACGAGACAAAAGTTGAACTTTTTGGAAGGTGCGTGTCCCGTTACATCTGGCGTAAAAGTAACACAGCATTTCAGAAAAAGAACGTCATACCAACAGTAAAATATGGTGGTGGTAGTGTGATGGTCTGGGGTTGTTTTGCTGCTTCAGGACCTGGAAGGCTTGCTGTGATAGATGGACCATGAATTCTACTGTCTACCAAAAAATCCTGAAGGAGAATGTCCGGCCATCTGTTCGTCAACTCAAGCTGAAGCGATCTTGGGTGCTGCAGCAGGACAATGACCGAAACCACACCAGCAAATCCACCTCTGAATGGCTGAAGAAAAACAAAATGAAGACTTTGGAGTGGCCTAGTCAAAGTCCTGACCTGAATCCTATTGAGATGTTGTGGCATGACCTTAAAAAGGCGGTTCCTGCTAGAAAACCCTCAAATAAAGCTGAATTACAACAATTCTGCAAAGATGAGTGGGCCAAAATTCCTCCAGAGCGCTGTAAAAGACTCGTTGCAAGTTATCGCAAACGCTTGATTGCAGTTATTGCTGCTAAGGGTGGCCCAACCAGTTATTAGGTTCAGGGGGCAATTACTTTTTCACATAGGGCCATGTAGGTTTGGATTTTTTTTTCTCCCTAAATAATAAAACCCCTCATTTAAAAACTGCATTTTGTGTTTACTTGTGTTATCTTTGACTAATAGTTAAATGTGTTTTATAATCAGAAACATTTTGTGTGACAAACATGCAAAAGAATTAGAAATCAGGAGGGGGGGCAAATAGTTTTTCACACCACTGTAGATGTGAGAAAAGGATAAAGTTTCACAAATGATTAAAACTTTCACACATTTTGGACAACAGAAGATAACGTTCACTATTTAGCTGCAATTTATCTTTCAGATTCTCAAACAGTAATTTCCAGTAACAGAAGCAAATTGGGAGAGAAATGCACATGGCGAGAAACATCCTTCTAAGCAATCAGTCCTTTTCAGAATTAAGATATTGCTTTATCCGCTTGAAATAATCATCTTTGTTACTAAGTGTAATATTAAGTTTAGCCTAAAGGAGTTCAGTCCAGGATCATGCCATCGTTTTCTTTTTCAGCTGCACTATTAACTCTGTATGATTATGGGGCTTAACTGTGCTAAAGAAATGCAAATTAAATCCTGACTTCATGCTCTAGGTTCGGGTCGCCTGTGAGGATTTGTCTAGACATAAAGTAGATGAGATGGGATTCATGTAAAGAATTATAATACATAAGGCGAGAGTTGTTGGGAAAAGATTGTACCTTATTACATCTATTAATGGTGGAAAGAGCTCAGTGCTGTCAAACACTTAATATATTTTATGCAATTCTAAAAAAAACAGCTTTAGGATTATTTAATATGGCATTGGCATCTGATTGAAGTGTGGCAGGGATGTCCGATGACTCAATCATCGTCCATACTGCTTTATCTAGAAGTAAAATCTTCGATCACACCGTAACTTTAGATGGCCTTTCTGTTCCATCAAGTGCAACAGTAAAAGACCTCGGCATGATTATAGATTCCAGCCTTTCATTTGAAGCTCATGTAGATATCATCACCAGGATAGCATTCTTTCACCTCAGAAATATTGGTAATAAATGGTCTCGCGCCGCAGTATCTGAGCGAACTGCTAGTGTCTTATGATCCGCCACGCCTACTTCGATCAAAGGATGCAGGCTGCTTGTCAGTACCGCGTATTATGAAAACTACAGCTGGGGGCAGAGCTTTTTCTTACAAAGCCTCAAAATTATGGAATAGTCTTCCAAATAGTGTTCGGGACTCAGACACAGTCTCAGTGTTTAAGTCTAGGCACAAAACCTATTTATTTAGCCAAGCATTTTTATAAACAGATTTGCCATAAGGTAAAGGAGCAGATCTGGGGGACTCATGGACGTAGAGTATTATGGTGAACTGGTATGTTTAGATGCTGTCTTCCTCAGTCTCATTTGATCACTCAGGTTTGTTGACGGTGAGGTGATTGTTTGCTTTACATCTTAGGGAGCCCTCATGTTTGTGTTTCCTTCTGGCTCTCCCTTTTAGTTATGCTGTCATAGTTAGTCCTGCCGGAGTCCCTGCTTGCACTCTTCAGTAAATATACATTCACATTAGACATTGTGACTGTGACCATACCTAATTGCAATCTCTCCTCCTCTTCTCTTCCTCCCCCTCTTTCTCTTTCCTCTCTCCCCCTGTCTCCCCCTTTCACTCTTTCTCTCTCTGTCGAGCTACACATGTGGTTCCTGAGCTGCCAGTGATCCAGACTCCCTCTGCCCTCCGGACCTGTCTGATCCATCCTGGTGCCCTGTTTCTGGTTGGAGGTCTCGTCGCATGGATGCCCCGTGTGTCTCTTTGGGATGCGTCTGGTGTCTGGGGATGATTCTATCTACTTAGAAGATGGTTCTGGCCTCGACTGGTGTTGTCAGCTGTTTCTCTGAGGACTTGACAATTCGATAGTTCAGGACTGGAACTTTCTACAAGTCTATCTGAGTCTCCAATAACTACTGGACTCCATTTTACATCAACTATTATAACATCAATTAACATCATCTATTATAGCTGAACCTAACACTTAACACTGTATAAATGCAGATCATTTCCTGCTATCTGTTTCACCCAGATGAGGATGGGTTCCCTGTTGAGTCTGGTTCCTCTCAAGGTTTCTTCCTATTACCATCTCAGGGAGTTTATCCTTGCCATTGTCGCCCTCGGGCTTGCTAAACAGGGACTATCTGAACATTTTGATTCATACACATTCACATTCCATACAAACTTAAATAATTCTTTTGATTGTGTAAAGCTGTTTTGAGACAATGTCAATTGTTAAAAGCGCTATACAAAGAAAACTGAATTGAACTGAATTATCCTGTATACAGTGTAGTGCCGGGCCTGGAGCTTAGGGGACGAAGCACGGTACACCCTGGACATGGTGTCAATCGGATGTCTGAGGTGAAATATAAAATATCTATACTAATATCTAAATAGCAGTACAGTACTTTGTAATATTGATGGGCAATTTGGAACGCCAATTAGACTAATCTGCAGGTCTTTGGAAGAAAACCGGAGTACCCGGAGGAAACCCACCAAGCACGGGGGGGGAGAACATGCAAACTCCATGCCCACAGAGACGGGAATCGAGCCTGGCCAGGAATCGAACCCGGACCCTGGAGGGGCAAGGAGACAGTGCTAACCACTACATCACCGTGCCGCTTCGAAGTTATACAATGAAAGTTAATTATTTAAAAAAGGTCATTTGAATATCCTTAATGTTGGTTTCTAATAGTGCGGATGCTAGGGACATTTTGTGCATTTACAAATTCTACCCTATAAATTGCACCTGTTTTGCATATAAGATGCACTGTTTCTTACAATTCATTTTAAAAACTATTTAAAAAAATGAGTTTAATATTTTGTTAAATGGCACTCCAATATGTAATTGCACTGACATTATTCATTTATGTTTTATGTTTATCATTGAATTCATCTGCTCTTTATTTTACTAGCCATGCATAAATGTCTTCTTTTTTTTTTTTTAAACCTTGCCATGCTATGTTCCCAAACAAAACTGATATTTAATTCATATAGAGAAAACTCAATCAGTGCAAAGACCTCTAAAACCATCTTTCGTATATCCGAACCGTGAACCTCTTTCTTAATAGCTTCATGTATTTGCTCTGGAGCTTCTGTACAATAGAGAGGGAGAAGAAGAAAAAAAATAAAAATAACAGGTTCCTGAGTTCAAAGCTGCATTCGCTTCCCAGCCCTACTCTCACAGGTATTCCATGACAGGAGGAGCCATCCATCATTTCTAACTATACCCCACGCTTCCTGTCATCCTGTGCTTGTGGATGCATCATTTCTGGCATTTCTGGCAATCATAAAGGAAGTCTAATTGAGTAGAAGTGCCTCGTTCTGATTCACACACACATTGCATTTTGATGTTTTTATGTTACCAATGCTAATATACTTTGATTGGTGATTCATGCCATGATCTCTCATGCTGTCTTTCTCTCTTATTTGCTCACACTGAGTTTCCTCACTTGAAAAAGGGACTAGGTAGGGAGTCGATCAATAATCTTCGTCAGCCGTTACAGATCAAGTGACCGCAAGGCCACTGATCGTTGAAGCAGTAATAAAACCCACTTATTGCATCTGCAGCATCGTTAATGTGTTTCATTTTACAAATGGCCTGCTTTTTTCCTTCCTCTCATCCATGATCGATATCAAATATTCATATCTCGGGTATACTCCTGATACCATTTATGCACAATAGTGGCGTTCAAGTCTCACTAATCCACGCTAAATCAAGTTTTTGAATATAAAAACAATAAATAGATCTTAACCACACCTGTGCTTCAAAGGTAGACTATACATTTTTTGCCACTGCGATTTTTATTTCAACATGACTAATATTTACTGTCGGATTTGCCACAAACAGTTGCATTTCCAACAGGTTTTTTGATTAAGACATCGTCATAGCATACAAAGCAAAAAAGATATGTTTCTTAACAATCAGTTCAGTAGATGTCAGTATTGAACCAACTGCCCGTAAATTCACAAGAAGATGCAGCAACAATCTTACAAAACGAGAGTATTTGATCAATTCAAAAGTGCTTTTGGGGTGTATTTAATATTAAATTGATGTGTAACATTTTTGATGGTTTAAACTTTGTTGTATAAAAAGCGATTATTTGTTTCCTGACAATTTTCTCCTCCCCACTCCAATCCAACAGGTGGCAGTATTGCAACAACTGCCAATGTGTTTTTGTTTACTCTTTGTCTTCTATAAAGTGATAATTTTCTCTTGACATTTTTCTCCAAATGAAAGTGATTACTGTATTTCCGAGAAGCCCCTGTCTGCAGCCTGCAGATCGGGGCGGGGCTGAATCTGGGGCGGGGCTGTACGTGTCGCCCCGCCCACATGGTTTCTCATTGGTTGTAAGTAAATTGACATCGTGCATCGTTCCTCCCACAACTCCTCTCGGTGGTTAGTGAAATGGATTGAAGTCGCTGCCACGATAAACAGGAAATGCCGTTGGAAACAGTACTTAGGAATTATACATTTTATACAAACGCTGAAATGCTTATTTATTCAGCTTTCAAATGCGTAAAAATCTCAGTTAAGTTTTTTTTTTTTTTTTTAATGTACGCTTATGACTGGTTTGTGGATGAAGGTTACATACATTTACAAGCAAGACTTCCGCTGTTTAGTTTCCCATTTCTGGCAACCCGTGACTATAAATTAAAATGTCAACCAATCAAGCTTTTTTTTAATTTTTTTTTAAATATTAATAAAATACATAAATGTGGAATATTCTCAGCAAAAGTATCCACTATCCTTATGGTATTAAATTAATAAATAGAAAAGGGTAGTTAAACATTTATAAATACAAACATTTGTGACACATGAATGAATTTCACTGTTATTTATTTATTTACAGTGGCTTGCAAAAGTATTCGGCTCCCTTGAACTTTTCCACATTTTGTCACATTACAGCCACAAACATGAATCAATTTTATTGACTCAGGGGGCTGAATAATTATGCACATTCCACTTTTCAGTTATTTATTTGTAAAAAAAAAAAATGTTTGGAATCATGTATGATTTTAGTTCCACTCCTCACGTGTACACCACTTTGTATTGGTCTTTCACGTGGAATTCCAATAAAATTGATTCATGTTTGTGGCTGTAATGTGACAAAATGTGGAAAAGTTCAAGGGGACCGAATACTTTTGCAAGCCACTCTATATAGAAAACAAGCCCTCCTTTCATGCACCTTGTGCTGAATCATTTTACTCACAGAAACAAATCCTCACATTTTGCTCTTTTAAAGTATAAAATCATTACATTAAAAATGACTTGTACAGCACAATTTAAATAATTTGATACTAAAACCAATGATCTATGCAAACATGCACAAAACAGTATTAAGCAAGGGACAGTGTGAGCAGTATTTAAAAGACTACTGCAGCAATTGCCCTTTCTGCACATACATTTAGGCATAGATGCTCTTATCCAGACCGACTTACATTTTTTTTTTAAATCTCATTACACATCTGAGCAGTTTTGGGTTAAGGGCCTCGCTCAAAGACCCAACAGTGGCAACTTGGTGGTTGTGGGGTTTGAACCTGGGATTTTCTGAACCGTACACCAGTATGCCACAGTTGGTGCATTATCACATCAAAAAACAGTTCCAGTTGGCAGTGCACCATGATGGTGAGTTTAACAATTTTGCTTTTGTCACTTTAGTTTGTTTACTATGGTGCCAAACCAGCCAGTAATGCTCTGTGCATGATTTTTAAGTACTGTACATCAGTGTACAGTATGTGTGATTTTTAAGTATGTCTGATTTTAACGTATCAACACTTCAACGATAAGGTATCAATAATCATTTGAATAAATAAATGTAAAAGCATTTACGTTGCTTCGACATCATTAATTTACTTACAACTAATGAGAAACCATGTGGGCGGGGCAACACGTGCAGCCCCACCCCAGATTCAGCCCCACCCCGATCTGCAGGCTGCAGAAAGGGATACTTGGTATTTCCTGACAATTTTCTACTTCACACTCCAGTCCAGTAGGTGGCAGCATAGCAAGCACCAACTGCACAAACTTAAAATGATCAATAATCTTGCAAAACGTGTATTTTGAGAATTATCTCTGTGCGCATTTTCATTCAAATGCTGTGCAACATGTTTTTGTTTAAGCTTTGTCTTCTATAAAGTGATAAAAACGTGGTTTTGGATTTTTCTCCCCAGTTTAGTCATATCCAATTCCTCCCAGTCACTCCAGTCCAGTGCACCAACTGCCCATAAACTCAAGCAGCAGCAGCAATAGTCTTGTTAAACAAGAGTATTTTGTGAATTCTTTTGGTAGGCCTATGCATCTTCAGCAAAAAAATTTTTTTCCAAGAAATTCAAATTTAAAGATGGAAGGTTTACCTATACACGCCTGAATTGATTAGTCGATCTACAAAAGATTGTATAAATTGCAAAAACAATTCAGTTACGCAGCTCTTATATTGAACATTTGATAGCCTGAACTTTGTCATGTTGCCTCCAATTGGTCTTTTTAACTTCCTTATCTCTTCTGTCAAAGCACACGTTAAAATAAGACTTAAAATGAAGGATTTGAGCCAACAGAAACTTGTGGAATACAAACCAGCTAAAGTTAATAGTACACGGTTATTAAAACCAAAAGTGTGACAAACCAAATTCTAACGTCTAATGTAAAATAAATTTAAGAATTATAAAGTCAGAAAAGAATACAGACATTCTCAGATGTGGTCTCGACCTTGTATATCCGACATTATGTACAGCATTTAACTAAAAAAATAAGACGTTTTTTCTTTTTTGATTTATTTCTCCAAGATAAACCAAAAGGATACAGTGAATTAGTATCTGCATAAACTCTTATACATCATTAACATAACACATGGATGTAAAATCAATGCACTTCAAGATAAACACTACAAAATCTATCATCTCCAACAAGCCTGTAAAACTTATTTCATGTCATTTTAGCAAAAATCCCAAAATCCATTATTTAACACTCAATTTAAACATTGTTCCATTTTTTACAGTTGTAAAACCCTCATAAACCAAGTAGTAAACAGTAATCACCTAGTAAAACTCATTAAATATTCAGTTAAACATCGCATTAAGTTTGGCTGCATTGCACCTAGTTGGGGGGGGGGGGATTAGGAATATTAAAGTATGCATACTGAAATGTACATGTAAGACAGTATAAAATGACAATGTCTAGTAAACAGGGTTAATGGTTGAGAAAGGGCACTGCAGCATGAGGTAGTGGCTGATCCAGTACTGTGCAGCTAGGAGAAGAAATGTTCACCCAAATTTGAATCAATAAAAAATCTGAATCACATCGTTTCACGTGACAGCAGGACGGTGTATATAAACGTACAGAGAGTTCAAGAACTTCTGCTATGTTCACATCAAACAGGTCAGAGTATAAGAGCCAGAAAAGCACCTCAGATTGCACAAAAGTTGGGGTGGATCTTCTGCCACTGAAATTGGACAGTTTAATAATTATATGAGCGTGCATGGGAACACATTTTGACTTTAAAGTGAAATGTTTAGTCTGTTTGTCCTACAATCAATGTTTTTCAGTGTAATGAGAAATAACCACCAACTATGGAAGGCTAAGGTACAGTCAAACTGTTCATTTATCTTTTAGCACTTTAGTGTTGTCAGGGTCGTAGGATCCAGAGTCTTTCTATGGAAACCATTGTAAAGGTTGGAATACACGCTTAATAAAGGGGTCAGGACACAATGCACTCATACCATAACATGATCTTGTGAGGTCGGAGGAAACCAGTGAACCCAGAGAAAACCCCATATGAACATTAGTGTATGTGGAACTCTATAAAGTGAGTAACTGGAGATCTGGATTGAAGTAGTGACCGAGGAACACAGGTTTTAATGCTATCCATCGTGCTACTGCGTTGACGCCAAACCTGACCTACATCTTTGACCAAAAAGGAGTAAAACACTTCACACTACTCGAATAAGATACCCAAAAAAAAGAAAAGAAATTTGCTGCTACAGCTCGTCATTACTTTCCTCCAGACTGATCGCTGATCCCACAAATCCTCAGGAAATGAAAAGCAAACAAAGCTGCTTTTGTATGGTGTAGCACAAATGTTTGTCATCTATACAAGTCTGCATATGGACAGCTTCGGCAGGACTATTCATATCAGTCTCATAATTGCACCTTTATTGCTGGTCTAATGGTTGCAGTTTTCACTCTTAAAATCATCTAATAGAATTTAACTGCCCTTAAGACTCTCGTTATTGTGGAGCTGTCAGTAAATTTTTTTTTTGATTTCTCAGCGCTGGGAAACGCATTACTTTTTTTTCCTCCTCTGTAAATATTGCACAAATACTTTATGCTGTCGAGGGACATTAAGTTGAAAATTTCTTTAGCAGCCATTCCATCCATTTTTTTATTTATTTCTTTTTAAATGGAACGATGACATTATCCTCATTTTATGGTTGCAGCACGCGAGTAGTGTCTTTAGACTATAAATTAGCATGGTTAACAAGGTCACACCAGACCTCTTCAGCTGTGTTGAGATGTTGATGTTACGAGGTTAAAAGACAGCAAGAGTGATCACACGCCAGTCCCCGATTTAACAGTACTCCACCGCCGAAGCTCCGGCACTCCAGGTGTTGGCTAATGGATTACCGATTCGCAACTGTTCGAGTGTACGAACGCCTGGTGTTGAGTGCTCTCCACAAACGGCTCTTGCAAAACCTCACATTTGATTCCCAGCTACAAAAGATAACACTTCAAATGAGAAACCTCCAGTGGCAGTGTTGTAGTGAGCGACAGAAAAGAAAGGGAAGGGAAGCTAAGACGGGTAAGGGAGCTCTGCAGGCCAAAACATGGTGCGACCGATCCCAAGAGGAATGTAACAAGACTGGTGTGATGTTCACATTCAGGGGTAAATTATCGGAACAATAAATTCAGATCAGCATCGGGGAACGACGTTAGCGCCAACTCTGCATTCTGCATGAGCTCCGAGACTCCGGGGTTTCATGGGACCTCATCTCATCATCAAGGCTTGTTGTGATGATTGAAATTCAGCCAAGAACGCATCGCCGGCCAGCCAACTCTTTAGCTCTGACTAATGCATTCTGGGTAAAACCACAGCAGAGCTCTCAGGCTCACAGTGCTAACAAGGACATGCATCATATTTACCATGACATTATTATTTTACGCTTATAGATTAATATTTTGTCAGCGATCAGAAGTGCGTTAGGACCAATAAGTCGGAAATTATCTCGGCTGAACATGAAACATCAGCAAAGCAAAGCTACATGAGCATTTTTTTCTCTCCACTTTTGGTTTATCCAGGATTGAAGGCAACACCCAAAATGTTACGCTAAAAGAAATTAGATCCTATTTCTTTACATATATAATTTCTGTGCAAATGAGTCTACTCATGAGTATACCCTTTTGATTTATTGCCTTTTTTTTTTTTTTTTTTACTTAATTAAACATCATTCCTTTACCGCCACAATCCTATTTCAGCAGACATAATGACATCAACATTAACAGAGACACCCAATGTTAATGTAACACTAGTTTCCAGCTCATGGATCATTAGCTCTCGTGATTACACATGACAGGTGATTATGTAAAATAGATCGAGATGACAGAAAAACAAGAACTGTTCCACACCCAGTGCACAAACACTAATTCCAGAAACATTAGGCAATAACTACATGTACATAATATTAAGACTAAATATTGAACCCCCTCCGTCAGTTTTAAAATCTGTGCATATCTCCAATTTGCTTTAAAATGTGTGAGCACTGTTCTGTTTAGTGTGTATTTTTATTTACTAATTTTATTTTTGTGCTTGTGTATAAACCCCACACATGAAGGAGCTGAAAGAAAATTTCCAAGGATGTCTTATGGCGCTGCTCGGTTTACTCTGTGATCTCCAGGATGAGGTCATCGCCCTCCAGGCTGCTGTCGACTTTGACGTAGACTTTCGCCACGGTGCCGGAAAGCGGCGAGTTCACCACCGTCTCCATTTTCATAGCGCTGAGGACGCACAGAGGCTGGCCTTTCTCCACCTTCTGGCCCTCCTTGACCTTGACCTCGACCACTTTCCCAGGCATGGGCGCTCCCACCTGACCCCGGACGTCTTTAAGTGCCTTCGGGTGGAAGTGCATTTCCTGGAGGAGCACACAGTGGTGGTTAGACTTACCCAGTCTTAAAAGGACAGGAAAGGGCACCAAGAAAAGGACATATTGCAACTGATAAAGAAAAAAGCCAGGAGTTATTAGATGCCGGTCTGTGGTTCCACAAAGTGTATTACTGGAGCCCTAGTGCATGTGTGAGATAAAACCACATTTACTTAAATGTTTCAAAAAACATGTTTGAAAATAGCCCTATAGAGAATAAAGAAATCAGACGCGAGTCTCGGTGGTATAAATGACTTTCAATTTTAGGAAACTGGACAATTAAGTTTGTATTTTAATATGTGGCGAAAGTCTACGTCAAAATGTCGCTTGTGGGTAAATAACGTGGTGAGCAAGTGTGATCTGATCTGTGGAAGTAGGAACTTAAGCAGGATTGAAAAACAGTCATCCG